>OX352761.1:126555755-127755755 GCA_947095585.1 Nephrocerus scutellatus | reverse complement strand
TAGTATCGACACTTTTTAAGATTCCTTTTAATGTATAATTGCAGTTTAATCCGCTGAAATCCTTAGATTATACTTTGATGAGCCCACTTAAGCTGCTTAAAATGAGTTCGCTAATACCACGCATATGCATAAATTTACACGGTTTAAGATTGCCTGAATGTGGCAATTTGAAATTTCATCCATCACAAAACATAAGGTTCATTAACTATATCATCGTAGTTGTAAGACAAAAAAACACCTGCAAACAGAGCTTTAATGGCCTTTCGCCTGACATTTTATTCCATGACAAAAACTGTTTACAAATCCGTCAAATTTTTGAAGAATTGTATTTTGTAAATAAATTTAATATCTATGTAGCAAAACAAAAAAACGGACAAAACGGTTATTAACCGAGAAAATTACCAAAGCTAAATATGCTGAACTTTTTACCACTTGTATATCATTGCATTTCGAATCAGCTATTAGATGTAATTAAACGAAAATGTTATTTGTTGTTGGGTCTAATAACACGAGCACTTTGTGTTCGTCAAGCCTCTCGAAGCCCAGAAGAAAGGGGTTTTTGGGACCTCAACCAGTGAATTTAAAAGAATTGTTTTTATTGTTTTAATAAAATAAAATAACATATTAATAATATATTTTAAACAAAAAAATGTAATATAACATAAATTAATTCACAGCGTATAATAATACACACAAAAAAATTAAAATTAAAAAATTTGTTTTGTCGCGGTCCTTTAGTAGGGTGCCGGATAACTCTCATCTTTTACATCCCTAATAGATCCGACCCTAAGTTAAGATTCGTTTTTAATTAGAATTTTAGCTACGCATTTGTGAAAAGTTTACTGCCGCATTATCGATTATCGGTTTATTGCTCCCGTTAACTTAGTTGTCCGTCTGTATTTAGTTTATCGAACGTACGGCTGTTTAATTTTAAAGCCTCTTTGTGTTTATATTTTTTTTATTTTTTTTTTATAATGTACACACGCTAAAGGGGTTTGCACCCTTATAATGCCTGGCACAGCGTGGGCGTTAGAAAATTAGGGAGAGGAAAAGATGAGATGTCTATGCACGCGTGTCTTAAACGACTGCAGATCATAAAAATGCGGAAACACAGAATCAGGCAAATCATTCCATATAACTATCGTGCGGCTAAAGAAGGAATCTCTGAATTGGTTAGTACGTCCAAAGATATGCTTAACGGTAGACCCGTGAGCTCGAGTTGAGGCATGGGTATTACGGATGGGTTGGAGAATAAGCGGGATGCATCTGGATATTTCTTTTGAACACCGCTTGTGGAAAAAGAGATAAAACAGTGACAGGCATGAAACATTGCTACGATGTTCAAGCTATTCGATTGTTTTCGCGATATGAACGTCACCAATAAGTTTTAACGCGCGGTTCTGAACTTTGTCTAGTAGATGCAATGTGTTCTTAGGGGCACCTGCCCAGACAATACAATTGTATTCGAGTTTAGGGCGAATATACGCCTTGTAAATAGTAGCCAGATCTGAAGGAGTGAAGTAGATCTTGCACCGTTTTAGGAAACCTAAACATCTCGCAGCATTTTTGGCGATGGCAAATATGTGGTCGTTCCAACGAAGCTTATTGTTTACGCACATACGGAGAATTGAGAGCTTTTCAGTTTCTTTGATGCAAGAACCATTAATGGATAAAGGATGGGAGTTTAAATTACGCTTAGACGACAGAAGACAGCATTGGGTTTTAGAAGCGTTAAATTCAACTCTATTATGTAGTCTCCACCTTGTTATGCTGTCAAGGTCAGAATTTAACGTGCTTCACATACGTTGTTGTTCAAGTTCCACTTATAACGAAGATGGTCGTGCAGAAAGCGTGAAAAGCTAAGAGTACTGTCATCAGCGAAAGAATGGATTGGATTAGAGCTGGTGGATATGAGATCATTAATGAAAATTAGGAAGAGTGTCGGAGATAAAACAGAGCCTTGAGGAACACCGGCGTTTATGCGGTGAACATTGGATTTGAATCCGTCCAATACGACCTGGATTGAACGGTCAGGAAGGTAGTTACTAGTCCAATTGAGCAGGGTGTTATTAATTCCATAAGCATTCATTTTCGACAAAAGAGCTTGATGCCAGACTCTGTCAAATGCCTTGGAAATATCGAGTGCAACAACTTTACTTTCACCAAATTTGTGGTTCCACTTTACAGTGAGATAAGCCATCAGGTCACCTGTAGAACGTTGCCTACGAAAACCATACTGCTGATCACTAAGGATTTCACGTGATTCAAGGTATTGCATAAGCTTACGATTGATCAGGGTTTCCATGACCTTGGAGAGTATAGATGTTAGTGCAATTTAAATTTATAGTGAAACTAATCGTGAATAAAATCACCATAAGTATGATTACATTTTCGTGACTATTATTCTATTATTCATATTATTCATAAAACTCTAAGCGGAAGTGTCGTTCATCCAACATGCCCTGTCAACTAATTAGTACCTACAAAAAAGTTTCTAACAGCGTAACGTGCCAAATTAATTGCTTTGCAATTTGGCAAGCTGCATTTTGTTTTCTAATTACTTGTAATTACTTGTTTGTTTGCGTTTGCCACACTTTAGAAATATTTCGTTTAATTAAAGTTTGACTCACAACGCTAAAAATCAAGACAACGTTAGTCGCAGTTGAAATTGCGACAAAACAGACAATCAAATTTATTCGCTGCATTTGAATGACAAACAATTAAAAAGGGAATGAGACAAAAAAAATCTGCTATTGGTAAGCAAAAACAATGTTTACTCCGCGACCTCGTTTATTTCTGTGAAAGGGGAAAACAGATGGGTTTCTTCTGTTGAAAATTGCGTACCTACACTGTTGGATATAAATCTTAATGCAAATAACTTTAAGGGGTCTTAATAACTTACTGAAAATTGTTTTTGATGCATCTACCAAGGCTTCGGCTGTCTCCAATTGAAATCGTCATCACCTACAAGTACGTGAGGGAAGATGGCGTCTGTCCCTGGTAGTTGGTTCTAAAGAAAATCACTTTAATAACTAAAACGCTGAAAGCCTTCCGCTCTCTGTTTAACGTCAAAGACCGCGGCGGAAAACAGTGCTTTATGCCCGCGCTTCTGGCCCGCGATCTCTTTGACGGAGACTTAAGACACTTAGGATTTTTCCATTTAATCTTAACGGCAAAACTTAATATTTCTGCTTCTGAGCAACGATTAAGTTTTAACTACGCAAAAAGCTTTTTAAGATATTGATAATGCTATTTTGCGATTCAAAAAAACTTTGCAGCCCACTTCCATTTGTTCATAAGTAAGCATTTTCTCAATGTTCCTTCCGTTTTTATTTCTTTTGTAAATTTTTTTTAATGACTTTTTCTCTTATTGCGCTAATTGTTTAATCTACTTAACATCAAGAAGTAATTTATGCTTTCCTTACTGTGCAAGGAACTGAAATTGGAAGTTAGTAACTGGGTGTGGTTGGGGGGAAATCATGCTAGAAATGAAAACCGACATTTTTGCTCTGCGGAACAAGCCACAAAAACCCACGCACTAAGCACAGAACGCACAAAGCAAAACGAATTTTTTTTCCTTGCATGGTTTGGCGTTGGTTTTTCTTTCTGTTAAGTTTTGTCTTTGTATATCCTTTGTATCTGAAACTAAGATTTTTTTCACGACCAACAATAGCGGAAAGTTCGGGTGTATACTCAGCTTTTAGTTGGTTGACAGCTACTATGTACTGTTCTGTGGGTCCAGGGAAAAAATTATTCTTAGCATGATCAAGTTCTTCCCTAACACTTTTTTATTTTTCTGACCTCATTTTCACATCCAATTTTCCTTTTTTTTCTTTATAATTCGTCATTGTCATGGTGGCTCTTTTCTGTCATTTAGATATTTTTTTCTGCTGTTATTCATTTTAATTTTGTTCGCATGTCGTCTTATCGTGGTAGAATTTCTATATGACTACACTGCTACAGTAGGCAATAACAAGCAGATGAAAATTTCACTTGGTTCTTTTGAGAGAGATTTTCCTCTATTTTTTCTGTTCTACTTGTACGAAAATTGTAACTGGACAATTCATTTGAACTTCCTCTATATCTGCATGCTCGCAACTTTAGCTATCTACAATCAATGTATCATGCCAATAAATACTTTTCCAAACTTGAACTACGTATGCGCTTTACTAGGCGAACATCTCTTGCTAGCTTGATTTTACTTTCGGGAAGTTCTCCGCATACAAACAGCTGGGAAGCAACAGTCAAAAAGAAACATTAACGAAGCCGCAAAAGCGTTATTTGTTGCGCTCATCCGAAATGTTAATAAAAAAAACCAAATGCGCGGAGAAAACGACAAGCAAAAATATCTGAGGAGAGATGAACAAGTAGAAGGAGTCCTTGGATTATGTTAGTACATATATACAACATGAGCCCAATTCTAATTCATATGCGTGGTGAATTTTAATTACGTGATCGAAAAAGGGCACGTCTTTGCCGTTTTCGTCCCCCATCATGACAAGAAACACTTTCGCCAGAACCGAACAGAAAAAAAGTCTGAAGGACCGATAGAATTCAGCAGGGTAATTAACAACGGAAATGAAAAGCAAATATAATTTGAATTTTATCCTGGTCGCTTATTGGGTCCTGTTTTGTGTGCTTTTTGTTTTTGTTCCCCCCAGCCAGATTACATCATGCAGTTGAGTGAAGTGATAACGAGAAGTGCGTCGATGGGGTAGGGGAAGAGAACTGCGCTTCTCAGAGTACTTACATCCTTATCACAATCGCTAATGGGAAAACTTTTCCCGTCTTTTTTGCATTTTTCTCTTTATATCATTTCAATTTCCTTGCTACAAAAAATAAGAAGAAACAATTTCCTTTGGCAGCGGATTGGCAGCAGATAGTCGTACAATTTTGCGTAATTAACAAGAACGCTTCGAATGACGTGGCGTGCTCGCTCCCTCGTATTAAAGTATTTAATATAATCTCGAGAGGAGAAGAAAAGTTTCCTTAATTCCTTTTTTCACATCATCGCGAGGTACTGTTTTCCAATTACGTGATCTGCATCCAAGATATGACTCATAATTGAGTTCGAAGGATTATACAATTTGACGGATTTGATTAAAATTTTGTAAAAATTTGAATAATAGTTTTCTAAAAAGAACATTTATCAAAATCATCTCAACGATTTAAATTAAAGGAAAATTATTTTATTGTGGTGTTAGGACCAAAGTTTTATGTGGTATGGTCCTGAACTCGCTCCTACAATGTCTTGGAATTTTTCATACTTTGACATACTTACATACTTGTACTGGGTGGCGCAGCAATTCGAAATGATCATGTGACTCAACTATAGTGAAAATAATTTTAGCTAATTTCCTTCACTTTTGCCTCGACCTGTCTGCGCTGCAGTATACTCACTACTTGTGCGCGCTATTTAAGACCACCGTCGCCGCCTATACTTCCAAGAGTTCAATCATCTATGGGACAGTTAAACTTTCGTACTCGTCAAGTGGCTAGATTATTAAATGATCTCAACATTCATAAATCTGCTGCCTAATGGCATTTCCGCTATAGATTTGAAGAGATGTTCTTCAACGTTGGCATTACCCCTGCGCAGACTTTTCCATTTCTCTTATTCTTCTGGAGTCGATCCAAGGAAAACAGCTTATATCTAGCCTAAAAAAGGCGAAACGTCATCTCTTTCCTCGTACCGACCCATTGCGCTAACATCTACACTTTCCAATGTCATTGAAACCCTGATCAATCTTAAGCTTATGCAATACCTTAAATCACGTGAAATCCTTAGTGACCAGCAGTATGGTTTTCGTAGGCAACGTTCTACAGGTTACCTGATGGCTTATCTCACTGAAAAGTGGAAGCAGTCAATTCACAAAATAAACAAAATAAAATAAACTGAAAAACTCGCAATTCTCGGTATGTGCGTCAACAACAAGCTTGGTTGGATGGACCATATATTTGCCATCGCTAAGAATGCTGCGAAATGTTAAGTTCCTTTGACTTGTTTGTGTCATTCAGTTCTTTAGTTATTTACGCTCGAATGGATATGCAAGTCATTTTGAATAGTATGAATGAATGTGTGCGAGTGTGTTCATTCAGCGCTCCTTATCTGATTGGACTGGAATTGGACAGTGACTTTTTCTAAATACGAGTACATTTTGCCCGTTATTTTCTCATTAAACAAACCGTTTATCGATAATTAACATCTCTTGCTTTGCCGACATGACATTCTCAGTGCATTTCAATTCGTGGAAATGTTTTTTATTTGCTTTGTTTCAGCCGTCAGTAGATATAGCGATATTCCATACAGTGAAACCGCCAAAAAACAAAACTTCCGCAATTCTCCTGTATCCGTAGCATGTTGAGCTTAATTAATTTCATTCACAACATCGACATCGCAGTAACGCTCTTCGATCTCGTCCTTGTGGAGGCTCTGGAATCGTCTATCATCACATAAGAGGTCAACAATTTTGCCTAAGACTTTGATATTAAACGCGGCTAAGAGATCAGAGAGTCTGAGATCCATATGTAAATACTGGTCTTGTACACCAACAGCTTGTATGTTATGGTTAAGTTCATGGATTTGAAGAGTCTTGACAGGATATTTTGTTGTTTTTGTTGGCTTGAGGCAATCGGTTCTAATCTGACTATGCTATCAGAGGCGGCTTTAAAGCGCACAAACAAACGGTGTAGTGAGGTTTGGAACTCCGTATATTATTTCATTGCTTACCTAAGAATAAAAATCTGATCAGATTCTGTTTTGCCTGGGATGAATCTACACTGATAGAATAGACCAATTACGACTTTAGCGTATGAGACTATCTTGTCTTGAAGGATAGAGAATAATATCTTATACGCTGTGCTTAACAACATTGTACCACGACAATTGTTGCACGTTGGGCTAAAAGCTCATTTCAGTAACACAGCATGCCTCTTCTCCATTCTTTTGGCATTGACTCTTCTTTCTGTACAGGTGTTTTCAAGATATTTACTAATGAAAAAACTCAAACTTTAAGTTCTATTGTAATTTTTATCATTGATTAAATGAATGACTTTGAGATGAATGCGACCTGCACCACCCTATGATATGAATATATAAAAATACAAAAACTCTCTCAGTCCGGCAAATACCGATTGCTATTTTATCCAAAGAGATGTAGTAGTTAAAAGTTTTAAGATTATAAATTTTTGTATACTGAAGTACACAAGTATGACCTTAATAAAGGATATAGTGCTGTATACTCATAGTCTAACTTTTCGAGGCGACTTACCGCACTTACATATTCGTAGTCCTAGAAAAATTAAAACATCGAACGTTATTATGTTTTGTTCAGGTTAATTTAAAAAAGATGAAACATTAATATTTATAAATACCCACTTGGGTGTAAAGCATTTAACTTTAAAGAAAATTTAACAAAGTTTTACAGAGCGATTAGTTCCAAGCTATAGACATAACTTACTCAGAAAATGTTTAATTTATATTCAATGCTTCAATGCAATAGTGTCAGAGCGCAAAAGGTCCCTTATATTCCACTTTTTCAAAGTAATCATTTACTTCATCCTAAATATTCGTAGTATGTGAATGGTGTTATTTGACCAAGGGAAGGATCTCCGGCCATCTTATGAAGGTGAAAGCCAAGTCTCGTTTTCACCCCAGAAGAGCAGCTTTACAGAATTTGTTCTAAACTTTCTGCCTTTTTTACACAAAAGGGGCACTCGGTACGCCTCTGTAGGTAGGTTCAGCTACTTATTCTCCAGCGCCAATGGTGTATGGGGAAACTCGCCAGCTTCTATTTTTTTATAATTTGCACACGCGTAAAGGGGTTGCCCCTATAATGCTCGGCTATATACTTGACACAGCGTGGGCGTTAAGAAAAAGGAGAATAAAAGAGGAGATGTCTATTAGCTTGAGCCTTGAAGGCCTGTGGACCAAAAATAACAATTATACTCAAGTTTATGGCGAATAAAAGCCTTGTAGATAGCAGCCAGAGGAAGTGAAATATTTCTTGCACCGGGTTAGAAAACCTAAATATTTCGTAGGATTTTTTGCGACGGTTAATACGCGGTCATTCCAACTTCTTCATCTACTCGATTGTTTTCTCGCCAATTTTTTATGCTGTCCAGGTCAGAATTTACCGTGTTTAACATACGTAGTTGTTTGAGTTCCACATGAAAAGTGGATGGACGTTCCTCAAACTTATATGAGAAGCTGAAAGTGCTTTCGTCAGCGAAAGAGTGAATTAGATTAGAAGTAATGGACAATAGATCATTGAGAAAAATTAGGAACGCCAGCATTTATCTGATGTATTTAAGATTTGAAACCGTCCAAAAAAACTTGAATTAAGCGGTCGAAAAGATAGCTTCTAATCCAATGAACCAGTTTTCCATCGACTCCATAGACACGCATTTAGAACGAAAGAGCTTGATGCCAAACTCTGTCAAATACCTTGAAAATATCGAGTGCAACAGCTTTGCTTTTACCAAATTGATTCAAAAGTGGTTCTACTTTTCGGTAAGATATACCATCAAATATAAATAAAACGTTGGCCACGAAATCCGTACGGTCAAATGGTTACAAATGCTTATTTTTATTGTTTAACCCTAGAAACGTGTATAAGGTATACTTAATTTATCTACGTCCTGCTTCCCCTTGTGGGAACGAACGAACTACAACGCCCACGCGCCTTAGCGTACGGTACGGTTCCTTCAGCTTTATCCGACTCTTTCCTTATTGTTATCTTGCGATAACGGATTCCATGGCATCGCGTAAATTACTATCGAACTCTCACCTTTTCGAAGTGAATAACGAATCCACTGCCACTTAAGTCGTTGGATGATTGTTCCTATTGGTTCCTGACCCGTTCTCTTAGAGACATTCGTTAGAGATACGGTTAGGCCAGAAAACCCTAAAGATGTTAAAATGTTAATATGTTAATATGAATGCACCTTTTAACGAAAGTTTGTAGTTTTTTTGTGGCTGGAGCGATCATCGTCATAATTCTAAGCTTAGAGTTTGCTTTATCGATTTAGTTGACAATATCTTGTTTGTTTCCACTTTCCTCAATCCCACAACATTTGCCTCCCTTATCACTCCCTTTAATAAAAAAAAAGTATTAGAATTGAACCGGTAGGACCCCACTTAGGCCCTCGAATCCCTCTGACAACTTTATTCTATGCAGAATATGACATTAAGACCCATAATAGGTTGCTTTGAGAATAGATATTAGTTTATCGGTTATATCTCTCCTGCACAAGGCAAGCCAGATAAACATTTCCTGACACTGCGAAACGCCTTTTCAAAATCAGTGAACAGCTGCTGAAGTGGTGACCGGAACTCAACGCACTGTTTAGTAATGATCGGCAAGGTGTTGATGTTGTCGATACAGGAGGATCCAGAGTGAAAACCTGCTTGTTCGACATCGAGTGTATCTACCAGATGTTACTTTATTCGCTCACAAACTACTTTGGCAATTACCTTACGATTGCGGGAAGAACGCAAGTGCTTCTCAAGTTTTCGCACTCTTTAAGACTCCCTTTTTTATGGAGCTTGACAATCATTTCCTCCTTCCACTTGTCCACGAAACTTTCTGCCTCTCAAGCTCTCTCTACCAGAGAATATAAAAGCACTGCTGATGTTGTTCCAGCAGCTAACAACAGCTCTGCGGGAATACTATCTAGTCATACCGCCTTGTTGTACTTTAGCGCGTTGATCTTTACTGGGAGTGGAGGAGCGAATTCGGAAAATTATTGTTTCGCATCCTATCCTATCCTATCGCACCTGTACGATGCTTCCTCTACTTCTGTACCCAGGACGTTGATACATTTACGTTTGTCACATCGTACTCACTTCTCTCATTTTTCTTCGATACCGGAAATCTAGCTCTTTCACGCTACTGATGAGGTATCTACAATAGGAACTTTGAGTAGCTTACGTTTTTCACATCTTGCAGGTTTCGAAAAGCGTGACCCTTAAGGTTAAGGAAAGAAAAAGAGAGAATGTTTGTAAACTTGCACTTTGTGTAGTTGAGGATCATAACGATGCGGCAGTTGAAGTTGGTTGAAGTAGCGATAAAACAGTGACAAGAAGGAATCGTTCCAGTGCTGAGTATACAACTCTCAGCTTCTCATGTAAGTTTGACGAACGTTCCTTCGCAAGTGGAACTCAAACTATGTTAAATTCTTACTAGGACATCATAACAAAATAGGGGAGAACAAAACAGAGTATAATTTAATGCTTCAAAGCCTAGAGCTGTCTCCAATCGTCAAAGCAAAACATAACATTCAGCCATTATCTGTGAATGGCACTTGTATCAAGGAAACCGAAAAACTTCCAATTCCCGCATTGTGAGCTAACGAAAAGTTGGAGTGACTGACTATATAAATGCTGCGATATGTTTAGGTTATCTAACAGGGTTTAAGAAAAATTAAAACTCTGATTGCTAGTATTTGCAAGGCGTTCCTTTGCCCTTAACTTCAGACCAATTGTCACATATAATCAGATGCATCTAAAACTACTACTCATCTGCTTAATAAAATAAAAAAAACTTATGTTCCGCTTCTTTAAGCCGAACCGTGAAGTGATTGCAATGGATTTTCAATTGGTGCTTTTCAAAAACGTGTTATGGTAAATGCCTTGTGACGCTTGCTTCAATCGGAGACGTGGGGTAGGTTGTCATAGACCAACAATACTAAAGCAATACCTCCTATAACCGTCAAGTTCACGATTTCTTCTTTCTCTTCAAGTACATCCATTTATTTTGCCATTATTGGTAATAATTCTGCGAAAAATGAGAAAATCTGCAAATCGATCAGCAATTTATTTCATTTTGAAATATTTTTTAACCTTCCAAAGAGCAAATAACATCCGGTGGGAAATTACTGTACACAGCATTAGCGATGCAATGCTTGAGCCTACACCTGCTGACCAATGTGATAAATGAGTTTCAGCTGTAAACGCAATCGACCAACACCTGCAAACATCTGTTCTTCCTTCATTCTGTTGCCAGAGGTTACATACAATTATCGCAACTGGCCAGTGATTCTTGAATCGTGCAATTAAAAATACACTGCCAGTTAATTGCATTTTTATCTTTACATGGCCGAGAGTTGTTAATTGCTTTGTTTGTCAATTGTATTCTTGAAAAAATGTAATCAGCAATAAACAATCGAAGGACAACAACAGGCACCACACACGAACATATCCTTCTCATTATAACGGAAAAAAAACAGCAGAATAAAAAATCGAATAAAATTTCACAACAAAAGAGAATATTAATTTTCCGGTTTTCGCCAGATATTGGCATTAAATGCACCAAACTTTAGTGCATCGTAAGCTGTGCCCGATCTGCTGCCTGGCGGATAGAATTCTTTCACGAAATTTACAGCTTAACGGTCCATAAATAAAGCATTAATTGAAAATTATTTCTATGTGATGTGCAAATCGAACGAATTTTTCCCATCCTGCGCGGAAGATATCAACCCACCCCCAAGGGATATGATGGCCGGCGATGTGGGCCAATTTCGAAGTTACATTTAAGCCTCAGTGTTGCTATCAGATTTAGAATAAAATGCGGAGATGCCTCATCATGATCAATGTCCATCCGTTGCATAACTATCCGACTGAATCGAATTGAATTGAATTGCAATTCGTATTGGCTGCTTGATTGCAGGCATGACATAAAAAAAAGAATATTATTTCGATTTTTTGCGTTGTTGTCAATGTGCAATAATTTTTTTTTTTTTTACTTTTGGGAGTTTTTAAAGATTTGCCATCTCGAGGCAGCTGCATTCTGCAGTCATAAAAAATTGCATCCAATTAATATGAGAGGTGGCGCATTTGTCAATTGTGTGAAAATGGGTGACCCTATGTGGGTGCGTGTGTGTGTTGGTTATTTACACAAAAACTTTTAATTGTTTACAAAATTAAAACGAACCATTTTATTGTATTATTTTTGTCGAAAATAACTTTGGTAGTTTTTGTGCCCCAACAAACCATGCTGCATTCTTTGTGGATACATACTATTTTCTGGTTAATAAAAGTAAATGTATCTAGAACAACATCTCTGTGGACATCTCCATGTGGAGATCTAATATTTGCTTTATTATGTGGTCGCCGCGGCTCTAGTGGTAGGTGCGTTAGATTGCTTATCAGGACGTTTGAAGGATGTACACTTATTTTTAATCCCCATGTGATGACCGTAGCATAGCAGAAGAAACGTGTTTTTTACCTTACATCAGATCTTTTTCTATAACTCATGAAAACATCATACTACGGGGTTGATATTGATATTTGAAAAGAAACTAATTTTTAAAGGTTAACAAGCTGCATCAAATACACCTCCTTCCGTACCACAACCTACCTTCCATTTTGTCCCATGAAAAAGCGTAGTTACTGATGTAAATCTTAAAGCGACGGTTACATAAAGAGCTAAGCTCTTTATCTCATCTCCACTTATTCGTATATCTTTGGTGCACCTCTAATGGCAAATAGTCGAAAGAAGTATGCACACCGGTGAGCGAAAGACAGGCGGACTTCTAAAAAAATAATATAATTACCGGATTTTTTTCTCCGCCGTCCTCATGGCCAGTACTGCAACTAATAACATTTGTTTACAGGAGCCTCGCGTACACATCAGCTCGGAGCTGTCGCAGTTCACACACACACACATACACTTGTGGTGCATTCTTTTCACTGAATATTCATTAATAAAAGACTCACGTTGGCCTTAAAATTGCACACTTAATTCGCGTCTGGGAATATGACTACTGCTCCTGTAATTGAGAAATCATAAGGGGTATATAACACGGAGGTCTCGTTTAGAAATTCGAAGTACTACGCGCGTAAGTGGCTGTAAACCCTTTTGAAAAACACCGTAAACCACCCCAACCGACACACTCGTTTAGGTATCGTACCACTCGGTGAAACCAGCGAATTATTTTGTTAATCCAGACAAACGTGCCGGAAGTGAAATTGAGTTGACATAAATTATTAACATGTTAGAAAGTCACGTTTTGCTCACTCTCTGTCTATCTCTCTTTGTCTCTCTCTCTTTATCTCACTTGTTCTCTGCGCTGATGTCCTGTAGCTTATCCTGTTATTGTCTGTTTGATGTAAACCTAGCTTCATTGCCACAACCCTGCGCCCTCACTGCCATTCTTATGTTCCGTGTGCTGACAGGCTTCATCCGAAAGGATACGGATACGGGACATATGGCGTTCCATGTTTCCCATTTAGACCATTTTAATTGGAATCATTTTTCCCCTTTAGTTTTGTTCGTCCAGCTGTAACATTCAAGACTACGAGTACTAACTAGAAAAAGCCTTGAGCCAGCATCAGTTGTCTTTGAGTGTGCAGTGTGGGTTGCCATTTGGAGTGTCACTGCCTGTATCGCATTCTGCAGGTATAAGTGCAAAGTACCACCACTTCTTCTCCGTGTGATTTCATGAAGGACATCGTGTGCCACGCAAGTTACTCGCATGACCTCGCTCATTGCAATTTAAATTCATTTCACAGCCAACAACAACGAGATGCAACTAACGGAAAAAATAAGCTAGCGGAATTAAGGAACTGTTCGCTACAATACACGCCCACCTTATGTTAATATCATCGAGCTGCGTTGCCCTCAAGTGGGCCACGACGTCGACGACGTTTCAATGTCGCATAACGTTGTATTGCGTCACATCGCATCTTCCAACTAACATGATGATGGCTTATATTGTGTTATGAATAAAATATGGAATAATTGCATAAGTGGAGTTGGTAGAGTTACGCCCGCAATTGCTCAAAGGCTGTACGTGTGCTCTCTCCTAGTAATCATACTGGGTGATGCCGGCAAAAAGGGTAACGTGTAAAAATATTGTAATGCATAACTAACTAAGCTTTTCTTAGGCTTACGTATCACTGGAGTATTTTCTGGAAAGCAAATTGGAATGATATAATCTTGTAATACTTTGTAAAGGTACTTTTTCTGTTTTTATTATGGTCATTAGTTTGGTAACATGGTATTTGACCATTAGCTTAAGTTTGCTTCAAATATATGTAGAGTTATATTTGCTAGCACTGAATGTTTATCGCAGGAATTTGTAATATCATTTCTCTCCAGAAAATTTTATACGGCTTATTGTATTGGTGGTCGTCAGTTGTGCCATTCCGAATACAAAATGTTCACATTGTTTTATGAAACTGTCTATTTGGACCAATTATATGCTCTCTACAGCGGCATCGACCTAGTCAAGAAACTATGTACTAGACACTTGAGATTGTTGAGAAATATAGACGGAATGGAGTCTTCGAATCTTACCAATAGAACACCGCAGTAGAAGAAGACCTCGCCTTAGTTGGCGCGCAGAATGGCTTATAAGTTTAGGCACAGGTTCACCCCAAACTGTAGCGCCACCTAAGTAAGTAACTTATTGAGCCTTTATTTGTGCGGAAAATAGCTTCCTTCTATCATGATAATCATAAGCAGCTCTACGATCGGTGTCGATCCCGGCATTTCGAAAAAATCTGGACAGCGTAAGCATAGCTCGTTGTCAGCTACCATAAATATCCTACAGCAAATGATTTTCCTAAAAGGATTCTCTTCGCTAGTGCGATCTAGTTGCGTCCCTTATCTCGGGACATACTAAAATTTAGTTCTGTTCACGATATCAACAGCGTGGTAATTGCTCGTAAATCTTGTTGCTTTCTCGTCTTTTCTATTTCCATAATTTTGCACCTTATGATTATAACGGGTGTTTTTTTAAGAGGTTGCCGATTTTTTTTTGAATAAAACACATATAAAATTATGAAATGACCAAAATTTTTTTTTATTTGGTAGATAATTTTTTGGCATTTAACATTTAAACACAATTTCTGGCATATGGCTACCACGACTATTTTTCACAAATGTCATTCTGGAGGTCCAATTTTCCAGCACTTTTTCAAGCATTTGAGGGCGTATGTCAGCAATGACACGTTGAATATTGGTTTCCAAAGCGTCAATCGATTGAGGTTTATCCACATAAACCAATGACTTCACGTATCCCCACAAAAAGTAATCGAGTGGCGTCAAATCGCACGAACGCGGAGGCCAATTCACCGGACCATTTCTCGAAATAATGTTGTCGTTGAAAGTTTCTTTCAATAAGTCGATTGTTTCACGTGCTGTATGGCAAGTGGCACCATCTTGTTGAAACCACATTTCATCCATATCCATATCTTCAAGATTTGACAACAAAAACTCATTTAACATGGTTCTGTATCGATTTCCATTCACGGTAACGCGTCGTCCTTCCTCATTTTTAAAGAAATATGGACCGATGATCCCACCAGCCCATAGACCGCACCAAACAGTACATTTATCAGGATGCATTGGTAATTCTTGAACGGCGTGTGGATTATCTTTGCTCCAAATGCGACAATTTTGTTTGTTGACGTATCCATTTAACAAAAAATGCGCCTCATCACTGAAGAGAATTTTACGGTAAAAAAATGGATCTTCGTTCAATTGATTTAACGACCAATCACTGAATTCACGGCGCAAACGATGGTCGTGTGGCTTTAATTCTTGCACCAATTGAATTTTGTATGGCACCAAACCCAAATCTTTACGTAAAATTTTCCATAAAGTCGATGGACAAAGTCCAATTTGCTGAGCACGACGACGAATCGATAAATTGTCGTTTTCTTCGACACTGGCCTCAACGACAGCAATATTTTCTTCTGTACGAACTCTTCTCATTCTTGTCGGTGGCTTGGCATCCAAAAGAGTGAATGTAGACCGAAATTTGGTAATTACGTTCTTTATGGTGGTCTCTGACGGACGATTATGTGCACCATAAAATTCACGAAGTGCTCTATAAACATTTTTAATTGAACACTGATTTTGAAAATAAATTTCCACGATTTGAAAACGTTGTTCTGGAGTTAACCTATTCATAATGATTTGCCAAACAATACTGAGTAGAAATGCCACTTTGAGCTGTCAAAACAACTGTCATAAAATAAAACGACATCTATCGGAAAAAAAAACCTCCTAAAAAACACCCTTTATGCTAGAATATGCAATTTCTCCTTTATATCAATATATATTAATAATCAATTTCATCTGTAATGTTTAGATAGTCTGGGCGCTACGTTGGCCTTGACGAGGGCCTGAGTGCATGAGCCTTAGTACGCCTTTTCCGAGATGTGTGCGTAAGCCTGTGATGAGCGTGAATCCTTATCGATGCATGAGCGTTGGTGTGAGACAAGCGTGCACCCTGAGCGATGTGTGAACGTGAGCCTGAGACGAGCGTGCACCCTGGGCAATGCGTGAGCGTGAGCCTGACACGAGCGTGGACCCTGATCGATGCGTGAGCGTGAGCTGTACCGACGTAGCAACCCGCTGAGCGAAGCGTCTTTGTACGACGACGTTGGCAGAGAATACAGATAAAAACGCAAGCAGCGATAAGCTGAGCTGTACCGACGTAGCAACCCGCAGGGCAATCTAACAGCAAAGCTTCGTTGTACCACGACGTTGGCAGAGAATGCAGAGGAAAACGCTGGCAGCGATAAGCTAAGCTGTACCGACGTAGCAACCCGCAGGGCAATCTAACAACAAAGCTACGTTGTACCACGACGTTGGCAGAGATTTCAGAGGATTAATATCAAAATGACTTACCACGAAGTGATCCAGAAATTAGAAAACAAGTATATTATTTGTTTTGTGTGAACACAGTCGGCCACAGTATTTTGTTTCTCACATAGTTCAAGCTCCCAAATTTGTAATTTAAGATTTTGGTATGATGATTCCAAAAGCAACGCTCTTCTAGTCAACTGATGGAAAATTTTACTGAATCATAAAATTGATGAAGAAAAAAGTGATGATATTTCCAAGATATTTACATAGCTTCATAGCTTGTAATACGCTCTTTTATCGAATATTTATTTTTATATTTATATTTCAGTATCGATAAAGGCTGCTTCAATGGAACAGCAACTATCTCCATTTAACATAAGTTCTTTTGGACATTTTCAAATATGAAATTCATCATATAATTGCTGGTGTTCCACAGGGCTTCATACTGTTCTTGAAATATTTCTTAGTTTTTATTCGATCAACAGTAACAAATTACCCGTAACACCCTCAGTAATTTAATCTGATAGAAATGAATGATAGTTTGCTAATTAGAAGATATAATTAAGTTAATAGTCTCAAGCTTAACATAAGACTTCTCAATACATTTAAAATTTTCAACTTCACTTTGATTCGCTGATCGATCGATTGAGTTATCAGCAAATATCTAAGATGAAGCGTTTCATAAGTGCAGTTTCCTAAACTGTCGACATTAAAGTTGAGATATTTTTCAATAAACTCCCCGTTTACACATTATAAAAAAAATATACATTGATCCTGCCAAATTTATTAATGAGAGAAAGTAATCTTTCTTAATTTGTTTCAATTAATCATTACTATTGGCTTAATCAGCAGGAATACTTCAACAACATACAGTTTCTTGTTCAATGCAAAGTTTTTGAGTCTCCCTCTATTTACCAGATAATTGAAAGTGTGTAATCTCCATTCGATGGCAATAGTGAGGTGCAGGTACTCGTAACATGTTGGAAAATAAGAAATCGGCTGTAAAGATGCTCTTCGGCTACTCCATCTACATGTTAGCAGTATAGCATGTGAACCACAAACACAAGGCTCACACATACATATACATATATCTATATATATATATAGGTACATACATACAATCCCTGTGGTTTACATTAATTAATTTATCTACTAGATAGGTAGAATAGCCCCATTTTTGCATCCTTGTGCAGAAGAAAAGCGAACGGACGAGAACGACAGGCTTGCGTTTTGTCTAACGCGTGTTGGTCAGGTGCCGGACCATACCTTCCGCACTTGGCAGCTAACATGCAACGAAAATAAAATCAATACTGCGACTCTGTTTGATTTTGACAATTTTATTAGATGTTCCTGAGAAATTAGGATTCTGCTCGGAAGCGCCTATGTGCGCTTGGCAAATATCTTATCTGATCCTTTGTCCGGAAACTGGTCTATGGGGGTCGTACACCATGATTTTGCTCTAGTTTTCTGTTGGTTTACTACACTCACTCACATCACACGTAATACACGAAAATTAGTTCGCTTGTACGCGGAATAAGCAGATGATTTGCTCTCAGTAGGAGGAATCCTAATCTGGCTTTGTGTTTGACATCTACATCTAAAACGGGGTAGACAACTATTCGCTTGTTGGCGTCCAGTAATTTTCATCAATGTTGTGTAGTTCGTTCTTGGAACAACAAAGGATCCAACCGCGACCTATGTACATGGCAAAAAAAACTCCCCCCCTGGATGTCATGCTGTATCATCTGAAGTATACTTCATCTCTACTATTCGGAGGATGCTGATGAACATCTCTTGCTCACTTGCTTGTTGTAAATTCAATTAAGGAGCATAATACCAGGAGCTAAGTTAACGTGTAACGTTTGAAAGCTTAGTGCTTCATCCTTTATAATTTTCAAATGTTACTAGGCAGTTAGGTATTTGTTGGCTAGTTAGGCGGGTGGCACTGCTTCTGTTAAAGCTTTTTGCACTGCGTGAGATATTGAGGAAGGGTATAATACAATTTTTGTTCACCTTTCCTGAAGGATTACGTAATTATTTGTTGTTGTTGCCTGTTGTTGTGGTCTTTTGTCCGATGTCGGAATGTTGTTTATGCTTATGAGATGATTTATTAAAGGGTCTAGGGGAACTTTGGCATAGCTAAGGTGAGGTGTTGCTGTATGCCAAGTTGTACTGCAATGTGCTTAGGTAATTCGAGTGCAAACAAAAAGGATTATTTGATTTTACTTACATGGAAATGTTCTTGGGAATTCAATTATTTTATCCTGCTTATAATCATCATACAGAAATATCTAAAATTTCCAAAAGAAAAATGATTGAGGTTAAAGAACTTTAAACTTCGAATCCACCTAACCTCGGGCATACTTGTATGCCTGGTTGAATAATAGCAACAAGTTCTCAAATTTAAATTATCCAATCTCAAATTTTAATCAAGGATTCCATGTAAAATATACAAACCGCTTATGTAACCGCAAAATTCGAATATTAAAAGAAATCTTAACCAAAAAAGAGGATAACAAACCTAAACGCACCTTTATGGTTATTTGCTTTCCTATCAGGAGCAGAGGAAAAACAAAATCCCTCAACCACTCAGTAACACCGCACCAAACGCATTAGATTCGAAGCCTTAGGAAACCCAATTAGTCACTCGAGGGTCGCTCAATAAGAATAACAGCAGCAGTAACAGAAGAAAGAACAGATAAGACTAAATCTTTGCCCCGCTACTAATGATTAAACTTTCTAAATATCAAATCTTCCGATACCGACCCTATGTTGCTAGCGGTGCTCGTGCTGGTTGTGGTGACACATTTACCGGTACTCATTATTTGACCATCGTCATCGTCTATGTCTCAACGAAATCAGGAGTAAACCAAACCAATCATTTAGCTCTGCTCTTCCTTTCTAAATTCTAACTTCGATTCCGATTTAGTTAGAGAAGAATAATGACTGTCCCTTTGAACAATAAATTTTGCTGACCGCACTACTTGGCCGTACAAGTATTGCCACAGATCGAACGGAAGGATGTCCGTTCGTCGCCGTCGGTAGCGCATTGACTTTACGAAATTGTTGTGGTATCCTCGGCCGGCCGGCCTGCCACGACAATCCAACTTGTGCTTCTTCTGTAGCCTACAAGTATAGATGGGACTTGAGTGTGGTTAGTGAATCTGACAATCGATCCAAAGGCAAAATTAGAAAAGACGGTAATATGAATTGCAATTCAGTGATTTCTGAAGCTTTCGCAGAATTTCTGTCTTATGCAGACCCATGCACACACATATACATGTCTATCCTATTGTATAGTCGAATTCAGACGAATTTGACAGCATCAGGATCACATCCGATGCCATAAACACATTCTAATGGTTTGCTGACTAAACAAAACTATTGCTCTCTTTTCTTCGGTGGCTAACTGTGGCTTGTTTGTAAATGCAATCATTTTGCAACTATGTTGCAACTCGTTTTGGTCTCCCTCCCCCATGCATAGACTAAAATTTCGTACAGAAACCAGAAGTCTCCTGGTATTATGTTTTTGTGTACATGCGGTAACGTGCCCGTGCGGTTACGCAAATGGAAACGCACTCCACTTTGATGCATCGACTTTTCCAAACCAACATTAAATTTCGGTAAACAAAAAAAATTGTTTTTTGTTCGGCATCATTATACGAGTGTTATGTCCTCTGATAACAATCGTTTTATAGAATTTTTGCTAGACCTGTATATAATAGCAGTTTGGAAGACAAGATACCTTTTAAAAAATACAAAAGAAACTGTTTTGAGGCACTAAAAGTCGTCTCAAAAAGCAAACTTACACGAAACAACGACGACATCCAGGCACACGTGCATAGACATCTTTTTCCTCTCCCTAATTTCCTTACGCCAAGGCTGTGCTGAACATTATGAGGCAAATCCCTTGAGCATAAGTACATAATAAAAAAAAGTAGGCAATGAATATTACACTCGCAAGAAGCGGTTCATCCACTTCTTCTACAGTTTTAAAATCAATGACTCAAACCGTCATGTAAGTACAACTTAAGGAAACAGGAATACTAATGGAACTCCATAAATACTCTTGTAAAAATACAAAGCACTTTTTTGAATGCCCGAAGAATAACACCCCCAAGTCTCTTTAGGAACACAATTAATAGAAAAATGATTTCTACTTGTTAATTAATAATTAACGATTAATACTCCAATAACTTACTTTATTTATTACAGTGTCACATCCTCAAAATTTCCGGTCACCTGGGAAATTGCTAAAGTTGCACCCATTGCTTAAGCACTGATTATACATGGCAATTCTAAGTTCTTAAAAAACTAATGTCTACTCAAATTAATTGCCACCAAGTGCATCATAATCTACTTTTTTCATCTGGACTTTGTTCTAACCACAGCTTCGTTAAGGCGGGTCGTTGTCAGGTCGACTGTCTTGATACCACAGCATTTGTACATAAAAGTTTTCTGTCCCGGTTCCTAGTTTTTTCACTGCATAAAATTTTTAAATTCTTTTCGAAATTGCCTCTCAAGAAATATATATTTTCACCCCCAGATCTTTAAAGTTTTTCCTTTAATTTGTCAATAAAGTTTTTTTTAAATTCCGATTTCTGTAATCTTTTCATTTTATTCGCCACAACCATAGGCAACCATGAATTCCCAAATTTGCATGGTCTAAAGTTCCTGAGTCAACTACATCTTATTTCAAAATTTTCCTTTTTTATTTGTATACGAATAATCAAACAAAAAAAAAATAAATCTGTAAATTCGTTCGCCTAACTATCGCCAATGTTATCATGTTGTTCCGTTCTACACTAACGAAAGAAAACGTTCAATGCTTCTTTTCGGCGAAACTTTGCAATAAATTGCTTTAGAGCTTAAGACGATTAAATTTGGAAAATTTCAGTTGAAACATAAATGCTATCCTTTTGTTTTTATATGGCCGTAATTACCATCGCCAGACGATTGCATCCAATGGTGCTCGTCCTCTTTTTCATCGTCATGAATATGTCTGTTCTGCTGAGTAGGCGAAGAGCGAGTGTCGACCTGCACTACTGAGCATGAAAACGCGATTGCGTGTACGCCATTGTTTTTGTGTTATTGCCTTATTGGTGATTGTCTGAAAATTGTATGCGATTATAAGCACCTTCCATTATTCTTCTAGCTTGGCGTTCTATAGTCATTGTCTCCGCGCACTGGACTAAAGGCGTTGAGCGAAGGCGATTCAATTGCACCTCTGACTGTCACGACAAAGCACAAAGTTTTTGAAAAACTATCTTTGGTGAACATTCGGAATTCAATTGGAATCTATCCAATGATGTTTGACTTGTTTGTCTCCCGCTTGCCGCTACCGACCAAGTTGGTTTTTCGCTCGACTCGATTCACATGTCCCACTGAAAGTTCACTAGCTGGCTAAACCGAATCGCTCGCCTACTAACAATGCCATTGAAATCTTGAGGAAGGCCAAGACGACAAAGGTTCTCGCGTCCACATAATTTCACAATAGTTCCGTAGTTTTGTTTTCTTCAGTTGAAGTTTAGTGTTCAATGGATAGTGCGAGGGTTCAATGTGAATGCTATTGATGCTATTTGAACTGAGCAAACTTTTGTCACCATCTCTCTGGATGCCACACAGTTGGATTTCGAAGTTCGCTTTCCTTTCGCTTGCGATGACAGAAAAAATATTCTCAGTTGATTTGTGAGGCACTCACTTTTCTTGCTTTCAGAGCCATTTTCAACGGGAGTAGTGGGTAGCTGGAGGACTTGAATTTCGAATTTTGTCACCAAATTGAACAAAAGTCCTGATTTGCATTAGTTGATTGATGACAACGGGTGGACGGAGTGTCTGACTAGCAGTTGTGTGCTGTGCTGGGCTGTGTGCCAAAGGCGTGGCATTGAAAAAAAAAACAAAGGAAATGTTGTTTTTTTCTTTCGAAATGTCCTTACAAATTTTTGGCCCTTCAGTAGTTTTTGCAATCCCGTAGTAGAAATCCCAAAAACCAATCCCGGAATTGACATGACTCAAGCATGACATGACGCAACGGCAATAAGTTGGGTTTAACCCTTTATTAAATTTTAAAAATCGAAGAAATCTGATTTACAATATATCATATTCTTCACGTTTGTAGCCGATAAATTTATCAAAATTCAAATGTTGCAAATTCCACAAACTTAAGTGTTTCTTGACGCCAAACATTGTACTAAGGATGAGCGAAAAAGTTTGATTCAAATGGAGTTAATGACGATAATAAAATCTGATTTGAATCTGAGTATATCAAGGTGGGTTCTTGAAGGGTCTTGGTGGTCAGTTGGGTATTTCAGCTAGTAAATAAATAAATATTGAATATAATGTCTCGTCACAACTTTATTCTGCGTCATCGTATATTCAATATAATGAACATGCAGTCACGATGATCCTATATTCCTTCTATGTCTGCGCTGTCTGAATACTTCGGACTATAAAATTCAAACAGGCAAATAAGTTTTTGATGCTTTAGAGAGCAAATTTAATGCAATACCTCAGCAAAGCTTTACAAACAGTCCCGAAACGTGAAGAGTCGGAATAAGCGTTTTCGGTTACCGGAACTTCTGTTGTTTCAAAATTTCGAATAAGGCTAGAGGACAATTCAATTGATTAAATTTTTTTAATTTTCTTATGATTTTTAATGCATAACTGAATTTAAATATTTTTTTTGACCGCAGATTTATGACAAAAGGGGAATTTGTATAATTATCAAATACTTTAATAAGAAAATCTCTTAAAGTACACCTTTTCAATCGAATTTGTCTTCGGTTTTTGTAACATAGTCACAGTCAGGATAAAAGCTTCTTTTCTTTTACCATTCTGCTGAGTAAAGATGACTGTGGTCACCATGATGGCACAAGCACAGACTGAAAATTTGGTGTTTATTTCTTGGAAGATAACCATAAAACGCCAATAAAACCAGAACAAACAATGCAAGGAACCTCCTGGGCGAAAGAGGAAAAATTTTAGTTGACATTTGTGACGGTTAAAAGTGCATCCAACATGGACTTGCATGGATATTAAAAGTAGAAGAATTAAATCCGAGAAATTCACATTGTTTTGTAATCTTTATGCTTTTTGGAACTTTAATAATAACGAGATTAGTGAGCTTACTTTTTTCCATTATAATAACAATAGGTACAACAAATATTATTCCAATCTACCGAATGTGTATCCATTTATTTTTCTATAATCCGCATTGTTAGAGAATATAATCCAACCCATACGCTTTCCTGTTTCAGTTCAGCCAAAGATGCGACTTATTCGAGCGCAACTATGTTGCCTGTTATTATTAATTCCGCTTCTTCTCCAGATCACAGTTACTGAATGCTGTTAAATACGAAATGTTCTGCATATCATGCCCGTTTCGGCCTTTTGTTTCTGGTAACCGACTGGATGAGTGCGATGGAATTCTTTAAAATGTGAAGTTTTTTCACGAGAATGGGATGGCTACGCGCCATTTTGTTGGGATGCAAATATTTATTTCACATTTATTATTGTCATTTTTATTGTGGTTTTTTCCTAATTTTTTGTTTTGCCTTTTAGTGTTTTTCCCCCATCACGTGCACTCCCATCCGGACACAGAACCAAATTTTCAAGTGAGAAGAGAAATATTCTTCTAGCAAGCCATTGCAAAGTCCAAGGGGGGTGTTTTCCTTGTTCGACCATACAAGCTCTCACATTCTTGGTTTTAACCACACGCTTTTTAAATTCATTCTTGAACTAAATTTTTTGCCAACAGGCAGAAAGGCAGACAATTAAATGGCAAACTTCAAAAAGCCAAAAGAGACAAGGTTAGAAATTTTCGGGGGATATAAGAACAGAATAGATTCTGCTTGAAAATGTGTGAATTGCATTCCCGTATTTTGACGCAGAATTTTATTTTGCTGCGGACAATACAAAACGTCGAGATTTATTGTGTTTATATAGGACTGGAATTTGCAGTCAACAGTTAAATTCGAGTACAGATCTCGTATACATTGACAAGAAGAAACTTCAGAGTCCAGAGAAAACCAAGTAGCCGACCAGTTAGGCGGATGGCCATGTATATCAATCCATTCAATTTAATGAAACTTATTTTTGAATGCGCACTTATGGGCAAATAAAAATCACCCTATGAACCATCCTGAGGTAGATTTAATGAAAGGACATGTTGAATATGTAAATATGTATATTATAGGGTTTTAGAGACGTCCCATATTTGCAATAAGATTTGGCTATGCTTGCAAATAGCTAAGGTTGGTCTGATATTGCAGCTCGACAATACCTACTATTTAATCACTCATTAATTAAAACTCAGAAGCTTCAACAACGTAAGCAAATTATCCTAATTTCTTCTTCTATTAGGACTTCGTACCCGTCAGTAGTGTAACGCCTTAATAATTATAGACAGGTCGCCCACGAAATGCCATTACATCCACAAAAATTGACTATTTGGTGCGCTTTCCATGCTGGAGTGACATATGCCAATACTTCTTCTTCAATGATACCGACAACACATCAAAACAATGAAGAGCGCTACCAGATAATATAGATCGTGTTATATCCAAAACTGGACCGCGTTGTTGATGTGATTTAAGCATCTGGACTTCTTATTTATGTCTATGTCGAGATCTATGCCAGTGTTGTACGTTGCAGCTCCGTGCTTTCCACTTTCCAGGCAGAGAAGAGACCTGGACGGGAAATAAATTGACTAGACCTTGTTTTTATATTTTAAATATTTTTATTTGTTTTATTTCTACGACAAGCCCGCTGTCTTTTTGCGTGGCTGCGAGATGTCTAGAATTTTGGTCTTAGTTCTAATTTTCTTCTACTTCGACTTCTTCCTACACAGCAGCTTCTTTTATACCTAAACTTCTGGGTTTAAACTAATTCAAATAGGGCTGATTGACCAATTGGATCAATTTATTATCTATCTAAATAATCATCGACCAATAGTATCGATCCGATATCTATTCAATTTTGGGTCCGTCCTCAAATTCAGCTATCCTTTTATGCAACATCAGTGCATGTAAATGTAAAGTAAATACGACAAGCGATGCACACCATAAAGATCTTAATTTATTGATACACAGTCGATCGGTCGCTTGGTTTAATTAATGAGTGTATTTGTATATCACAGTTAATCCCGAAATATCGGTTGGGTTTTAGTGGGATATATGAAGAGTACACACTGTACAGCTAGAGGCTAAATATGCCCTGTAAGTGATTTTAGTTCCCACACAATACCATTGCCGTTTCTTAAGTGCTCGTGCATTATGAGAGCATGCAAGCGAGTAATAAAGATAACAGTGCCAGCTTATATCCTTAATATTGAGTTATTTATCGATTTTGACTTGAATTATTGATTATGAGATGAATATTTTTTAAGAGAAACAGATAAATGTAAAAAAATGTCCTTTTTCGGGTACAAACGTAACACGCATCTTATTAAAATTGGCCTCAAACATTGAGATTCTCACAAAATTTCAGCCCTCTAGTTCGTGCGAAAGGTGCTTAAAATGGACCTCAAATAACGATAAAATAGCGGTAATTCTAACAACCACACGTGACACACATCACACGCGGAATGTAAAAAAGCTATTTGGGACTTACAAACTTACAAAATTTCCGCTCTCTATGTCAGGTGGTTAAAAAGGACCTAAAATTAGTCGAAAATACAGAAAAAAGGGGTTAAGTCAAGTTAAATAAAAGTTTTTAAAAATATTTTATACTGTAATAAGAGGTCGATGAGCATTAACCTTCAAAAAACTTCACTACAATTAAACCAATTAACGAGCTTTGTTAATTGGTCCAAGTTGTGAGTTCAAAAGATGGTCTGGACAATGTATTTGTTAATATTATTAGTTTTCTTAGTTGTTATCTTGTTATAAAAAAATCTTTGTCATCTACATAATGCTGCTAAAAACTAATAACAACTTATATAGACTGAAAAAGGATGGTATTAATATATATGAACTCATATATATAGATTCAATAAATAATGTAATTTTTTTATAATAATTTTTGAAACACAATAAAAACAATTACCTCTCAAAAATATTCAATTAGATGAGTACCCTGTTCACCTCTCCATAGAGCTTCACTAAAATTTTTGTCAAGTAAAACAAAGCTTAGATTATGACACAAGAAATTTTTTGCTGTTTGTGATTGAAAATCGAGACACTCTATCCATTATATCGTTAGACGACGAAAATATTTAATGTATAGCACTCAATCATTTTGTATAGCACTTTATACGAGAATACCATGTTTGGAATATAACTTTATTTATCAGTTACCCAAAATGACACTTTCTTCCACAACTTGTCATGCAGAAAGTTTTATCAAGATTTAATTCAATTAAAACCCAAACTTCTTGAAGGACTTTGCAATCGGAGGATATTTTTCGATCAACTTTCTTGGGCGGATTCTATTTCACACATGATCGACGAAAGCCTTTCGGTGAAATAGCTTGTCCTTGTTTACCCATAAGAAATACGAAATGAGATGATACTTATGTGTACCTATATATACATCTGCAGTCGTAGCTCTCCTAATTGGTTGGCATCATTCAGCAGCAGTATTATGTATAAGTTGAAGTAAATAGTACAATGACAATGTTGTCCCATTAATATGTGTACATAATTCAATTTGGCCGACTGATGATTCCAATTGATTTTGTTTTTTGACACAAGGGACCGATATACAAATACCGGTACATACCTAGAGACACAACAAAACAAAAACTTGGAAACTGTCCATTGTTTAAATTGGTATAATTTTATTGGATTATTAGCCGTTCGTTGTGTCAGTCGGTCTCAATGTCAAATGACCTGGAAAAATTTACCAGTCCTGGTCAAAAAATTATTGTACACTTGATATATGCTGGAAAATAAATTCGGGATAACATCGTTAGGAGGAAACGTGACAACATTTAGACTTTTTCTTATCTTCCTTTCCAAGAATCAATCAAATTGGTTGCCTTTCCTTGGTTGAAGTTGTCCAATAATTAGTTTAAGTTTTTGTCTTTGTTGCAACATCAAACACAACTTTGGTGGCATGATACTTTATTCAGGCAGTCCGTCAGTCGTTATGATATTAACGTTTCGAAACCTTCTTAAATTCCGTTTCATTATAGCTTTAATTTCTTCATTTTATTACAAACGATAATTATTATATTGTGCTTCCGATGCAAAACGATTCATTTTCATAGCTTTGCTTAAGTCGTCCGGCTTTACGGAACATAATTACAAAACACATTTCAGTGAGCCATAAACGAGGTCATGGTGCAAAACAATAACAACAATAAACTGCCACAACTTCTTGATGTACATGCGAATTCTCAACTTAGTATGACTTCAAAGTGTACAGTGAACAGTGAGAGTTTTGCGGCCACACACACAGAGATGGGCTTTGGCCTTAAACTAGATCAAGTTCTCGTCTTTCAGACAGGCACAAACACACAGTCACCAGTCGCGGAAAAGAACGTTTATAAATCCACCGTTTGAAAGTTATTCGCTTAAGTAAAGTGTTTTATGTACTCGTAGAGGATGTTTTAATTAAGAGCCTTGAGTATACAATAAACTCGGTCGAAGCTCATCGCAACGGCGGTTGTTTCTCCTATCCTTCTCTATAAGCATTAAGTTCATTTGGCATTTGTGCCCTAGCCGTAATCTGAGATACTCACATTCTGTCCCTAACACCCGTCTTTTTAATACTTTTATACTCTTTTTATAACCTACCCAGATAGTCAAATAATTTTTAATTGCTTTGTTCTTAAAAATAACAATATAATAAACGAAAGCAGATAACATTAACATTACTTAAAAATCCAGGTAAAACGTATGCTAGGAAGACGATGTTAAATGGAATGCACGGGTAATAAAATGTTATGCGAGAGGATTTCAATTTACCTTTCCTTAGCCTTCAAATTTCAATTTAAAAAATGGGAATTTGCGTAGATTGATACTACTTTAGTGGCTGAAGAAAAAAATAGTTCCAGGAAATGTGAGGTGAGTTCAAATGTGAGGAGCTAATACTAGAGATTTTATTTAAAATGGGAGAGACACTATTTTGAATGATAAGATTTAGTGTAAGCTGGATGTTTGATACATACATACTCTATACATTTCCATGCATTTTAAATCTAGCTGAATGGTTCGTTTTGTTAAAAACCCTCCAGTTCTACCACCTTTGTTTTCGAAGAAGAATGGACCAACTATAGCACTAGAAAAAACTAAATTTCTTTGGTAAAGCAATGATCCGGTATCTACCTCAGTGAATTTAAGCAATCATCTCATAATACATGAATAAAATAATGAAACCAAGTGAACCCACACACACATTCACTTTAAATATGAGCAGCTTCCCTGTACCAATAATTAACATTCAGCCAATTCCTCAACGAACAGACTTCAACTATCCAGGTTCCTACTTTGATAGAAAATTGACGTGGAAAGGAAGAGGCATATAGAAGCTGTAGAAAACTCAAATGAAGATCAAGGCATTGCATAAAATGTCGAACATGATGCAAGAAATATGGAAAGATGGCTACAATCTACAAGGCGTTTATTCTTCCAAATTTGAAAACAATGGTCATATCTGGCCAGGTGTTCCCAAATCTACCTTGACTCTACTAGAGAAAATTCAGAATCAAGCGATAAACCATACAAATATTTTACACTTAGTTCATATTCTTGAATTAATCGTATGGTGATAATAATAAACAATTTTTGATTTCAAAAATCAGCAAAATTACAGCCACTAGCACCGACTAATGGAAAATAATCAAACCTTTAACACTTAAGTGTGTTTTCCTTATAATCCATACATTCTATACTTGAGCTCGCCTGTATAGCCTGATTTTTTTCCCATAAATAAAAACGTCAATTGATATTTATGTGTACAATGACAATAATTGACATCCACAATAAACCGATTATGAGATTTATTACAATATTCGAGATTCATGTTGATTTTCAATGCGCTAATGCGCTAGTATTATTAATGGTTGAGAACTGCGGTCATTATACTTCGTCATGGAAAGGAAGTTTATTGTCCACCCGTGTACATAATATGTACAAAGGCAACGATGAATCACATTAAATTTGATTTATTTTATGTTATGATTTACTTGATGGGCAACGACATTTCATTTAAGCAACGAGATATCCACATATTGGACCTAAATAAAAGCGTTATATATTTGGTCATAATCCTGGCAATTTCATCAGCCCGTCAGCCAAGTAGGAGGTAAGGAAAAACAAACAAAAGTGTCCCAAATTAAATGTGACAGTAGTCAAAATATAGAATTCAATTGTGTGTTTTTCTTATTCATTAATATCCCTTTAGTTTGGGAGAATTGTATGTACGAGTATCAGTCAAAAATAAGAAGAAGAAGTCACCATTTATTGACATCTTAAGATAGAGGCGACGTTAAGAAGTAGATAAACGTATTTGGTGGACAATGGTTGCTGTTATTTCTCTCTGTCGATTTCAGTGAAGTAATCCATCTTGATCCATACGGGGTTCACGAAGCTTTTGTCCGATAAAGACACACACATTCCATTCCATTCAGTGCTCTGAAGCGGATTATGTGACATTGGATTAACTATGGACGTAAGGGTAGAAATTGTGTTCCGATTAACTTCAACTTCATTGTATTTTAATTTTTTTTTTGTGTTGCCATAATTTACTATTAAGCTTCTAACATCATTGTTTAAGACTTACAACGAAAAATTTTGACAATGAATGATGTCTATCAAAACAATATTTTATTAGTGATGGTGTGAGTTATCGGAACGAGATGGACAGAGTGTCGCCGTAATAAAGTGTTAGTCTGGGTATGTTGGGTTGTTCTATAGGATTGATGAAAACAGATTTTGTACAGGATTTTTGATATAGGTATTGGAGTCGGTGAGATCCACCATAGAACCGGTGGATATTTTTTAGAATTAGGTAGAATGTAAATTGTGAATAAGTGTATAACTAGATTAGATTTTTTAGAGAAAAAAGTAATAGGTAAATTTTTACTGGGTCTCCTGCAGATATCTTTAAAGCTTTTTCATTGCCGTGGTCATCGTCATGGATCTGACTTTCCAGGGTATCCGGTTCCCCAAGGATATTTTTTGGGCTTAGAAAAGTATATATTTTGACTAGTATATTACTAAACCATCACAATACACTTTGTCTATTCGTATTTCTATGCTATTACTTTACATAGTCTTTTTGCTCTTAAGCCGGGTAAGTTTTGAGCTTTTAAGAATTAATTGAGTTATAAGTGCTCGCAGCTATTTACTTTGTGAATTGTAATTAAATGTTAAACATTTATTTTCTTAAATTCTAGTTATTTCCATCTCGCATAGCATACAACCTATTTAAAAATAAATTACGCCTCCTTGGATTACCAGTAAAGTATATTTTGTGTGTGCACGCAGAGGATCCAAAACGACATTATAACACTTATAGGAATTTCAAGTGTGATTAGTGCTCAAGCATTTTCAAATTATTAGATATCCTTAAGAGTTGACCACAAGAAAACTTCAATTTTATTATTGGCAATCAGGAGAAGGATTTACACTTCAGTCAAGTCCATGTACTCAGTTTATTGCCTCCTGATTATTCATCTCATACATTTTGCCTGAAATTCATATAATGCACATAACACCAACACTACACAAAACCGCATTCAAAATCTGACTAAACAGAATCAAGGGAGGAAATCCGTTTTGCTAAAATCCTGATGCAGTTACAATACAAAACAATAATTAATGAATCTTTTGAATCTCCTTCGATGACCACATGAGAACAAAGTGAGTTCAGCATAAGCAAATCCTACCTCCAAAGGGTGTGGTTGCAATGTTTCCGTTTTGGTTATCTGGACTGAACATGCAGTAGTTGTTATCTTTAGCAACATAATTGATGTCTTTGAGGTCAATTAAAATGACACAAAAGCTGAAGATAGCTTTTTTGAGATGAGTTGAAATTTTTCCAATTAAATTATAAAAGAAAATTTCTCATAAAATTATGTGTATATGGACACATTAAAATATAAATTATTTTGAAAAGTTTATGGTACATTGCTCAAAGGATAAAATCGTAAAGTATTCGTAATTAAAAAGTATTCATATGAGACATCTGTTTTTGATTGACGAATTACAAATTCGTACAGTAAAAAAATGCAATGAGGTTATTCAAATGCCGTGAAATAATTAAAAAGCTAAAAAACCCTTTGACACGAACATTTAAAATTCAACAAATTCAAATACTTTAACTAGTTTGATGACGATTTACTACTGCGCGCTACAAAATACACAGAAATTCACAAATATCGACATTAATATTAATTTCATATTTTCTTTTACACAAAAATAATACAACAAATGTTATTACGGTAACATAATTCGGAATTAGCACAAATAGTGAAATTCCATTAATTCCATTTGCATATTCAAATATTTGTATTTTTACTATTCATACACATAGTCATTATGAAAACTGTGAGTATTGCAATTTGGCAAGTCTGTGTATTGCACCCTCATAATAGTATTCGGCGCGACAGACCGTTGCGGTCCAAAGCCTACCTTTAAAGGGCTTTTCATTAACACAAAACTGGGCAAATGATTCTGTTCAGTTGAGTATCAATGTAGTCATCATATGGCTATACAATCAGATTTTGGTCCTGTCCTTCTGAGCGATAACATTCGACCAAAGAATGTAATGGCTGACCTCTAGTATTCATATCGAAATACGTATTGTTAGGTTACTATCTTTGGTTAGACAGGGATAAGTGGTCCAATTTTCTTAAACAGAAGTTCATGTACGAATGAAGCTTGAACAATAAGAGCTACAAGTCCCGTGTCTCAAATTATTCAAATTATTTTAATTTTTAATTCAGCAGCTGCAATACTAAACTTCAAATATCTAGTTCGCAGCAAATATGGCCTGATATAAAATTACTTTTAAGATAACAACTTAGAGCCCACTTTTCCACTCGTCCCTATCTTGAGGAGTTCATACATTTTCATTTGTTTAAGGACCTAACAATCGGGATACAGTCTTGGCCTCGTTCCACCGGCCATTGTTTGACGACTGTTCCACCTGCTCTAATCATACCCCACCCTCAGTCACCCCTGGCCATAACCTCTAAACAACCGCCAAGACCACCCACCCACCTTAGGCCCATAAATACAGATTCCCTCACAGTACACTTAACACACATCAAGACCACTTCAAGTCCCTATCAAGACAAACCGCCAAACCTCTCTCAGTCCCCAACTCAACCCTCTCAAGACACCCCCAAGACCCCCTTAAGACTCCGTCAAGACATCTTTTAAGACCACCACCGGCGCCCAAAACTTCCTCAAGAACCCACCCTTCAGGACGCTCTTCAAGACTCCCTAAAGAGCTTCACTTTGTTTTCCTCTTTGCAGCCTCAAATTTCATAATGCCCGTCGATCTTATCGTTTTATTGCTTCTTCTACAAGCGGTGCTCAAGAGAAATAGCCAGCTGCATGACACCTTTCTTCGAATTCAACCACAATACTTGTGGTGCTCTAAATGTTCATCAGTTTACCCATAAGCCCATCTTCGGACTTACAGTTAACTTCAGGAATTCGTTCTTCATGTTCTTCTTCTACAACACGTATGTGGCTCTGTCTTTTCACATCACTATGATCCACTGTCATTCAAAACACAAGTTCATATACATCTCCTCTTTTCTTCTCATTTTTCTTAACGCCAACGCTGTGCCAAACAAATAGCCGAGTATTTTAAGGGTGCGAAACCCTTAAAGCGTGCGCGAATTTAAAAAAACTGGCATCTTATATAGCAAACAATCACGAAATATATAAAACATTACGTTAAAAGCTAACATTTTCTAGGTTTGGTTTTTAAAGTTCTAATGAATACTCTCTCTGATTATCCCTTGGTCAAGATTTCATAACTCCTCTTACTTGATAAACCATTACAAAAGATTATCAACCTGTCTTAAAAAAAAGTTTCTTGCCGCCTACGCTTAGTTGCTCCATTACGTGAATTACTTTTTCTTTATAAGACTCCTTGAAGGTCAGACACTGTCTTGTATGAACGACAGTCTCAAAATAAGAAGTAATTTTTCATACATTTGGCATCCTTCATAAAAAACCTCAATCGAAATTATTGTTCCTTGAAAGCAAAAACCGAACGTTGTTTTTATTGATATTACTTCGGAGAACTTGCTCCTGCACAAATTGCCAGGAGTAACGAGCGAGCAGAATTGAGTCTTAAAGGCTTATACAAATATGAGTATGTTGTATATATTCGAAAATATTCTTACCTTATCCTTGAACCTGTCATTTCACCCTTAATATTTACCTTTCATTTCAAGCTAAAACACATTGACTGATATTTTGCGACAGATTTGACAGCCGCATGATCCTGTCTGAAAAGAAACATCCATACACATACTCGTTAATAAGGGGGTATACATTTCAAATACCATCTGTCAAAGTTTTATTACTTCACTGTTATTATTATTGCCGTAATTCTTCGTTTATTTGCTACTTGTTCTGGGTAGGTGGCCATTTAATTCCATCAATATATAGGCAGAAAACAGGAGGATTGTTCATCCTTTTTCCTGTTAAATAGAATAATATTCGTTATGTGGATATGTAGAGTTATATGTGAGTGTTTTTGTGTGTTTGTGTATGTCTATGTATGTATGGTGCACAATAGACGAAACAAAATGCTGTCCTTTGAATTATCCAATATATTGTGAAAATTATGCAACTTCATAAAATTAAAAACATTTTGGAAATTATCAATGTGATTCCAACCAATAGTCCTTTGTTATTTATTTTCTATGACATACCAATCAAAAGTGCAGTAAATGTCCTGTTGTTATGACCAGATTGAATGACCAATAACAACAAATATCCTGCCTTCTTTGTTGGTCTCCTTATCTTATATTCATTGATTCAGCCAGAATAAAGCTGATAGTCTGGAGGCTACCAGGATGAGTAGTAATGTTTGTCAATAACCCTCAGTGTGTGTTATGACAATAGTTTCGAACAGGAAGGTTATTAAAAAAAAAATTGAATGTCTCTTTACACACACGTAGATATGTCTCTATATACGTAGACCGCTTCAGTAAAATATAAAGCGATTTCTTGCTAAAGGATATACCTACCCAGTAAGCTTATGGATTATTAAGGTTCTTTCATGTGCATTGCTCCAGTCACAGTCAATTAAATTGCGAAACGTAAGTATTTAGGAGCAACCTTCCATCCTATCAAAGCTACAAATAACGACTCAAAGACCATAGGATAACGGAGAACTTTTCGGATCTCATGAGAGTATGTAGAGAAAAAACTTGTATCGGCGCTTTTCCATGGTATGTAGTTAGCCAGAACAAATCATTATATGCATTGTATTCAATTTTCGTTATGTGGTTTTTGTTTTTTCGCCTGCAGCAATAAATTGGCTAACGGAAGCACTTGTGTATGATATACAATATAGATAGATATAATATGAGTATAGATATAGATGTATAAATATAATGGTGATAAAGATATTATTTTGAGTTAATGATGACAGATTAACAAACAATCAAACTAATTTGGAATACATGATTTTCCTTCCTGGCTCTGTTAATTAGGAATAATACAGTTTTTTCATTCTTTAAACTATGACAAATAAGTCTTTCTTCTCTTAAACCTCACTGGATCCTCGGGCGTGAAGTGTCTCCACCGGTCCTGAAATCTTGGCGTCTAAATCGAAATTGATTTGTGTAGTTGAGCGCCATCAAAAACACAAGAGGAAATTTTAAATCCGAGGCTAATAATGCTGGCTACTAATTTTATAACTGAATTAGTAATGACTACATCACCGTGCGCTGTGGCTCTATAGCTAGTGAGGTGGACTTCTGGGCAAGAGTTTCGAGATTCTTACCCCAAAAACACCAAAAATATTTTTCACAATCCTACCTCTCGCGAAAGTCTGACAAACGTCCGAGAGTAATAACTTGTCACGGAAAGCTTCTCAACTCGCCTTTTTTATTAATTTCGTCTGCGTAAGCCAGTATCTGAATGGAATTATAGGGGATTGTTCCTCTCGCCGTTACGTCAGAGTCTCGGATCACTTTATCCAACGCCAGGTTGAAGAGGACGCAGGCCAGTCCATGCAGGTTTTGATATCTCCTTTGTTATGTATGGGGCACTGGATGCCTCTTCGCTAGTCTTCTGGCATCGCTTCTTCCTCCCATACTTGCACTATTATTTCATGAATTGCTTGGTGTAATGGAGGGCCTCCTAATTTTATCAGTTTCATTGGTTCCCATCAGATCACAGAGCTTTATTATTGTTGAGCCGATTTATCACTCTGCTAACTTCGTCTATGCTTGGTGGCGGTAGCATAGTATGATCTTTGGTCATTGGTGGAGCCTCCAATTCCTCATTTAACTGGCCGTTTAGCAACTAATGAAAGCGCTCCTCTCATCGCTTTAAAATCGGCGATCAGATTACCCACTTTGTCCTTGCAGTATGTGCAACGCAGTGTATATTGCGTATATCGCATTTCTCGCAGCATTCTTGACAATGGCAAATATGTCCGCGTGTGCGAGCGTGAATTCATATGAAATGCTAACATTGCTGTCGTCGGCGAAAGAATGGATTGGATTAGAAGTAGCGAATAGGAGATCATTAATGAAAATGAGAAAGAGTGTCGGAGACAAAACAGAGCCTTGTGGAACACCGACATTTGTGCGGTGAAGATTGGATTTGAAACCGTCCAATACGACCTGGAACGGTGAGAATGGTAGTTACTAGTTCAATCAACCAGGTCCTTATCAATTCCATAGGTATTCATATTCGACAAAAGAGCTTGATGCAAGACTCTGTCAAATGCCTTGGAAATAATTTTGCTTTCCGACTGGTTCCACTTGAGATCATTTATTACTCTAGCCACTTGACGAGTACGAAACTAAATCTGTCCCATAGAGGATTTGGTTCTTCAAGTACCGTCGGCGGCGGCTTGAATCTAGCTGCGAAATGTGAAGCAAGCAGTTTGGCCTTGTCTATCGAGTGATGATTGAAATATCATTGTGAATGAGCATTGGAATTGAAGACGAGGCAGTATTTTTAATTTGTTTCACCAATGTCCAAAAAAAATTTACTCTCTTTGGGACATTGAAGTATCTTTTATCTCATTTTCTGGTCATAGTCGAATTTGACAACCCTCATCTTTAAATTATTTACATTTTTGCCAATACATACTTGGAAAATCGTTAATGAATAAACAAAACAAAATGGGACCGTGAATGTAATTTTGAGGAACACGACAGATTGCCCGTATAAAACTATATGACTCCCTACCAACAGTTATTACCTTCTGTAATATAAATAAAATCTTATAAAATTAATTGCATTATTAATATACCACAAATAATATCTAAGTTTACGACATAGTGCTATGAGTAATGCGTAAAAAATGTTTCTTCTTACCGCTCGGTACTTCAATTTGCTTTAATTACGTTGTTATAGTCCGATCCGGTCATAAAACGATCGCAATATAAATCTCATTTTCATCAGCATATTCAATAGCTTTGTCTGTATTTACGACTACCACTCTTTTTCTCTTCTTTTGTAATATCAAATGATGCTTTTAAAAGCCTTCTTTAAGATTTTAATAAAAAAAGACGGATAAAGACCTGTTTTACGGATACGATGGACCTCAACGTTTTTTGGTATTGCATGCACGACTTATTGGCAAGTTGCATCAAAATTTTGAATTATGGTTTCTGTATCAAAAATCTTGTCAATAAGTCGAACCAGGTAAGTAAAATGAACGGTGTTCGACCAGTAGTCGTAGGCTAATGCAGCAACGATTAATGTGAAAAAAACATAAATAAACAATTCGGTTACTCATTACATTAGATTTACCAATGCCATTCGATTCCAAGAAAAAATGTAATAAGTAGCAAGCGCATATTAATAACAACAACACCAAAAGAATAACAAATTCTTCACAAAAGTCGTCTCCATTTATTTGCTCAATAACATAATTTGTCTTGTTTTTGTTATTTTTGTTGCTATATTGATAACAAGGTTATCCGCCAAAGCTGTCTCTCCGCTGTCAAGCTTTCTCTGTCCAATAGTTTTCCAACATTTTTATCTCGAAGTGATTCAATGGCATTGAAATCCTCTAGGGCAAACCCCATGAAGCTTAAATGCCACAATAATTGCCAGCCACGCAACTTTCCAACTTTTACAAAATGGATGAATCGATTCATTGGGTTGCAGATAAAATAAACCGCGAATCAATCAATTTTTTGCTGCGCCCCATTAGGTTTTTTGTTTCGAATTTAAATCCAAATCTGGAGATTTATTATTGTTCGTTGGTTGATATTTTTCGAACAGATAAAGAAAAAAATTTACAGAAATGTACATTTTATTGTTTCGGGTTTTATCCGCAGTACAATGCAGGGATAAATGTTGTAAAGAATTAAGACGACAGAAGACAGGAAGGATTGCTTATCACAAGAAGTGTTAGGGGGTCCACAAACAATGCAATGTTTGTTTCAGTGATTTTCTCGATTTTCATTCAAATAGATTATCAAAAATTTAATTCAGAAATCGATTAAGATTCGTTTGGATAATTTTGTATTTTAAGTCCAGTTGTTCTGCTCGGTGTTATTCTTCTCCTTTTGTGCATTGATTGCGACTTAAAATGGCAATTAATGCACAAAAAGGGGAATCTTTATTCATTCAGCTTATAATGGAACGTCATTTTCCCATAATGCATGTGGAGAAGTCCAGTCAAGATTTCGATTTCAATCAAGAATATTTAATGATTCATTGTAGATTTGAATAAGAAGCAAACTTGGTGGGATAGGTGGGCGATCATCACAGGGCGACTTATCGTGTGATTTCATACTTAGTTTTTAACGCGTCTTTTCTGTGCTGCAGTAAACAAAAAATAGAATTTATAAATACAAGTATTAACAAACCACATTTTGTCTGCAATCAATGGCAGAGGAATGATTCAAACAGATAACTGCGTATTGTTTCTTTAAAGGAAAATTTCTGAGTCCTTGAAATTCAAACGCAGACAGATTGCAACTTAGTCTGAGGTGAGAAGAGGATCGGAGATTGAGCGAGTCGATAAATATGAAGACTAAGCAATTATAATAAGTAAATTATTGAAAAAATAAGAAGGATAATACGAGACTAAAATATTTGACAAATCCTAGACGCAAGTATGCCCCTCCAGGTTATTTGAACGATAACAAAACTTTTAAAATTACATATATTAACAAGCTATTTTGTTCCTTGCATCGTCTGAATATATTATATATTATTATAATCCTCAAGTTAAAGTCCTTATTTTTTTGCCAAGCTATTAAGGTATTAATTGTTCGCTTAACTATTTCAAGTGCGGCACCATAACGGTTATATTAACTACCTGACTGACCCGGCCAATTTGCTGAAGGTTAGCATTGCCAACATTCAGCTAAGGTACTTAGTTTCCCATTGCAATAATAAATAATCCTTGCTTCAGTTCATTTCATATTTATCCCCGAAGAGATGCGGAAGCTGCACCTTTCCTCACTTCAAGACTGTCATGGAAATTGTATATTATCCTTGCACGCAATTATCCTGAATGAATACGGCTGCACTTTTGCTAATCCAAGGAAACTTGGGTCACCTTCAAAACTATACTTCAGGAGAATGCACAGACTTCCAGAAGTCGCATACCTAGCCTAACCATCATACCTACATACCTACATACACACCAACCGCTATCTCCTGCAAGGATGAAACTACTTAAAATGATTAAAGAAATTAAAAACATTTCGCCCCGGCTTTCTCACTTCTGCTCCAGTCCAATAAGAGCAACAACAATAAACTGAAATTGCACTGCGCTTAATGATGCAAGAAAATGAATATCTTTAGAGTTTTTTTTTTTCTTCAGTTCTTGTTGTTGTCGCTGTTGCCTCTTCGCAGTTTCGCTTGGTTGATCGTCCTTCCTAAGAAACTCAAAAGAAAACATTAAAGACGAAAACGAAGTGCACCTAACCATTCCCTGTTCGATGACGAAAGAAAACGACTCCAACTCCCCGCCCCACAACATGGACATGGACATGGCAGAATAAATATTAAACTAAATAAGCAACATCACGACGCGACGGTTACGTGAAGTATAAATTTATATCTTCTCTACTTGTCCATTAGGATACTTAAGTATTTATTCGCGAGTCCGTGAAATGATGGACTTCACTAACAGATCTACGAGCAGCGATGTGAAAGTCAGTCAAGAAGCCGCCGTATTCGTTGCGTCAGCAAGTGGACCATTTACTTTGCCGCAAAGTAAATTTACAATGTTTGGCCAATATCTGGAAAATTAAAGAAACACAAAAAAATATTTTCAAGACATTTTCTTTTCTTTGCGGTTTTTAGTTTCGTAGTGGGGGTATTGTAGATCGAGCCTATTGTTTGTTTCCCCGTCATACGGCAATGAAGGGCAAAAAATCAATTTAGATTTTTTACTTAAATCGCACATCTGCCTGTTATAGGTATGGAAATAGGCATATGGGTCGTCATTTGGCGATGGGACATTCTGTCGCTCAGGGATAATTGAAGCAGAAAATTTGAATTTCCATTGAAAATCAAATTGGAATTGGTTTTTGGAAGTATAGGTTTCAAATAACACACATTTATATGTAAAGCAATAGTGGGCAACAGACGGATTCTCTTATCCCGTACACTATATTGTTAATAAAAAAAATTCCCAGCTGCAGGTTATAATAAAAAAAACTTAATTTAATTCGCATACAGGTCTAACTCCTAGAATAGAAAAATCAACGCATGTGAAGTTTTTAACAAATAATAAAATATTTGTATGAATGTGTAATGCTATTGTATTTTTTAAATACACCTTCACTGTAATAAAAATGAATCAGCATACAGCTTTGTTCCATAGATGCGACTAATAGCTAAGCCTTCCATAAGGAATGCTCTATGAAATAATTGTATGTTGGTCAAATAATTGAGACATTTCTGTGAACTGGACATTCTGCTTGACAGTAACCTTCAAAATAAAACGATTTAATGAAAATTGCAAATGTTCAAACCGATGCACAAGGGCCTCTTTCCCTCTGCATTGTAATCTCACATATATATTTGGATAAACAATTCCTTGAGGAAGACATGGGTTTTGGTGGATTTTGGTGAGACAACTCTGTGAACTGGCCCATATTTCTTGGAGTGAACCTCCAAATTCAAAAATGAAAATTGCATGTTCAAACCGATGCACAAAAGCGTCTTTCTCTGTGCATTATAATTTCGCATTATTTGATAGATAATTCCTTTCGGAAGACACGGATATAGGTCAATTTGGTGACACGTCTCTGTGAGCTTGTTAATCTTCTTTAAAGTGAATCTCTAAATTCAAAATATCAGGAAAATTTTTAAAGGTTCTCAACAGTACACAAAGCTTCTTTCTCTTTTTACGGAAATTCTAAGTTTATTATTTGATAGATCAATCCTTAAGAAAGACTTAGATATAGGTCGCAATGGTGAGACATCTTTGTGAGCTGGTTGATCTTAATTACAGTGAACATCTAAATTCAAAATTACAAATATTTTTTTACCAATACATATACAGGATGTATTTGTGGTGATTTCTACTTGGCTTAAGTAAAAAAATTTATCTTTTTTAACATACATTGGCAGTCGTCCATGAACCAATTCCACCTTTTGGATTGAGGAAAACCACAATTTGTTAAACTCTGCATGCGGTAACCAGGATCCTAGAAATCCCCCCGCTGGTTTGCCAGAGGCCTAGGCATCGGACATGCAGGCCCAAACCCCATCGATGGCTGAGATGTCTGGCCAAGGTCTCAGAGGCAGCAAGCTACTGGCTATGGGTGAGGATTCACTTATAAGTGAGTCATCATTGGAGGGCAACGCGTTAACGTTTAGACTCGACGGTCACCCTTGCAAGGAAAGCTAATGAGTTTGAATCAGATGGAACTCTTCTTAAGGGAGGAAAGGTAGTTGGTGAAGTACCTAGCACTATCACTGCTTTGGATGATCAGATTATAACTGGTCTGACAGACAGTACAGGAAAGCGAAAGATAGTAACTACCTCTCCAAGGGCGTCTCGTCACCGAGAACGAGTAATCCTGTAACTCGGAATATCTTTGAGGTACGGGAGAAATTTGGTAAAGTTGATGAGAGAACACTGGGCACTATAAAGCCTGTGCTAAAGTCGAAAAGGTGATGATAAAGAAGAAAGAAAGAAAGTGAAAGATTGGCTGAAATGAAAATGGATGCCGATTTATCACAGACCAGTTAAAATCTTCTGACCAATCAGTCTTTCATCATTTGTGCTGAAAGGTCTTGAACTCACTTGGAAAATGGCCAACAGAAATATTTGCTATTTTACAAGTTGCCAACTGGGCTGTCTCTAAAAAGATACAAAGACGAAACTTTGCAATTTGTAGTGACAGCCAAGCTGCTCTACTAGCATGGAATCACCTTGTGTCAATTCGAAGATTGTTTTAGAATGTAAGAGAAGACTAAAATATTTTTCAAGATCGAATTCCGTCACTCTTATCTTGGTTCCCGGACATACAGGAATAAAAAGAAATGCATTTGCTGATACACTTGAAAGTAGTAGTTCTTCCGATATTCCTACTAGTCCGGAACTAATATTAGGCTTGAGTCAGGCGAACTTAAATATTGGTATTCGAAGATTTGTGGAAGCTGAACAGGAACAACGTTGGCACTCCATAAATACATGCAGAACTACCAAGCACTTTGTGGATAGGCCGAACAAAAACACCGCTAAGTTCATTTTGGGAATATCCAGAAGGAACTGTGGGAGCATGGTCGGTTTACCTACAGGAAAACCTCGACTGGAAGTCATATGTGAGACTTATATTGGATCCAATATGTATGTCATGCCTGGAGGAAGAAGAAACAACTGCATATTTCCTTTGTAGCTGTCCTGCTTACACCAGGTTACGGATTAACTTTTTTAGAAGGTATATAATAACGATCGAAGAACTTCGGTCGTTGAAACTAGAACAAGTCCTTCGCTATCTTAAAGTAACAAAGAGATTTGAGTAGTGAACTACTGGGAACGAGTACAATGGACCGAAGATCACTACCAATAAAGGAAATAAGTAAGTAAATACGTCTTGGTCAATGGTCATTTACAGCAATATTTTCCTGGTCGTGCAAACTGATCATAGTATAGTTATATTATTAGCTTTTTTTACTCTTAATTTCCATTTGCCATAGAATATTATATTACCGAATAAAAAACAATTTTTTTCCATTTGCCAACACAATCACGAATACAAAAAACGCGACGCGACAACATCACCTAGTACACTCATGTGCTATACAGCCAATCATTCAACTCGATTTATTGCAAGCGACACATTTCTATGTTTGTCCTGGAAGGGGGAGATTGCGCGAGATACGACTTGCACATCGTTCAAGTTGAATGTCAAAATGGATTTTTCACTTTAATAAAAATGAAATTATTCCGCTGCAACAGAACCGCCGAGCAATAAATAACGAGGTTATTTTTCTCAATCGCTTTGGCGTGCGCAAAATTGCAGAATTGCTGAATGGCAGGACATTGCCACCGTTGTTGTTGGCGGCTGAGCAATTGTTCGGATCTGTGCCTATATGGAGAATGCAAGCATTCCATCAGCGGACCAATCAATAAAAATATGTCATTTGTCCAGTACGCCAAGGCAGTGGTTGTTGTTTATTTTTTGTTCGCATCGTACTCCAGCCTGAAGCTGCAAGTTGAAGCTTAGAGATGTTCTGCGGAAATGTTTCAAATTTTGTTCCTTCCTGCGTTACGCGTTAAATATTTTTTTTGCTTCCACATTGATCGACATTTTAGCAGCCACTGTGATTTGTAAAAAAATCGCTCCTGTGACGTCCAAGGTTGACTGCTGCTGGTATATTGATAGTTTGCCTTTTTCATGCTCGTACGCTCTATTTGTATGTATGTGCGCCTGTGATTGCGAATTTCCGCGTCGCGAATTGCCCAATCGATTAAAATAATTTTTTTCATTTCTATTCTCGCATATTTCCGCTTTCATCTGTGAAATTTGTTTTTTTGAAGTTTGAGCGACGTGAGCGTCAGGGATAAAATTTGCTAACGAAATTCATCTGGCTGATGACTCTTTTGGGCTTTGGCTAGGAAGGTTCAGAGCCACTTGTTCAACTCAACAGGACTCGATTTGTCATTTGCTCGTGACTCCAAACTATTACATCTCTAGTACAACCCAGAACTCGTATAGGGATGCCGCAAGGATGTCCAATGGAACTGGATGGGAAAACTAATAAATTTCGTTAAAGCACATTTACTGAGTTTGAGTGAAGTGTACTTGGATTGGAGGGGTTTTCGGGTCATGATGTTTCTAAATAATTGCGAAATTCCCTCAAAAGTTTTAAATAGTTGATGGCAGGATTCGCTTTTTTATTTTCCAGACCTGAAAATGACGTTTGAGAACAATAGAAGTCGCTCTTGTGTATTGGGGATGGAATTTGTAATATTTGTGAGTAATGGTTTACAACGCTGGCGACGACACAGCTACTTATAAATCATTTTCACGTCCATTCAGTGTGCGGATATGACCATAGGAATTTCGGGACGTCATTCAGAAATTGTCCAACAACTGGCTGTTGTGGTGAAAATGAATTCTACAAAGCAATTTGAATTGCTTACCTCAAGGTTGAAAAAAAAAACTCTTCACAATAATTTTTTTGGATTTTGAGTGTGCTTAATTATTATCCATCAGTGTCTGTATTAAACTAACAATTTACTCCTTTGTGAGCAAAAGTAGATTATGATTGGCATTTATTCATCAAAAATCCTATAGCAGTATTGGTGATACTAGCTTATATCATTTAATAAACTTTCTCATTACCATTAATCAATTTTTACTCAATAGTGTATCTATTCATATAAATTTGCATTCATCCCAAAAATCACTTAAGAAACAACTGAAACAACAGCAAAACCTTTGATAATGCTTCATAGACGCGTGTGGTTGGAAACTTTAATAAACATTACTAGACAAACAATGTCTACAATAATATATGTCTCGTGTGCTCGTGTATATGATGCCTAAGGCTAGGAGCTTACATTAATTATTTTTACAATCAATGCGCCGATTTCCGAAATCCTGAAATGTTGTTAATGGAATAATGAAAATGAAACAATCATGTTTTCGGAAATATTGAAATGTTGAAAACTTATTTTCAATGTTAGTGTTGTGTTTCCGAAACCGTGCGAATTTTAGGTCGTGTCGTGAAAATGTGTCGTCGAATGGGTCGTGAAAGAGCGAAAAGAGGAACTGCTGTGGTGAAATTGGTGAAGAAAGTTCATGAGAAAGGCTTGCTATTGGATAACAGGAGTGGTCCTTAAGCTCGGACAGGTCGCACGTCAGAGAATATTACGGCTGTGCCCCATAGTGTGGGACAGAATCCATCGACCTCTACTCGACGCCAATCGCAGCAAGTGGCCATTAGTCGCACCACTGCAAAAATACCTCAGATTATTCAATTACAATGTCCAGATTACTCAGGAGTTGAAAGCAAATGACTATCCGCTTCGATATCTTTTCTCTACGTAGGCCATAGACAAGCTTGATAATGACATAAATTTTGATCGAAAAATAATCATTTCAGACGAAGTGCATTTCCACCTTGGGGCTATGTAAACAAGCAGAACTGACGGGTACGGAACAGTCACACGTAATAATAGTGAAGCCAATGCATCCACCAAGAGCAAAAGTTTTGTTTGTATTTTGGAGTGGTGACCCATTTTCTGCTGCTGGAAACGCCGTTACCGTCAATGGCGACCGTTGCAGAGCCAGCTGACCTTTATATAGCCTGAAATTGACGCGACGAGTGTGGACGACCTTTGGTCTTAAAAATCGATCTCTTTCGAGTCAAATTTGGCAACCGCATAATCAGCCGTTTTGGAGATGTCAATTGGCCTGCGCGGAGCTGCGATCTGACGACGATAGACTTTTTTCTATGGGTTGCCGTTAAGAATATATGTTATGCGGATAATATAGGGACAATTACAGCTTTAAAATATAATATTGCGACTGTTATTCGCGAGAAAGGCGCCGAAATGATCGAAAAAGTTCTTTAAAACTGGGCACACAGGATGGCTTATTGTAAGGCCAGCAGAGGGAACGAAATTCTTAAATCGGACACTCCAACCTTCACAAAAAAAAAACTTCCAAATAGATATTAATGTATACTTGTTTTAAAGCGTTTTTAAAAATAAACTTTTAAATTGCCCACCCTACATAAAGAGTTAAAAAAGCGTGATTACTGCTTTAAGTTTTGAGCTGCTTTAAGATTACAAACATAATAAGCAATATCTCCACTACTATACATATACATGGACTAGACAATTCCTCAAAATAATTTTTTTAAAGTATATTTGAATTGGCACAATGGTCGCTTATTTTGGTTTATTTTATAATCTTTTATTTCACCTTTTCATGTAGCTCATAAGATTATCAACTTTAAAAATGGGATTTTTAGTATCCTAAAGTGAAAATAAGAAATTGTTAATTAAAATTCACTTTAAGTTTTTTTTAACCCAATAAGTTGCCACGTATAAAGCTTGTGTTCCCGCCAAGATGTGTACTAAAGTGACCTTTATTTCAAAATGCCTTAAACCGAATTTAGCATCCTACTTTTGTCAGTACTTCCTTCTGTGAACAGTGATAACAGAATGAAAGGAAAGAAAAAGAAACGAAACGAATGAAATTTTCCTTAATAAAATAAGGCTAATATCATTTTTTCCTAATATATCCAGATATATATGTTTGGCCAAGATATCGCATGCTTTTTTTTTTATTATTTTTAGTTTTTTTGTCTAGCATGCCTTGCTTCTTCCCTGTTAGCCAAGGAATATTCGGCACAGTATGCGTCTGTGTGAATAGACCTGTGTCGAAACGACGATTAGGTATATATTTGTACTGGAAAATGAAAGGATTTAATATGCGACGAAATAATTTTGCCCAAACTAAAAAATCCTGTAGATTCCGTTCACTGCCAAATGAATAGAAAAAACTTGGATCTAACCAAATCTGAGTTATTCGTCTTCTTTCGGCTTAATTTTGTTTTCATTCCTAAACGAGAATTAGTTGCCTAAGAACTTTAAGTATTGCAATGAGCGGATGAAAGAATGGTGGCTAACGTTAAGGACTTTTTGTGGTGGATAAATGCTTTAATTGTTTTTTAAGTTGCTAAGAAGGTTACTACGAGGGGGAATGTTATTACAAAAAAGGTTTTAAAGAAATTGGTAAATTTCTCTCTCTATCTGGAACAATGAATGTCTGTCTCTCTATGGCTGTGTGTCCGTATTTCTTTCGATGATTACAAATAAATTCAATTCGGATGCTAGCTAAGAAATCCTTCTTCTTTATCACATACACAATGCCAGTAATTTTCTCATCTATTGGCATTGCTGTCCATATTTCTGACATCGCTGCAAGATGTAATGCATCTTCTTCATCCGGTATTTCCCATTCATTTGGCTTTATTCGAAGAGAAGTTCTCGCTGTTGAAACAAAAGTAAAAGTACGAAAGAAGACGGAATATTCCGCCTTTCAAGAGGAAGAAGAAGAATTCGTAAGTGTAACAACTGTATGCCGAGGATATAACTCTTACAAACTAACCTGAATGAATGAATGAATTTTCTCGTTCTGAATCATAAATTATGTTCATATCAGTGGCAAAAGATAAGGAAGATTTATAAATGGCGTGAAATGGGAATCGTTTTCCTCGTTCATCGTCGTCATTCCGATATAACATACTCGTATATAGTAGAATAGTTTCGCAGTTGCATAGTTGCTTCTTTTATGGACGTCCCGTCCTGACTGACATTCCTATATTGTAAATTCAGAATAGTTGTTTTATCTGTGCAATTTTGTGGGAAAAGGATAAAAGGAAATAAAAATAACTTAATTGTACTAAATAAACGATATGGCTAACGGTAATTCTTAATTACATTTTGGTCTCATTATAAGGACAAGTTAGAGGACATTTTGGATAGTGCAATTGATTGTTGTTGTGTTTTTCTTTTTCTGAGTTACTATTGTATTTGTGTACTGTGGATGACCAACTGGCGTTCGTTTCTAGACCCCATCAAACAATCTTTCTACCGACTTCGAGCCAAATTTATTGAGTTTAAATTTAGAGTGCCTGTTTTGCACTATCTGCACACCAAAAGTTTGATCAGTACCGTTGCCCAGTACCCAAGTAGACTACTTTTCGCACATGCTATCTAGGTGTGTCATGCCCACTAATCCATAGCGATATCTAAAATCTCTTTCTTATCAATTCTCTTGAACAGTCCTTCCTCCTGTTCTAAAGTATCGTTACAGTGAAATCTTTATCTGCCGTTGCTCTGTCCCCGAGTAAGTTTCATTCGCTATATGGGTAGGTGTCATGCCTTCCAAATTCGTTTTTATGCGACCTAAAACCTACTTCTTATCAATACTCTGCAACAGTCTTTCCTCTCATAAGAAGAAAAAAATCTGACTTTTCTCTCGAACACGGTTGGTTAACACTTTGAATTGAATTTTTCTGTTTACCCAGGTTTGGATCCACGTACTGGTACAGCCATTGCATTACATAGAGATAAACAGTACAATCAGATGATGCTTGGCTTTGCAATCTTTAAGCAACCTGGCGCATATTTTATGGTTTTATCTCATTAAAGGTTTATCGAGAAGACTCTAGTTCTCGATGTATAGTTAACAGATTTTTATTTTAATTGAATTCATGCTCTACTATTGAAGTGTTGGACCAATGTCAGATCGTCCATCATTACTTTTTTTGTGCTCTCACTTATGAGCAACACCAAATAGTATCGACTTGGTGAGTCTGATCTAACCCTGCCTGTTCTTAGTGATGTTACAGTCTATCTTAGCCTACTTTGGAGATGTTGATTGCACTCAATTGGATTGATAGTGCTCTCTTGACTTTTACTCATGTTATTTATAGTCAAGCTTTAAAATTGAGTCCATTTATTTGGGGTGCCAAATTCTCTCATGGCTTTCCCATCATCTTCTCTAACTGCAGTCTGCATAGAGCATATACAGTCCATAAACAATTTATTATGAATTTTGAAACATTATAAATTTCTCTATAGATTGTATTGGAGTCAAAATTTGATCAATAGGTTAAACGAAACTGGTACGGATAAGTGATGACTTTAAAACTTAGAGCTTTTTCATTATCTTCAGTTTTATTTTATTTTCCTCTCACTAGCTTATTATTTAAGCGGTGTGGTTACTATTGAACGTCTGGCCAAGTAGAAACTGCAGCCATCACTTCTAAGATGCCTTTGAGATCAGCGCTCATATTATGTTTTTAAGTCCACTCGTTAGGTTTTAATAATAATCCTTAATAATTCTTCCAATCTATACCTTCATAAGATAAACTTTTCCATTCGATCAGGTGTTATTCTACCCAATATACGGGAATCTATCTCATCACAATAAAGCTTGATTACTTGAAAATAAGCACAAATCGGCCAAAGTGATTCAACACGAATTTTGCCGAGTTCTTGGTTCCAAGCGTGCAAAGATTTCAAAAATATTTTTCATGTGCAGAATGTAAAATTTTTGCCAAATATACAGCCTTTTAATTCAACGACTAAAACTTTATGCGCACTCAGCCCACACAAATACGATGAACATTTGAACATTTTATGGTGAAAGTTTAATCCATGACGTTGTCATTTGTACGACCGTCCATGGGCGCCAGGTGAGATTGCCACTATTGCTTGAGTGAGCCTCAATGTCTGCCTGTCTTCTACTCTTGCAAGGGAAAACTTTTACCCTTAAGGCGCTATCTCGTCACGGACTACTGCACACAAACCATTGCTTTTTAATAGGCAAAGTTTTTAGTTTGTTCCTTTTCTTTAAAGCAGTTCAACTTGCTGTGGAGTTTTCGCTTCAATCGAAGGTACTCGTAAAGTCCGGATGAGAATAGAGTGAAATAAAAGCAGCTGTTTGAAAGAGGTCCCTCTTCATGATGAATAGGTATTTTATAGTTGAAAAGGTGCAAAAGAAGTAAAGTGGCTCAAGATGAAACTAAATATTTTATATCAAATAAAATGCTATGCGTTTGTTGCGCTGCTCATCAAAACACGGATTAGAGCAGCTGTATGAATTTGTAATTACTTTGTAAAGAAAAAAATGTCTATTATGCTAGCCAAAGCTTACAAATATTCGTAGATAGCCTTTGAGTGAACTGATGAGTACAGCAGTCAAGTCAAAAAAGAAACTTAACTCAACTATGAAAACCCATTTTCGACTCCAACTTAAATTTACATATGTACATTTTCTTTTTACAAAAAATTCTATAATAACTGCTGCTGAATGAAAGAGGATACTTTTGTAAAAGGAAATTCGCTCGTTTATATGCAAATGGCGTTGAAAAACTTTCTGCATTAGTTCAGCGAATCAGAATCTTACGAATCCATTATTTATAAGTAAATTGTTAAAAAGGTAAATTCAAAGTTACAGCTTATCAGCATTAAGGATGCTATTTACATGAAGCATGCGCTAAATTTTATGAAAATCCTTGTAGTTTATTGTTTATTTATTTCATTACTTTGGCAATCTAATCTTTTGAGTGCATAATCAGGAAATTTATTGACACTTTAAAATGTCACTTAATTTATTTATCCTACATTCTCTTTTTTTTATAGCCAAGGGTAATTCCTTAGTCTGTTACTGCCTGTATTATGAGCAACATAAAGCAAAAAAAACGTTTTTTTTTCAATTTTACCTGCTGCAGGTTTTCCCAATTATCATAAAATAGATATTATAAGATGTTTCAGTAATTCTATAGATCACGTATGGATCTCTAGAAAAAACCTTCGCGAAACTGTAGATTTGGTATAAATAGAACGACTTTTTCGAAGTTAAGTTTAGTTATTATTTGGAATTCCACAAGACTTTTATATCTTTATATAAATTGTTGGCGCCATATGGCTCTAAGGATTTGTGCGTTAGACTTCTAAGCAAAAGGTTCAGAAACACCAAACAGTATTTTTCATGGTCGTACTTCTCGCGAATATCTGATAAACAGCCGAGAGTAATAACTTGTCACGGAAAGCCTTTGAATTAGCCTTTCGGATACGGCATTAAATTGTAGGTCCCTTCCATTTGTCTGCAAAAATATAACACGCACAACGAAAATGGTCACGAGGAGCTAGGCCTTGGACCGCATCGGTCTGTCGCGCCAAATATAATTATTATTATTATATACATACACAACAACGCAACGGTCTATCGCACCGAATCTTATTATTACTATATATTATTTTATATATTAAATAATCATTTCGGTTTTTGTTTCTTCAGCAACCCTCGAATTTTCAAACTTCGTCGATGGTAATTTCAAAATTTCACGCTTGTACAATTCATTCGCTGTTAACGTATCTAAACAATTTAAATGACTCCAGATTTTTCCTAGGGATATTATGTTTAGTTTATTAAGTGGGGTAACGTGAAATAATACGAAGAATTTCACAAGAAAACTTATTTCCTTTGTTATAATTTACTATTAAACTATTTTGGGAATTTCATATACGTACATACCTCTATCACTTTAATTGCACCACTGAGACAAAATTTAATTGCGTACATCCTGAATGGTTCGGTTTGGCCTGACACGATGCTCAATTATGCCAGTTTCCGGGTCGTTTCAGCAAAAAGAGCCTATATTAATCAGGCTGGGTATTTTTAATTAAAAGCAACAAAGAACAATTTGAAGTTCTCCTAAAGGAATTTACGAAATCTTCATCCGCCAGCCAACCAACCAACTATTCAACCACCCATCCATTCATCCATCTGTCCGTTCATCCATTCATCTCTTCAATTCTTGAAATGTGTTTATTCAAATGGTTTTGCGCTGCTCCACATATTGTAAGACGTACGGAACCCTGTAAAGTAATGGAAAATGTGTCACACACATTTGAGTACATACTGTTCACTTCTTAACACAGTTAAGCGCCCCGAAAACGAGGTGTATTTCATTATACTGCCCTCCATCCATTTGCTGAATGCTGATTATCCACAGATACGTACGTACATACACACGTCAAGTGGTGTGCATGTGTGAACTGATTCGCCCTTACGGTTGATTGAAAGATATAAACTAGCTTTAGTACATTCATCCTGATTCAGTACACCGCAATCTGTGTGGTATGGTTTGGTTGAGTGGTAGGTTAGGTACTCATGCTTTGTTTGTGGAAATGTAGAAAACGTTTCTCCTTCTGCTCTCCAGTTACCACTTATTGCACACTCTCATCACATTGCTGGATAATAGGAAAGGAATATAATTTCGTCGGCATACTCGGCATAAATATGTCCTTAGTCCTGATAATATGAACGACTGTGTCGTACTTGGTACTGAAAGTGTGATTATCGTAGTTGTGCTTAATGCCACGCACATTTTAAACAAAATTAAAAAAATTACAATTGAGTAATTGTTAGCCAAATTGGGACAGGTTAGAACTTTAGGGCGCAGTGGCTCTAGTCTTCTTGCATTGGACTTTCAAACGGTAGGTTCAAAGCTCAAAAACCTAGAAAAATACCAAAAATCTTTTTCACGGTTACACATAATGGTCTTGCTAATGTGCTAATGTCTGACAAACGTCCGAGCGTAATAACTGTCATAGAAAGTTTCTTAATTCGTTACTCAGATACAGCTTTAAAATTATGTGTGCATAAATAAAACACGCACAACCCGAATGGTCCCGAGGAGCAATGTCTTGGTCCACAACGGTCTGTAGCACCAAAATATTATTATTATTACTATTTTTTAAGAATCTTGCGATACCTTACATACACGCCTTAGAATTATATTATTTCGAAAAGGTTAAGTATTTTATTTTTGTAAAATTATGATTTTAATGTTGGGATTTTATATTTGGAAATTTGATTTTGAGATAGTACACCCAAACTTTACCCATATTGTTTTGTTGCTAATTGCAACAAATTTCCGAATGATTCCACGCTTATGTGTACAAAAAAGTGTTAGGAAGTACTAATCAATAGAAGCAAAATAACACATCCTCATGCTCATAATTTATCTTAGCGTTATTCTTGTTTAGTCTTGCTGATAGATTCTGTATTCCTATGTCGTGACAGTGAGATTTAAAGCAATCCTTTTCAGTAGAATATTACCATAAAAAATTAAGGAGCACTGCAGAATAGGCAAAAGAGCAAAATACTGAGCGAAAAAAACGGAAAATATTTTATGTACACAAAGGTCAATAATTCATATTTCCTCCTCGTACCTCGCGGCTAACACCACATAGTCCATTTCGTTGGTTATTTTTTTCTAATCGCTAAACAAAACATTCAATAACATTTTGCTTTCATTCTGCAATTTCAGTAATCGAACTCAAACATTTACGAAGCACATAGTGCAATCTGCAACGTATTATTATTTACACCATTATGGTTCGTTAAATCAATTTGAATTGTGAGTTGGGCGAGGTGGCTGCCAACTGTATCATCAATCGTAGTTTTCAGCTCCGCCTCTTCTCCAAATAAAAAACGAGGTAAAAATACTCTTATTTGAGTTCCATGGCTGGTGCTTAGGATATCCAGTCATTTAGTTTTTCTTGCATGTACATCACTGCGCTTGTTTAACTGATTTCCTGCAGAATAACATATTTTGTAAAATTTACTATAGGATTGAGGTACGCTTGGAGCAAAACAAACGTTGATGTGTTCTTTTAGCGAGGGATAAGCGTAACTACCACAGTGCATGAATATCGAATACCTTATCGAGAACGAGGGCATACATTTTTTTAGAAATCGAATTTTTTTTAGTTTCAATTGCACAAACAACAACCGCAACAAAACTACGTTTGGCAATCCTTTCCGGCTTGTTAGACACACACTTATACCCCTCACTGGCTTCCATATTAATTGCATCGACGAGAAAAATTGCTCTAAAAAAATAAACAAAAACTTACGACTTTTTTCTTTTTATTTCATCAGTTTTTTTGGAATTCATTGGAGAAGAGGTTCCTTCTTTTTGTTTAGCCCGTAGGTAATTTATTTTATTTTAGCCGTGTCCCATTTAGGGATCGCTCTGTATACTCAGTCATCTTATTAAATGGGACATGGTTCTCTGAATAAAATAATAAGTCCTAATCTGACAAAAAACCGATGGTTATAATTCATTTTGGATACCTCGGCGTTAGACCTGAGTCCTACCAGATCCAGCGTGAAGTCGTTAGTTTTTGACCTTTCACACTACTTTTGTGAGCAGCTTTATCGCACACATTATTTTTGATATTCGGCGTGTGACGCGTTTCACGTGTCGTGTGTGGCGTGTGTAATGCATGGAAAAGAGGAACTGCTATATATCGGCTTCTAATAGTCAGAATCCGATGAGACCTGTTTTAAAATAATTGATTAGCGTTTGGCTTGCGATGGCGTAATTTATGACACCCTAAAATTAGGGGGTCGTCGGCATCTATCGGCGGCGATTCGCAACACGACTTTACTCTCTGTGATTATGCTTACTTAAGAACCAATTCCAAGCATGTTAGTCAAACCAAAACTGCTTTTGGGGACATATGCGCCGCGATATGCACTTTGCTTAACGGTAAACAAATTGTAATGGTCACAGTTTAATTTTCAGTCAATCACAACGTTAAAGACATAACAGATTTTTCACACGCCCCTAGTTATTTTAGTTACCAGAAACCTATTGTCACAGTATTTTATAATGACGTTACTATTCACGAAATTGAAGGAAATCAATCTTCCTAATAACAATATATTTATGTAATATAAGCAATATATTTTTATGTAAAGTATATACATGTTTCAGTAGTATAAGAGATGCTTTTATTTACTCCCTTTTGCGTATTTATATATTCCAAGAATATCGTTCTTAAGGAGTAAACTCCAGTCGCGCGTCGGAGCTAACATGCACATTTGTTTCCTTCTTGGACTGAAGTGCCGTCCTAGCCACCTAGCCTTCTGAAGACATTTAAGCTAATCATCTTATTTGGTCAGGTTTTTAATTATAGCTTTACAGCCTTTTACAACAACTTTATTAAAATCAATAAAACTTTTATTTTGAAAGACTTGATCACAATAACTTCAAACCCTCTTGGGTAGACGTCCAGAATTTAACTTAATCTACTGGTACAATCTTAAGTCTTATACAGTTATTTACATACATCTAGATTCGATCAGAATAGTATTCATTGACGCAAGAGGCATGGAGCTTTCATCAGCAATTAGTGTGACTTAAATGATGCGTTAGTTGTGAATCTTTTGTTTAGGCAGCGTTTGTCCATTTGTTTTTATGCTGTTTCTTGAGTTGTCGCAACAATGTATGCATATCGTTGCGTCAACGCAGAATTTTATTGCAAAGTAATAATTGTGTCGAAGTACTTGAGTGTTATTTGAGTTATTGCACAATAGAAGAGTTTTTCTGGTATTGTCGCAACAATGTATATCATTGGATCAACACGCAACTCTGCTATGTCGAAACACATTTTGTATTGAGAGTTATAGCCTTCTTTACATTGTTGCACTATTGTGAAACAATGTAGGCTTTTAGTACTCATTTTTAATTATTGCCAAATTCTTATAGGTGAAGGAATTCTTTATGATATGCTGACGAAATGGACAAGCGAACTACAGGAATGCTTTGTTTGGCAATACAAAGTATTCCTATGTTATATTGGCAAGAGGGGGTTGGACTATAACAGTTTTTCTCCACCGGTGGACTGGTCCGAGCAGCGAAAGTTCTCCATTGTCATTCTGCACAGTAGAAGAACAAATCGAGACATTATGTTGTATAGCTCCTCTCTAGTAATGCTGACCGTTTTGAAATCGAAAAAAGGTAGTTGGTACTTCTTCAGTCTTCTTCAGTATCTGCCGTGGTCTTAATGTTTGGTCAATTGTGAAATTTCACTGATCTAAAGCTGTACTTATAGCTATGATGCACTTATTAGGGAATTTTTCCATCTAATCAAATTCGTGACAACATTTTGTATAACGCCACAGCAGCTGAACATTTGCAGTTAGCTAAAAAGGGATACTTCGCCGCCGCTAACAACTATCTATACCTACATTAAAATGGCAGAAACTAAATACAATATCAGAACAATTTTCCATCTACTTTAGTTCAAATAAAACTTCATTCATCCGTCAAGATTAATATTTCACAAGCTATCGTCCTTGACAACCTCACCTCGCCACAAGTCTCGCACTATGCTGTGTGCCAGATCCACAAAGCAACATAACTGAAATGCATTGCCACACATATCGTTTAAGAAAACTTTTCATAAAATCATCTATGTATGTATGTACTCGTTCATTTTTACTCACCAATCACCGCGCTTTTGATCCTGGCGCGCAAATAAGATGAACCAAAATCAAAACCCCATGAAATAAACCAATTTAAAACTTAAAAACTAATTTTTCGCTTAGTTTGCCCGTTTTATCTGCTTGTTTACCGCACATTTAGTGGGGGAAACCATTTTTCTCTCTCTGCTACACCCCTTTTTCTTCGACAATTCTCTTCACAACATTTTATGCACTTAACAGTTTTTACAGACACGAAGAAACTCTGCCAGATCAATCTATCTGATGGCTGCTTGCGTAATTGTGAAGGCTGAGTTCGTGATTATTTACTGTGTGACTCACAAAAAGAAAAGCACACAAATCGTGGAATGATTAAGTTATAGAAACATTACCCTTCCTTTTTGGCTTTGCAGCAGTCGGGTACAAAAATATGAGCAAACCAGAAATGCTCAGTAATTGCATTCCTGTTTTATATGTTGCACAATATTTTATCCCTAAGGCTTAGAAAGTTGCGGTACATTAATGACTTTGTGCCAATACTTCAGAAAACAATATTTGCACACAACTATCAATATCTGGTGTAGCAACTTTTTGTATAATGCCACAACAGATGCAAATGTGCACTTAGCTCAAAAATTATATTTGAAGTTTCAATTTCCAAAACGTTAATCGTTCTCGAAAAGACCAAAAAGTCAATTTTTGTGCATGTAATGTCATTTTTTGATTGGCTTACAGTTGCACACAATTTTGCATATTACACTATAAGAATCCAAATACAAAGCCAGTATTTTTATATTCTTTCTAAAGCAATTGTTAGCATGCAGAAAATAAATAATTTATTGATAACATAATAAATGACTGAAATGACAATTTTCTTAACCCTATAAAAATTTTTTTAAGATTTTTTGTGGGTGTTTTTCAATAATTTGTAATTAACAACATTTGTTTTTACCAAAAAATGTATGTGTTTACTAAAAAAATAATCAAATATCTAATATGAAGAAGAAAAACAAAACATTGCGACCCATATGATTATTTGTAATTTAAATTTTCTCTTTAATTGTTGATGACGCCAGATGACGTGGACAATCTCAATAACTCTTTTGTTACAACGCTAAACAGTAGATCCTGTCATCGTGTTAGAGTATTTGGCTTTGAAACGTTTCTCTGTAGGAATTTGTTCTCTACTAAACGGATAAAAGTTAAGTAGGAGGAGAAATAAATTTACTTACTAAAGTATTTACCTTGATTGTCGACTGAATTACACACTAGCCTCACTGTTTCTGGACATCGCATGGATTAACCAAAGAACCGATCAATGTATTACTTTAGAATGATGTCCACTATAAGGTTTAGAATCTTTGCTGTGGAAATTTTTTTAATTACAGTTTATTACATACCTCCATTAATGAACAAATAGCAAAAGTTTACAATTTTACCCTGGTGATTACTTATTGTTCACTCATACCACTATTGTTCACACAGGCAGTAGCTCTATCTTCTTTTCCAATTTTTAAATAGTCTGGTCGAATTTAAAATAATAACTAGTTTACAGAAATAAAGATGCTTTTTTTTAACTAACCAATATTTTCTAGAAATTTCTTATATTTTGTATTTGAACCACGTAGAATATACCAGAACATACTGGTATAAAATCCGTATATACAATTTGTTATACAAGTTCCACACGTATAACTTTTATATATAATTTATATACAATATTACTGAGCCTAGTTGCATGCAATGGTTTTTGGTAATTTCTTAGTTCTAATAAAGTTCAATATAATGCTTATTCTTACATACGAGTATGTACAGTGCGATAAAAGATATCTATCTAGATTCCTCGTAAGGCAGAAACCGGACTCTAGTTGTAGAGCCCAATATGATGATGATTATTACTTTATTTTTCTGTATATTTGCTGTGTTCAATTATGCACGGACATATGCAGAATACCCATCTTCCGTCTCCTCGCGCCAAGCAAATCTGGTTCGATTATAACCAAATCACCGTGTATAGCCATTGTCGAATTGGAAAAAAACTTTTACCAGAACAAAACATGATGACCTAGCAACAGTTAATTTCTCTAAGAGATGCGCAATTAATTCGACATTCATGTCTGACCATATAATGTATTTCCACTTTGGTAAAACTTTTCTCTGGTTTGATATGATCGATAAAAAGATGAAGTTCTTTCGGGGAGTGGGATATACTCGTACGTGCTAATTGCCATTTTAACAGACCACATTGAACATTGTCCGCAGTCATCAATCAGTTTCCAAGCAGTTGTTTCTCTGACAACTAATCCTCTACTCCACAAAAAATTAGCTATTAGCAACGTTCTTATTTTAGTTTACCCTTTTACTGGCTTATAATTGTATATAAACACAGACAGAAAAGATGTCAGGCACACGTGATTGTCGAAGGCGAAACGTGCTGCATCTTTTAAAGCCGTAAAAAAGCTGTAAACATATCATCAGTCATCATTATAATTATGCCCCGTTCGTCTTTGAGCGGTGGGGGAGTCCATCTGAAAATCTATAACAATTTCAAGCGAATCATGGGTGTATTTGCTTCTTCTACATTTTATTCACGATTTGGGTGGCTAGCGTAATATGCTTAAAAGGGGGTACAACATTTTTTCTTCACGTATTAATATATAGATGTGCGTTATTTTTTGTACGACAACAAAATTGAAATCCTTAAACTCATTTAATATTTTATATTACGCTGATGAAAAAAAGAATTTAAAAACGTCTTACATCATATTTTTATAAACTTTAAGGATTCCTGTGATTGCTAGATAAACACAGTTAAACTTTTTAAAACCACATGCGAGTAGTGGGCCACCCAAAAAAGTAAATGGCACATGTGACATTTATAAATAAATGAACGTTTCGGAGCTCTGTAAAGTCCAAATGATATTCACAAATTGCTCGCTGGTGACATTTTAAACTTGACATGAATACTTCAATTGAACATGTAAGTGGAATACGAATTCAAAGAAGGTTCATATTTTATGCACCGAGGATTTTTTGCAACAATTAAGCGTTCAAGACCTTTTAAATTGAGAAATCTTATGAGTCTATTTGGAATTGTTTGTGTATTTGTATGGCTGATCTAATAGTAAAATGCGAGTTCGGGACTTGGGTGCATAAATAACTCTGATATCTTTTACGGACATTTCTGGCTGGCAACGTAAAAAAAATCCGCTCTGCTGATAATACGAAACGGTTCTGGCATTTTTAAATTTCCAAAAACTCTGGTCGGATGTCCGAATAAAATAAGAAATCTTTCAATCATTTTGATGGACTTGTAGCTCTTTCAGCCAACAAGAAATTTTAATAACAATTTAAATAAAAAAAAAAACATTAAAATGTTTAAAAAATACCTCTACATGGGTGAGGCAATTGATTGAACACAAAATGAACAAAACCCCTTTCAGTTAACATCACGATGCAACCAAATATGTAAAGTAACTTGAGTCAGCTCAGGTCAGCCAAGCTGATGAAAATCAACGTCGATTCGTAAATTATTCTGCCCAAGCTGAGCCTTTGGCAAAGGTTGTTTGGCCGCGTGAAACCTTTATTCCTTTTAATGCCAGTGAATTTAATGTAATGTCGCGACATGTGGCATGTTTCATGTTTCCGCTTTAAAATTTAAACATCGAAAATGCGACGAAAATGTCCACTCAGCCGGCCTATCCAGATTTACTGCAAGCAAATCACCACGATTCGATTCGATTTCATTAACAAGGAAATAACAAAAAAGAAGGCAGCTTTACTGAAAAATATTTTGAGAAAAGTCTGGCGCATATTTATAAAAAAACCAAACTCTTTTAATGGGATATGGGCAGAGAAATACTTTTGTTTCCCCTTCCCACAAACAGATTCATTTCGTTGTTTTACTGCTGTGTACGTATGTATAGATTGGATTCGCTTTAAAGAATTGCAAAGCGTAATTGTAAAATTGAGCGCGATCGTATCATGTTACATTGTCCTCCTCGTCAACATCTGTCGATGTACCAGTAGTTCACGTAGTACACCGCGAAGCCATATCACAACATGCGAGTAACGTTAACTTGGTGGGTAACGTTAACCGAATGATCTCGTTCTCTGCAATTTAAATAAGGATTATGTTCCTGTTTTTTGGTTTTATTATTGCCGCAGGAAAAGGAAAAAATTCTAGAATATCATTGCATAGTGCCACCAGTACTCCAACAATAACATACACACAATAACTGAGAATTGCTGTAGCAGCAACAATATTTCTCTTCCCAACTATACTCTACTGCACACCAACCCAACAAACCAAAATGACCACTCCCGCGTACCACTGTTGCGAGCCCTTAGAAATGGAGTGAAAATTAAGAACTGCCAAATGAACATAACTTCAATGGTTAAGTGAGGATTATGGCAGTATGCAACACGTTGGAATGTCCACTGTGGGTCCAGCGCGTTATATTATCAATGTTACACTTTGTCTTATGGAGTTTTATGTCCGTCCTTCTGATTATTAGTGTTATTAATATGGTATCAAAACTTACAAAGCACTCTCATTTTTAAAATGCCACCCGCAATAAGCTTTTTATAAATTCAAGACATTACGAGAGTAAATAAGCCATTATCAATTATCAAGTTATAGATTCGAAAAGTGAATAGTAATTAGATGATACCATGGTGTATAAAAGGATTATGAGTTCCCCGATCAAAAATGGAATACGAGCAAATAGAGATCTTAGGCTGTAAGATTAATTAGATTATTTTAAATTGAACTATCTGTAGGTTTAAATCATTAAGTACTTGTCGAAACAGTAGTCAAACCGGTTAGTCAAGTTAGCCCGGTTTTTGTGAAAGTATATGATTACACATGTAGTTTATTTTTAGAAGGTGTCTCATTACATATGAGTATCTTAGTTGCCACATTTTTCTGGATATTTCTGCCTATAAGATTGGAAGCTTCTGGAAACTTTTCAATGAGTATAAAAGGTAGCGTTCGCTGCAGAGGATTCATTTATTCTTTAGAATAAACCAGTAAAGTTCAAAAAGTTCTTGCAAAGAGATAAAGCTACTACCTAAGGGATTTGTAGTGAAGTACAAGTTTTGTTGTAATAATTGTTTTTTGTACATTTAATACAAAATATAAACTGTGAACTTGTATTATTTTTACTGTTTGTTTGTTAAAGTTGTTATTTGTAAATTAATAAACTTGTTCTGCAAAATATTTGCAAAGGCCTAAATTTCGGAACTATATAATGACGTCATTTTGCCGCTTTACGAAAACACCTCATGTTTCATGTCATACAAAGATATTGCCATTTAATTGCACAGCAACTTGGCTTGATTTTTTTGATTTAGTTTATACTGTGTCCCGAAGTACATTCGTTTGCCAGGATTAAACAAACAAATGTGTCTACCACGCAGTTGACTTTTCGTTGCAATACTATGTGCCAAGCGACTGCATTTCGTGTGCAAATTTTCGATTATTTTTATTTTGTTGGTATTTATTATGGTAATAAACATAAGTTGGATATTTGAATAACATAATTGGATTGGATTATTTGTGATAATATGAGATATAAATTTCAATCGCGCAGTAGAAACTCTAATCTGTGTGATTAGAAGGACAACAGTAAGTGTAATTAAAAACTAAAAATTGTCACCTAATGTCTGTCTTTTATGTATCGTAAATAATCACAATTTTTTTAGCTTAATATTAGCTATTATATTAGCTAAATAATATATCACAAATCAAGCAACTGTTAGGGTTTCTTTGATACGAGTATCTTCGTTTAATCAAAATCAAAATGGAAGATTTGCATCATCTGTCTAAATATCTATGTATCTGTCTGTATGTTAAGTCCGGTACTAGGATAATCTCTTCGCAAAACTATAAGCACAAAAGACCTTAATTGCCCAATTTTAATCCTTTTTATTCTTTTGCTTGAGACAGCTTCTTATGTTTCCCACTTCCTTCCTCTAAGGAAGTGGAACTAGACTATATCAGCGTAGGTAAAATCGAATCACTAAACTCTGGGCGTCCTGGTCTACGCCATCCTTCTAGCGTAGAATTGGCCGGCCTCGCTGTATTGTTCCATAAATACTACCGCAAAGGACTTTCCGACCAGGATCCTCTTCGATCATGCAAGCTAGATGTCGTGCCCACCACTAATTTTCCTCACGATGTGAAATCGCAGTAACGCTATTAGATCTCATCATTATAGAGTCTCCGGAGTCGTCCTTCTTCAAATGGGGCTAGCAATTCCCGTAAGACTTTTCTCTCGAACGCGGCTAAGAGGTCAGAATGCTTTTACTAAGCAACCAAGTCTCGGATACATATGTAAGTGCTAAGACTTAAGTAGGCTTTGTTGGCGCGTATTTTGTGTTCCATGCTGTTATCGGCTGCTACACTTGACCCGAGAGAGTTAAAGGATTGCACTTCTGCAATTGAGGAACTAATTTAGGATCTTCTGTTCGCAGACGTGGCCACCATGTACTTTGTTTTGCTCTCATTTATATGCAGCCCCAGATTTCGTGCCGCCCGCTCGATCTTCCTGTGCAGCTCTTGGATTTCTACGAGCGATGTCAATGTTGTCTGCGTAAGCTAGTTTCTAAAGGGAATTATAGAGGATTTTTCCTCTTTCCGTTACATAGAAGGCTCTGATTACTTTCTCCAAATCGTGATTGAAGATAACGCAGATCAGTCCATCCCCTGGTCGAAGCCCATTATAGGGGTTGAGTGGCCTTGATCGTGATCTGGGTATTTTTATTGTGCTAATAGCATTGGTCATGGTCAACCTACATAGTCGTCTCAGTTTATTTGGGATGCTGAATCAGCTCATGGCTTCATAAAGTTCTATTCTGGCTCTGGCCTTAAAGTCTATAAAAAGATAGTGTAATGAGTTTTAAAACTCTTGACATTTTTCCATCACCTGCTTAAGGGTGTAAATCTGATGTTAATTTACCTGGGATGAAGCACCAATTATGACTTTAACGACTTTAACTACGAAAATCTTATACGCTGTACTCAACAACGTATACCTCGATAATTGCTGCAAATTGGTATATTTCCTTTGTTATGTAGGGAGTGCCTCTTCGCCTGTCTTCTGGCATTGTTTCTTCCTCCCATACTTACACTATTAGTTTAGGAATTACTTGGTGTATTTCGGAGCCTCCTGATTTAATCAGCTCCGCTGGAATATCATCTGATCCCGAGGCCCTATTATTTTTGGGCTGATTTATAGCTCTGCTAACTTCTTTGCTTGGTGGCGGCAGCAGAGTGTGGTCTTCGTTCATTGGTGGAGCCTCCAATTCCTCAGTTAGCTGGCCATTTAGCAACTCATGAAAGTGCTCTTTCCATCTCTCTGAGATGGCCTTTAAATCGGCTTTACCCTCTTTATCTTTGTAGTGTATATTGCGTTATACTGCAGACTCTTTGGTAGAACTTCCGGGTCTGGTGCGGTCCTTACTCTCTCTACTGTTTTAGTTCACGGACGATACTCTCCTCCCAGGGTGCTTTCTTTCGACGGTGAACTGTTATTTCATATCTTCTGAACTCTTTATGTTCATCTTCGCGTGCCCGCGTTCTATGAGGTTATTACATGGCTCGGTACGCAAAATTCTTACGTTCCTACGTTCGTCGCTGGCTTTCATTCGTCATCGAACCAGTCGTTCCGATCGGAGTTTAATTTAACCCGTATAAAAAAATACCATCTTCTGTCCTAAAAATGTAATTTATCAGTCTGATCTAAAAGAATTATTTGTAAAATGCTCATATGTATCTAACTTGAATACAATAATCTTATTGTTATATCTAGTCAGGTGTACCCACAACCACCTCAATTCCTATTTGTCATGGTTTTCCTGCTATTTCCGCCAGCGACAATTGCTCAACAATTTATCCTCATAGCTTATCTTCGGATCAATTATTAACTTTCGAGCTCCCTTCTTCAGACGAATGGGGAATTAGCTGCCAAACTCTGCATTTCCAAATTAAGATAATTCATAGGCATTCAAGATTCGTTTCATGTCGCTTTTCTTTTTCCTGCATTACCTTATACTGAAGAGGTGCAGTTATCGCTTTGACTTTCGTTTCAGATGAATTATTATAATAATAATAAAAGTTGTCTTTATAAAGCACCGTATAGCTTTAAGACAGTACGGCACGGATTATACAGGAATATTTAACTGTAATCTTTATGATTAAGTTTCAGAAATGTTTTGCGCTTTTTAAGAAATTTTTTATTTCCTATCTTATCTCTCACATTATTCCTTTTTACGAAAGTGTATGTGGCAAGCATGCTTCAACTTCCTCCTCCACCTATATTGCGTACGTTTTTCCATTACACCATTTACGTAAATTCTTATCCATTAAAGTACGTGATTTTCTGATTTTAAATGCTATACGTTATATAAGAAATTGAAACATTGTCTAATTACAAAATGTTCCCAGAATCCTGTACGTCTGTACGTGTAATTGTTGTTTATTTAAACCAACTGGGATAGTGAACATGTTACTTAGTTAAGTAATACTCGTATAGTACTTCTAAATATGTCTTTATAACTTTGTACTCTAACTTTTTAATGGTTGCGTCGAATTGGAACTACATTTTAATGTAATTACAATAAAAATAACTAACGACATTTTTTCCGTTATCAAATTATTCAGAGTGCTTGTGAAATTTGTACATCCAGCATCAACAGACAAAGATTGTCACAAGAATGAAACAAAAAAGGATTTACAGTGCAGGTCGTCGTATCTCAATTATTGTTTGATTAAATCTTGGTAATCAATACATAATCTTTCTCTTCTAACTTAGTTCTGGTAACTAACATGTTTACACATCAATCGTCGTGAGTATCAGCGCTCACACATTTTTTTCAAAATTAATTCGATTTTATTAAAACTTTGCACACATGTGTCTATCCGATTAGAAACTTTACATTAAAAATTATAATTTTTATGGCTTGGTTCCTAATAAAAGTCTTCCATCTACTGGATATAAAACCTCATAGGTCTTGAAAATATTAAATCCATTTTAAGTATAATTATATGCGAACAGCAAGCGTTTGCGACTGAATGGATGAAGCGTTAATGTATTCACACTACATTTAGTATACATCTATACCTGAACTAACGGGAGGCCAGGACCGAACCCCGGTGGTAGAGCTATATATGATGATGATGATGATGATGATACCCGATCTGAAGATCCTGACAAGATCAAAGACCGTCGCACGTTGGGATAAATTTTTCGTTTATGAAGAAATCTGAACAAACACTTTTGTTCACTTTTCTATTCGATCTTATAAGTTGATCTTATAAATTAAGATCTTAATGCTAGATGGGGAATTTCGGATTATAAGCTAATAGTAATTTGTTGTTTCTTTAATCGTGCAAGGTGTACACTCATAGTCGGCGGAAACATGGGCTCTCTTATCTGAGTTTGAGTTTCGATTAAATTGGACTCAAGAAAAGGATTTTTGCTATTGTTCTTTTCTGCGAGTAACACAATGATTGTACAGAATGTAATAAAGGAGTTTACCAAAATTGCCTACTGTGAACGTGTACCTACAAATAATTTAAAAATTTTTTAAACTTCCTAAAACATTTGTATCTTCCAGTACAATAATAATTCTCAGTATCATTCAGGTCATTACATCCATCCAATTGCAAGCTTAACATCTATTAATACCACATCTTCAATGTTTATTTATAGTACGCGTGTGCTCGTTCGTGTGTGCGTGTTATTCATTTACTTGTTTGTTAGTAGCATCACGAATGATTCTGAATATCAACAAAATACTTGAATCGAATTGGAATTATAAACGATACGAAATCAACGTATCAGTGAGAAAGATAGAGATGTATATATCTAGATAGAGATGGAGTCAGATGGAGATGGAGAGATCTGCATCGGGATGTCAAACTCCAATAATATCAATTTCCAATGGCACAAAGACGCTTTCTATTTAGTTTTCTTCGACGTTTTCTTAGTGATTGAGTACCTAAATTAAAACTTACTAAAGCACACATACAGCGTGTCACGTCTACACCTTCGGGTTATTTAATGGCAGTTATAGAGTACGTGAGAGAGAGTTATAGAGTAGTTGAGAAGATATTACTCAATTAATAACAATATAATGAGTTTCAAGGGTATAATTTTTGGAATACCTAAATTTAGGGTGTCCTGGTCTACGCCATCCTTCCAGCATAGGCTTGGCCGGCCTCGCTATCGTGTCGCAAAAATGCTACCGCGAAGGACTTTTCGAACTAGATCCTCTTCGCTCATGCGAGCTATATGTCCTGCCCATTTTTTTATTTTTGTTCGCTTGACTCTCAGTAAAAACTGTATCCAGATGATTTAAAATCCAATTAATCCAATTAAAATGCAAAGCTATATGAGTACATATCCCAAGCGTGCTCATAGGAGCAAAACATTCACAAAATGGTTTTTAATTTAACAACACATCATATCGTGCCTGATTATTCGGGTCAATGATTTATGAGTTGTTGACAGCAATACGCATAACAAACGCACACGTTGTAAACTCTCACCGGATTCATCCATCAATCAATTTTCAATGTTATGGGCGCCGAAGGCGAATGACAATCACCGAACATATTACGATAACAATTTATCCAGACCCTGTTCCAGTGCATGTTGCCCTGACACTTCTGTCAAAACAAAACAACATTTTCTCCGAGTGAATGAAGCAAATCATAAAAATCGACACCACGATTCTATTTGTACGTACTCGCGTGTCTCGCACGTGGCTGTATATCTATATGTCTTACTGTTAATACGTCATCAAAATGTAAAATGTAGGACTATGTGCACTGGTGTTACAAACGTAATAAGCCAAAATACAGCTGAAAATGTATCCCCTTCGACCAAGCGGGACCACCTACAGCAAGCTTCCATCTGACAGTCTTACTGTGGATACACGTTGAGCATTCAGCAATTTGTCACAAAAGAAATACAACCACACTCCAGCCAATGCATCACTAATTTGAAATTCCTCCCTTCCACCAATTTTTTGTTGTCACGTCGAATGACACAACACGAGTGAAAGTGAATTACATAATTGGAAAGTGTTTTGGTGAGGATTACAAACTAAGACATAGGATTTCCAATTGAAAACGGTAATGGTAATCTCTTATTTAACCAAACCATCACAGACCGGCTGCCCATCTGATTATTTAGAGACAGAGCGAAACTGTGCCTATTTTCTTGCTCAGTCTTTGACATTTTCTGCATCTAAGAAGCATCAGCTTCGACATTTCAACCTCAAATATGTTATCAGCTTCTGCAGTGTATGACTTATTCTGACACATTGGACCATTCTGAATGTTTGCTGGTCTTACTTACTGGAATTTCATATTCATAATTAGACAGACTGGATTCGGAATACGATAAAATGCCTGATATAAAAGCGAATACAGCTTAGAGCAACTGGCATATAGTACATAATATAAAGCAAGAAAAAATTCATCTTTTCGTTTGTTTCGGATTAAAATAGACACAAAGAACAAAGATATATCACAGATTTTGTTATATTTTTCTCCATTCTTTGGAAGGCCAAGTGGCTACCGTTTCGCTGGGTCGTTCGGATCTTTATTACCTGTAGGTGCCAATTTAATAAGTTACCTCTGTCTGACTTATTAACCCAATGACTATGTAGATATGTATTTAAATATTGTGTACTACCTGATAGAAGAAATACACGGAAGCATAGTGGTCCGACACTAGTTTTGTGTATTCGATTTTACATAATTTGAAATTCAATATTGAATATATAGTTTCATTGTTATCTCGGAAATGATTAAGATCAACTCATAAGACGACAGTTGTCCAAAAACATCTTATTAAATCTTCTGATTTATTGGTAGCTTTTCAAGAGGCCGCATTATGAAATGAAGAAATACCTGACTTTTTCAATAATTTTAAAAGTCTCAATGTGTACATTTATTGTCTATTGTGGAAGGAGTCAAATGTACTGAAACCATTATTTTTTTTGATGTGTAAATTTTTTTCATATTTTGGAACTTTTTTATGGTCAGAAAGGCACTTCTTAATTTAGCAGGTTACCGAAAATTCTACGATCAATAGGAAACTGGGTATGAGTAATGTAACTTTGACCATTAGATTTAAGTTAGTTGTAGGTTTTCAACGTTTTGATCGTTCTAAATGGATTTGGGGAATGGTTTTTGTTTATAGAAATTTCCAAAAGCTTTTGTCAATTCATTTAAAAAAATTATAATTGGCCTGTGCAGATATAACATAATTTAATTATATGAATACTTAAAAAAATATAGGCTCCAACAAGGACCCATTGAATCCACCTATGCCTATATAAAACATCGAAAAAGTTATCTAAGCAAAACAACAAAAGCTAGAGAGTAAAGAAGTTATACGCAGCACACCAAGAAAGTTATGAATGAATAGTGCAGTTGGGAGGTGGAAGAAGACCATGCTTTGCCCCATTCATAAAAAGGGAGATTTCACAAATAACAAAGCCATTGAGCTTTACGCATATTTAAAAATCAATCTTTACCCTCACCAGCATTATAATTTCTTAATAATAAGAAAAGTCTATGAGCTTGTGTTTGCCTGTGAATCGTAGATATGTGGGAAAACAGACCGTGGCAAAGAATACCACCAACGTGTTGTACTGCTTAAGAACGAATGTCTGAACTTTACTGTACGTGCTAAGATGGGCTGAGGTTAAACTGATGTGAATTTAGAGCGCTACGATCATTAAGGTTGAACTTGTTCCTTACACAATGAAATGACGTTCCGTACACAAAGAAATGACTTCCTTATATGAATGTGGCTCGATTAGTCTGTTAAATTGTCTAAGGTCTGTGATACTTTTCTATTGGAAATGGCTACGCTGTCTTTCCAAAAAGCTAATTTTTGCTGTCGCAAGCCCGATTGACTCTACAGAAGTGCTCTGATAACTGAAAGGCGGTGGCTATGTCGTTTGCAGTTTCATTTCCGGCAATCTCTTACCTAGCACCCTATATAGCCTATAGTTGCACCTTGTTACGTTTCGACAGGGATTGCAGGATGTCAAAGAGACATTTGAAAAGCCTTGCGTACACTGTATTTGAACTACGAGCTTTCAGGGCCGCCTAACTATCTAAACAGAATAGAAAGTGATTATGGTACGGATTTTAGTCTCGAACACTTGGATATTTACCCAGTGGTATAGAAACTTTGGTATTGGGTCCAAAGAAACATCAACTCGCGATTCCATTTTAAATGGGAAAGAACACCAAAGCAGAGATCTCGGTCTTAAGTCGATAGAACATTGGACAACCTTTCGCTATTAAGCGCTAGTTAGCGAAGCATATAGCAAATACAACACAATACAGTCATGTCAAGTTGCTGAGAATTATAAAATACAAATTTTAGACGCAAAACATGACATACTTTGCTGATCTCCACAAATGCAATTCACTAACACATCTGTCATTTTAATGTGTTCTATGAGTGTTACAAGCATCAAAAACCAAATTGCAACACATAAATCGCATTATCATTAAACGTAGTAAAAAGGAATTAGCGTTAACATAAAACCGAGCAACCAATTTTCTTTTTTAGTGAAAAATTATCTCTCACCTCCATCAAATTGTATCCTTAAAATGGAGCATGACATAAACCGAAGCGATACAGAACATAAAGTTGGCAAATTCCTAAAATAAAAGTCTACCTGAATGCTCAAAATACGTTCTAAATTCAACAACAACAAGCATGATGTTCAAAGCACGTACATGATGCACTATATCGAGTATAATATTATCTGGCATAATAATCTTGTTAACAGTTCTTACATGTAAATGACCGTTAGTGCCTCACAGCGTCGTCGTGTACTCGTATGATCTCCCATGTTCAGTGAAAGGGTGGAGGGAGCGTTGCCTTTCGCATATCATGAACATGAGTTTCATGTACATGATTATTTATGTTTAGCATGAGACCACTTAACCCAAAGAATGACCAGCAAGACTGCTCTTGTCATGCTGGACTGGACAAAACACTGGATCACAGAATATCAGGTGAGATAAAAGTTAACCATCGTTCAAATGGGTTCGCGTGCAATTGAAAACGTTGTTATTAGACGGATAGCGCGCCGCCATCGCACAGATGGATGCAATAGAGTGTTTTATGTTTCACCAAAGGCCATCTCTATATAATACGTCGAAAGAAGACATAAACGGTGAAAGGTGACGTTGCTTAGAAATGTAAATCAATTTCGCCACCGTGGAGGATTTGCTCTTTATTGCAAAACTGTGCTAATGCGATTGTTGTTAGCGTTTGAAGGCAAAATCTATTATTCCCGGCTGTGATCGTTTCTAATTGGCAAATACCGAGTGGGTTTAATGATGCAAGATTCAAATTTTGAAAATTTTCCAAGACTTTGATAAGATGCATGAGATAGCTGGCAGTGACATAGGTGGAACTTTGATTGGTTTTCCTATACAACTCTCCAATGTCATATAATTTCATACATACATACTTTACTTTTCTCAATACTTTCCTTACGATATAATGAAATACAAAAATTTTAAATATAAAAAATCGTTTAAGAGGCGTAAACGAAATTAGCATACAGTTAATCGCTAATGTAGTGCTATGTAAGAGGACACAGCAAAATATTTCCGATTTACTAAAGTCAAGCCAAATATTTCTAATTAACCCTTTGAGTATCGAGCTATTTCCCAGGAACGAAAAAAAAACTTTGTGGCTTTTTTATATTAAAAATACATCGCGGTTACTCGGCTTAACTCGTTGGACGGGCGGTCCTTGTCACTTACCAGTGATACCTCCTCGTTGACAAAAAAAAAATTTGTCTTGTCGACTTACTTTTTTAGAAAAAAATGCAAGAAGGGGAAAATTTGAGCATAAAAAGGCTGGATAAAGGAGAGGAAAAAGGATAACATCCCTCAGTACAGATGCAGTCAGTCAATCTATACTAAAACTATAAAAAAAACTTCTCTTTTCATAAAAGAATGTTTTATATCTTTTAGGAAAATTTTCACTTATTAGCTAATTAACTCTAAAAGGAATGACTTTGTTGCATCTGTACAGAGGCCTCACAAAAACATGGACACTTTTCAAAAAGTGTTTCCATCGGATATACATATGTTTATACAATTTGAAGAAAATCGGGTATATTTTTTAAATTTTAATGAGAGATGAGATATACACATGCGTATAAAATTTGAAGAAAATCGAGTATATTTTGTAAAATATTTGTATGGGAGCCCCCCGACCCGAGGCCCAATGGAATATGGAATGGAAATTAATAGAAAGTGTTGTCATGGGAGATACGCATGTGTGCAAAGTTTCAATAAAATCGGGAAGTTCGTTAAAAATTGATCACAGGATTTGGTGTGCCAGTCCGCCACCCAGCCAGTCAGCCAGACAGGCAGCCACGGTCTCGCGAAGTTAATATAGAGAATTTAAAAAGGAAAATAAATTGTAAATAAAACAACCCATAATAATTAAAAATTTTCGTGTAAATTCTCTGATCGGGAAAACACAATGTGCAAATTTTGAATAAATTCGGATAATTTTTTTAAAAATAATGTTTAAGAGCCCCCTATCCCAATCACTTTACAAAAAGTGTTTCCATAGGATTTACACATGTGTATAAAATTGGAGTAATTTTAAAAAAATTATATGACAGCACCTCGGCCCTGGTGCCACTTCCAAAATACCTTAAACTACCTTAAATAGCGATTTGTATGAAATTTGGTATATAGAACTAATTGTGCCTTTTAATTTAATCGTTTAACTTCAACCGCGCGTAAAGGTTACACGCTCATCTTATTTTATTTATAATAATTAACACATTCTTTTATTAATTTTTTTTAAAAAGCATGCAGAAATATCGAAGTTTTTTAATTCAAGCTCGTTTTTTACCACCTCACTCTCTAAAACCTTTTTAATTACCAAAGCCATTCTATCTGCCGAATAAGAGAAAAACGAGAAAATTTGATTACTTGTATGAGACTACATAAACACATTGGGAGTGTACCAATGTTTTTTATAATTATTGATGATATTGCTATCGAAGTTGATGTCAATTGTAATGTATAAGGGGATCAAAAGGGTTAAAATGCCATTAATCAATCATTTCCTTTACGAAATAGTTAAAGAATTATAAGCCCTTCAAATGTTAAGCGCAGATACAAGTATCTACATCCCTTTTGATTCCTTTGTTTCTTTTTTTTTTTGCTGCAATACACGCTCGTATCTATTGATCACATTAATCATTTTGACGTTCCTAATAATTGCACTAAAATTGCTTCTGAATTTTTTTGTGTTAACCGCTGACATGAATGCATTATGCTCGCGCATTTAAACAATATAAAATAAACATTAATTTTGCAGAATGCAATTATTCATCCTCACTCACTGTCACTCACTTAACGCATTGAAGTCGCCACATATTTCCAGCAAAAAATTAAGACTCAGTGCCATTGCCATGATATAATGTGTAAGAACTTTTAAAACCTTAAAAAACTTTTGCCAACTCCTTTAAAAGTATCTGTATCGCCACAAAAAGCAAATAGATGATATCTGTGCTAAGTTTTCGAATATTATTCGAGGTTTTATTTATCAATGAACATCTCGACTAATACTGAGAACATTATCAAGTGACTGCAACTACACTAGTAGCAGCAACAACAACAACAAAAATTCGAACAAAAACAAAAGAACAAGCCAAAGCGAACCCCAACGATCCTGAATATTTCGTATGGTTTATGCGACACACGACATGGATTTTAGCAAAAACTTAACCTCCCGCAACTATTCATCAAAAAGATATGGAATGGGCTACATCGTAAATTCGTTATAGCGATGTAGCTAAACTCCAAGATAGATAAATTTCCAATTCCACTGGAGTGATTCGTTGAGGTGCGCTATAGTCGAATTTATGATAACCATACACATGGGCTTTGCACACTTATTTCTGTTGACTTCTGAGTTAACTCTCACTCTCAGATATATTATTTATTTCTCATTCTCAATAACTCGTACGTTATTTTGTTTCTCTAAAAACATATTCGACATATCGTTTATCGAATTTGTGTATTGTACCGGTATCATGTTTGGTGTATTATATCTTTTACAAAAATTCTCTGAGAGAAAATTTTCGGACTTCGAACTTGAAAAGACTACAGAAAATGGGGAAGTTCAACAGAGGGCCATCAGCAGTCGCTAACAGAAAGCGAACTCCAATAAAATTCAATGTAAATTGTGCATTAATTTGAACAGAGTATAGAAGATGATGGTATCATAAGAGCAGAGAAACAACACCTTGATAACATTTTCGTATCTAACAGAAATTCTGTCTTTTTACAGAGGTTGTTTTACCATGCTGGCTCTTTGAAATGGAAATGCTGACAATTTAAAATTTTGACGTAGAGAGAGAATTCCATGGATAAGCATTTTAAATAGACATTTGACTCATTATTTCCAAACTATATTGTAACTACAATTCTACTTAAAAAACAGCTGTATTCCTAGGCTTCCATAGATCCGTTCTTCAGCCGTACAACACATATATGGAATGCTCTGTCAAGCTCTGTTTCTCCACATCACTATGATCCGCAGGCATTCAAGACACAACCTCATAAACATATCCTCTTTTCTCTTCCTTCTCCTTAACAACCAAGTTGTTCCAAGCATATAGCCGAGCATTATAAGGATGCGAACCCCTTTACGCGTTCGCAAATTATATAAAAAAACAGTTTCAGTGACAGTAACAGTGGCTGTATACTTGGCTTCAATCGTACATACAAAAAATGTTTTCCGGCGGCCATTTCTGATGGCTTTATGGATTCAACGCCATAGTATTTTAAAGACGCCATTCAATCTCCTAAATGCAGGGAGTGTAAGTCCTGGAACCGAGATTTCTCAAAAATAATAAAGCACCGGGATCAGATGGGATCCCAGTGGAACTGATTAAAATAGGAGGCTCAAAAATATACCAAGCAATTCATGAAGTAATAGTGCAAATATGTGAGTTAGAAGCAATGCCAGAAGACTGGCGAAGAGGAATCCTGTGCCCCACACATAAGAAGGGAGATAATAAGAGAGCACAGAAAGCAGCAATTCGTGGTATAACGTTTTTGAGTACCGCGTATACGATTTTCTCCTCTATCCTCCAAGACAGGATAACCCCATACCCTAAAATCATCATTGATCCATACCATATCCATCAGGCAAATCAATAACTGATCAGATTTTTACCCTTAGCCAGGTGATGGAAAAATGCCTAGAGCTTCAAAGCTCACTACACCATCTTTTTGTAGAATTTAAAGCTGCTAATGATAGCATAGCCAGAGTATAACTTTGGGAAGCCATGAGAGAAATGGGTGTCCCAAATAAACTGACACGACTATGTAGGTTGACCAATGTTATAAGCCAAGTAAAAATATCTGGATCACTTTGATAGCCCTTCTGAATTCGACGCTTCGCAATAGATTTTATGTTTAATTTTGAAAAAATTGCTGATAATTACGGCGGAAAAAAGATAACTTTAATTAAAAATTCCATTCACATAAAATGTCATTACTTGTTTTGTGTAGAAGTAAAATTCCCATTACTCATGCAGCTATTTGTTAATTAAATAAAACTCATTCCGCTCTAATGTGTAACACATTCCATTTGAGTTAATAAATTTTATCTCACTATAATAATATTAATACCTTTATCGAAACCATTAATCGCCCACGGAACAGTTTTTATGTTTATCTGCCCATCGGTATCTGACTATCGCAGGTTCATAAAACAATTTGTTCGATTTTAAATTTACATGTGTGCGTTCCTCATTAAGAGGTTTTTCAATTTTTACTACACCTTACGAGAGAATGCCGTCATGTGAATTGTTATTAACTCACATCTTTGTACCTTAGGGTTTCATTTTGATCAATTTTATGAAATATAAATTAAAATCGTTTATGTAAACTACAACCTTAGTGTGATACCAACTTCTATGTTTTGAATATATTTTATATACTTATATGTACTAGAATAGTAATGTACGAGTATTAACATTTGATGAACTTATAACGAACTAAAACTCGAAAAAAAATATTGCAACGCTTAAATGCCTAAATGAATGACATGCTATACTGCCATAGAAAATAATACGCAAAAATAAAAATAAAAAACAAATTATGAATGCATTCAATTTCGCATTCGAACCAAGGTTGCCATATTTTCTAGTAATATTCACAGATTTGAATAAGAGTGAACATATCATAGTGAGCGCGGTTGCCATCACTACAGCACCACCCGCTATGCACTATTTTCGTTACGCTGAATGCTGGCAGCAGTACAAGGTGTGATATATAAAAATATGTCAACCACTTTGAATTACAAATGGCCAAAATCTCTCTTTTTATTTGAAAGGTTGAAGATTGTGTTGCAGTTTTCGCGAAGACGCTCCTCCCAATAGGAATGGACGAGTTGCCACTTTGCTTCGACTCATTCACCATCGGAAAATTATTAAATCTCATTCCTTGAGTGGATGTAGTCGTCACTTCATTTTAATATTTTTTCTTTGTGAATTTCTTGTATGAAGGAGTAAAAACCACAGAGTCGCATCCGACAAAATAATGAAAGCCAGCTAAGAGTTAACGGCATAAGCAAGACCACAGCACATTCGCATATTACAAGGTTATATGGCTATGATGTAATGAAAGGATCATAAATTAATTAATTTTATGGTTTTTGCCATAAGGACTGATATTTTCCCGACATAAGTATGGTGAAGTGGGAATGAAGAAGTCGCCAGGCACTAAGTTAATTTCATTGCGAAAGTCTTACTTATGAAGTTAGTAATGGTTGCTTACTATAAATATATAAATATCCTTATAAGATCGAAATGAATATTCTGCGCAATTGAAAAAGTTACGTGGAAAAGAAAGTGACAAAGTCTTAAGGATTTGGTTTGGTAGCACTTTAAGTGTTGGTCGTAAAATGCGGTGAAACTCTACGAAGGATGCGTTGCGAGTGTCTTTATTAAGGTCAGTTTATGAAAAACATATACCTATGCTAAGTTGTCTTCTTGTTTATGTTATGTATATTTCTATTACGTGTCATTATTTGTTGTTATGCTCACTTTTTTTGTCACAATCTCTTGCTTATTCAGTTAAACCAGCTAGAGCCTAGGGGGTATGATTTCAAATATCAAATTCAATCCTTTGGAATTAGTCCTTCTATTTGTTCAAGTTGTTTTGTGTGGGTTTCGTTTAGATATTACCTTCACATGACAACCTTCGATGACTAGTCATTTGCTAACTTTATGTAGATAGCGCAATGGATTCTTCTCTCGAACGCGGCTAAGAGGTCAGAATGCTTTTTGCTAAGCACCCAAATCTCGGATCCATATGTAAGTACCAGTATGACCATTGTCTTATATACCAGCAGCTTGGATGTTATGGTTAAGTGCTGGATTTGAAAAGTCTTGACAGACTATAGTATGCTTTGTTGGCTTTCAGCAACCATGCGCGTATTTCTAGTTCCATGCTCTTACCGGCTGCTACAATTGACCCGAGATAGTTAAAGAATTGCGCTAATTAAAATTCAGGCTCCACTTTTTTAATTGCAGGACCAATGTTGGATCTTCTACACGCAGACGTGGCCACCATATACCTTGTTGTGCTATCATTTATGTGCAGCCCCAGATTTCGTGCCGCCTGCTCGATCTGGATGAAAACTTCCTGTACAGCTCTTGGGTTTCTACCAACGATGTCAATATCGTCTGCGTAAGCCAGTATCTTAATGGAAATTGACTTATGGAGGATCTTTCCTCTTGACGTTAAGTCAGAGTCTCGGATCGCTTTCTCCAACGGCAGGTTGAAGAGGACGCATGCCAGTTCATCCCCTTCTCGGAGCCCGTTATAGATGTTGAATTGGCTTGATAGTGATCTGGATATTTTTACCTGGCTTATAATATTGGTCGTGGTCAACCTACATAGTCGTGTCATTTTATTTGGGATGCCGAACTCTCTCATGGCTTTACAAAGTTCTACTCTGGCTATGCTGTCATAGGCGGCTTTAAAGTCAATAAAAATATGGCGTAGTGAGTTCTGAAACTCTAGACATTTTTCCATCAACTGCCTAAGGGTGTAAATCTGATCAGTTGATGATTTGCCTGGTATGAAGCCACACTGGTATGAACCAATGATGAATTTAGCATATGGGACTATCCTGTCTTCAAGGATAAAGGAGAAAATCTTATACGTAGTACTCAACAATGTTTATACCACGATAATTGCTAAAGGTTGTGATATCTCCCTTCTTATATGTGGGCCACAAGATGCCTCTTCGCCAGTCTCCTGGCATAGCTTCTTCTTCCCATACTTGCACTATTATTTCATGAATTGCTTGGTGTAATGTAGGGCCTCCTCTTTTTATCAGTTCCGCTGTGATCCTATCAGATCCCGGGGCCTTATTATCTTTGAGCCGATTTATCGCTCTGCTAACTTCGTCAATGCTTGGTGGCGTTAGCATAGTATGATCTTCGGTCATTGGTGGAGCCTCCAATTCATCAGTTAGCTGGCCATTTAGCAACTCATGAAAGTGCTCTTCCCATCGCTCTAAGATGCCTTTAAGATCGGCGATCAGATTAATCTCTTTGTCCTTGCAGTATGTGCAACGCGGTGCATATTGCGTCATACCGCGGACTCTTTGGTAGAACTTCCGCGCCTGGTGCGGTCCTTGCTCTCTGTACTGTTCCAGTTCACGGACGAAATTCTTCTCCCAGGCTGCTTTCTTTCGCCGGTGAACTGTTTTTTCTTATCTTGTGAGCTCTTTATATTAATTTTCGCGTGCCCGCGTTCTATGAGATTGTTGCATTGCTCGGTACGCAACATTCTTATGTTCAGTCGCTAGCTTACATTCATCATCGAACCAGTCGTTCCGATCTCTATGACTACTGCCTAAGATGGAGTCAGTAGTACTAATGACAGTATTCTTAAGTCGTGTCCATTTCTCTTCTACGCCCGGCATCTCAGCCCCAGGACTTACTATCCCTGCATTTAGGGCGAGTCCTATCGCTTAACCGTAGTTGTTTCTGGTCTCTTCGTTGCGAGGGGCAGCCGTGTTGACTCGAATCGGTTCTTTCAATAAGATCATTTAATTATAACATTTTTGCATATTCACTTAAAGTCTAAAAATGGATCAAATATCATCAACAGTCCTACTTAAGGGGGAATCAGTTCCATTTCGAAAACATTTCAGGTAATTATCGAATTATAAAATCTATTTTTTCGCCTAAACCTAAACCGTCCTCACCAATCACGAATTTGATTCTATGTCATCAACATAACACAATAGTATACCACAATTAATCCACCACGTAATTTTGCTTGATTTTGTCGTCGATATAATTTTAATTGCAATTAAATTACTTACTAGCAGAATAATGGTCAACACTCATGTGTACTTTACCCTGCAGTAGCAAATAAATAACCAATTGCTGGATTAGCTGATTTGCGAAAGACTTCTTTAGAAATAATTAAATGTAATACAGATTGAGGAATACTTCGGGCAGCACAATTGATTCGAAGCAGTAATGAATGACCTGAATTAATCTGATGTAATATCAGACAAAAGTGTCGACATATTAAGGGGCAGTAAACAAATTACTGGAACAGGTTGATTGCTACGTGCCACCATTAAATGAATATGGTTTCCGTCACCGATGTATAATAGAATAAATTTTTCATTCAAATTGATATAAGTTAATTATTTTGGCAAAAAAATAAGGATAGCACTGATTTAGGGCAAAATTGTCTCTCGTATGATTACCAAAAATTTATCAAAGTTGGGAAAGTGTTGTTATTTTGTATTACAAAGGGCGGTTTTAATAGGTTCATTAAATATTGTAACGACAATTTAAATAAAATACGTATTTCATATCCATTTGCAAATTAAAAGTAAATTACAATTATGGGCATAATAATCGGTTAATTTCTATTACTCTTCTTGGCTTCGTTATGAATTCATAACAATTCGGTTGTAGTTGAGCACTGTAGAGAGAGCAATAAGGTCATATCGCGCTGAATTGAAAAACAAAAAGAGATACATTTTTTTCTTCAGCATAACTCCAATTTCACTGAACACACCAAACTTACTGCCTAGAAAAACCAATTTAATCCAAACCAACGCCTCCATAGTTATTTGCCAACAATTTACAACATTTATTTATTTAAATAGAAATCGTCATGCATTTCGTTATTTGCTACTGGACTTCGAGTTGACTCAATAAAATGAGTTGGACTTTTTTCGAAATTGTAAATTCAGCAATAACTTAGAAAGTATTTCTATGACTTCTTTACTTTGACAGTTGCCGAATGCAAAGAACCTCAGGTAAACAACTTAAGTGATTACTTGTGGTTTATTCAATGTCCAATTTCCATTTGTGTCTTTGACAAGTACCTACTTTTAATACAAACAACAAAGAACGATGACTGGCAAATAGAAGCTCCTGCTCACGCTGGCATGCAGCACTGAAATATAAATATTATTATTTTTGCTTTTGTTACTGGCAGGACTAGCAGTTTAAAATATAAGTATTTTTTATAAGCAGCGTGCTGAGTCCAATTTAAGCGACAAATATCTGAGGGACATTTTACCGAAGAACTTCTTTTTTCCCCTCAACAACACTGACTGACAGTTCGATGTGTCCTTCTTCTTGCTATTAAGCGAAACTACATTTGCAAACTTCCAGCAATAAAATCTTATTTACTCGATCACATCACACGACAAATACAGTGTCCTTTTCTCCAGAGTATTAAAGCTTTCAAATGTAAACTTAACCGAAAGAGATTGCTTCCCATGTAGTGCGGTTTCCCGGATTACTCCAGGGCATCGCTTCTTCACATAATTTTATTTGCACAATCTTGTTATGTTCGCCACATTTTCGTTTGAATTTTGCATCACACCACACCCTCCCACTGAGCCTGTATACACGTACATTTTTTATATTTGTATAAAGTACTCGCCTAAATGAAATATGAAAGCCAATGTTGCACCCGCACGCACACTCACTCCCAGACGCCATACGTCCGCAATCTAACTCTCAGCAGGTGGTTTGGTAGTACGCGCAGAGCTGCGAAATATTAAACGCGCCGGAAAAATCAAAGAAACGAACCGAGGAAGGAAGATGCATTCATTGTTGTGAAAATATTTTACATTACCATTAAATTCCCACATCAGCATAAAATTGCAATTTTACCGCGATGTTATTTCGTGAGAAATGCATGGGTGATATTTGTTCACAGCGGATAAACAACATCCCACCAGGGAATAGTGTTTACATTTTCGAACCGTTAACCTTATAAGTTATTGATGTGATGTAAGTTACTGGGATATGCGGTGCAGATATAATTTAGTGCCCGAAATTCAGACGGCAGCTAGTATATTGGAAAGTTGCATAAAAATGCAATTATTAGAATAATGTTAGTAGTGAAACCGTAAAGTTAATGCTTTTGAAGGTATTGCTACTTTATGTTTGAGAAAGCCAGCTGTAGCAGCACTGCAAGACCCATATGTAAACCTACAAAATGTATCCCACATACAACCGTCACACTCTGAGATACAGCCCCAAACCCTAGAATCTAAATGGGAGAAAACAGTAAATGCGTATACGGAAGCAGCCTCAACCATTTTAAGTTATCCCGGCAAAACTGGAAAAGAATGAATATCAGATAGCCCATGGAACACCATTCGTGAACGCAAATCTATCACAGTGGCCTCGGGTGCCGAGCGGAGCGCAAGTCAAGTTGGCCGTTCAGGTAGGAATGACAAACTAGCATGGCTAAGCAGCATCAGCAAGCCGCTGATAGTAGACAATACAGCACAGTCTACCAGCTCGCTCGTAAGCTCGCAAACAAGAAACACCACTCCAAGTACGCTGTTATGGCAACAGACGGCTCTTTGATCCTTATGGAGGAACAACAATTAAGCCACTGGACACAACATTTTAAGAATGTTTTGAATCGCATATCGCCAGGCACGTCCATCAACCCACATATGCACCCTAATAGGATATTTAACATCAACATAATAGGATATTTAACTTCTTCGTTGGATGAGATAATGACAACAATTCGCTTACTGCAGTCAGGTAAAGCAGCATGCAATGACAACAGCTACCCAAAACTCCTTCAAGCCGCCCTTGACTTAACTACGCGAACATTGCATGCGATATATCAAGGTATCTGGGAATCTGAAACTATTCCATCGTCGTTAAAAGAAGGCTTAATAGTCAAACTCCCCAAAAAAGGTGAGGTGAGAAATTGCGAAAACTGGAGAGGAATTACCCTGCTAAACACCATAAGCAAAGTGATCTCATTTATAATAGCTAGGCTCTTACGGAACGCGTTTGAGACAATTTTGAGAAATGAACAAGCTGGATTTCGCCATAACCTTCTTGTACTGATCAAATTAACACCATGTGTAAAATCATTGGACATGAACAGTCAGTTGAGTATAGCTCTCCTCTGTTTTTTAAACGCGATTTTAAAAGCGTGGGCCGAAACAGGATGTAGCAGATTTTTTCTAGCTATGGTGTTCCGGAAAAACTCATCAACATCATCAAATAGCTATACCGCGACTCAACATGCCGCGTAATTCATAACGGTCATCTTGGTTGACCTTTCAACAGCTACGCGGGAGTCAAGCAAGATTGCACCCACTTACCATTACTTTTCACAATTGTCATCGACTCGGGGATGAAAGTAGCCATCCTTACTTCATCGGGTTTGCCATGGATTATTGTACTAGAAAGACATGGAAAAGGACAATAGAACATGAAGCAAGATCCCAGGGGACAGAGTGGCTTCTCTGGAAACCTCAGGCGATAAATGGAGTTCGTTGGCGGGCGTTTGTAGAAGCCCTATGCTCCCCGCGGAGTAAATGCAAGAAAGAAGAAGAAGATATTTGCATTCATATCGTCATTATTTAGTTTACAAAAATTTAGGCTGGTTTTAAAGAAATTGACCGGTTTACGCTGACACCGTCTCTGAACAACAATAGAAGCAGAGAATTCAAGGAATGTCGCTGCTAATGCTGCAATGCTGAACATTGAACGATGCTATAATAATTTATGTTGAACAAGAATCTTTAGGGTATAACTATTGATCTGTTATTTACGATTCAGCTCAGTCACCCTCAATGGAATATTTTTTTATATTGGAAGAATTGGATCCTTATTCTGGCTACACTATAGATTACTATTGCATTAAGTTATTATATTTACATGTAAATATTATTCGTAACTTCACTATAATTCAATTGCTGCAAATTAAACAGGAGCATCCAATATAGTAACTGTAAAATACATACAGAGAAAATACTTACCAAAAGTCAAACCTTTATGAACTTATTACGCTAAGCATAATCTACACTAACTGTTTATAACATTAAATTGATATTAACATCAACCCTTCAATTCAATTTTGCTGATGTTGAAGGTCTCATTTGCAACATTTGGAACAAGTATATTGTAAACAGGTCAATAACAATTAGAATTACAATATATTATAATCTGTATGACTTTACGGTAAGCCTTTGCATACTGGCGCCCAATTATCTGGTGACAAATCCCAACAGTGTTTGTAACCACATTCATATGGTTTTGAATTTATATGCATTAAGGACCTGTTATTGCATATTGCCCCGTGGCACTGGTGGCTAGTGCGTTTGACTTTTTAGCAGAATGTTCGAGTTTTGAATCACAGAAATACGATAATTATTTTTCACGGTCCCACCTTCCGTGAATCTCTGACAAACTATATGAGATTAATAACTTGCAAAGCTCCTTAACTAACCTTTCGCATTTGAATTGAGTTGAAGGTACCTTCTATTTGTGTAAAAAAAATATAATACCCACAACACGAATGGTCGTACTAAGCTAGGCCTTAAACAGCAACGGTCGGCCGCGCACAATATTTTTACAAAAACCTATATATATACCTATTCTATACCAATGAAATAATCTAATCCTTCTTATAATGCCAACTTTCATTACAAGAAGTTCTCAACACGACTATCAGAAATGGGTAGAATCAGAGAGAATTAATTCAAAAATTGCAAACCATACTTAATCTTTTGTATTTGGCACGGTACTCGTATCTCGTTTAAAGTGCATTTTGCAAGAGCGGATTACATTTTTTTTTTAATTTCATCATTCGTTGCATTCTGCTGCCAACTAATGAAATAAAAATGAATATTGAGTGCGTAGTGCCTACGACTGTGGATTACTTTCGACTTTGATTTTTGATAAATGAACTACTGACAGATCCAAAAGTGAATTGAATTAAAACAAACGACGGCAATAGCTCAGTGCATTTATTCATTCATTGCCATGATCAGTTAATGCATTTTTTATGTTTTATTAATTGCATAATGGCTATAACCGTTACCGGCAGGTATACAAATGAATGTGGAGTTTGGGTGAAAAGCGGTGGACTCAGTCGTTTCAAATTAATTAAGAGTTTGCCTTTCTGTCGATGGCGATGAAAGTTTTTAAGCTTTAAGTTTCCGCTGTACGCTAGGGTAAGTATGTAGATGATGTTGCCACAGGATTCCTCAACCAGCGATATAATTTAATGCCGCTGAATTAATGGCAGTGGGTTATTGCTCTTTAGCACCACTGGTGGTAATAGGAAAACAAACAGGAAACATTCCTGCGATCTTCGAGCGAATCAATTGACTTTGAAATGTTTTCGTAACCAATAAGTTTTAACGTATAAATTCTGTATCAAGCAGATGCAGATGGTAGTTTTTTGCACATTGTTAGAAAACCTAAACACTTCTTAGCTTTTTTGGTGACGAATAATATTAAGCCATATTCCAACAAAGTTTGCCATTAACACATATATATATTATTTACCACACGTTGTTGCGTATGCTACACTTGGGATAAAAATGTACGTTCCTTAACTTTATATCAGAAGCTCATAGTACTATCGTCATGTATCAGATTATAAAACAAAGAGATCATTAATAACAGCAAGAAAGAGTTTCGGACACAAAACAGAGCCCTGGGGAATGCCAGTATTTATGCGGTTAATTTCCGAATTAAAACCGTTCAAAACAACTTTTATTGAGCGGTCAGAAAGATAGTTACTAATCCAGTGAAGCAAGTTTTCATCGACTCCATAAGCACAATTTTTAGATGCCAAGCTATGTCAAATGCTTTCCAAAAATCGAGTATAACAACTTTGCTGGGTCTCGTTTCACTGTCCGTTAAGATATACAATAATATCACCAATACTCGTAAAACCTTTGGAAATCGTAATGTCGCTAAGAATTTTACGCGATTCAAGGTATTGGAAGATCTTATGGAGGTCGGTCTTGAGTAGGTTTTGAGGGGTTGTTGAGAGGGTCTTGAGGTGTATTTGAGGTGCTCTTGAGGGGGGTCTTGAATTAGGTCTTTGCGTGGATTTGAGGTGGTATTTAGGGAGTCTTAAAGGAGATCTTGAGGGGGTTTAAAGACGGTTTTGAGGAGGGTTTTATGGGGTTCTTCAGGGTATTAAAGGGTTTGATGGCGATTTTAGAAGCGGTTTTGAGGGAGTTTTGAGAGACTCTTCAGTAGGGTCTTGAGGGGCGATAAGGGTGTCTTGACTGTGGTCTCTTGAAGAAATTAACGTGAAAATTTTTAAATTTTTGGGTTGATTTTCCAAATTTTCGGGAAGAGTGCAGAAAAATAGGATAGACAGGAAAGCTTATGCAATGGTAACTCCAGCGGATTTGTGTATGCTCTTTTTCAAGGCAGTAGCATAATATATTTAATGTTAATCACAAGGACGTGTGAATTATTGAAAACAATTCTTAAACTCATTTCATTTCTGTATCGAATAATCCTGACGAAAACTGCTAAGGAGAAACTTCTTACTGGAGCAAGCTCATTTCACACAGCAAATGCTTCATTCTAATTCAGTTTTCTTTCCTTTATGTATTTCATGCACACATCCTATAATTCTGCCATGTCATGCCTTTGAAATAACGGAATTAACTCATTTGCAAGTAAACATCTGTGAACAGATGTGACAATCTTCCTTTCAATCAACGATTCCTTTTAGTTTTGCTCGTCAAACGGCGTTTAGTGGGAAGTGAAGAAATGTGCAACGCGCTTCGACATTATTTTCTAATTGAAAATTTCCTGCAATTCGCGTCTGTTGCAATGTGAATTGAAAAAAGAAGAAAAAGAGAAAAAAACCAAAGTGCTCTATGCGGCTGCGGGTTGTTCGGTTTGCATCAGAGCGAATCTCTATGTGAGTGGGCGGTTGGTAAAAACCATCTACAGTCACCACAACATTTACGCAACAAGAAATCGGTTACTTTTAAGCGATATAGTTTAATGCGGTAAATCTTTTGTTCCAAAATGCACTACATGGCATCGTATTAAACATTTTCGTTGCATTCTATGATGTTCGTGGGATTGTCCTGCGGTTTGTTTTGCTACTGAACGCGGGCCTTTCATTTGAATTGCAACAACAGCAGTCGCAACAACACCAGCAGCTGTTGCTGTATCTGCAAATAGCTAAAGTGTGTTATTCAAAGAGAAAGCGACGAAGAGGGTTAAAAGAGGTTGGATGGAATCGTCAGAGATATTTTTTTAGCTATAAAACCAAAACCAGAACTCACACTAAAGCCAGAAACATCGACAAAGCCAAAGCATTCATTCATCGCGTGAATAGTGTTAAGTTAGGCGATATCATCAGGTCCGCACGAACGTAAAGGATAACAACCTTGGATCATCTCTCTGTTCACAGAGTTGCATTTATTTCAATTGGACGTGCGGTGTTTTATGTCATGGGAGTGGAGAGTTCTCAGCCCACACTATCAAATGGATGCAGTGTTTACAAGGATTTTCAATATCTAAATGGTTCTCTTAAAAAATACAAATGGTTAAATTGAAAATCTGTTTCAAAGTTTGGTCAAGGTTTCCATTGAACTTGTAACCCCAGCAGCGACCACAACAAGGATACACTTGATTTATTCTGTTTTTTGTTCGGTAGCAAAAAAATTCCATAAGAGTACTCGAGTACTTTAAGGGTAGCATCAACACCTGAAACAATCTAGTAAAGGAACTACAACTCATCCTGGCATATTTAAAAAAAAAAAAGATTTGGTTGTGTCTCATGTAATCAACATTTCTCTGTTTTGATGAAAAAAAAACGAATAGAACGTTTTTGGCTCAAATAATTATTTAAAAATAAAAATCAAAACAAAAGCAAGTTTTAACAACAACTAAACGACGTAAAGTTTCAAAGGTTAAAGCGACAAGTAATATATATAATAAAACCTGCCTCCGTTGTTAAAATTTTTCTTACTGAGGCATATTGTTGCCAACATCAAATGATTATATGAACATTCCCTTTGCTGTTAAACTATTTAATGTTTCTCGATTACTTGCTCATGTAATACCATGCTTTTCCACAAAATTTCTACGTGCACCTTAATTCGTTCAAATGCTCAAATGCATAAATAATGGCACAATAAGACTTTCTATTTGCACTTAGATTAAACAGCAATTCAGTTACAGAATGCAGTCATTTAGAAAACGGTCGTCCTTATATCCACAAAGTGTAATGATTTCCTATATAGTTGTTATGCTTTTTGCAGCCAGAAGTGTGTGTGTGTTTGCATGTTCCCATTGCCAGCACAAAAACGCTTCGCAATTTTAACGTTCATCCAAAAGGAAATTATTTCCTAAGAAGTTGCAGTAAATAAATTTTCCTAAAAAACATTTCGGAATTCTATTTGCAAATGTTTTCCAATCAAATAAATATCTGTGCCAATAAAGGGACGGTATGTATTATCTAGCTTCGATTTACAAAGCATAAATTTGCCCTAAAATTTAATAGAATGAGGTTCGATTCCCGAACTGTGAAGTTGTGAAGTGATAATTTGTTCACCACTTTAAGCTCAATGCGATTCTGGTTATGTGATAAAATCAAAAGAAACATCAAAAATTTTTCAGATGATAATATTTTTATCATAAGGCATTCATTATGTGAAGCGCCATTGAATGAATGTGCAGCTTGCATTGCAATACAAAATCTACAGAAATTATCATTTAGTACCTTTTTAGAATATGCTTTCAAAGCGAATTATCATAATGATATCGGGAATCGCAAATAGGGTGTTCGTGAAGTGATAAAATGAAAAATTGCTATGAAAACTGCACTGCTGGTTTGAAGATCACATTACATCTACTTAATAGAATACTGAACCACTCTACATTAGTGACCTAAATGTCGCGAAGACTATACTTTTAATTGAACATCGTGGGATGTGTCACAGTTTTATTGCGATTGTCACAAGCGTTGTTCAATAAAATTATCCAATGACATCCAGTCCATCCTCAAACCCATTGGTATTACTCGTGGCACATGAGTTATATCAACGGATCACAAACTCAGCATTGCACAGACAATAAAATTAAATAATAATATCACTTGATCATCTCAACGAATCGTCGCGAAATGTGTGTTTTGACACCCTTCATCCGTTGATCTGATCAAATTCTGAAATTTGCCTTACGTAGGATATTTTCGCAGCTAGGGCGGAATCGGACACCTTCAAAAGTCCAACCGTTGATATGACTGCTGCACCCAGCATTATAGATAAAAATGGGTGAAATGGGTTTCCTTTCTAGCCGTACCTCCTTGGCAGCACATGAAGTCGTTATTTGTACTTTCTAGTGATGTGCGATCTAGCGATGTGCTTTCTAGCGGTACCTCCTTGGCAGCGGGTGATATTGTGGCGATCTGTTTTCTAGCGATGTCTCCTTGGAAGCGAGTGGCATTGTTTTGTGTTTTGTATTCATAGGGCAAAGAGTTGTGTTATGTTTTAAGTTTCTTTGAAGTTATGTCTATTTTATATAAAGTTATATACGTGTTCGATATAATGTTCTGATAGCGGATAATTTCACAGCATTTAGCTTCAGCGGTAATGGCAAGGTAACACCTTTTCAACCATTAAGTCCAGGACTTAGTGAGCGTCGCAGCATTTAGCTTCAGTGATAATGCAAGATAACTACTTAAGCTCTTTCAATTGGCGGTTTTAGATTTTCAATCTTCCTTAGCGTTTACCCGAAACCGATAGCCTCTCAAGTACATATATTTTCCAGATTTAATTTTTTAGTGTACCCATGATATTACGGTCTTGCTTTGCGGCTTAATTGCCTGAATATTTTTTACGATGATATATCGAACATACGCTTTTTTTTTCTTTTTTAACAAATTAATGTAAGTACCGTAGCGATCACATGCAGTGCACTTTAAAACATTAAGATAAATTGAATCTACCGCACAGTAAATCAAGTTCCCCTGTTACGCCTGTAACGTAAGGCAATTTGTGGAGATAGTATCACTGTGAGTTTAGTAATGTCACCTTTACCTATAAAGGAAAAATTAAATTGAGTAGAAAAGCAATCAAAATAATTCGAAGTCATTTTGGATTAACTTTATATCTCTGCTAAAACGATTGAAATGAAAGTATGTGTTAATAATCTAGGACTTAATTTAGTGCTTTTCAGTTGATTAAGCAAAGTGGGATAAAATTTGAATAATACATGAAACGATCATAAGATGTTTGTAACTAAGTTTAATTATTTATAATTTGAGGTCAATGTGGCATTAAAATAATATTGTGTCCAGTCGACGTGCTTCTATTTAACGTTGCATACAGTTGATCCAAATCATAAAACAATAAGCTATCAAGCAGATCTGAAAATAAAAACCCAAATCAATGCACATGAAATCTAAAACCTCAACAAATCGTTAGATGTCATCGCCAAAGTGGCTACTGAATGAACCCACATGAATCCAGATAGAAATTAAGCCTAAAGAATATGTGGAATATGTGGAGAAATCCATGGAGACAATTTTTTAAGCATTAAGTAGTCACCTAGTTGGAATTAAAAGACTAACACTAGAACGACCACCCAGAATTTGAAATATTTGCCCCCATAATGTACAAACATAATGCAACTTAAAATGCATATTGCTACAAATTTTTATCCAAAATTTTGAACTAAATTTACCATAAAATGTGAACAAATGTTAACTACTTCAGCCTGTGAGAAATTAAATATTAACATGCACCCCAACAACTGCATATAGTTAGCCATTTATTCCTAGCTTAAAATATATATCATGGAGAGTTACGGCATCTTTGTTTATGTATGATAAGCTGCTTAAGCTTATTATAACTTTAAAGGAGGTGCAGTGTTAACAACAATAGAAATTTGCAATATCACATTGTCAGATTTGTATATCTCATTTGATTATTGTCTTTAGTTCGCACTACTTCAATGGTTAATTTACGTACGAGACCTTTTAATTACAATATTCGACATTATATAACAATATAATTCTAAAGTCCCTCATACACAATAATAAGGTATTAGGTAAGTCCAAGTATTCTGCCTTTGAGTCTAATTATGATGAAGAGCACCACAGCATATATGTTGCATAGACTCGGATTCTCCTATACCTACGAGATACCAAGAAGGATTTTGCCTTTTGAATTAACACGTAATCAGGCTTATGTACTTATTAATTCCTTTGGTCATCGATATTTTACTCATAAGATGATTGTCTTTTAGGATTACTGTAAGTTATCAGGACTGATGCTACCTTGCATTTATAAAGTACTTTTCTGCGAGAGTAATAACTTGTCATGGATATACTCCATTAGTAATAATATTCGGCACAACAGGCCGTTTCTGTCCAAGGCCTAGCTTCTCGGGACCAATTGTGTTGTGCATGCATATTTTTGCACATAAATGGAAGGCACCTACAATTTATTGCCGTATCCGAATGGTGAATTGAGAAGTTTTCTATGACAAGTTACTACTTTCGGAAAATTATACATGCACTTAACCACTGAGTCGCCCATTACAATTTAAAAAGCTTTACATATTTGGGAGAATTAATCTTAGTTTTGACATAAAATGCGAAACTTCAAAATTAGGACGCTCCGTACTCCAACTACATTTTTTATCAAAGCAGGAATGTTCGAATGTTGTGCAGAAAGAAGAATCGATGGCGATCATAAATGGAGATGTACCAGCCGAAGAATGGGAGCAATAAGTACAGGAGGTAAGTTTAGACCAAAAAGATGATGAAGAAAGTGAGGCAAATAACGGAGAAAACTTCACTCTTCCTATATAAATGGAAGCAGTAAAAGCTATTGAGTTGTTGCGGACTTTTATTTGTGTCAATGAGTTTGATGAGACCATGATAAATAGCCTTTCTGCTTAAGGAGCATTTTTTAACTTTGCTTGTTTAAATTGCCTTTATAACAAAAAATTAAAACATTTTTTATGAACTTTTAAATATGAACATAAAATAAAATGAATTCGTCTTTGTCTGTAAATTTAAATGTAGATGTAAAATATAACGTAATATATAAAGATGTAACGTCTGCCGGTTATAATGACGGCACTACTTGCTAGGTCCCTTAACCGTCGTTATAAACGACTTCAAATATGTATGTGTTTTTAATGTTCACTTAAAAGTGCATTAAACCTAACGTTGTAGAAATATATATTTAAGACTTGGATGTTGCTTCAGGCAAAAGAGCCTTTCCATGTGTACTCTGATACTGAGTTACGCTGAAGATATTTTGACGCCATACCTGTGTAAAGGTCGAAGAGCTCCAGTAGCTAGTTAAGTTATAAATTAAGTCACATTAAAGTTATTTTATTAGAACTTTTCGCAACATTTCGACTCCTCATTATTTCATAAAACAAATTCATAATCGAAAACGCTTCCCCTGCAAGAAACTTTTATTATAATTTTTTATCTATTTTGCATTTTTAAGATTTATGGATTGCTTTTTCAGTGTTTTTTTTAAATGTTTTGTTGGAGGATTAGGAACACTTAAAGACAGAATTTAGAGAGAGAAGTTGGTAAGTAATAGAACACAAAACTCAATAATTCTACGCCACATTCTACGTCTATAATAACATTATACGTTATGTGAAACTTTTACTTTCGTCCTATATACAGATAGAGATGCAGATAAATTTTCTAAGAATAATTGCCTCGAATATACGACTATCAGGGTCCTTAGCAACTCATCCATTTGCTGATTTGAAGAGGTAAACGACGAGATAATTAATGAAACGAAACTATTCTATCCATTGCGCCAGCCGCAAGTGAGATATGTATATTTCAAGCGTTCCCCATCAAAAGGACAACATGGCAAGTATGGTTTGTTTAGCATCAACACAGTCTTTGCATTAATTAGACGGCGTGCGACGTTAGACTTTGTGACGGGCCGAAGCAAGAGATGCTAATGAACTCCCAAGAGCTTGATAAAAATTGTTGTTTATTATTTGACTCCAAGGACTCGCAGAGAGCTACGTCGCATGTTTTTTTGTTGCAATCTGATGAATCGAAACCTTCGGACGTTAATCCTGTGAATAAATTTTACTTAGACAAATGTTAAGATTTACAGTTGGAGGACATATGCTAGTCTTATTGTAAGATTTGAATTTTTTGTTTTGGTTGTCACAAAAGTTTAAGCGGTGAAAAGTTCAACGTGGCTTATCTCCGTAAAGAACAATGTGATAATCTTCTTTTTTCTTCTTCATCTTAGTCTTCTTCTTCTTCTTCTCCTTAACTTAAAGACGCATTTGTTTTGCTGAGATTTACAGTGAAAGATATCAAGTAGAAGTCGGACAACAAATTGCGTAAGTTGAGCTTATCCTTTGGATATTTTTATATTTTTCTTCAGCTGTTATCAGCATTGGAAAACATTTCTTTTGGCATAGAAAAAAAGTTTACTTTAAATTCTACAATGGAAAGTTGCCCTTAAAGAGCATATTCCATCTCTTACGGAGGATCGAACTGGATTTTGGGTAATAATGCGGTAGGTGTGTTGTATTTTTTTATTCCAAAGGAAATTCTGGCGAACAATCAAAAAAATAACAGAAACTAAGTAATGCAAAATAATGAAAAATTACTGAACTCAGTTAATGTATAAAATGTCACATCCTGCTGAGACAGGCGAAGATTATATTTTTATGTTATCTTGTACAGCTGTGATTTAAACGTCAGACGTCGCCGCATTTGTTGTTTCACAGTAGGTTGTCTGATAGCCTTTATTATCCACTTCCTCTCTCCCAAATAAACATAATATCTTCCATCAATTACTGATAAAATGTAATAACGGTTTAATCATCAACCTTTGCAATGATGTTGTGATGTTGTTTATGTAAACATGACAACATGGCACAGAGTATTTTTCTAGTGTAAAGAGGAATGCAACTCTGCACAAAGCCATTTGTTTTTATTTTAGTGACCATTGTAGGATTTTGTCACTTTTAAACAGGACTTTAAAAAAAATGTACACAGATAATTTATATTTAATTACACGTTGATGATAATGATGTTTGTCACACGTGTGCTGGGATTGATGTGCTATAAATGCTAATATGGTTGTCACTAGCTTGCATCCGTTGTCTGTCATACGTCCTGGTGCGGCGGTACGAAAAACGCACACAACACACAAAATAATCAGTTGAACGCCCAAAGTCCAAAAGTCGGTTTTCATCAGAGTGTCATCATCAGCGCGCGGAATGGTATGATCTGCTAAAGTTTAATGTTGATTTTTTGCATACGCGTTAAGCGCTATATTCAATTAACGCAAATTGCTCTTTCAGAGAAGCAGCATATGTGTTGCCCGCACGAACTCAATGGGAAAACATTTCCCATTAAATGTAAATTAATTTTGGCCTACACTATGGACGTCGACTGTCGTGCATCAACCACAACCTTAAACAATTAGTCCCCTTTATAAACGCATTTTGCAAGTTTCGCAATTGCAACGCGGCACGCCATATGTTTACTATATCCTTTAGAATACAAAACTCATATACGAAAATTAATTAAAAATCTATTTAAGTAAATACAAATGGTATAGTGGGTGGAGATAAAATTTTCCATTCATTCACTGAGATGAAGTAATAAACAGGACACCACAATCTCTTCATTCGGTTCGTAATAACAACTGGATAATTGTATTTGCCTGCCTGTTGGTCCGTCTGGCTTGTTTCATAAAAGTCATACTGAAAAATGGTAAAATTGCTCAAACATTAGGTTCTAGCTGGTATTTTTAAAACCTAAAATTTGTCACAATTAAGATGCCGAATACTTCCTCACTTGTAACCGAATCGTTATAAAGATTTGCATAATTTTGCATACCAAGCAATTAATCAATATTGAAAAATTTCGGCACATAGAAGGGATCGAAAAATTATCTTCATTCTTCTGAAAAAAGTACAAAATGTAACATCAAGATAAACAGAAAAGATTGGAAACTGTTCGCGAGGCCATTTTGAAGTGATTCATGAGTTTTCAGCTAATTGAGGAATTCGAACCTCCACATGAATGGCTAAAATTACGCTGATGATGTAATAAAAGGGTGCTACGCTACAACAGGTAATTTTTCAAACTACCATTTACTGTAATGCGTCGTGCTAATCAAGGTTTCCATTGTAATCGATTTGGGCAAGGATTTTGCCTCTATTCGTTCCCACTGCATAGATTCGTACTTCATTTGTATTATTAGTCTGAACTGAAAAAAGCCATGTTGATAAAAAGATTTGGCATAAGGAATAGATTTCGGCAAGGTTTTTGTCTCTGTCAATTCCCACTGCATCGATTAGGACCTTATTTGGATTATTAGTCTGAACAGAAAAAGGCGTTGTTGGTAAAAAGATTAGTATACGGGTGGCCACATAACAGAAGGGTGTATTCTTAGCCTTCTAAAGCAACTGTTCGACAAAACTTACAATCAAAAAGAGACTGAATAAATTTGTTCTATTGTATAAACGATATGTATTAAAAACTGCTTCCTTATGCTTGCGGAATATCCAAATAAAACAATGCATTCAGTAAAACTTACGCTTGCGAAATAGATCTTCGCCCCAGGGAGGCAAGACATTAGCAGGATGTAAATCGGGACCAATGAAAATATTTTTACAGGAACCGGTGTTTAAGAAGATGACATAACTGTTCCAGCTTTGAATCCCGTCTATGTGAGGTATCTCCCGCAACCAACAATAATTTTTCTAAGTGATCACTAACAAAAGTTTTTGTACTTCAATAAATACGTTAATATTGTAGCCCTTCGTTTTTTGAATAATTCTTTGTCTCCAAATAACTGGAGAATCCATCGTAATATGTCTGTCTAATCTGTCTAAAAGTCTATTCAATTTCGAACGTTTAGTTGAAGCAGGTAGTGCTATATAAAATTGCCTAGCATCAATGTTATGCCTTTCTGATGCAGAACATGTATGTTGTCCTTGTTAAAGAGTCTTTTAGGACTAGTAATTACATGTGATTCGGGTGCCTCTTTAGAAAATTTAAAAACAAATAATTTCTAAATTGACCAATTCCTTTCAATTATGTCCCACCAGTATTCGAATTTCACTTTTTATACGCAACATAAAAAAATCTAAATTACCCAGCGGCATTGGCCGCAATTTATGAGGTGCTGATTGCCACAAAATGAATACAAATTAACACTTTAGGTGCGAAACTGTTAAAAGTGAATGCAAAATTTATATCACGCAACGGACCAGAGCGGCATGGATGTCGGCCAATTTTCCTCACCCAACTGCCAACTACGCTACCAACAAACTATACACTAAAAAAATTTCATTATCATAGGACCTTCTGTTGCTGTCTGCATTTTGCAGCTTCACCTCCTTTGTGTTGCAGCAAACGCGTTTCTCATGCCGCCACGAGTAAGGCATTGTCAATTAAGAGACGCGAAAATTTATAGCGCGGTCCATCAACGTTCTTTTTGTGGCATCACCACGACTGCCATTTGACATGGACCACATTCCTTGCCTCACTTAATTATCAACCATGCAAATCTTATTATGTCCTCGCGATGAACATCGTACTGTGCGACTGTGAACATCAAAATGTTTGATTAAGTGTGTTGGACATAGTTTATGTTATATGAACACAAAAAACACACACATACCCAATGTAAATGTTTTTTGATCTTTTCCATTGGGGATTGGCGCGGCCACAGACACTACAGGTTGCATTATCGCATATTGCCCTTACCATCGTCCGTCATGAAATTGTTGTTGGGGAGTTAACATCGGTGTCAGTGTCTTTTTCAATAAATATTCTCATTTATGTAACTGTGCCTGACAACGAACATGCTTAAAAGCATGGTGATTCTCCAAAAAGTAATAATATCTTGGGTACATAATTTTACTCGTACGAGTTAAGATTGCATTTCGATTTTTCAATAGGGGTTTTCAGCTATGAAGTTAGCTGCGGTTTGTTTGACTTTTAAAACTTCATATAAATACTTGCAAACCAAAACTATTCCGACGGTCTTTTCTACAGATTCATATTTTTGTTCTGCCTATCTACAAAGCTTAGTTTAGTTTAGATGATGAATCCTCTTGCCAACCTGCCTTCAGGATTCACAGAAGAGCTGATTGACGCAAATATAGAGAAAAGTTTAAGCGCCACTTAAACTCTGAACTAATAATTCCCCCCGTAACATCAATGAACTTGTAACTTAGTAGTGAATGAGTTGCTTGTATACCTGAGAAGGGAGGGCTGCTGAGTGATTGCTTATGTGGATGACATTGCTATTGTCCTCTCAGGAAAGTACCCTTACACATTAAAACAACTAGCAGCTAGCTCGGCTATTCGACTGAAGGCTATCTCCCAGTAGACTAGGAATGAAATCGGACACCCCTCTATTCTGAATAAAGTCGGGATCACAGACAACATAGAGTACACCACTTCACAGCTCCATTTCAACCGTCGCCTTCCTCTGCAGATTATTGTGGGAGGAAGGCGAGTACTTGGAAGATGAATACTTTCATTTTTACATAGACGGGTCTTAAACTGATGACGGAGTTGGTGGAGTCGTTTTTTCAAAAACGCTTAATCTAAGCCTCTCTTTCCGTATTCCTAATCAATTTAGTGTTTTCCGGGCTGAAATTATGGCGATCAGTGAAACCTTATCTTGGCTAAAGAGTAACGTCATATCCGTTAAGGATATTCGTATATTATCAGATAGCCAAGCCATGATGAACTCCCTGGAAATAATCTATACAAATTGAATCTTAGCCCTTAACTTGCCAAACAAGGAACTACACTACCCATCTTACGAAAATATGGTTCTCTAGTCATACCAATCGATACATGCAAACTCATGTTAAAGTGGGATGTTATTGAAAAAACTAATCGTAGGTTGTCAAACGGTACAACTTTCATAGTTGCCCAAGCATGATCAAAGACGCTCCAAGTGTTTGATCTCTTAAAAAATATCGCACATCGGTGCTATTGTAGATGAGATTACAGCAAAACTCGGAGTCTTCTCGAATGACTTCTGCATAATGCAGGGTTGAGGAGGAGGAGGAGACCATTATACATCTCCTCTGCACTTGTCCAGCCCTCTCCCAGAAACGTAAACTCCATATGGGAGTTTTTTTCTACAACGATACTAATGACAATATCAACACTGATATCAGCAGTCTGCTTCGATTCATAAGAAGCTCTAAGGGGTTCAACGAGTAGGTGGAGGGAAACTTTCCTGATCAGTGTGGTATCACAATGGACCATTGTGACTTTAGCGACTTAAAACCACAAACCCACCAGTTATTTGCCATGTCAATTAATAAAGACATTCAAAAAGCTCTTAACATCAATTTACAATACATAGGCAGTTGTAAATGTCAAGCTAACATAATTGCGTATTATGCTTGCATATTACCCAAACATAAAAACGTCACCTAACATAATTAATTAATTGATGCACACTTTGTTGGTTGTTATTGGATAGATGGAGAGGATGTTCAATATGGCAAACCAAGGCGCATCAATTTCCCATATTACAACGCAATGTTTTGCGCTGTGCACACAACATGATGGTCGGTGCTGTTTCTAAAATCAGACCAACAATGTGACGCTACCCATGGTTTTCTAATAAAGCAATAAATTAGATTGGTAATTTCCCCCCTTACCTTACCCGGTAACCAACTAACATCTAACTGCCTGCCTACTTCCAGTGATTTTCCGTATGAGAAGACACTCGCCGCTTGTCACTAATGGCCACTGACCACTACGCCAACAGCGTGTGCTTTTAATTTAAAATCTTTTTACGGGATTGCGTATCACGTTGCGTGCGTCGAGAGGTCGTTGTTCGCGGGTATAGTCCTCTTTTTTTTCACAAAATCACTATTCAAATTTAATTACTGCAAATAATACAATACCCAGAAAGTTCGGGCGTAGTAAGTTAACGCCAAAAGTACCATTCTACTATCATGTTGTACTCTAATTCTCGTCTTGTTATTGGGAAAATTCGGCAAAGGTGGAGTGAATTTAATTATTTCAATGCATCGCGGGAGGATACGAGACATCATGTCACAACGGTCACATGAACGCAACACATGAGGCGCAGAATTTCTCTATAAACAGCACCGGGTATTGAGTGCTTGAGTCCACGGTGTTGCTAACTTAAAAGCTGGTCACCCACACTGTGACGATTTTATTGTAGACAAACAAAATTTGATTTTATTTGCAGCAAACAAGGGTTTAGATTTCACCGGCACCGTTGTTCGATGCACTGTTTGAATGGCCAGCAGTCGAAACGACAAAGGATACTGGCGAGAGTGTTTTTATAATTTAATAGTCTTGTTAATGATTTAATTAATTTATGTTTCTGAGTTTGGATTCGAGTGCAAATGAGATTTTTAAGTTGCGTGCACATGCAAATACGTATTGTTCTCCCGAGAACTAACAACTTTTGGACAAAAATTCCCCTAAGCCACAATCCACAAATCATTTACACACTAGAAACAACAAAATTTTGAAACACAACACAATGTTTGTGTCGGACATTTCGCGATATTTTGTGTATTGATGTGGATTAGAGGCTATGGCATTTGTGTAACCGCGAGCAGCCCTAGTTAAGCGTAAAACTCGTTGTCTATTGTATTGCAATTCCAAATGTCCGACCACGGGGATAAATAGCGCATTGCTAGTTTGCTTGTGTGCAGAGTGTGGCTCTTTATTGTCAAGTGTTTGTTAAAATTATAGAATTTGTCCCGCATGTTTTTGGTAATGTATTCTAGTTGTTTGGGCGAAATAAACAATAAGGTTTCAATGAGACATTATTTTTTTCCATTTTATTCTCCAAGCATTAATCTGAAATAAAAACGTTAATATTCTTATTATGAGGATAATACTTTAATTTAATGAGAAAATATTTCAGTCATCAACACAAAAGCAAAGCGACTATATTTTTGTGGCAGTATTGATTTTTCCAATCCGAGTATTTTTTTGAGGAAGTTTCCAACACAAGGAAACCGACGTCTCACGCCTTTTGATTTCAACCCCAAAAATACAAATCTGACCACTTAGACCCAGAGAGGAAGAGAAAATGTTCAATTTTCATTTATCTCCAGCGAAGTGGAATATTTATTTCAGTCTCAAATTCAAGCTTCTTCGATTTAATTAGATGGAAGAGCATTTTGCCATTCGAAAGGGTAATGCCGCCAATTGTTTGAAATGAGAGCAGTACGCGTTAATTAAAGTATCCTTTATCTTGGAATTTTAAATATATACATACTTAGCACATGCCATTAACGTCGGGGAATGTTTTAATAATTTGCAATCATTTCGCCAAAATAAATTATCGATAGAAACCTGGATGACGTTTTTCAGATAATGGATAATGGAATGAAATGTAAGAAAATTTATTTTAATTGGGACACTTCAAGCTCCTTGCATCTATATATATATAGGTTATTCCATTTATTCTACGACTTAAATTTTTAAAAGACCACGAATGTAGGAGCAAAAGGATAAAAATAGCTTAGAATATTATATTTTTAAGAGGCAAATTGAAGTCCTTTTGGTGAATTATGTAAAAATTGCTTTTTTAACAAATTCTGCCATATCGAAATAATTCATATGCTTCTACATAGTCGAAAAGTTTTGTAGACAATGATGGATGGATCATGGATGCCAAAAATCACCTGCTTAAAAATTTGGTCGACCCATTTTTCCAATAACGTTTGTTTGTTTGACGTTTAATTCGTCTGTTATTGTCACTATGGGTGCCGTGGCTCATTGCAAATGCAGGAGGTTCGTGGTTCGAATTCCAGTAACACCAAAAGTATTTTTAACGCTGTCCCACCTCTCGCGAATCACGGAAATCTCAATTCGCCGTTCGGAACCGGTCTTAAATTATAGGTCCCTTCCATTTGTGTCCAAAAAATTAACACGCACAACACAAATGGTTGCGAGAAGCTAGGCCTTGGACCGCAACGGTCTGTCGCGCCAAATATTATTAACAAATATATATTTACAAATATTATTAACATCTTTTGAAACTGAAATAAATTATAACCAAAATTTGCAAATCGTTGCGTCTGCTAGTTCCAATTTTTTACCAGTACTTGCCCAGATCACTGTGGTCACTTCTAGATCACTTTGACCTAAGAAAATGAAATCAAACGACAATTAGATGCGATGCAACTTTTGTGATTGGGCCGTGAACATAATCGAAAACTATACCAAAGCAGACAAATGCTCGCATGTTAGTTCAAAGGATCTCAGACCAATCGGTCTATCATCATTCCTGTTAAAGAGACTGAATTATCGATATCTCCATACGCACACGCATTGACAAAAGATCCTGATGTCGTCTAGTGGACGACTTGCTTGGCGAAATGATTATTCTTCTGATCACAAGTCGGATTATTAATTAAAAACTGGGCGTGTCGTCTACCAGAAAATCCCCACAAGGTGGAGTCATGTCCCTCCTTCTATGGAACTTAGCGGCTGTTAAGCCTAAGAGGTGAGGGCTGCAGAGTAATCGCTTATTCGGATGACGTTACTAGCATCGTCTCAGGAAAGTACCGTAATACCTTAAAAGAAATCCTGCAAAATGCTCTCAACAAGCTAACTCGCTGTGGTTTAAGGGTAAATCCTCACAAAATTGAGTTTGACATATTCACCAGGAAATATGAAGTTCAACATATTAACCCTCCTCCTATAAAAGGTATAAGTTTAATATTTCTCTGATAAAGCCAGATATTTGGGTCTTTTTCGACAGAAAGCTAAGCTGGAAGCTAAACAAACAAGAAAGAGTTCGTGAAGACACAATAGCACTTTTCTAATGCAAAAACGGCATTGGTAGCAGATGGGGTCTTCAACCCCATATAACTCATTGGATATATACAGCGGTAGTAAGACCTTCTCTTCTATACGGTTTGACTGTATGGATGGTGGACTGCCTTAAATAAGAAAGTAAATCTAGACAAACTGAACAAAGTCCAAAGATCAGCTAGTCTATGTGTGAGCGGAGCTCTTCGTAAAATACCCTCCGCCGCACTAGACACTCTGTTCGACCTTACACTACTTGACATTTACAGCAGGCAAGTAACTGCTAGCTTGGCTATTCGCCTTAATGCTATTTCTAAGTGGACTAGAAATGAAATCGGTCACTCCTCTCTCCTGAATTTAGTCAGGATCCCAGACAACATAGAATACAACACTGTGCCACTCCATTTCAACAAAAGCATCTAGATCACCTTCCCTTCCAGATTATTCTAGGAAGAAGGCGTCTACCATGAAGACGGACACATTCATTTCTACACAGACATGTCAAAAACTGATGACGGAGTCGGCGAAATTTTTTTCTCCAAAAATCTAAATTTTAGCCTCATTTTCCGTCGTCCAAATCACTGTTATTTTGTCTTGGCGGAAATTATGACGATCAGTGAAGTCTTACTTTGACTGAAGAGAAATTTCACATCCGCTAAGGATATCCATATATTCTTAGATAGCCAAGCTGCAGTGAAATCCCTAACTGCCGATCATCTCTCATGGAGATGGTGGAGCAGTTCAAGCAGCAGCAGTTCCACCTGTGTTGGGTGCCCTGGCACAGAGACATTCTTGCTGACAAACTTGCCAAACAAGGAGACACGCTACCTATCTTACCTGAATAAGGTTCTCTAGCCATACTAATCGTTACATGCAAACGCATGTTAAAGCGTAACTACAAAACAGATCTGACCAAGCTAAAGTGTACGATCTCTCAAAAAAGATCGCACATCGGTGCTATTTTATGTGTCATCACTGGACACTGTCTCATCGGCAAGCATGCAGCAAGACTTACAGTCTTCTCGAATGACTTCTGCAGATACTGCATGAATGAGGAGGAGGAGGAGACCATTATCCATATCCTCTGTACTTGTCCAGCCCTCTCCCAAAAACGTAAACTCGATATGGGAGCTTTCTTCTTCAACGACACTAATCATCTTATCAACATTGACTTTAGCAGTCTCATACGCTTCCTACAAGGTGTTTTGTGTAAAATCTAAATGAAGCACTCTAAATGAAAAATCCCTATAAGTGTTGTTTGTTCTTCATAAGGCAAAACTTCTGAATTGATGAATTGTGGAAGTATTGTCGGTTTGCTAGACAGTACCTAGAGTATTGATTTTTTAATGAAAGCTTCTCAATTCGCCTTTCGGATACGGCATTAAATTGTGGGTCCCTTCAACTTGTGTCCAAAAATATAATCCGCACAACATGAATTGTCGCGAGAAGCTATGCATTAGACCGCAACGGTCTGTCGCGCCAACATTTAATATTAATAACAGATCGCATCATGGTACCATTAAAAGGCAATATGTAAATATATCCAAAAGACTTATGATTTGAAAACTGTGTTTCCTTTTTTCCTCGAAGACCTCTCTTTTTACTTTAATCACAATACATATTCTTCTACCTTTTTCATTTGATTAATAATTCTATTCGTTTAGTAATGAACTATTATTCATTTCAGTTTTAACTTTCGAAATTACATAACAAATTACCATCTTATAAAAATTTAATTGTGAATCTTTTGCATAGAAATCTTTTTCTATTGTCTTTTTGAAATAACTGCTTATGAAGAACGTTCATTAATATTCTACAAACGTTTTAGTCTTTGGTCAATTGTTCTATGGCCCTTTCCATTCCAATGTGCACACAAGGACACTTAATTTATGCAATTCATATCCGATGAAAAGTTACCTACAACACATCGTACCTGAAACGGTCGAATTGTAGGCAGGAAAATTACAAATACAACGCCGATAGCCGGGCGAACAGATGGAAAACAAATCGTGTGCGAAATGTCTTTAAGGAGTCACAATTCTTCTTTACCTATTAACAGTGGGGCGTAATGTGATGTTAAACAGGCAAAATAAATGTCAACAAACTAGCAAATAATATCAATAGGAGTTCAAAAGAATTCCTCTTACATAAATGGTGGGAATTTTTATGCCAACAAGAAATTACGTTTCGATTTTTGGTCTCAAATTTTGCGTTTTAAGTTTAAATTATTCGACTTTTTTAGTACAATTTAAATGGGACGAATTAATTTCTCTATTATTAGAACTGTTATAATGACAATGTAATGATTACTTAAGGTATTAGTTATGAGTTTCATATTTAGATTACTTCAAATATCAACTCAACCGTAAATTAAATAGAGTAGTATACGGCAACTGTATATCACAAGTACAGCATTGCATCATGTGTATTTGTAATCTAGATGATCATTGCGGTGGGGAAAATTCGTGCGTTCTTTGGACGAGCCGCGAATCGAACCCGGTGTCCTCTGAGTAGGAGTCAACGGTTCCAACCACTGCACAACCAACTAAAAATTTTGAATGTTGCATTTTTAAAAGAAATAACTTTTATTACAGAATCAGTATCTTGTGCAAAAGGAACGTGTGTAGATCGAAAATTGCTTTTACACAAATAACACAGGACTTTTTCATTTTATGTTTTTTTCGCTTCAGGGGTCCAATTCCACAAGGAAGTTTTTCGTCTCTGTGGACAGCTATTCGGCAAAACTCATTTGGGAGGAATTTATTCAGTTGTGTAAACCACAACTGTCAAAAACTAAAGTTTTACGCTTGTGGATTCAAAATACTCACGCCAATTAATCTTACACCATACACGTACTACTTGAAGTCCAGCTGCTGGTTCTTTGGCTCGTCGTCTAGCAGGAATAAATAGAATAAATAGACCAATATAGACTAGCATATCAAACTTCATACAAAGATTTTATATACAAAATATGTGAAGGTATTACTATTACACCAATGCAGTCTGTCAATGCTTATCGGCTTTGCAATGGTCAAATTTTTTATTTTTTGACCCACTGTACGACAAAATGCTTTCAATACGCACACCATTAGTTAATGCCTTAAGCGTCGAAAAATTCCCTTTCACCTTTAGGATTAATTTTTAATTTTTCTATTCATTCGGATGTTACGCTTGTCTTAGATTTTTCTTTCTTTCGCCCATAATGTATGTATACGCTCGCATTCAAATTGCGTTGGTCCAAGGACTAAATGGACGAGACAACGGCATTACCTTTGTTGATTTGGTTCGAGCTGCCATGTTAAGTGGGAAAGAAAATTGTATTTTTTTCTGCTTCTCAAAACGTGGTATCCCCTCGTTCTAGCCGCCAGCAGAAAACAGAAACAATTCCCACAAAATGCCTCCGATGAGAATGAAATCAATTATGCGAACGGGAAAAATAGCTGGACGAACAGTGTGGAACGTGGAAATGAGGAAATGTGGGGCAAAAAAAAACTAATCGTAAACCATTGCGCACACAAAAAGACGTGCAACTTTTCGAAAGTAAAGGACACCGAACCGGACAAAAGACTGACACACAGGCAGTCCAACGTTATCACCATTATGCTGAGGTGCGGTTGTTTTGGTAGCGTCGTTTTTACAGCTCACCTCTGTTAATGATAATCTAACGTCTGTTAGTAATCCTGTCGGACCACCACCATTCTCCGGCGAGGATTTATTTAATAAACTGGATAAACCACTCTCATCCACCATTCGGTTCGTACACGAAAGATACATTTTTACAGCATTAAAGTGGCAAATAAGCCACAGCAAACATATAGAATAATGCTCCATATAGAAGAGATCGCTTAGTTCAATCGAGAGGAACCGATGTTAAACAAACGAGGACATACCACCGCCTTCGCTTAGTCCAATGTTTTCTATAGCAACAGCAACATCAGTGATGCAAAGTGGCAAGGACAATTTATGGGTCATTTTGTCAATATTGTCAGGCATTAATCAATCAAGAGAGTTTGTTCGTTGTCTCTGTGGTCGTCATCGCGCCCCGCCTTTTCTTTCATTGGATACGACATCAATGGAGTCTTGTGCGCTACTTAAGGGCGGGGCAGCGGTCATAACCAAAATGGTTTACTGTGACGATAAGTTGTAGGTTTTCCGCTGCGTTGCGAAGAAATACTTTTGCCATGTGATTGCAGTAATTTTTCAATAGCCGCACATTAATTGACCACGATTCTTCTCCATGGTAAATTACGTCCTTAGAAAATGTCAATGCCAATCGCTTTTTCTGTTGTTTATGGGTTGTTTTTGTTGTCCAGGTGAGCTGATTTTGTTTCACAGCTGGAGGAAATTATGTCTAATTTATGCGCGCATTGACATTGATTAGGTACAAGTAATGTTGTTTACTATTTAGACGATTATTGCTCAGCAAATTTATTCACCCAATTTTCAAGTCAATTGAGGACATTTTCTACGCATAAATAATCTCGATTTGATGGTTATATCTAAAATGGCGACGAAGATATGTAAACCGTTTGCCAATTTGTCGTTGTGTTAAGTACAAGTGAAGTATGATAAGTTAATTTGGTGGTCCGGGCAAAAAAATCTTAAAACGGGTCATTACAAAAATTACTAAAATAATTTAATATTTAAATATTTTATATTAAAAAAAAATAAATAGTAAAAGTATTCCATTGTACATTTGTTCCTAAAAGTGCAGCTTAAATAAAAAAAAATGATCATTTAAATATTCCATTTCAGCATATATATATTTATATAATATTCCATAAAACGCAAACGATAATTTTCTAATATTAGTAAGAAAATAACGAGACTTACGAGCTATATTTATATATTTATATTTATATTCCAACCAGAAAGTATCTCAATTCAAGCTGTCAAATTTGATAAACAGAAGATATAATGGAGTCATCTGTGCTTGACTCGTAGATCTTTTATTATGATGCGTAAGATTTTGATGCGGTCGAAGAATGAGGATCGATGCTGTTCGATGCCGAGAGTTTAATCTAAATGTTCTTTCATAACTGCACGGAGTAAAATATGCTAATAACCTGACTACCTGTCGGTAAAACGCATTATAACTCTCCCATTTACAAAATCCATCAAAATTCCCTTCTTAAGAAGCTTGATGATCATTCCTTTTTTCCGTTCCTATCATTGGATAGAGATAGTCAGATAGTAACTCCTAAATTAAGGTACATATTGAAGCTTGTTAATCATAAGTTTTCAAACTTTTATTGGTTAAAGAAACTGGGAAGAAGAAGAAAAAATGACTTTGCCGCTGGGGTTAATGGAATTCAGTGCGCACTCTTTTCCCCGAATCTAGAACCGTTTGAAATACTGAAAGTAGAAGCAACTATGGATCTCGTAATCAAGGACATAATATAAGTCATTGCCAAAATTGAAACATTTCATACGATTATTAACAACAACATCATTGTAGTATGAGACTGTTACGACTTACTGTTTGACCCATCTGCAGAAAACGATGAATAAGGAATCAAAACGTCATACCTATTTTGATATTGGGTATTGCATTATCAACTTTTTGCTCAAGTACCTGGTCCGTGGTGTGGTGCCTTCTCAATGATTATTCGTAAGAGTATTGAATACGCTTGATCTCTTGACCAAATGAAAATACAAATTTCTAAGTCATTTGCTGTACGAGTATTCCATTATCCACGGAAAACTGCTCACGATAACTTCGGTCTTATCGCAGTTTCTTTAGAGTATAGCTTTTACTTTGCGGCACAAATGTACAGACGTACAAATTCTTTTCTCTAAATAAAAAGTAAATCCCATGACTTGATAACATTTGTTTTCAATAAAAATATAAAAATGGTCATAAAATTCGGTACGAATTGAATCAACGAATTTAATCTCATTTTCTGTAATTTATAGAGTGGAGAGAGAGTCAGAGAAGCGTCTATAACCTTTGTGCGGTAATTATGAGCTTTAATTTCCAAATTTCATGTACGTGGAGAAGGAGAAAATTTTTTGAAAAATCATTTACATTTTTTCTTTTTAAATCCCAACACACAATTTACTTGTAATCTTAATAGCTTACAGACTTTTTCGTGTTACAAAGTCGTTAAGCAAACTGTTCAACAGGACAAGAAGCGAATGATGTGCATAGTAGCATATTCATTGTGTGAGTATATTGTGCGTGAAGCGTGAAATAGCGGTAAAATGTTTTCACAAAATGTTTTCACATCCCTTACAATGTTTACTTAGCTGATTGGAAATTATCGCGGATTTTGCTTTACATACATCGAGCTAAGTCAACAAGGACTAATTAAAACGTCGGATTTCATTCGGAAGTGAGGGGGTTTTTATGTATCTTTTTCTGACTCATGTATTTCGATACACTTGTACTTGCACAGAAATAATAACATAAGAGTTTTTATCTTTAATAAGGACCTAAATTTGGGTTTTTGCGTGTTTTACATTTTTATTACAACTTAGATCTTGTTATTACTCAGAGCTCAAGGGGCTGTCAATGACTTTACGACAAACAAATACTAAAGGGAAAGCATAAATTCGGAAGAAAATCGTTGGAAGTGTTTAAGGAAAAAAGAGAGCTGGGCCAGGTTCAAAATTAAATTTTAATAAAAGAAACATATGTTTTGTTCCATTCTCTGGATTTCGAAATATGCCAAAAAACTGGAGCTATTTGATAAGATTTCAGAAAAATTGCGTAATCCGTGGAGAATCCTTATCCTTATCCTTACTTCCTTACTAATATTATAAATGTAAAAGTAACTCTGTCTGTCTGTTACCTTTTCACGCCTAAACGGCTGGACCGATTTGGCTAATTTTTCTTTTAAAATGTTCGTAATAGTCCGGCGATGATAATAGGAACCTGAAAAATTCTAAAAAAACTTGGAAAGTTCGGAAAAACTGGAAAAATTCCGTTTTCCATTTGATTTATTAATACACTCGCGACCATAACTCATGATTCTACAATTTTGGGTCAGGGGCGGGTAGGTGGGGGTGGGGCTCAATGCTGTGCAGTGGTTTTAGTAGGACGGTCGGATTGGTTAGGTCAGTAGGGTGTGAGGTGTAGCCAAACTCTTATTTTAGATTTTGGTGGATCTAAACCGTGTCTTGTGGGTGGGGGTAGGCGGGTCCCGGGTAACGCCGGGGTTAACAACTAGTAATAAATACGGGAAAGACAAACGAATAAAAATTGTTCAATTAGCAATTATAATGAATTTATATATCATTCGGCATACAATTCGATGTTAAAACTGAAACAAAAAGTTAGTGTATTTTACTAAGAGGTAGGTACATCTTATCTATATAAATAAAAATAAATCTGTTTGTATGTTTGTATATCGTTTATGCTTTTTTACACCTTTCATCAAACTTTGAGTAGATGTTTTATGGCAAAATTAGCATGCTTTCATCATTCATGAAGTAATCAGATATATGGGACAAGGGTAACCGTGTTTACAACTTAATTTTGTATTGAGGCAAAGTCTAAAATTATTGAGATTGCAAAGAGTGAGTGCGTAGAAAATAACGTGATACCTGAATCTTGTTCTTCTTGATCTCTGCAACTTATATATATCCTCATGACTTACCCTGACTTTTGTGTCATTGACTGATAATGGCTGAAATATGAAGTTTCGCTTTGATAGCATTGGGTTTAAGAAGCGTATTCCCCGAATTTTTCTTTAGATAGTCATGGAAACTTACATTCTTCAACAACGTTTGCAAATTATCCAAATGTTTTATTAAACCTCCAATTTTTGGCCGTCATACTCGTCCAGATAAACGAGCAATTGAATGTTTGGTGGACAAATTGGAGTCGGCATATTATGCACCTATTATTATAAGACAAACAAATGAAAGAAGCGCCAAGACTATAGAAGCCACAGCCACAGGTTGCAAATAACTTTTCAAATTTGTCGATTCCGCGTTGATAGTGGGAAATGGGCAATTAGTACATACGTCTTCTTCAAAGATGCTCGGAATACAGTCACAGTCACAGGCAACGGATATCGGTTTCAAAAAAATGGTGCCACATACCACATAGCTGGCCAAACTGTTGAGTTACTGAAGTCGAAGTTCGGCTACGGTGTTATCTTCAGAAAAAGTCAATCTGGACCTCTAGACTGTTTTCTTTGGGACTATGTTAAGTCCACAATCTATGTCAATAAATCAGAAACTTTAAATCATCTTAAAACCAATATCAAAAGCAAAATTACCGCTAGTTTCAATATTGATAGGTTCTGAAAATTGAGTTCAGCCCAATCACTCGTGTAGAATTATCCGAGAAAAACATTTGAACGAAGTTTTTTTCCATAATTAATGGCATCGATCGTACTATAACATGAAAGACATTTTTGATAACTAAAACACACGATGTTTTAAGTAGAAAGGTTGCTGTTCATGAAAGAAGAGACATAGCTCGGTACGAGCAATGAGAAGAAGGTTCGTGGTGCAGACTAAAAAAAACTGTCTTCTACTAATTGAGAAGATTCTAGAAGTAATGTTTAGAACCAATACAACGGTGAAATAGCTTTAGGAATGAACGATTGTTAAGCTTTTAATAACTAAAAATAATGCATTTGCTTGTACGCCTACAGTCTGTTATAGTTTTGTGTATTTTTTTAATATTTGCAACAAATACGGTATACATATATGTAGGTGTAGGTCGTGTAACAAAAATTTATGATCAAAAATCGGTAATAAAAATTAATAACTTCGAATTTTGTTTATAATGAAATGTTAAAATTGATAAATTTGTTTGTCATTGCGATGGAGCTACAACAATAATTTATTTTAACAAAGGCGAAAAGAATTAACATGATTACTGAACTGTATTGTATTGTCAATTAAATGCAGTATCCAAAACAAGTATCAATATCCCATCCGCCGTGTGGAAATGGTGCCGGTGTATACATTCTATAATTATATTAAATGAATTGATAATAACTGCGTGCACGTAATAATATTTAATCAGGAGAAAAATAATGCAGTCCTCCACTTTTGTGCATATGACGTTGGGTATGACAATGAGAGCACATATCGCTATATGCATCTGACTATTCATCACCGTGAGAATCAATATCTGCGTAATGGAAAATTAATAAGTGAAAAGCGGTAGTGTGGAATGTTTTCAATTACAAAACAAATTCCATATATATTTCTTTGGTGTGTGCGTTGAAGCTTGAATTCATCAGTGTATTAAACTTAAAGCAGACAAGTAGATGCCAACGAGCCATAAGCGAAGCAACAAACAAAGCTTACTTGGACTTATACTCCAGCAATATTGCACCTCCGTTGGAATATCACATAATTGCACTCTTTTCCGCACCACAAAGAACAAACTTAAATTGAAACCCTCTCGATGCTTTGCGAAGGCAGCTGAAGTGATCTCTGGTAAATATAAAATTTAATCGCGCTACTCCCTCGATTCACATGTAACCCACCGTGGAAGTTGTGACTGTGACTGTGATGCCACCACGCGATGAAAACCACAAAATTTCAAAATAGATCGTATTTGCGAAACAATCCACACATATGCACACTCATACACACATAACATCTAAATCTCAATATGATTGTTGTGATATGTTGATATTCACTGCATCGTAGAAAGAAGGCTCCAACTCTCTGACATACCAGTCGACCATATTGAAATCGATATTGCAATTCCATTCCAGCTCCATTGGCATAATAAGTCGATGATGACTGTTTTTCATTGATCGGGAAGATGAAGGGAGAGTTCAAAGGTAAACAAATCGATGTGATAGCCGTTAGGAGGAAACTTGCGAACAAAAAAAAAGGTTCTAAAGTAAGTCAACAATGATGTTGGCTGGTGTATGTATATGATGCAATATTGTAAAATATAGGTAGAATTTGTGTGAAAAGCTTTCTAACTTTCATTACTGCTTTGTTTCGTCGCAGTTTACTCGCTGTACCGCAGAGGTTTTATTTGTGTTTCAAGAGTTACACCGCAATAATATTGTAGCATTGTAAAATAGGCAGAGAACTTCAGTTTAAATCTCTATTAAGGTATTAACTCACACTTTTTTGAACGAAGGGACTCAAAAGATAGGTATTTTTTTATAGTATCTATTTCTTATGATACTTGAAAAAATACAAAAGCCGTGAAAACTCAATATAGAGCAAAACTGAAACTTCATTTTTAGTTCACAAATTCCCAGTTAATGAGGCTGAACAACAGCTTTATATAGGTATCATATCACTATAATACAGATTTGGAGAAAATACCCAGCCAAAAGGTTGAAGTAGCTGTTGAGTTCTTGTTCCAAGTGCGACAAGAAAACTGCAGTAATTCTTTAATTTCAGATTTCGTCATTTTAACTTTAGCCTAGTCATACAGATTCCTAACCCCTAACAAATAGTCCTGATAAAATTTACTTGTGAATTTTTAATAGCGATGAAAATATACTTGTAAGATTTAAAGTAAAAGACGTGGGGCGCATGCCCATAAATAATAAATAAAGCTGTAATGCATTATCTGCAACATTGTCTTTTGAAAAGACTCACTTTTTATTATGTTTGGTTCAAAACTTTTTAAATGTGAATCCTTTTTTATACATAGATAGGTATTTGCAAATGTTGAAAAAATACGTAATTCAAAACAATGGGTTTAAAAATATATACTATACGCATTTTATACGCACGTGTGGCAACTCTACACATACTGACACATGATGAAATTAAGCGATTGAAAGAAACAAACCAACCCCATACAATTTTTTCATGTAAATTCTCTATTTGGAGATACACATGTTTGCAAAGTTTGAATAAAATAAGATGACGACAGCAACTTCAGAACCATCGTGTAGAACCCTTCTATAAATTCAAAAAACCTGATAAAATAAAAATAAATACTGAAAAGTCTCAGTGCAGTGCGAAGAACCCGAGGCTTCGACACCTTCTTCCTTCTTCCATCCCAGCACTTTAACTTGTAAACCATATCAATTAGCTGCTTTTTGCGAAATTGATGTAGGTTCATTCTCATTCTCTCATACGTGTGGGTCAACTTTTATTACTTGAAGTCGGAGAAGATTGAAGATGTTGAACGCATGCATAGTTGCATGCATGTAATTATACAAAATTCCCCCCACCCCCACCCCACTAAACAAAACCGTTACAAACCCTTATCAAGAACAAATTTTATGTAAGTAGTCCAATTTTACATGAACTTACAACGAATAAGCTTATTACGTATTGGCGTTTGTTAAAAAATATCTCAGTGCCACACTCAATTGGAAACAGTGAGAATGTAATGACAATTTAATAATACACTCGGGGCAACGTTGGGATTATAACCAACAACAACAACAACAACAACAATAAAGCAATTTGTACAATAAAATTAAAGAGTTGTAATTTTTTATTACCATATGCAGCATATTTTTTCATCGCGTTCATCCCTTTATCCCAAGGGAATCATCATATGCGCGTTGTTCAAACTGCTGCATTTATGATTGTTATTTTTATCTGCAGGCTGATTAAAATAATTTAAGTAATACAATTGTTAAATAAACTGTTACAAAACTTTTATCTTTGTAAAAGGACCATAAATGTTATTATTCCACCAGGAATTGTAAATTCTACATTATTTCAGCGATAATTAAATTCCAATATATTGCAATATATACGTTGCAGGTTTATTGTAGCCGAAACTGGCAACGGATTTCTTTTATTTCTATTGAAATAATTTCATGCTCCAAGATAGATTTGAGCTTTAGAATGAAATCATACATCTTTAAATATACTTCGATTAACTTGGTTGTGAACACTTTATTTGATATACTAAATTTTTTCTGTTGACGTGTTGAATGGCTGTTCAAGTACAAATTTTGAGAGCACATAAAGTTATTAACTTTAATGCAATGTCCGTAACTTTAATCATCATATGTTGCTATACAACCGCGTTCCTGGTCCTGGTCTTCTGAAAAAAATCTCGACTCACAACTCGAGCCATCGGTAATCAGTTTCGCATCCTTAACCTCTTTAAATACTGGTTTATATCATCCTTTCAGCCACGCTTATATTCCCTATAAATTATTCTGTAAAAGTGTCTCCCAGCCTGTTCGCAGTCGTGGCTACCATGTACTTTTGTTTATCTCATTTATGAGCAGCCAACATGAGTCTCACATGACTTTCCCCAACGCCAGGTTAAATAGGACGCACGCTAATCCATCGCGGAGTCGAAATCCGTTATAGAATTGGTATGGGTTTGCTAGTTTTTTTTTCGGATGCGCCTGGAGGTGCAGGGATCTTCTAAAGATACAAATGGCCCATAACATTGGTTATGCCCGATTCATATACCTGATGAATATGTCAGCTGGTTTATGCATACGTGCTAAGCCTCACCCCTCAGATAGGCACTATGAGAAGCGGCCGCGCGTGCTCATAGTAGTAGGAAATACGATCCTCTCATTTTTTCTATTTGCTATGACTACGACTAAGTTTCCTTAGCAAGTAGTATACGCTTCTGTATTTTATCGTTAAAGTAGGCTAACTTCCAGCGATGACACCAACTAAAACCGTCATAACATGCGGTCTCACAAGGCCGAATTCTCACGAGGCTTTACTAAGTTCTACTCTTGCTTTGCCGCCTATTATAGCCTTAAAAATGTCTATAAACAAATAGTGTAGTGAGTTTTTAAACACATTTTCCATCACCTACCTAAGTGTGAAAATCGGATTAGTTGTTGATTTACCTGAAATAAAACCACACTGCACCACATATTAGCGTATAGGTCTATTCTTTTTTAGGCTACATCAGGAAAATATCATATAAGCATTACTCAACAACACCACACAACGATAACGGCTGCACATTGCAATACTAATTTCTTATATGCGGGACACAGAATGCATATTCTAAGTCAACCTAAGTCATCGGTTGGCTGAGACCCATACTTAGTTGTGTTCTTCCCAACGATCTATGATCCCGTTGAGATCGTCGATCAAGTAGTGTTAATTAAAAAATTTCACTTAAGTTTGGTTGTAAATCATCAACTAAGAGAAATCCTATATTTCGATGAGCTCCTTAAAATTTTCTAAATTATCGACGGTAACATTTTGTCAAAGTTTCCTCATCGCACGTAGCCCTGCTATGAAGAAAAAAAACGACAAATCGAATTTCATTTTCTACTCCTAGAATTAAATAAAAAAAAGCAAGGCAACAAAAACAAACCAGTTAGAAAGTAATAACTGGAACGGACGACAGGGCAGTAGTCGGTGTGTACGAACAGACTGCTTTATACTACCCAACAAACGACTATAATGGTGAGCTTAACTAAACTTTGAAGTCACATTCGTGTTTGTTCTGTGTGTATGTTGAGACTTATCTAAAATAACAACTAATTTTAAGGTTTAAAAGCAGTTGCCTTCGTGCAATAGGTTTTGAGTGTCCGAAAGCAGCTATAAACGGTGCTTGGCCTGTTGACTTCTCGCTGAGCAGTCATGAATGGGATGGTTCATTTACACGCGTTGTTACCATAACAGCAACAACAACAAAAACTGTCGTAAGCTCATACTGATATGACTTGGCAAAAACCCTCAACAGAAAAAAACTACACACACATTAAAAGTTTACCTAGCCAACAGCTTGGACGAGTTGGGGTAGTATCCTTGCGGCTAACTAACGTTTGGTCGAATTGCTTTGCCATAATGTCCTTTCGAACTTTTCAGGGTAAAATCAAATAATAATAATAATCATAAAATGGTCGTCTAAGGATAAAGTTGATTGTGTGTAAATGGACAAAATAACGTACTTACCGCTTATTCGAGCCGTAGACTGGTGACCTCCAAAAAATATTTAAGGAAATTTATGGAAAACCTTAAAGCTGAGTAAAGTTATTTAGGTCAGTATGCGTGCGTGTCTATGTTACATTAGAAATGATTGTGTCGTCCTGTATTTTCTAATTATAGGAAAAGCCTACAATCTGCAAACTGTCTATACATGCAATAGTTGCCTAAGTGAAACTATACATTCGCACTTGGGAATCAACGCAATTAAGCAATATTATTGAACAAAATGTGAAAGAGAGAAGAACTAATACTATTACACAAAATCAAAGCTGCAATCAGAAATGATCGAGTCTTCGCTACATTGCCTATACGTAGTTTGCTCTGTATTAACAGTGAGTCTTATTTTAAGAATATATGCAAAAGACATTTAGAATACTTATAGATAGATAGATGTAATTGCAGTTAATGGTAAAACTTCCCACAAATTAAATATGTTTCAATTTTGATATCAATTAAAGTAATTAACTTTTTATCCCAGTGTTACAAACTATATTCTTAAACTATATCTACAAATATTTGTCATGAATGTCACAGGATGACATTCTTACTCCAAGCTCATTAAGTATCACGTATCATCAAGTAACACTGTCGGAAAGATACATGAATGATGCCTATTTAACCATTAAATAGTCAAGTCAAGTCAACATAAGTTTTGTCTTTTTTTGTTTCATTTATGTAGCCTTGCGTTACTTAATCCTTAAACCAATGTTTGACAGGATTTTGTATCGGTGTCGATGCTCCTACATTTTGATGTTTTTATTTTACTGATCTACACTGTCTTTCAATTTCTTTCACATCCCCACCTTCATCAAAATGAATACATATATTTACCAAATCATCCTTGAAATTTCTCAGACGTCGGACTGGCTGATTAATCCTTTTGTAATGGGATTTTATGCCAGATACATTGAGCCGATTGACACAACGCATATGTATGAGTATAGCTATGCTTAAATATTTGGTGAATATGGTTGCTTATAATAATAGAAACGAAGAAAATAAAGGCTTTTAAATATTTTATTGTCATGTTATTAAATGGATCATTAGACCCCCGTGAAAACCACTTTCAAAAAGACTCTTGACATGACATACTCTTTGTCTTCTTTATATTTATGCAGACAGAAATATGCCTTCAAGGATAATAATAGTAAATGCGTAATTAGGGTGAATAAAATTTCCATTGAGATAGGCATAAAGACAATAACTGTTTTAAAGAAGTCGAACAGGGCATTCAGTGATGACTACTAGAGAATATTCACTTAAATGAGTTGTGCTTTTAAATTGAAGTTTCATTGGAAAATCTTGATGATTCGAATTTCAAATGAGTATAAGATATTCTAGCACTTAATGTAGTCAATCATATTTTGAAGCTTGAATTGACTCAATTATGTTAAAACTAATATTAAAAGTATCAAATTTTCTTTAAATAAAACTACAAACTAAGCAAAGTAACCTGCATCTTAAGGAGATTTTACAATAATGCAAATTAGCGCAAAATATAATTAGTGAAATCATATTCTTACTGATTTGAAGTCTGTCAATGGTTTTATTGGCTGAGATTCTTAAATTTAACGAGAATTGAATTCATTTATAGCAGATCATATTTTTTGTTAATTTAGCGGGACGATAGATTCGTCTGTCTTATCGTCTATATAGAAAAACTACTCTAATCGACTTATATATACTACGTTTGCAAGGACCGAGTTTAAATCGAGTTAGGTTTTCGTCGATTTAATAACAAGGCGGCGCTAGCTCGTAGCGTTCCCATGAACTAAGTAGAGTTTATTTGACAGCTGTGTTGCTGTTGTTTGAATGCCAGCGAAACCTAACTCAAGCGCTCTAGTTTCGTGTTAATTTGGCTTTAACGAAACTAACCCGAGTTTGTGTTTCTATGCATATAAACCCGAGTTAACCCTGGGTTAACTGGTAACTAAATATTAGTCTTGGATCCTTCTTAATTTTGCATAACTTTTTCCTGATAAGTTAAACGTATAAGAATCCTATTATACTGGTTCTTGGATGAAAACTCTAAAGTATAATTTTTGAAGTGAAACGTCTTTAAAATCGAAACATCGGGGAAATGAAGAAAAATAGTAGTGTTACGAAATGGGAAAAAAAGTATTAAAATACAATTTGTCAGCCTCAGCCCGTGCAAAAGCCAACCGAAAATATAAATTACGCATATCGTTGGATAGACAAGGCTATGGCTAACGCATAGGTTCTATAATATCCGGTGCCGAGCCAGTGAGACTGTTTCGGAACCGTCGCAAACATGCCACGGCATGGTCAGTGAACGACCTTGACTCCGCAAGCAACTTTACCGCTTTTGTATCTGTACCAATGGACACATCGAGTGAAGTAGCCAGAGATCTGTCAAAGGCGTCTCCGAACTGAGGTATATGAACATCACTCAAAGTGAAGTGATGCAGAACGACTAGCGTGCAGCGGACGAATCCTTCAAAAAGGTTTTCGAAACGAATCCATTTGGTCTATCTTGCAGCGTTTGTGATCGACTTTGGTTCAACAGATATTTAAAGAAGTCAAAAGCTCGCAACATTTCGATATACCCCGACGACGGACCGCCTGCCTCTGCTTGCCCCGATCAGCGTTCGATTGATTTCGCTTGGTGTTGCTTGGTTTTATATGCGAGCATATCTAGTCGCAAGTTTGTATATTCTTGAATTTACCATTGAAAAATAGAATTAATTGTTTCCTTGGATTAATAAAAAATTATATTAAGTAATTGGTACATATATAAATATAAAACTTGGAAACTGGATAATTCTTTTTCAACATTAACATGTTTACTGTATAATATTCCGCACCGAAAATACAATATCATTGAAGCAAAACATTTTAAAGATGCATTCATTTCAACCTCATTTCAAATCTTCATGGCCTGCCGCAAACGGATTGCCCCGTTACACGGTACTGACCATAAAAATGTTACCATTATTGCTCCAATTATTCCAGTCAAATGCCATCACGATATGTTTCGATTACGAATGAGTTCCTGATGGTCACATTTAGAGTTCTGCTGTGACAAAATGTTGATAATAAATGTTTATTACATTAGCAATAATTTCTCATTTGTGTTCGAATGCCGCGGTTATTGCTTACACCCAATTAGATGCACAACATTGTGTCCTTGATAAGCCACAATCAGAGGCAACCATCAGGCAACCGGCAAACATTCGACCAACTAACCAGGACAGCTGCAGATGGCGTTCACAAAACACAGACACACATGCACATGTATTGCCCGGTCTTTGTGATTTGATGACATCATTAGTCATAATAGAAGTCTACCACGGAGGAAAAGAAGAAGCTGTGATATAAACATATAATATATTGGACAAGCGTTTCGATAAACACGCCATTTGCCATCGCCATCAATATTAAAAGGGACTTCGGAGTAATGATTAATTATTTGGCATGCACAGCGGATGTTGTGATTCCAAAATTATTGTTTGGCAGCGTCTCATCCCGATCTGGGGTTACATGCGCTTTTGCCAGAGATATGTGAGTGGTCATTATTGTTAAGATATATGCCGATGCTATTATTGGGTCCATTTGTTCGGGGCTACACTTTTGACCTACAATTAATTCAGATGACTCGAAATTGTTATTTATTATGGAGCACCTATATGCTGTTAATATGACCGCTTAACTTGGTTAAAAAGTAGGAATTGCTAGACATATACCAGGAAAACGCTTTCTATCTTAACGAAATCATCGCCAAAGAGAGCTTTTGTGCCATAGCCTTCAAGATTTTAAACATTTTTATCGTTTGCCATAAGAAAAAATTAAGATTTGTATTATAACAAAAAAAAAGGAAATTATTTCCGTCTTCCCTGCTAGATCAACGGCAATACTACATTTGTGCAAAATCCATAAAAAAGACGGCCCTCTTTGCAGATTAAAATCAATATCATGTACCGTTTATCTCATCGTTAGGGTAATAAAAATGAACTGAATCAACCTTGGCACTCTCCTGCCGTTTATCAATTTTTAACAGCGCCATTAGCTCTCAACGAAAATTGCCAACAATAAAAGTTGTACTAAATTTTGGACATTACTTTCAATGTTGCATCACACATTTGTAATGAATCACAAGGGAAGACTATGTTACGTTTGTCACAACGTTTTAAATAACAAAAAATTTATCTCTAGTTTTAAGCTCTAGGTCAGCTAAGATTGTGGAGTTTGTCAGAGATAGATCGAAAACACAGGCCCAAGAGACAAAATCGCTGTTTACCGAATATAGCGTACAATGCCACTTCTTCTGTCTCTTCTAAGCAATTCAACATTTTATCATTGCCATATTTGATCGGCATATATCGGCGATCTTTGTCCAACGGATGCCAGACCATACCATTGGAACTGTGAAAAACTCAGAGCAATAATACGATCAAATTTAATAGCCAAATATCATGTAAGTAGCCGCTGGGCTGCTTATTACGGTTACCCAACGAACAAGACTATAAAAATGCGGTTGAAATTCATACATCGAAAACAATTATTGTTTATTTGTTTTTCGTTGTTTTTCAGCGATCATGCAAAGGTCTGCAATACGCTCAGCTATAAAATATCAAAAATAGATATTTGTTCGAGTAAAAATTGCGGAAATAGTGATGAGGTTTTCTTAAGTGATTTGTAATGTGCATTGTTTGCAAATTGATTTTTGCAGTAAGTCTAATAATTGTTGTAGTAGAACTTCGTATGTATTCAGAGTCAAAGCATTTAACGTGCATATTTCTTCATTGATATACTTCTTTGGCGTGTCTAAAAGATTAAAGGTTAATATGCACGCTAAAAATACATATGAAATGAATGACGAGTAAAGGGAGATATTAAATCCGATCGATGCAATGTTATCGGACGACTCGATATATAACTTAGCAGAATGGTTGAGTTCACTGCGCAACACAATGTCACAAATGGATAAATAAGAATTCTCAATAACATAAAATATAGAAATATGTATTAGACTTTTCTTACATATATATTAAAAAGATCCCTCAAAAGATTTCCAAGGACCCCCAAAGACCTACAAAAGGACCTCTCAAAAAACCCCGAAAATGCATCTTCAAAGCCCTTCAAAGACTCCAAAAAATCCACTCAATAGACTCCCATAAGCCCACAAAAAAAAAAACTCTTAAAAGACCTCCAAAAGACCGCCAAAAACCTTCCAAAAGAATCCCAAATAACCACAAAAGAAAGGGAAAGAAGAGAGAACCCCAAAAGACCTACAAAAAAACCTCCTAAAACTCCAAAAAAATACTCCAAACAGTCCCCCAAAAGGCGCTCTTAATACCCCAAAAATATTCCCAATAACCCCCAAAACATTCACAAAAGACATTTAAAAGACTCCAAAAAGACCCCAAAAACACTCTCAAAAGATGCACCACTAAAAGACAAGACACCCCAAGTCACTCCCAAAATACCTCCCGTACGCACAGTCCCGTGCTTTCCCGTATTAGAAGAGGGAGTATGCGGGCGCGTTGAATAAGAATTATTTTAAGAGACTAAAAGATTAATTTATATATTTCATTATCTATGGGTTTTATTTGTTAGTTGCTTGTTGTTCAGGTTTCAATCGCAGTGGTCTTTTATAGTTTAAATGTATCGAACAACCAAAAGCATTGGCGTAACAAGTATGAAAGCCTATTGAACTGGATATGAATTCGGAAATTCGTGTACGATTATAAAGACAGGCTATGTTGCATAATAAAATAAGTGATTCATCGAAAACAGATGTGGGTAGAGTGTAGCGAGACTGAGGGTGTAATAGTTGTGTCCCCTAAAGCCGCCCAATTTACCAGAAAAAAACCAATAAAAGACCCTCAAAAGACTCCATTAGACCCTAAGAAGACTCTTCAGTGCATTTGGTTGATCAGCACTGCGTAGTCGACAGATTAAAAAATTAAAATTGATTAAAAATTTACCTGATCTACATCATCCTTTGCCATAGTACGCTTGACATATCTCGCTATCGTATTGCAAAGGAATTTCGATACCATATTTCATAAGTTAACACTATGAACGACAACATATTGCTTCCATTTCTCAGCAAATTGTGTTGTCTTGGCTAGAACTTTTGCTTTATCCGTCGTATTTACATGACTTGGAACTTCTCCTTTTGCTTTGACATTATAATACAATATGCGCTACTAATACCAATTAGATGGGACATTATTCACTAACTAGGAGATCATTAAAAGATAAATTTATTGTCGTGTCAAGTTATAGAGCAGCTGGGTATTTGGTGCAAAAATGGAAAAAGGCTATAATAATAAAGGACAATATAAAATTGGTCTTCCATATTTACAATGAAAAGTTGCTGTCTTGATTGAATCTGCAAATGGTTTCACGAAACTGCGTGAAGTCGTAATACACGAACAAAAGAACATTTAACCAAGGTTAGTCACTGGATTTATTAACTCCCTGGCCCTTGTTTTTTATTTGTTTTTTCAATGCATTTATGTGAACCATTTTTTCACAAGTAACGATACCGGGACCGTAACGTATACTTTCGGTTATATGAACAAAACCACACTGCGGAAAACCGAACCAAATTTAGACGAGTTAGAAATTATTGCAATGCCTACCTTAGACGATTCAAATTTGTTTATGACCTGAAACTGAGACCAAAAATACTTCAATATCCCAAAGGTGGTAAGAATTTTTTGTCGTTCGTGAAACGAATTAAAAATACTGCAGACTGTTCCTAAAAAAGGCAAACTGCCATCTCTTTCCTCGTACCGACCACTTAGTAACATCCATACTTTTTAAAGTCATGGAAACGCTGATCATTCGTAATCTTATGCAATACCTTGAATCACGTGAAATCCTTAGCGACCAGCAGTAAGGTTTTCAAACGTTCTAAAGGTGATCTAATAGCATATCTGATCGAAGAGTAGAACCAGTCTATTCAAAAATTTGATGAAAGTAAAGTTGTTTGACTCGATATTTCCAAGGCATTTGAAAGAGTCAGGCATCAAGCTCTTTTGTCGAAAATGAATACCTATGGAATTGATAAGACCCTGCTTGTTTGGACTAGTAACTACCTTTCTGCCAGTTCAATTCAGGTCGTATTGGACACTTTAAAATCCAATGTTCACCGCATAAACGCCGTATTCCCTAAGGCTCTGTTTTGTCTGCGACACTCTTTCTAATTTTCATTAATGATCTCCTACCCGCTACTTCTAATCAAATTCATTTCGCTGACGACAGCACTCATAGCTTTTCATTTGAGTTCGCGCGACCCTCTTCAACCCAAGAACAACGTATGTTAAGCACAGCAAATTTTGACCTTGATAGCGTAACAACTACACAATAGAGAAGAATTTATCGCTTCCAAATCACAGTGCTGTCTTCTGTCGTCTAAGCGTTATTTAAGCCCACAACCTTTATCCATGAATGGACCCTACACCAAAGAAACTAAAAAACTAGCAATACTCGGTATGTGCGCAAAAACAAGCCTTGTTGGAATGACCACATATTCGCTATTGCTAATAATGCTGCGAAATGTTTAGTATTCCTTAAATGGGGCAAGATGTATAGGTTTTTTCAATAAGAGCACTTCAACTTTTTTTTTGAATAAAATACAAACTGTTCGACTTTTAAACTAACTTTTTTTTTATTAACGAATTTGAACATATACATATGTTACATTTAAGTATGAAACTCGATTTCTTTTGCATGACCACCGCGTGCACGTTTTATGAAGTGAGCCTCATCGCTGAAGATGATTTTTCGGTGAAAATCTGCATCATTTTCGATTTGCTCTTGAGCCCAATTCACGAATCGGCGTCGCTTCAAATGGTCAAACGGCTTTAGTTGTTGTGTCAGCTTGATCTTATACGGATGTAGGCCAAGATCTTTACGTAAAATCGATTGTCGAACGGGCTGGCTTGTTAAATGGACCGTAAAATGGCCGTAATGCTCTTAAAGTAGCGGCAACAGAACGATTATTTTGATAAAAAATTTGCACGATTTGCAATCGTTGTTCACATGTGTATCATTTCATGATAAAATGTATACTAATGAAGTTTCCAAATGACAAAAGAACAATAAAAAATATGGCGTCGTTCGCCGTCCCTATCAGAGAAAAGTTGAAGCGCACCTATTGAAACACCCTATACTTCATTCCCTCAGACCTGGCAACTATTTACAAGTCATATATTCTCTCTAAACTTGAATACAACTGTACAGCTGGGCAGGTGCCCCAAGACCACATTGGATCTACTATACAGAATTCAGAACCGCGCGATAAAACTTATTGGTGACGTAAATATCGAGAAAACAATCAAATCGCTTGAACATCGTAGGAATGTTTCCTGCTTGTCAGTGTTTTATCGCTTTCTCCATAAGCGTGTCGTATCCAGATGCATTCCGCCCATCGTCCAACCCAACCGAAATACCGGTGCCTCAACTCGAGTTCACGGGTCTACCATTATTAGACCAACCCTTGGACGTACCAACCAATTAAGAGATTTCTTCTTTACCGCCAAATAATTATGTGGAATGAATTGCCCGACTTTGAGTTTCCGCATTTATATGAGTAATTTAAGACATATCACATTTTTCTCTCCTTAATTTCCGAACACCCACGCTGTGCTAAGCATTATAAGGGTGCAAACTCCTTGAGCGCATGTACATTATAAAAAAAAAATTAATTTTCGCCAATCAAGGGAGAATATTCATTACTTCATATTATAGACATAATGCCGACATAGGCATCTTTTTCACGAAATTGTCGTGTTCCAAATAGTTGAGAATCTATACTATGAAAGATACATAATCCCTGGAGGCATAAACATATGTTCCGACGTCTCTCCGAACAAGAACGTTCAACAACAACCAGGATGCAAAACTTAGCCAAGCAGGAATGTAACAAACTACAAGCTGCAACAAATATGTGCGCTCGACAAAAACTTGCGTTCGTCGTTGCCTTATTGTGTTGCTGATGCTGATGTTGCAGCGCGTATACGATCAACTGCTACACAGCGCATTTCCCATATCTCATTATGCTAAATACTCGGTGTAATCATTATCGTGCATGACTGAGAAAGGTTGGAAAACTTTTCGGTATGTGGTTTTTGCGAGGACTACAAATACTATCAGCGAACGCAACTGTTATCATCCTGGGTGTGGTATACGCAATAGATACTGGCCTGGAATCCCAAAGCGGAATAATGCAAAATGAAAAATGTATTACGAATACACACAAGCGCACACACACTTATGCACTTATGCATACAGTTTAGTCGTGTAGGAAAATCATCGCACATCTCACTGAACCGGATAGCGCGAACTTTTCCCCTACAACGTCGCTGTGATACTTTTCATGAACTTTCTGCACTCCAAGGATCACGACCTGCGCTGGAATTTGTGCACCTTCAGTCATAAATGCGTGCGTAACTTTATTTTACGAGCATTTTTTTCTCCTTTGTTTATTAAAATTCAATTACAATTTTGAAAGGCAACGCAATTAGGAGGCAGCAGCATCGAACAGATGGTGGATAAACTTTTTAAATGGGTTAAAAATGTGGCTGTTTGAGACAAAGTTGGCTCACTCTGTGCTGAACATGCCAACATTATGTCTGATTATTGCTGATAAGAGATGAATGGGCGGTTCACTTGAGAGAATTGTTCTTCAATTTAAAAGTATCTGATCCCGCATAGAATTTCACTAAAACTAAAGTTATTATATGAATACATAAACGAGTATGTAATATAATTTGCAGTTACATTAAATATGAAAAAATAATTGAATCTGGGGCATAGATTCCGACCGTTTGTGTAAGTTTTGTGTCGACGATCGCCAACAATAAAAGGTATTAAGTCAGACAACTACCATGCGTTTGTCGAAAAACAAATTATGAAATGATTATAAGCTGGGCAGATCATAATCATCTTAACCATATTTGGCTCTAAAACCGGTGTCCGGTCCCGCAAAAAATATCTCTACCGGTCCCGATTTCGAGCCGATGTCATCCAGTTTGTATTCCCTAAACTCTGGGCGTCCTGTTCTACGCCATCCTTCCAGCGTAGGCTTGGCCGGCCTCGCAGTCGTGTTCCATAAATCCTACCGCAAAGGACTTTCCGAACAGGATCCCCTTTACTCATGCGAGTTTGGTGTCCTGCCCACCGTAGCCTACCGAGCTTAATTCTCTTCACGATGTTGACACCGCGGTAACGCTCGTAGATCTCAACATTATTATCGGCTTCTACAGTTGACCCGAGATAGTAAAAGGATTTCGCTACTTCCAATTCGCGCTCCACTATTTTGATTTAGGGACTAATGTTGGATATTTAACTCGCAGACGTAACCACCATGTACTTTACTTTTATTTGCTCTCATTTATGTGCAGCCCCAGATTTCGTGCCGCCCGCTCTTTCTGGATGAAAGCTTCCTGTACATATCTTTGGTTTCTACCAACGCTGTCGATGTCGCCTGAGAAAGCCAGTATCTTAATGGACTAATAGAGGATGGTTCCTTTCGCCGTTTCGTCAGAATCTCTTATCACTTCCTCAAATGCCAGGTTAAAGATGACGCAGGGCAGTCCATCCCCTTTTCGGAGCCCAATAGAGATGTTGAATGGGCTTGATAGTGAACCGGATATTTTTACTTGGCTTATAATATTGGTGATGGTCAAGCTACATATATGTGTCAGTTTATTTGTGATGCTAAAATCTCACATGGCTTTATAATGTTCTACTCTAGCTTCTCTATCATAGGCGAATTTAAAGTCTATAAAAATAGGGTGTAGGGAGTTTTAAAACTCTAAACCTTTTTCCATCACCTGCTTAAGGGTATAAATCTGATCAGCTGTTGATTTTCCTGGTATGGACCAATATGGGGATATCCTGTCTTGAAGATAGAAGAGCAAATCTTACACGCGGTACTCAACAATGTTATACCACGATAATTGCTGCATGTTGTGTTATATCATTTCTTATATATGGGGCACAGGATGCCTCTTCGCCAGTCTTCTGACATCGCATCTTCCTCCCATACTTGCACTATTAGTTCATGAATTTTTGGGGACTCCTGATTTAACCAGGGTCACCGTGAAAATTACTTTTTGTGTTACTGGGATTCGTACCACGAACCTCCAGCTCAGATGCCATTCACTTATTCACTGAGCCACGGCGCCCATGGAATAAATAATTGATTAAAAAATGTCCCTAGCTTACATTCATCATCGAAGTAGTGGTTCCGATATTTACTTCTACTGCATAATATGGAGTTAGCAGTACTAATGATATTTTTTTAAGTCGTGTCTTCTATTACCGGGATCTCAACCCCAAGACTTAACCTTCCTTCTAAGGGAGCAGTCACATATTGATGACCGTAATTGTTTCTGGTCTATTTATTACGTTTGTGAAATTAATAGCAACTCTATATCTAGCCTGCCCTAATTTTTTGCTTAAAGAGGTAAACCAAAATGGAAAAGACTCAAACGGATTAAAATGTTCGATAAATTATAAGTAACAAAACAAAACCAAACCCAAACTGGAAATGATTGAACAAAAATGACATCAAAGCCGATACTTGTTTGACTTCAGCATAAATATTTATATGAAAAGCGTACACCCATGGACCAAGCTGCCTGCGTTCGTATTTTAACGAAAAATCTACATGTTTACTTGGCTGTACGAGCTGTACGTCTGACTACGAGCTTTTCCACCAATGAACTAACCCACCGACAGAAACACAAACTCCAACAGGATAGCGCTTTAATGTACCTTAATCCCTACCTTTGGTTAAAATCGAGCTAAAACTTTGCATGCTCCTGCCTCTGCCACTAAAGTCCTGTCTATCTCGTTGGCTGGATCGGTCATTTTTGTTGGTTTTTCTGGGAACAAAGCCCAAAAGCATTATACACCATGCAATAGACACGCTGGTTATCCTTGCTCATCGGAAGAACTATTAATTAAATGAACATGCGAGATTATCTTTGGTCTTAGTTCAGTTTACTATTTTGTGGTTTGCTGGGATACGAGCATTAAAGGCACCCAATGACAAAAATGGCTCCGATTGAATATTTTTGCTGTTCTATTGTGGGTTGACATGGGATGACCTACTATATTCTTATGCACGTGATACCAAGTGATAGGGGTGGCATTAAAAGGTCAATTTGTTTACGGTTTGCTAACACGACTTGCAGTGTTATTATGAATAATGGTAAACGTTTGATGTGTTAAGTTCGTTAATATAAACGCAATAAGATTACGGACACGAAACTATAAAAATTTTATCAGAACGGCAAAAATTAAGTATGCTCATGCAAGGGTTGAGTAACATATTGTCGATTAGTTTGGGACAAAACTATATGTGAGGAGTCAATTCGTCAATGAATTAACACCACACGATTTTCTTTAATTTATCATTACTTACTTATTGTTATTTCATAACAAAGTAAATTTAATTAAACTAAACCGCTGTTAAGTTCATTGTTTACAACGATGTCGACATTCGAAAATAGCCGACTACTTTCTTCCTTTTCACAATAGAAAGGCGATAATGAAATCACGCCTTCATTTTTGGGGCACTAGCCCCTAGAGACGGATTTAGTTTTTTGAGGCTTATTCTGGGGAAGTTCATTCCTTAACTGACTAAGATAATTTCCGTTTATTCCGTATTCGTAAAACGTTTTCATCATGCCTGCTGCGTGCATTGGTCAGTCTTCCAGTGAGAGTGCAGAACATATATAAATAGAGGTACAAAGGTATATATCAGTGTGGTTAGCAGAACTAGGCGAGAACCAGGTTCGATTGATGACACGTCTAAATAATTGGCGATTTTTTATACCGCACCGGTAGATGATCTGATTCCAGATAAGATACCTAATAAGCATGATAAAAAATGCTCAATATTTGATACACAGTTACCGCATAGCACATATACGGTTTAGTTAACTTATGCAATAAATTAGCTAGATATTGAGTCTAGAATAAAAGTTTATGAACACAATATTCTAGTTATAGTGAGTGGCCCGGTGTGAAATTTTAATTCTAAGCAAAGTGCGTGTGTTAAGGGATAACAGCTATATTGTTTTGAAATAATTGACGCAAAAATCAGACTGTATAAATAGGAATACCCAATGTTGGAAGCTAGACTTTACATTGTGTTTTAAATATCGTTGCAAAATATGAGGAACGTATGTGACTGTGGTTTGTTTCGTTTCGGTATATAAAGTCTTCATAAAGTTTGAAGTCGCAGACAGCTGCAGTCTTCTCTTAATTTTCTTTTATTTTTATTTTGGAATCAATAACTATAACTTAAATTATTTATTGAATCGAAGCATCTAGCTCTACGTAGTTCTATTGATTCTATGGATTATCAGAAAACGTACACACAATAATATTTGTTGAAGCCTGCAGTAGCTGACATGTCTTTTAATAGTCCTGCTCTAAACATCGTATGGAATCCAAATATACTCAGAAATGACTGAAATGCATAACCTTTAGCAAAAAATAAAGAATAAATCTTTATGCTTGCGAGATGTTAAACAAACATGGTGTAACAGAGAAAACGATTTCAAAAAAGCCCCCTATCGCACAAATAAAACTGGCAGAACCTTGTGTAACTGACAGGGTTATTATGGCATTATGGCAGATGAAAAAGGGATTCAATACAATTCCATTCTCACATGTTGGCCAGTATGTGCAACATGTTACCGAGGAACAACTGCAAACTAATTTCTGACAGAAAAGAATGACTATCCTGCACAGACGGCTCCACCAAATGCATATTGGCAGATGGGAAAAAATGTTCTGATTTAGAATCTTTAATAAACCATAAAATTTTCAATATCCTCGAGCGGTAGTAAAGGTGCGTGTAACCTCGAATCTACCATCATGTGAAGTCTAAAGACCATAGGCCGGCTGGATGGGAAAAAAATAGCATTTAATAGAATTTTATACTTTAATTGGAAACATAAAGTTCCTATGCTATGGTAAGTAATATTTTTATCGGAGACAGAGGTCTTATACAGAGTAAATTGGCAAAAAATAAAAATAAAAAATAAATAAAATAACAAAACTTTTAAGCAAATTGAACGTAAAACATTTTGCTTATGACAAATGTTCAACTTCATATATCGTTTTACAACCGGGGTTTGGCCCAAGCCATGCATGCCGGTGGCCAGGTGCAAAAAAAAATCAAACTGAATTTTTTTCACTTACAGGCAGTGGCCTGAAAATGCATGCTTTCTTCAGCGTTGGGAAACATCGTTCGAATGTTTTAAGTAATGGACGCAAAAGTGTGCTATCCGATCATGTTCTAGAATATGAGGTTCCATAATAAAAACGATTTGTTTTCGCTTCAGAGCGGATAAAAAAAACAAAATAAAATAAAAACTGAACACCACAATCTACATTCTCCCTACTGCTTTTTCTTTATTTCCTATTCGCCTTCTCGTTTTGTGGACTTGACATACTAACTAACGTACGTAGATTTGTGATCCGCTTAAAGTAGCCAGTCAGCTCAGCTCAGCTCAGCTCATTCCAAGCCATTTCCATAGACAAATCGCTTGTTTAATCATTCTCTCTTCTCTCTGTACCACTTGGCTGGCCATAAGTATAAGCGATATACGTTCCAATTCGAATCCTTGGCGCGATTTAATTTCAAGGAATAACTTTTTATTCTTCTTCTTTTATTCTAGTGCAGGAAGGTATTCATCCGTTGCTTACGTTTTGTTTTTAGTCGAATCGGATTGCGGGCATAAACCTATACCTGACCAGAATGTTATTGTAAGAAGAATATCCCAGTGATAAATTTTAGCTGCTACATGGACGATTTCCCGCAAATTTATAAATAACTGAAATGAAAATGAAAATCTCGGCAACGTTCCGAGAAGAAAAATGTTATATTGTGGTTTTGCTGTTTCTTACGCTTCCAAGGCAGGTAAAACGACAGCAAATAAAATCGTAACAAAAAAACGAAACAAGAGATGCCTTTGCGTCAAATTAATTTATTGGCAAAAAACACTTTAAATCACTTTGAGAGCGATTAAATTTAACGCAAGATAATTTTTTGCACAGCAGCAGGACGGGGGTTCTCGCGGCGTGGCCAACAAAAATATAATTTACAAAAAATCACAACATTAGCATCGGGAATAGGGAAAACGATCCGTTCGACGATCCAGAGCGCATGAGTAATTGGCTGCAATTGGCAACTGTGCTATGCTGTGCAGTTGGTCGGCAATCCGCACTATTGAAATAAATTAATTAATAAAGTTATAAAGGAGTCGTATTGTATATCATAGTATCATAGACTGTGGTATAATTTCAGCTAATTATTGTCATATAATTTCTCCCGCTTTTCGTTGACATGGAAATCTGTCGCAGGCTAACGATGAAAAATGGCATAGATTTCGAATATAATTTTCGGCGATTAATCTTTTGTTGAATTTTCTTGTAAGCGTTAGGAAATATTTCAGGAATAAACTAAGAGCTATAGATAACTTCTAATGGTAAACGATAGACAGACATTTCCAATTTTATTCCGCCACAAACTGGTTTTTAATTCTCGTTACCTTTCATTCCATTGAATGGCGCTAATTTGGATTATAAAACTGAAGCAGGTGAAAATGCGGCTATGACGGACAGGAATTGGTTATTCCTGATTGCCTTTCACACCATATATCCAAAAAAAATATCTTAATAATTTTATTATTATCATTAGCACTTAATATAGAAATTTTCCATGCTGCTAGACGCACAATTTGAAGCAAGACAGATCGCTTGAGATCAATCTTACGTTGCTACACTACCTTAGTTATTATGTGCTACCTAATTGCAGTATTGCTCTGGAAGTCTGTCAAAATAACATGTCTCAACCATTAAACTATATTTTTTGGAAAAGTTTGAAATTTAAAAAAATCGGCTCTACATTCTTGGTCTTTGTTTTTTCAGTGTTTACATTTTTTTATTCACTTTAAGACCTACAACGTCGGTCGATTTTTAAGTGCTTCTTTGGTTAGTTGTTCTTTCTACAAATTTTATTTTGCCTTTCCGACTCAGTGAACCTGGTTCTCTAATAAATATCTCTTCTCCTTTCCAAGACGATAGCATCGATAAGTTATATTGCCTAAGGAAGTCGGCCAACGTTAGGATGCAACAAATTCATCACAATAGGCTTATTGGAAAAAGGTAAAGTAAAAAATCTTTGAAGATTTCTAAGCATGGATTTTATCAGCCGATATAAACAGCAATCAACGGAATAGGGGGAATAACACAAAATGCATCCGAATTTCAGTGGCCGTAACTATCTCTGACTGGTGGAAGTACGATCAAAACTCCACGTGGTGGCCACCAGTAATTTTCCTACAATACAGAAAAACTGAATGATCGGGCTAGTCCCTACAAAGTAAGGTTGGCGCGAGGCCAATAGCCTCGCCCGTAAAAAAATTATTATTGCGGAACCCAAAATCAGCCTCGGATACACTGACGAACGACGTCGACAACGGCAACGAAAACGGCTAAACGATTTAAAAATTTTCTAATGGAACGTACGCTAACTGTATAGAGCTCGAGCTACACAACAGCTAGCCGAAAACCGCCGGGTATCGCCGCCACAATCCGAACCTTATGACGGTAATTGTTACATAGCACTTTAAATACTATATCTACCAATATAAGAAGGAGTTTCATGCTGTGTTGTGGTATTGTCAAAGGTAATACGCTACACTCCATTCCTTTTCTGATGACCTCGTAACTAAAGTTTAGAAATGATCGTAACATTGAAGGCTTAGTGAAATTATCCGGTTATCGTTCAGTTATTCCGTGTATACGGAAACCCAGTTATTCAAGAAGGTAACCATTTAGACAGCCCATTCTAGTGCAGCACTGTCAATTCCCAAAATAGCATACTGTCATCCATTGCTATCGACTTTGATTCAGCACACCACTTCTCATCAACACAACATAAAAAACGGCAAACCAAAACTCCACAAGGAGCTCGTCAAATTGTTCATGGCTATCCAGAATGTTGCGAAATCCCTTGGCATCTGAAACCAAAATAACGTAAAGAAAACAACTGTTAGTGATTTCAGTTAACTTTAAACTGATAGACATCCTTCGGAGATTAAATCGAATCAAAACCGACAGCATAAATTTTCAAGATATTATCATATCAGCGCATTCCAGAAGCAGTGCCTTGGTGCAATTCAATGGGATCAATTTGCTCTGCACTGTTTGTCGTTAATTGTGTGCAGATAAATTTGGTTGTCGTAAACTTCTTTATTCTCTCGAAGGATTCCGCAGAAAATGCGCAAGGATGTTAAGTTTCTTACTACGTCTCTACTGATTTGCAGTGTTTTTTTATGTCTCGCAGCGCCTTCCTGCATTTCCGATTGCTAACGTACATTGTAAGGATGCGAAAAGACTTGTTTTTTGCTGCCTGTAAGGTGGGATTTAAGGACACATCAACAATTTTGTTTGCAGACTTGAATTGCTATGAGTTTTTGGTTGTCGTTTCGGCGCTAAGTTTTAAATAGTGACTTTACGTGAATAAATTTTGTATTAAAGGGAAATAAAAGCACCAAAAATTAAATTTTGTATATTCTCTAATCGGAGATACACATGCTTATAAAATTTGAAGAAAATCGGGTAGTTTTTTTTATAAAATTTGTATGGGCATATATATGTATAAATCGACCCCCGACCCTGTGGCCTAACACTTCCAAATTCTTACAAAAAGTACTCACCATCGCAGAGTATAACATTTGAAGAAAATCGGGTAATTTTTTTAAAACAATTTGTATGGGTTAAGCAAAAGAGATGGCAGAATGACATACATTAAATAAGATTTATCGTCCAACACTTACGCTATGTGTCCTGACGTTTTAAAACAACAAAAGGACGCACTCACTCAATTAACTGTTAAAGTAAGAATCGAACCATCAATCAATCTTTGTTAACTATAATTAAATTTATTGGTGGAAACAAAAAGTAGATTAATTGCATGCAATAATTTAGTCTATCTACGGATTCAATCAATTGTTCCACTGTTCTGCAGATGTAATTTATTTTTAGGTCATACCAGCTGGTGACCCCTTACAGATGACAATAGCTTTGTTTTCTAAGCAACAACCAGTACATCTGATATTAATAGCATCTTATTGAAAAACTAACCAAGCGATACTGGACTTTTTGTTTATTTATTTATGCGATGAATTGCGATAATCATCAGATGAGCCCATCTAGCCAGTCAGCTAGCACTACCACGAATACATTCGCCTAAGTAATCCCAATAAATGACCAATCCAAAGAGGCCATAAAAGTTCAATAAAAAATAAACGAAATTGTCATCAAATGGAGTTGCTGTTACCCCCATAGTTCCCTCATGAGGCAAGAAATACCCAGGTGTAGTGAATTGTTTGGTTTTCTTCTTCTTCTGTGTCCTTTTTATTGAGTGATCCATTTATCTGTAGGCAAGAAATGAAGTGTGAAATTATGGTGTGCCAGTAGCTTAAGAGTCTTTGTAGTTTAGTCAGCGACAAGTGGCAGGACTTTTTCAATAAAAGATAAACCTTGATGGTAGGTAATTTTGTGCACATAAAATATTGCACGGTAGTGATAATTTAGAAGTTTAATAATTTTCTTTTCTTCAGGTAAAATTGCATATTTATTAAGAATTTAAAATATCGACATAAAAAAATTATAATCACTGTAGCACGCTCTGTTGTATAAGGATTCGTTCAACTGGAAACCTCAAAAGCAATAACTGTATCCGCACTGCGACAAATACATCTTATAACAACAACAACTGAATGAATTGCGTTCCAGAAGAAGCAAATATTTAACACATTTTCATTAAATCGCTGGAATACGGGACGGAATTCCTTCTCGTAATTGTGACAAACCGAGTATACCAAAGTGTTGAGGACACACACCTAAAACCTACATTAAGTAATTGCAAAAACTCGGCGCATTCTATGCACCATCGTATTTCATAGACGGGTTTTGTGGAGTTCAAACATTCTACATTAATGCTACGATACAGTCGTCAATCGACCCACTTGACATTACACATCAAGGACGATTGCGGTTTGATTTTTTCCGTAGCTGCTACTATACCTAACTTTAATTTTTCACGCGACATCATATTGTTGCTGTGTGCAAAGTGTCGCTGTTGGCTGTGAAATTTTCCATTATCGTAATGAAAATGTAACATATTTTCTATGAAAATGAGTGATTTTCTGGTAAAATTGTCATCAAATATTTAAACGAACGGGCAGTTATTATGCCTGATGTTCTTTATTTTAATTTTCCACAACTTGACAACGGATGACTATCCAATAAATTGATTATCTTATCTATTTTTAAACAAGCAAAGATCCTTGAAATTTTCTTGGTCAAATACTTCTGGCAGCAAAGCCATGAAACCAGCAGCTTAGCATCAATCAGACCGCCCACCACAAGTTGTACCCCCAAACATTGTAAAATTTATCGAGTTCTTAAACACAAACAAAGTGTTCTTTGCATAAAGCGAGATAATAAAATTTTAATGAAATTCCGAACAAAGACAACACGGACCATAACAACACCAACACTACTAGCCACCGCATTGGGTGTGGGTGTGCTTACTCGAGAGAGTAAATATAAATTTGTTGCTGTTCTACCAAAGACGAATACGAATATTAATTTTCCCGAATAACGAAAATTATTTTAACCGCAAAATTTATGATCGTAATATTAATTATGTGAAGCGCACTTCACGGCGCAAAGAGTACGTGATGACCAACAATGGATGTTTCCTTGTAAACAGCATACGTCTATTGGTCCCGCCAACTAGAGTGGATTTTGAAATATGATAGGATGCTGCGAAAACGTAACAGAAATATTCATGAGGAGACATGTTGTTCGCTTCAAAAAGATTAGCAATTGGGGAATTTAATTCATTCAGGTTCATGGTTAATGGAATGTTGAATTAAAAATAAAAAATTTCTTAAAAAAATCATCAACATTTTTAAATTAATTGATTACTAGGAACAAAATACCATAATGGTTTCATTAACGGCTGTAACAAGATCTATTCCTAAGCATCCCATTTGCGTAAACGTGCCGGACTTACGCCTGCATCAAAGCAAATAAGGAAAATAAATTACATTGTCCCTTTATTAGGTCACTGACGACGGTTGTCTTATGGTTTGTGACAACTGATTTAGTATTGGTGTAGCCTTTCGGCATGACCTGGGATTAACTGCGGCTGAAGTTCTTAATATGGAGTTATCTATCCCTTCGATTTTCAATTATTTTGTGGAGGGAGGTTGTTACCGATTTGACACGGTATAAAAAGTTGAGTGATACAAGAAGAAAAAAAGTTAATAGCAGCGTTAAATTGAAGGTACAACGGAAAGGAAATTGTAAGTAAATAAATAACCAGTTCTTTCCTGTTCCTAGTAAATAATTATTAGGTTCAGTTGATTTGAGGTGGATATAAACGAAATCAAGTATTGATAGTGTAATACGTGAAGGTTTTTTTTATAATTCGCGTACGCTTCGGCTATATGCGTGGCACAACGTGGGCGTTAAGGAAAAGTAGGAGAAAAGAGAAGAGGTCTATGAGCTTGTGTTTTGAATGCCTGTGGATCATAGTGATGTACGTGTTGTACGGCTGAAGAATAAATCCCTGAATTTAACTGTATGTCCGAAGATGGGCTTGAGGGTAAGCTGATGAGCATTAAGAGCGCCACGAGTACTGCGGTTGAATTCAAGGAGATGTAGCATGCAGCTGGATATTTCTCTTGAGCACCTCTGGTAGAAGAAACGATACAACAGTGACAAGCAGGAAACGTTGCTGCGGTTTTTCAAGCGAATCTTTTAAACTCGCTGTATTTGCATCACCGATAAGGTTTATCGCGCGGTTTTGTATTCTATCTAGCTTAGCAATATAGTCTTAGGAGCACCAGATCTGATATGACAATTTTACTCAAGTTTAGGGCGAATATAAAAGCCTTGTAGATAGTAGCTAGATCAGAGGGAGTGAAATATTTCTTGCACCTGGCTAGAAAACCTAAACATGTCGCAGCTTTTTGGGCAACGGTAAATATGTGGTCATTCCAACGAAGCTTGCCGTTTACGCACATACCGAGAAATACGAGATTTTCAGTTGCCTCAATGCAAGTGCCATTCATGGATAATGGCATGGGATTTAGGATAAGCTTTGACGATAGGAGACAACATGGGGTTTTGGAAGCGTTAAATTCTACTCGATTGTTTTCTCCCCATTGTATTATGCTGTCAGGTCAGAATTTAACGTGCTTAACATACGTTGTTGTTTGAGTTCCACTTGAGAAGTGGAAGGATGTTCCTCAAATTTATATGAGAAGCTGAGAGTGCTGTCGTCAGCGAAAGAATGAATTAGATTAGAACTCACAGATAAGAGGTCCATGATAAAAATAAGGAAGAGATTCGGGTACAAAACAGAGCCCTGGGGAACGTCAGCATTTAAGTAATGTTCTTTAGACTTGAAAACGTCCAATACAACTTAGATTGAGCGGTCCAAAAGATAGCTTCTAATCCAGTGAAGCTGCTTATCATCGAACACATAAGTACGCATTTTGGACTAAAGAGTTTAATGCCAAACTCTGTTAAATGCCTTAGATATCGAGTGCTTTGCTTTCTCCAAATTGACGCAAAGAACTTAAACTTATCGGAGAACCAAACGAATAAATGGTGTGAATATGAACTAAATCCAACCATAAACACATATGTTGGTAAATATTTCGACTCTAGCGCTATCTAACGGGTCAAAAAAGAACTTAAACTTATACGAGCAACAAACGGACATATGGTGTGAATATGGCTGCGATACGTCCAGTTGTTTAGGCGGGATGAGGCGACATAAAAGCGCTATATCCATACAGACAAACAGACAAAGGTAATTATGTTCTTATGTTGATTCCATGACATTTTCTAGAAAAACATTTGCTAGAAAAACATTTTCTCGAAAAACATTTGCTCGAGAACATTTTCTCGAAAAACATTTGCTCGAACGTAATTTTTTGGTAAAAGAAATAACCGAAAAATTTTAAAAAAAACTCACGTTTCGCGAACAAAAATTACTCGCGATAGTTTTTAGAAGGATGAAAACATAGACTATTTAGTTTTCGAGAAAATGTTTTTCTAGCAAATGTTTTTCGAGCAAATGTCGTTTTATACATTTTCTAGCAAATGTTCTTCGAGCAAATGTTTTTCGAGAAAATGTTTTTCTAGCAAATGTTTTTCGAGCAAATGTTTTTCGAGTAAGTGTCTGGGTACCATAAATTCTTGAAGAAGAAGTTCGTAAGCATAACTTTCGAAGAAAAATATGCATGAGTTTACCTCAACTCAAGGGCATGCAACAATCTATACAATTGGCTTAATAAATCACATAATTTAAAAGAACCGTGCTGTGCTAAGTATTTGAGATTTATGAAAAGATTAAAATAACATCAAATGCTTAGCACGGTTCTTTTGAATTATGTCATTTTTTAAGCCACAAATATTCCAGATTTCAATGAAAAACATTCCAGAAATTTTCTTTTATTTGATAACAGTTCTAGTTGCTCCAGATCTACCACCTATTTTATTTTCTACCTTTTAGGAGGCTAGTTATGCTTTTATTGTATCTTAAAATGTAAGTAAGCCAAACACCTCCACGATGTGCAGAGCACGTTGGCTTATGGCACTTATCAAATGTGATTTCACCGTTTTCTTCGGCAATATTTGCTTTTGTAATTGAGTGGGAGGTTTGAGTTCAATAGAATCGTAAGTTATGTTTCAAGATAGCTCCTTCATCTCAAACTGTGTGAAAGCCTTATTTCAAGAAAAAACTACCTGTTTACAGTTGGAAACCGAGCAAGTTTTGATGTAGGTTTCTTATACTCAAAACTTGGCGGGTGGTTGAAATTTGCTTTCAACTCTTCCTTCACTAAATTAATCAAAAAATAAGTCACAGGGCTACGGTGTTTGTTTTCATTATTGTACAGCAATGGATGTATAGAGAATTGTTGATTCGATTCAGATAAACATTTCACATTTTGTTTGTAAAAGGCATATTACTACAAACTGTAACAATTATTATTTTATCATCTTTTCCTACACTCACTTCATCATCAACGCCATATTTTGCTCTACAACCGGGTCCGGTTTTGGCATCCCTACTCACCTTCTCAACAAATAATTTATCATCTTCCAAGTTATCGGTCAATAATTTATCACCAGCTTTCTAAAGTTTTTTCAATTTCCCATATATCTGAGCGAACAAATTCAAGTTTCCAACAGAACTTTTAATTCTCAATGGACTAGAGCGCAACCCCATTTGAGCTCAACTTCAACTACCGCTTCAACTAAATTTTCTTTATTTTTCTGCATTTTCCAAAAACAAAACAACAACAACAAAGAGTTCGAAAGTGTTTTCATTTGCTTGCGTTGTACAACTTGAAAACAACATCAACACCACTTGAAAATTAAGTTGTAACTGTGCAGGAGTTTCATTGTTGAAGTATTCGCATGCTGAATAGCCCTCCCAGCGAAACTTTACCACAACTAGTGTACTGAAGAATTTTCGGTCGTAATGATTTAAGGTTGGACCTCCTTTTATTCGCCATTAACCTTATGTTCGTTACATTGGTAACGCAGTATTGTTCGACATTTGGGGTCACGTAGTGGTGTCCACCTGACCTTTACAGATATGTTCTTCAAAACGTCTGTTCTGCAATATTTGCATAAAGACTGAAAGTATAAAAAAAAGAAGAGCATTGCTGTTTCGCAAAACGATGATTCGGATAGAATTATACAGATTGGTGATGCTGAAAATATTACAAATAAATATTGTGCTGCTAGCGGCTGAGTGTTCAAGCTTAATACTGAAGATTTGTTCCTTCCCTAATCAATTCATTTCGTTTCATGCCACACATTGGACTATTACAACATTTTTATTCGAATGGTTAAGTAACAAGAGTATTATAAAATTGAACTGATAACTCCTTAATTTGTTAAAGGAAATTTTCTTCACTGCCTAATCCTTTTTCCTCAGATATTTCTTAATATCTTATTCATTAATTCGTCCAAATGAGCACATCTAGGAGAGAGGGTGTATTACAGGTACCATCTTCCGGCACAATAAATGACAAACATTTAAATATTTACCTTATTAAGTGTCAAACATCAAACATCGTCCGATGAGCGAAAACGGAGCACACCCTCCTTCTGCTGGGCTTCTTGCGCGAATCCGAGTATTCATACGTACTTAAGACCAGAAGTGGGGAGAATATAAATTAAATTTAATTATTGGCAAATACCACACCACAAAATGTGCTAAATTAGCCTATTAGTGCAGTTCCCTGTGGAGATGTGGGCAGAGCGGATGTTACGTGTTGTGTTGGTGGCGCCCACATCAGGTCAATTAAAGGATTTCCATGCTGCCACATGGCTCTGTTTGTATGTTTATATGTTCTAGTACTTGTATGTCGTCGGCTTGTGCTCTCCACCGCTATACCATGCTGCTGTTCGTAATCGATAATCCAGCTAGTATATTCTTTGTGTGCTTGTGTGATCAAAGGATTCTGATTAAACACACAAGATTAGGTTGTCGCATGTGTCCTACGCTGGGCACTGTCACACACAATGGCAATATTACACAGCGTGTATACCTAATTTAATTAATGATTAATGCTTTCGTTGAGCTTGCGTCTAAATAAAATAGTAAAAAAAAGGACTTCATTGTTCCTTAATTTGGTCATTCCGGTTGTGTGATGGTCGATGACAACTGATTTAGCATTGATGTCGCCTTTCTGTATGAGCTGGGGTTAACTTGGGTTGAAGTACTTAAGACGCAGTTATCGATCAATTTGATTTTCAATTAATTATTTTGTGCGATTGAATTTTTTTCGAAATAATTAGCTGTCTGGAGTTTTGTCGGAGGTTTTAACGGGGTACTAAAATTTGTGAAAGGATTGATTTTTTGATAAAGTAAATAAAATAAATACAAGAAGGAAAAAAGGTAATAACAGCGTCAAGTTAAAGACTGTATGCCTACGTCAATGGTACAATGAAAAGAAAAATGGGAGTAAGACGATAACTAGTTTTGCCTTGTTCCTTGTTAGAAATAATTGGGTTCAATTGATTTGAGGAGGTTTCAAAGGGAATTAATTAATGACAATGATAATATAGATATATATTTTTTTATTCTGTTTGTAGTAACAAGGTTATGTTAATTGTGTTAAAGTCTACTTCTGGTCGTCCTTTTTTGCTTAAATAATTAATTGTGTTAATAGTAATCCGCGACATGCTATTGCTGATATTTTTCATCACATGGTGATATAGAAGCCCGTTGAGTTATTATTTTAATTTGAAAAAAAAAGTTTTGAATAATTGGATTAGTAAAATCGCTTGCACTTAGTTTTGTCAAATTACTTAGATTGTGTAAAACGACTGCGTTCCATTGTGCTAAGAGTGCTGGAACTTTTCCCAGCTCATTCCTAACGCTCAGATCTTTGTTTCTTTCTTTGTATTCTTGTTCTCTTCCAGATTATTTTTAAAAAGATAACCCTAACCAAAGTGGCTGACACTAAAAATATCTGTTCTAAGATAGGGTGTATCTAATCTAAGAGTTCATCTGCATATTCGTTGCCTGCAATTCTTTGGTAACTACGGACCCAACCGAGCTTCAGCCTTTTATACCTTGCTAGGGTTTCAGGGCATCGTAGCAGCATTTAACTGATATAGAGTCCATTGTGTTGAACAATAACGCTTTCAGTACGGCCTGACTATCTGAATAGATATAAATCTTAGCGCCGTCAATACCTTTACAAAGATTAATCCTAGCGTAGACCTCAATGGTATGGAGTTCCTCCTGGATCCTGGATATAGCGGTCGTCTTCCTTATTAAGATTTGCAATGGAGAAAGTCCAACGACAACTTCTATTGCTGTGGTTGGGCAGGTACGCATGGCAAGTACTTTTGGCCACCAAACGATAGCCGCGTACGTGATAATGGGTCTCATAATTATAGTATACGTCATGTATATAATTTTTGGCTTAAGATTTTTGGCTTATGCCGTAAAGGCGTACGGGTGAACCTCTATTCGTCCCTTCCCGTTCCGTCCCTTCTTTCAGATTAGCTTCTTTCGCATTGCTACAGAATCATTTTCATATGCGGACCAAACAATTGCCACTTTCATCATCTGGTTGTTTTCTTTATAGGTTTCTGACCTGTTCTTCGATTAAGGAATGATTGCTACTTGCGAATGGTTGTGAACCCTTCTGACACTACATCCATAAAGTCGTATAAACTTTGGAGAGGAACGGTCATAGCTTGGACTTAATACTAAAAGCATTTCTTGTCCAATTTTAAAAGTATACAGAATTTCGAACACAGTTTTGGACTTTGCTGTTCTGCTGCTCATTATTAGTTAAGTAATTTTATCGTCCGAAACAATACTTCTTAAGTTAGGAAATGTTTTTCATTTAAAATGAATGCCAGATTTTGTAAAAGTATGGTCTTAAATCGTCTGTATTTTTCCAGTGACAAAATTCTTTGAATCCCGTCATTTTACTTTAATATCAAAACTGTTGGTTTGGTTAGAGAAAATGTTAAAGAAAATGGTTTTTCTTTATGGAAGAACAAGATCTTTTTCCTGTGTTATACTCGTATCCAATCCCTTCCTTTTATGTTCTGGTTTTCCTACTACTCCATAAGTACTATTATGATCAAACTTATACGGCTAACGTCCTTATTTTTTGAGGATAGTTGTCCATAATTGTAAGCCGCTTGGCACTATTATTTATTACCAGAGCTGTAGGAATAATAAAGCTAATCACCATTAGAATAGCAGTGGTGAGATTTAGCAGCATGCATAATCCGGCTCATCAAAGGTTTTACTTTCAGACATTTTACCGACGTAAACGAGAGGAAATTTTGTGGAATTGATCTGTTTCCACTTTGCAAATGGATTAGTGTCCAATTTTATTATTCAAATACTTAACTAAATTATGCGACTTGCATTACTGCCCTTTAACTAATACCGTCAATTATTCTGTATTCCTTTTTTCTATTTGCACTTCAGAAAAGCATCAAACGCTATTTTGCTAAATATAAATTTTCTCCAGCGCTCGTTAACAAAACGAATTTGCCAAATCTGCTTCAGCGAATTTGCACACATCACATAATTCAAATTTCCAACAATTGAAAGCTCATGCAATAATTCATTCATCGATTTATGGATAAGAATCCCGCATCGAGGATTCGAGAGACATGGCCGACCCAGCCAGTAAAACGAACGGATCGCCAAATGTCGTTGTAGCGATTATTGTTGTTTGGTGTCATCCTTCTGCGTAAATTTATCTACTTGAGTGGCTGTGTGTGTAAATATGATTTAGTAAGGACTCTGAAGGAAATGTAAATCACCTTTTATGAGCAGAATAACGCAAACGTTTAGTAACGAACGGCTTATTATGTCGAACAATTTGTAAGTTTGTTTGGGAGTTTTGTTTTAATTTCAAAAAAAATTAAAGTTTGCAGTATTTACTACTTATCGGACATGTAACTATAATGGGCCCTATTAAAATGGAAAAAATTGTGAGAACTCTTTACATCCCGAGTATGTCAAAGGCGCTTTCAAGCAAGTCAAACACGAGTTTTAAAGACGATTCACCGGCAAGATCTAACCTTCTTGCTAGCCATGTACAACCCGTGCCTATCGGAAGGAGTGTTTGGCTTGCTGGACAGTTTTCCGACTATCGGTAATAATTAAGGTAACGTAGACGAAGGAAGGTCCATCCGAATTCTGAGTGTTTTCAAATTTGTATGGTGGACTTTCTGACTGACTGTAAGTTTGGAGTGTAGATCAAACTAAATAAAGACCACTGGTAGGATTCCCGAGAACGGGAGATAAGAGGAAAATTGACTAAGCTCATTTCGACAACCTAATAAAAATATTTTGTGTGTAGGTACAAAAATATGTCATAATGGTTACCCATGCATTTTATGGTACTTTACTTCCGCTGAAAGTAAACGGACATGGTCGTATTGTTGTTAATTTAATAATAAAATTTGTAAACAGAAAATTATTAAATTGTTTTTATTATATAATAGACACACTCACACATACATCTCATTGTTTGAAATTTTTTTTATTTAATCGTTTTTTTTTGTTTGTTTAACCACACAACGAGTGGCTTAACCGCAGCAGCTTTAGGGGAAAATTTCTGTCAGCGAGTTATGAGCGATAAATACTTAACTTTTTTGCATAAAGAAATTTATTATATGATTTATAATGACTGTTATAAAGCTGTAACATATTGCTTAATGAAAAACAAATAAAACGCAATAATGATTTCCATTAACAATTCGCATTCTCCGCCGATGATGATTAAAAAAATATGTCAAAGGTGATTTCAAGCACACATTTTTCGCTATTGAAACCCTACTGCGTTATGAGCGTTTCCCCAAAGAATACTATTTAGTTTGTCAAATATTTTCTCACCTACAAAACCTTTGACCAACGAAAAATCACAGAAAAAAAACAAAAAAATTACCTTTTCAAATATCAAGCAAATAGCTAACTACTTAATATACCCCTTTGGGCAGCAGACTGCAAAATTAAACTCCGACCACCAGTCACCCGGCGAGAATACACATAACTCTATTTGCATAATCCTTTTACGATATCGCTGCACTATCCTTAGTGGTGAAGAAATTCGATAAAACACCTGCTGCTGTTGCAAGGTGAACACCCACATATATACGAGCGGGAGTGGTGTTTCCTTGCATTCCTTATAGGAAGAGCTGCACATCATCACCGTTTGAACGTTCACGAAAATAAAGAAAATCTTCTGCATTAGCATAAACTTCATCGCATCAAAATTATTACGAGGCAGCAATTTTTTTCTTTAGTTTTGGCTGGGCCAAGAGAAATTGTATTTCCACTCATACGGCGGCGCCATGCTCATCGGATGTTCCGAACTCAAGAAATTTACTTCAAGCTTTGGAGATTCGGTTCGAAGACGGTAGCCGTGTCCCACGTGTTCAATATGCAATTTATTTTTTCTGTTAAGCGAAATAACCCGACTTAGACGGACCTATCGACCGACCGCAAGAAAGACACCAAGACGATATAGAACGGACGTTGCAAATTTACCGATGCAAATTTATGTCCAAAGTAATTTTCCATTTTGTACTTGTGCTCTTGGAGGAGCTTTTCTGGCATTGGAAATTTTAAGCAAATTTTCATTTAAGTGCACTTATAATGGCTTCATGGGCGCTCTGCGAAATCTTAAGGGTTTGTATTGTTTTCCATTAATATATGGGTGGGGTGCCAGCGTGCTAACTTGGATGAAATTCTTCCAAAAACAGACGAGAAAGTGCTTCAGAATTTTCAGAGTGGAATTTAATAGATCGATGTTGTTTACTTTGTTGATAGAAAGACATAAAAATGGCATGCTCGACAGCAAATGGAAAAAAATTTACTTTCATTAGTTTTACGTCATAGTCAGACTGGTTAGGAATTCCTATTTGTGTACATTTTCGAATAAATTGTCAAATTATTTTTATTTAATTTTTTTTTTTACAAAAAAGTAAACTAAAGAGTTGTCACAGAAAGCTTTTCAATTCGCCGTTCGGATCCGGCCTTAAATTGTACGTCCCTTCCATTTATGTACAAAAATATACATGTGCAACACAAGTGGTCGCGAGAATTTAGGCCTTGGACCGCAATGGTCTGTCGCGCCAAATATTATTATTAAAGAGTAGTCATAAGATATAGAACATAAGGTCCTTATGCTTAGCGACCGTGATAGAATTTACTTTGCTTTTCATTGCTTGGATGATATGACTTATGCTATGACTTGCACTTCGTGCAATTGTTTTCCAGTAGAAAAGTCATAATGCCTTCCAATCGCACTTCATGGAATCATATTCTATTACAAAATAGACCGGTGTCAAAAATTTAGGATTTAAATGTTTAATTACTGAAACACTAAGCGACGACACACTTGTTCATATTCCAACAAAACTGTTACGTATTTTCGGATGTTTAACTAAATGACTTAGTCTTTCAAGACTACTCAAATTCAGGAAACATCCAAGCTGCTGGTCATATCAGTACCCACATATGAATCCATGCTTAGCATAAAGCATTCTGACCTTCGAGAGAAGAGTCTCACGGAGAATTGTTGGTCCCGTATGTGAGGATGGACGATTCCGGAGACTTTATAATATTGAGGTCTACGAGCGATATCACGATGTCGACATAGTGAAGAGAATCACGTTCTGTAGGCCCCGTTGGGCAGGACACCTAGCTACCACGAGTGAAGAAGGATGGCGTAGACCATGACGCCCAGAGTAAAGGGATGCCAAACTGGATAACATCGGCTCGAAATCAGGACCGTTGGAAAGACTTTTTGCAGGAGTCTAGTACTGGACTCCTATTGAGCTTAATATAATTGATAATGATTATGATGATAACACTAAATGACGAATACACATCAGGGATGCCAACACTGCGATTTTGAAACCACGAAATGGAATGGAATGGAAAATAGAAATAGAGTTCAGCTCCGGTTCGTTAAGTTTCCGTTCACTTTCAGGTGCAGCTGCGTTAGCATCTGTTATTTTTTGGACATTTGTCATTTGAATACAAAAAACAGGGACACGTAAATACCGCCGCATTTATGTTAATATAAGTCCATCATATATAGAAAAAATCCTCACTTGGTCAGCGGACATAGAAAATGACCTTATTTCGGGAGCCCTCCGAACCCTCAGTACTTCAGAAAAACATTAATGAGCGGAAATATTCCTCCTGTATACGGATGCAATGTATTTGTATTTTATTAATTTTATGGATTTTAAGGTAGCGATTGTTTCAATCAACCTACGGGTACTTAGTAAAATTCACTGTATCGTCGTCCAGGTGTAGACTCATATAAAAAGCATAACAGTTATGTAGTTATTCAATGCGGTGTAAGACTTTAACACAAGAAGAGGAGCTTTAAAATGTTTGGCTTAATGTTGACTTTATTGCTACATAATACTCCTTAGTTATGGGCAATATGCAGCTTAAAGGACTTTTCTTGTCTGCTCGAAAGGAATTCACTCACAAGTAAGCTATATATATATTTCAAGAAAAGCTTCAAAGGCCGATCGACCCTTTTATGGTACAAACCACAAAATAACTCCTATGCATGTGCATCGTGCGAAGCTAAATTCTTCACACGGAGTAGTCTCGCGCTGTGTGTCCTTAGTGCAGAATTGCGACTATGGTTTTTATTATTATTGTTATTATCATTTTTATTTGTGTTTTTGCACTTCCGGTTCGTTAAGTTGACGGCAGCATACAATGAAGAAGAAGAAACAAAAAAAAACACAACACAAAGGAACACCAGCACTGCAGCTAGAATTTTGGTGTACTGTACACCTATAGCATACATTTACTGTAATATTTTTCTAGCATGTCCTCTTCAGCTCATTTATATCCTTTTGGTATGTTATACGCTGTTTAATGCGGTAATGATGACATGCAATATTATGTTACGTGGACGATTTAGAATCGTTTGACAACACAACTATGGAAATAATCCATTTTTAAAATAATAAAGGAATTGTATGGTTATTTAATGTAATAGAGAGTTTGCACAGAAAAAAAAGCACAACCCAGCGTTTTCCCCCTCTTCAAGGGCATAACAGTTTGTCATATTAGTTTATTTGGTCGCTGCGTTCATGTTTTTATTGGGCATTTGAAGGGAAGTTAGCATTTTGCTTCTGAAATGTTACAATGAACATCGGATCACAGAGTAACAAGTCTATTTATGGGCAGGAAAATTATTATCTCTATGAAAACTTTTGCTTGAAAATAAAACGTCATTTTGTTGCTCAAGAGGTAAACACTGCACATTGTAGTGAAAAAGCTGTTAGTTGCATTAGGATATGTTAGGATAACAGACCAGCCGAGAACAAAAAAATATTTCCACATATCTGTAGATTTAGAAATGATGTCATTCATATTGTTATCGACTTACCTAACTTTCTTTAACGTTCAGGTCTTTCAGAAAAGTCCCACTTCACAAACGGGGCAAAAAATCTTTCCAAGCGCTACCAAGACTTCAGCAACAGCGCTTCATATACTCGGTTGCATGCAAGCTGCTACATAATAATTATTTTACATTAATGAATTATTTTCGATTTGGATCTTATTAACTGTTTTAGAGTCCCTCCGTACCTAAGCATAGGGTTAGACTTTGTAAAGCACCTTCGTGAGGTAACATCAGAGTAACGAACGCTTGGTTGCGAGAGACGCAAAAAGCCAGTTCATTGATTCCCGAAATAATTAATTGGGTTATCGCACTGGTCGGATACGGCATTAAATTGTAGGTCCCTTTCATTTGTGTGCTAAAATATATATGCACAAAACAAATGATCGCCAGAAGCTAGGCCTTGGTCTGCAACGGTCTGTCGCGCCAAATAGTATTCTTATTATTCGCATTTGTCGTAGTCAACCCACATAGTCCTGCTAGTTATTTTGGGTTGTCGAATGCTATCATGACTTTATAAAGTTGTACTCTAGCTATCGCAGGTGACTTTAAGTCCTTAAACAGATGGTGAAGGGAGTTTTTGAGCTCTTGACATTTTTCCACCACTGACCTAAGGGTAACAATCTGATCAGTTGTGGAGTTGCCTTAAATGAAGACACACTGGTATTGGACAATGATGACCACAAGCCAAGCTAAGTTATCCTGATCGCTATCAACCCTGTTGATCCTGATATACCAACAATACATCTATAAAGGGATCCGACAAGCGGATGAACTAGCCGGTGCCCTCTACAAACTAACGTTAATGAAAGTGATCCGATAGTCTGCTCTAATGGCGAGATGTCTATGTCTGGTAGGACCGCCATGTAATATTTGGGTTGTTTAAACGCTGAGTTGAGCAGTATCAGCGAATAACACGAATATACGTTTGAAGTAATATTACTTCGTTCGAGATGGACGACTACTGAAGTCCTCTTGAATATCCACTAGCTCTGGCTAGTGCGCCTTCAGTTTTAACCTTTGGCTGTTACCTGCACCCAAGGCGGGATTTCAATGCTAGTTGAATGGAACAGGAGAAGTAAAAGTGTTAAAAAGATTGTTCTTGCTTCACGACTACAACTTTAGTTCTGGTGGGACTTCAAGATTAGGATAGTTGATAGAACTTCCCAGTGCTACTTGAGCCCAATAAATCCTCTGTTGTTTCTTCTATCACGACTGTTTTATTCCATAATTGTGTTCTTATATATAGTCCGAAGACTCTACTATATATATGAATAATATCTATTAATACAGTGCTAATATCTATCAATACATTTGAATAATACAAGCTTATAACTATCAATGCATATAAGTCTGTATTAATTCCTGACCCAATATCCCATATTGTGTTGTTTAGCATTATTACATTCCAGTAGAGTAATAGACCGGATACTTTTAGTGCTTTAGGTCGCTTGCCTATGTTGCTGACTTAACATGTTTATTACCTTAGGCAACCGACCCAATTATTTATACATAACTTATGATAAGCTCGATAAGAGCAATGCATGATGGCACAGAGTGTGCCAACAGAGAAATAGAACACCTTGCTTGTCTGTTCACTCGTTGACTGTTTATACGTTGATATTCTAAATGCGGCCCGTATGCAAAATGCATTGTTAGGAATGCATTTAATGGGAATATTGGAGAAAAAAATCTAATCAGACTTGTATGTCACTAGTTACAGAGTCGCTGGGACCACTTGTGTAATATTTTCTATTGATTACAATTTGGTTTTTTGTTGTACAATGTATTGATATTAATCTCTTGTTGCATTTGGATATATGGTGTTTCCATATATACACGGTATTGCCTTTCTTATGCTATTGCTATTCTTATTTTTTGGCATGGCTTTACTTAAAGAAACATTGACGTAGCGCATGGTTTGTATGGGTAAGTGTGTATAAGATTTTATTTAATAATGTAGATGCGGGATAATGTAACATTAGAAGAGCTGTAAAAGAACTTCTAACTTTCAGGGCTGACAAATCCAGAATTTTAAACTCTCGCCTTCTTTGTAGTCTTCATGTATCTCTATATAGCGCAGATGGTTATAATGAAAGTTGGCCAGTTGAGTAAATTTATTTATAGAATAGCATAGAAGAATTGATGTATCGTGAGAGAAAACAATTAAGTTTCTGGCGGAACTCAAATGAAGTAAATGAATGAGCTATGTTTTTTCTAAAAGTTGATGTGTTTCCTCTAACACAATCATTAATCATTCCTAAGAAGAATTGTTTGGAAATTCTCTATATGAACTTCGCATCGGCATGGTTCTGTCATTCTGTTGTTAGTTCGTTCTGTCGGTGGTGGAATCTTGAGATCAATTTTTAATCCACTTCCCGTATAATGACGGTAAGCGCTGTGTTCGCTGTGCGCAGAACCCCATAATTTGCATTTGTTTTTTTTTTCAGCGTTTATAGAAGAATTCAATATACATTTAGTCACATATTTTGAAGCTGAAAAATGAAATGTCGTTTGGTGTTCGACGGTAATCTAGGCCATGAACAACAAGTTGTCACAACATTCTGTCACTTAGTTATTAGAGAATTTACATAAAAAAAATTAATTTTATTTGGTGGTTTTTTTTCTGATTTCTTTCCTGTTGTGATGCTCCCAAATAAACGCCGAAATATTTTGCGTTTGACAGTGCCTGAGTATAAGATTGTTATTGAGACTTATGCTGAGAATCAAACCAAAAACAAGGAGTTCAACTCAACTGCGTCTTGAAGTTTCATAAAATGAAAACTGTGACCTACATCTTATCTGTAAAACAGAGCTTAACAAATGTATAGAGCCATCCATTTAATACGCTTACCTCGTTTAGTCCTCAATTACTGATTGCCTTAAAACAGCTTATCTTAGCTTTCTCTTTTGTTAAAGTATTAAGGCGATTACAATTTCGACTTGCATCGCTGCCATTTAACACGACAATTAAATCCATCATATTTGTCTTCAGCTATGCGCAGAATGAAAGACAATCACATACACAATTTAGAAACAGCTTAAAGCATCCTAAAGAGAGGTCGTGTTTTTCGCATCAGACTAATCGACAACCAATAACTAACGACACTTCGAGCACAAAAATCCATAAATTGCGATATCGCCGTGAAAAATTTACCAATCGCCTTGAAGACAAATTAAATTTACTTCGCGGTACAACATGCAGCAAACCACGCCTCCAATATAAAGGCGAATAATTTGTGTATTGAGGTTAGCCAGAGTATGCGCCACAGCTGCGCCATGTGCACGGTATTGTAACAAATGAATTCTTGTACGCCTTGGTGGATAGGCAACCAACGTTCGGCAGGCGCTTGTTGGTATTCGATATACTACCGGAGCGGTAGTCCGTTTACGGCGGCGGGCGCACTAGCTATTGCCAGATATGACTTGTTGCGGCTGTCATTCGATGTGGCAACAAATAACAATCTGGCTGCGCACAGCACTGATGGCCGCTAGTACGTGGCGATAAGACTAAACGTGCTCTAAACGAGGGCATAAATAATGCGTTCGATTGCAAGTTGAATATTCTGTCAGTTGTTCCTAATTAGTGGGTGTTTCGTTACATGTTGGGCATTCCATGAGGTTCTGCAAACACAGCAACAACCACAGTAACAGCAGCTGCTGCAGGTCTTACCCATCTCTGTATGTTGCGGCCGGGGCTGTGACTGTAAATTTGAGTTTATGATTGGACACTTTATTGCCGCCCTGACGTAGCCACTTGCAAAAGGAACATCGCCATTCGCCATTCGAAATTGACAAATTACCCGTTAAGCACTATTTCTGGCTTTCATGACCTTCAGGCGGGTTCTGTGTATCTGCTAAAGGTGATTTACGATTGTATGTTGGATATTAAAATAAATTCCTTTTTTCCACCCAGAAATGGAAGGCACTTAAAATGTGTAATAAACTCCTTACCGTATAGGTATTCATTGCAAATAAACATGCAGCGATAAAATTTTACCTGGACTTTTGTCTTAGTCCAAATATTGATGAAAGACATCAAAAAGTGGAACTCCTCTCCCTCCCAAAAATTTCCCAAAGGTGAAAATCATAAAATGACATTTACACAGGACATAGGAATGGAAGAATGGCAGAGTCGCTATGATCTCAAATTTGAATGAAGGAAGCAAGAGACTTAAGTATTAAACTATCAGCGATGCATACAAATTTCAATTCTGGAGGAGATCGTTTCCGTTATTGTCATCTTCATACAATAATCTCTTGGATTCTACTTTTATTTCTCATGTAAAGGAGTAATAAAACATTATAACTGGAATATTCATCACATTTACGATTGCCATATGTTTGCGAGGGTATTATTTATATGGGCTCTAAATGTTTTTTATAGTCCTGAAGATGAAGATGTTGGATATTCGTATAAATTTACGGGTTAACAAAAATATGTGCTCTTGGTAATTTTATTTTATTGTTTTTGAAAATAATCACCTGCAGGAATGGAGAATATTTATAGTCCCAATGTTCTTGGATGGAATTTTTATAAATTCTTCCTCGAAAAGACAGTTGTCAACTTAATCTGGCAGTCAACCATCTGTAGAATATTCCTCCTATACATGCCATATTGATTCACCACGTTACATATCTATTCAGAATGGTGGAAGCCTGTTTAAAACTCCACGTGGTAGTAATTTTACCAAAAAAAGAAAAAAAACATTCGATCAGTTTCCCTTAGAAGTAAGCCTGGCGCGAGGCCCAAAAAAAAAGAAAACATTTATACTGACCAATCTTATAAGCCAATTAAAGATATCCAGATTACCATCAAGCCAATTCCACATCTAAAACGAAATCCGACAAGCGGTTGGATTGGAAGGCGTTCTCATGAGCCAGGCGTTGGAGAGAGTGATCCGAGACAAAAGAGTGAACGACGAGAATCTTCTATAAGATAATCCGGATACTGGCTTACGCAGACGATATTGAGATGATTGGTAGAAACAATGAGCTGTACAAGAATACCTTTCATCCAGATAGAGCAGACGGTAAGAAATATAGGTCTGCACATACATACGAAACATTGGTCCCTTAATTCAGAATAGTGGAGGGCACATTTGAAGAAGTTCAATCGTTTAACTAGTCACTTTACATACAGAAAGAGTGAAAGCACAGAGGGTGCCCTTTACTATCTAGTTAAAAAATAGAAGGAATTTTTCGTTCCAAAGAAAAAGGTCTGTGTACTTTCCTTGACATTGAAGGTGCTTTCGACAACACTGGCTACGACTCAGTAGCAAAAGCAATCAGTAGCAGAGGTATCGAGGTTTCGACCAACCAATGGATAAGGGCCATACTTGAAAGTCAAGATATCACTTCCTCCACAGGGAGAGTGTCTGTGTCTGTGACTGCAGCTTAGCGCTGTCCACAACCAGATGTCCTTTCTCCCCTTCTGTGGTCACTCATCATAGACAATTTTAATCCTGATGACTTGGCGATTTTAAATTCCTTGAACGGACAACGGCAATTAAAATTCAGAATCTACAAAGAATTGCGCTACGGCTGCATTAGAAGCTATTGTAGTGCTTTTACCCCTGCCGCTAGATACGCAATGGCCAGGGAGTACTGTTTAGGCAGGTTAGTTGGGGTAATAATATTGGACCGTGGAATCTGGTCTAATAGTGTTTTAGAACTGGACGCTAAAGGTCTAGTCTAGTACTCGAACGAATCGAAGATGGAATCTGGAATAGGAGCTGGTGTTTTCGGAACCCACACCAAAGTCTCGATACCAATGGGTATGAGTCCCACGGTTTTCCAGGCGGAACTCCATGCCATTGAAGCCTGCGCTATGATTAACCTTAGTAAGGGTATTATCTGCACTACGATTAATAGCTTTTTAGATTGTCAGGCAGCACTTAAAGCATAATCGGGAAAGTAACCATCGTGTAGCATTGGGATAATATACCAGTGCTTAAACAATTAAAACGATTAATCCGGCGTTTTTCCTTGATCTAGACAAAGATAGCATTAGAAAGCTGGTGAACTTTTTTACAGGTCACTGTGGCTTGTTATATCTCCTTAGCAAAATTAATCTAGGACTTACTATCCTTCATTATGGAGGTAGTAGTGGACCATATGATACAATAGATCTTTTTGGGTCGCAGTATCAACCAAATGGGCTTTTCCGGGTTCCGGGCTAATTGTTGCAGCCGATAACAGCATTGAAAAGAAATACACGCACGGTAGATGTATGACAACAAAGACTACATAAGTTTCTCAAGACTCTTCTAATTCAGTTGGAGCCCTGAATTGTAATTGTTAAATCAGTACTTACATATGGATCAGGAACTTGGGTGCTTAGCAAAAAAAACTACTTTGACCACTTAACCGCCGCGTTCGAGAAAAAATTATTACGGATAATTGTTGGTCTGGTCCTGTATATGAGGAATGACGATTCCGAAGACTCTAAGATAATGAGATCTACCTGCGTCACCGCGATGTTAATATAGATGAGTTAATATAGATGACATTTGGTGGATTGATTGGACTGAATATCGAAGAACAGCCCTACGCTGGAAGAAGGGCGTAGACCAGTAGATGTTTGGGTCTCTACGAAGAAATCTGCAATCTGAAGATAATGCCAACAAAATAGAGTTCCAAATCGGTGTTAGCACCCAAGTTCGTTCGTATCTTGAAAGGCATGACCTATTATGAGGCTCCATCATACAATCACACAAGTAGCTTTCTCAATATTCCAACAACCCTACTTAAGCTAAGTAAAAATCATTCCTTTGCAGTTCCAGAAAATTGTGCGTGTATGACTTCATCGATTAAAAGTTTTTTCTAAGCGGTAAACGGCAACTAGTTGAACGTGGATTGTGGACGTGACTCCGACCTTGTTACATTACAAGCGAGAAGCGAAAGTTATGGGAAAATAATTTGTTCTCCTTATTTTATTTTTATTCTTCCGGTAATTAACTGACGTTAATTAAATCACGTAGTTGGATGTGCGCAAATATTTATTTAAAGGTTAGAGGACATTCTTTTATCTTTGATATGTTCAAATCGATTCAAGTCAAGATTAAAGAAGAAAAAAATAGTTTTTTATTTAGAGAAATAAATAAAAGGTTCAAAAGGTCAGAAGAAAAAATTGAATTGAAAAATGAAAAGACTTGGCTTGTCCTTATCCCATCTTCACAATACAAGTGAATTATCTCTGGAAAAGAAATTTCTCTTTCGTCAAAAAGTAATAGGAAATCCCCAAAGGCGTATTAAGTCTTTTGTCCGAAGACCAACGTATGAGAATCATAACGTCTTTGTTGTTTTGTACCTACTTGTCTTGGGAAAGTTTTGATTTATGCTCAGTAAGCTCATTGCAGCGAACAGGTGGAAGATCTACGTTCTATTTTTCTTCTGAATAAGGATGCACAGCAAACACTTATTGAAAGACAAACATTGACATAGAAAATGCGATAATCTAAAGGCAGACATGCATCATGCACCCAAGACCATATGCAGCACACATCCTTGAAGTAACAATCGAAATAAGGCTTCATGTTTTCTTTGTTATGCGTTGTTGTAGTGCTCTATTCACCGTTATTGAATTATGTTCTTCATTCCGAATTAACGAAGATTCTAACTCGTTGAATATTTACCTGAGTACCTCCTGAGCCGATTTACAATCGTACTTCACCCAATCGAAATATCCATCCAGTTTGCGTTCGTACCTAGAGAAATTGATTGATATACCAAAGTCCAAGTACGTATCGTATCGTATAGCTACGTTTCCGACTGGCCAGATGTACATATTTCTCCAAAGGTGTTCTTCAACGCTGGCAACGTGCGTCATTGGACTTGTACAGATTATTGGGAAAACAACCGTCCACTTTGAAAATCATTTCTTCGTACCGGTCCATATACACTATAAAATTAATTTTTTCCAACATCATTGAACCGCTGTTTAATCGTAAGCTTATTAAATATTTTGAATTGTTGACACAGTCATTTTCTTGAGCAACGATTCAATGGTATTCTGATGGCAATCAAATTTATCCTTCGCAATATTTCCAAAATCATTTTTTTTGAAAAATGCGTGCATGTGAAACTGATGGAATCCTTCTTCATTTCAACTGGAAAGCGATTTACAGCCAATAAATTCAAGATGTTTTAAATTTTTTTAATCTGAAATAATCTCTATAAATACAGGAGTTCTACAGGGCTCTGTTCTGTCTCCGATACTCTTTTTACCTTGATCAACGATCTACTGTCTTCTACCAAAAACTTTATACATTGTTAAGCTGACGACAATGAAATCAGCTTGCGATATAAATGTTCACTGGCTACCGATACTACTTCTCCAAAGTAAAGTTAAAACATGAGCATCCTTGCCACTTCAACAGCATGTATTCGGTCACTGCAACATTTCAACCGATTTTTTCTTTAAACTTCAAATGGTCATAAATCCTTAGAATTCATCAGTCTGTTTTTAGGATGCTCCGTTAAGTTCATACAGTTTCTTTTTAGCCGAATATGTAATTATCGGTCAAATTCTAAATTTCCGCACCATCACATTCAAAAAAATATAACACAGACATGTTCTATTTTCCTTTTTCAAATTACTGAAAGGATTTGCTATGCCTTGTAAACTAATTATAAAAAAATATTACCTACGAAAACTTAACACAAAATCTGTTCATGTGACCAACCTAAACTTCTGTTAACCAAAATTGAACGTAAAAATAACATAGAAAGCGTATGATTATCCTCAAAAACAAATCAATTCACAGAAGATGAAACCTTAGACTTTTCCTTCGTTTTTAACTTATTGCTCACAATCACATTCACACGCTCCCAGAAAAGGATATTACAGTTTACTCGTAAAACAAAGTTCAAAAGAAATTGTAGTGGCGGAGATGTTTTCCACGCAACTGCAAAGTAAAACCATTTCATTGGGTTGGGTTATACTACTTCTTCTTCAATTAGGGATTTCCTTTCGCGAGTTTGCCAATTTGTTTTCTATCCAACAATAAAAATGGAGTGTTCTGTGCCAAAGGCAGGAAGTTTGGAACTTTTTCCACAGAGAAAATCGCTTAAAATGTACCTTACCTAAATGCGATTATTTGTTCTCTCAAAGAACAACTTTCTGACTCCACACATGGTAAAGGTTCTTGAACATTATCAACTCATATGAATGCTGAACTAATACTTTCGAATTAGTTTGCGAAACACACGAGAACCCACCCCCACGACTGTTCACCAAAGCACCCAGCACATATCAACCGTGGGTGGGCTAGCCATTTATCGCTCGTCTCCACCAACTTTTCATTGTAAAAAGTTTTAGACTTTCTTTGCAAAGCCAACATGATGTATGGTTCGCGGTGAACTTGCAGCGGATATTTGTGCATAAATTGCGGCTAAAATCACGGCTTACGAGCTAATATGTGGGATTGAGTAGAAATATGAAAATACTCGCATGTATCCTGGGGTATCCTTCTTGGAACTGCGTTGCGTTGTGTTTTGTTGTTGTTAACTAAAGTGCTCCTGTTAAAATTTCAGCTTTTTCTTATTTTAGTGGCTGGATTTTTTGTTGTTTCTGTGGTTGCTTGTGCCACTGAACTGGATCCTCTTCAACATGTTACAGAGTGCGGGCTCAATTTGTTTTAAACTTTTTCTTCCCATGGACCAAAACCCTTCGAAATTCGAAATGAGATTATGCCACTTCTCTGTACTAATTTGTTTGTTTCTACGCTACGTACGCTAAGGAAGTAAAAAATATTTACTGACATGTAAAGTAAAAAGGAGATGCATATTTTTATGTTTGCTGTGAGCGGTGGGGATGTTTTACTCGCAAGGCATTTCTTAAAAGTCGAGTAACCAAGACATAATATTGTAAACTTTTATTCGATTTCGATTAAACTGCTACCAAATAGTAGAATATCCCTAATCTACTTGAAGATAATTATGTGCAACAACCGATGTAGCAAGTTACCCATCCACTTGTTCATTGCACATATACCGTGAAGCCTATAGTATAGTACAGCACAGAGATAATATAATTTAGTATTTGTTAATTTTGGCGGTCCGCCATCAGCAGAATAGGGGAAATAACACGGAATGCATGAGAATTGCAGGTTTCCGTAACTATCTGGCGGAAGTGCGATCAAACCTCCACGTGGTGGCCGCCGGTAATCTTCGTCCAATAAAGGAAAAGCTGAATGATCGGGCTAGGCCCTTCAAAGTAAGGTTGGCGCGAGGACAGTAACGTCGCCCGTAAAAAATTATCGTTACGGAACCCAAAATCAGCCTCAGATACACTGATGAATGACGAAGATGACGATCACGACAACGAAAACTGCTAAACGATCTAAGAATTTTCTCATGGAATGTACGCTTACTGCTTAGCAGCTAGCCGATACCCTGTCCAAATATAATCCGACTTAACAGCAATTCAGGAGATGCGGTGGACGGGGAATCGTGTCTTACAAAAATCAGAATATGACATACTTTACAGCTGTCATGGAAGACACATGTGCTCATGTTTCCCAGATGAAGAAAAAGAAGAATTCTTTGAATCAGTCCAACAAGAACTCCATTCCTGTCCTCAGTATGACGTTAAAATTATTCTGGGGGATATGAATGCCAAAATAGATAGGGAGCCAGTATTAAGGAAGTACATTGACATCAATAGTTTACATGAGAACACTAATGACTAATTACAAAGGACAACGAGTCATAGAGGTGACAGTCCACAAAGTCTCCTTGATATCTTCTGATGAAGCCACTCACAACCAGATAGATCACGTGTTGATAGAACGCCGCCATAACTCGAACCTGTTGACGGTACGTACGTACCGAGGTGCCAACGTTGACTCTGACCACTATCTTCTCTGTGTGGTGCTCATTGCATAATCCAGAAAGACAGCATCCGCACATCAGATACGAGTCAACACGGCTGCCCTTCGCAACGAAGAGACCAGAAACAACTACGGTCAAGCGATAGGACTCGACCTAAATGCAGGAAGAGTAAGTCCTGCGGCTGAGATGTCGGGCGTCGAAGAAAAATGGACACGCCTTAGGAATACTGTCAGTAGCACTACTGACTCCATCTTAGGCAGTAGTCGTAGAGATCGGAACGAATGGTTCTATGACGAAAGTTACCTAGCGACTGAACGTAAGAATGTTGCGTACCGAGCAATGCAACAATCTCATAGAACGCGGGCACGCGAAGATGAATGTAAAATCTCACAAGATATAAAAAACAGTTCACCAGCGAAAGATCCTTTAAGTCAGTATAGCCCAATACGATAAAGTCATCATTGGTCCATACCAGTGTGGCTTCATCCCAGGGAAATCAACAACTGATCAAATTTACACCCTTAGGCAGGTGATGGAAAAATGTCTAGAGTTTCAAAGCTCACTACACCATCTTTTTATAGACTTTAAAGCCGCCTAGCATAGCCAGAGTAGAAATTTATAAAGCCATGAGAGAATTTGGCATCCCAAATAAACTGAACCGATGATGTAGGTTCACCATGATCAATGTTATAAGCCAAGTAAAAATATCCGAATCACTATCAACCCCATTCTACATCTATAACAGGCTCCGACAAGCGGATGGACTGGCCTACGTCTTCTTTAACCTGGCGTTGGAGAGAGTAATCCGAGACTCTGTCGTAATGGCGAGGGGAACAATCCTCTATAAGTTCATTTAGATACTTGCTTACGCAGACGACATCGACATCGTTGGTAGAAGTCAAAGGGCTGCACAGGAAACTTTCATCCAGATTGAGCGGTTTGTCTGTAAAACTCTTTTATCTATCTAAAACGCTGTTTTTATATATGGTTGTATGACAACAATTTAAGTTCACAATAAACGCCAGTTTAACTACCTTAAACTTTCTTTAAATACCATTAGTTACTACTTTATTTTACGTCATTTGATGGGTTATCGCTTGTTACAATCACGTCAAACTTCTCACATCACTTTTCAAAATCTATTTTATTATGCAATACGTAATAATCTTCAAAAGACATCAAACCGTATAAACAAAACTGTCAAAACACTTTCGGTGACACATTACGAGTACAATATCAAAAATACAATATTACTTAAATGCTACAGTTTCTACAGACCTTAATCCCAAATCCAATTAAATTTCCAAAGAAACTAATTTGCTAATAAGTTCTTAATATCTTGCTTTTTAACTTTTATCATAACATCTTCAACAGAATTCCACAAGCAATACACCTCTTCAAAGTGACTTAAGCAATATAGTAAATCGATATTCTTTACATGGAATATGCCAATAAACGCACACATTTATACATTACACATACATGACATGTATCCCACTGCAAATTTCGACAGAATATCAAAGATTAACACAGAAAGACTGAAGTAACTTTTGTAATAATCATCCGATTACCTCAGTTTTCCGATTGAGTTTTTTATTTGCTTGCAAACTTTCACTACTATCAACAGAAGATTTTCTTCGTAAAACTTCGAAGGACTGAAATCACTTTTGATGTCCCTCTGGGCATGAATGAGTTTATGCCAATGAATGTACGATTATATTAATAAATTTCTTCCAAGTTTGCCTAATGCCGCCACACAACATGCTATCCAAACAAACGACTCTATCTCCAAGTCGATCTCTACTGAAGTTGCATCGATTGCAACTTCCCCGACAGACTTGATCGTAAAGTTTTCCTCTGCGGTTTGAATATCGAATGTTAAACAAATTTGGTAATCTTTTAAAACAAATGTTGTGACAAATGTTATTAAACATCTCAAATTAATTATCATTTTCTTCTTTCATTTGTTCATTTCAATATTAAATTTAAAGTAATTTTCATCGGATATTGTTCATACATTAAGTAACAAATGACTATACAGAAATAACAGGAAGTTGTGGTTTTCCTATAGGAGTGTCCAGAGCACACAACTTAATTACATGGATCCCCAGTGAATTATTGAATATTTGTGAATTTGAGCTGTTTTATTGCTGCTGGCTGTTTCTAATGTTTGTTTTGCCAAACTGGCAGAGAAGGAAAGTTTGTCGTAGCAAAAAATTACAAGACTTCATACGAAAAATCGAAATTTATTAAGTTTTCTTAAATGCACTTTGGCCATTGTTATATAATGCAAAGCAGAAATAAGTTTTTTCCAACTTTGTGTGCGTAAGAATACGTATGTTTACATGCTGGTTATGATCTACAGCTTGTGAGGTTACCAAGAAAATAAAATTAATTTTCCATGTTTCATATACCCAGAGAACTACCCCTAAGGCTAAAGTAAGTTTTGTATTTTAATCTTTACTTTACTTCGAAGCACAACAAATTTTGTTAAGAAAATCAAATTTAAATAAATTCATAGTATATAGAAGAGCATGTCTGTACTGCAATGTTTTCAAGTGTATATCACAGAATAAAAAATCAAAAAAAAATCTGTTGATCCTTTATGCCAAAGCTGTAACTTCATAATGCTTACGGCTAAATAACTAACCCACTAACTCGCTGGCATAGCTGCTATTCCGGATGGGCCTGCTGAGGTGAGCAACTGCACTGAAATGCACTGCTAATTCCGGCACCAAAGATCGAATCCATGGACGACTGTAAGGTTTTTATCGCACTTCCTCACTTTGATTTGTGGACCTTCTTTTAAATGAACACCGTCGTCTCTTTCCTCGTACCGACCCATTGCGCTAACATCCATACTTTCTTAAGTCATGGAAAAGCTGATCAATCGTAAGCTTATGCAATACCATGAATCTCAGGATATTCTTAGCGAAGTTCTTACGGTTTTCGAAGGCAACGTTTTACAGGTGATCTGATGGCATATCTCACCGAAAAGTGGAACCAGTCTATTCACAAATGCGGTGAAAGTAAAGTTGATGCATTTGATATTTCCAAGGCATTTGACAGAGTCAGGCATCAAACTTTTTTGTCCAAAAATGAATACCTATGGAATTGATAAGACCCTGCTTATTTGGACTAGTAACTACCTTTCTAACCGTTTAATTCAGGTCATATTGGACGGTTTCAAATCCAGTATTCACCACATAAACGCCGGTGTTCCCCAAGGCTCTACGTTGTCTCCGACAATCTTTTTCATTTCATTAATGATCTTCTATCCGCTACTTCAAATCCAATTCATTATTTTGCTGACTACAGCACTCTTACCTTTTCATAGGAGTTCGCTCTTTCTGCACGCCCTTCTCCATTCCAAGTGGAACTTGAACAACAATGATGTTAATCACGTTAAATTCCGACCTTAAAAGCATAACGAGGTTGGGACTACACAATAGAATTTTACTCTTCTAAAACCTTGTGCTGTCCTCTGCCGTATAAGCGTAATTTAAACCCACAACCTATATCCATGAATGGATCCTGCATCAAAGAAACTGAAAAAAAAAATCATGATTCTAGAAACAATGCTGGGAACTGATTAGATTTTGGGATTTTTCGTCACAAAAATATTTGGTGCAACTTTGTTTTTATTTAAATCATCTGCTTCGCTCGATTTGTCTCAACAATAAGTGAAATAAAATTTATATTTCCAGCGTATATTTTAGTGAGAAACAGCATTTCGGAAACATTTTTCTCCCCAAAACCTAAGCCGAACAATTTTCAATCGTACCAGGCCTTAATTCAAACTGTGCCCACAAACATCCGTTTCCTTTCGAACACTACGTCTGCTATATACGAGCATAAATAATTGCTCCCCTCTATATACTGACAACTTATGGCTAATGACCGTTGCATCATCATTTTGATCGAGGGATGAAATTCATTTTTTTTTTGAAATACAAATGCACTTGTCACTCGAAATCATCTATTGAGTGAAGATATGTCTGTGACTGTGTGTGTGTGTATATGTTATATGAGTAGCACCGTAGCGTGTTCGACGGCCGTATGACTATATCTCGCATGGTAAAGCAATAAAATTAATGGAGCATTACGATTTTGCTGTGATTAATTTCATTGAATAATGTGGGTTAATAGAATGGTTTGGGAATTATGAGGTGGTACGCTATACAGTCCCCACCCCCTATCACCAGTGTGGCGAAGTAATAAAACAATGTTATCGGTGTAGTAGCATCGCATCACACTCGAATGTTACGAGTAAATGCAAAATAATCGCGGTGGCGATTGTGGTAAGCAAGTAACTCATTTGTGGTTTGAATGTACAGGAAGGAGTTTCCAATGAATATGGCTGTAGCAAATGCCTACCAATAACAAGTACAACAACAAGTCCAAAACACACAATGTACCGCAAGTCGAATATCATAAAATCAACGCGGCAACGTCCGCCACTCGTGTTGACCATCACGCCGATGATTGTTCTGTAATTGCTGACCAATTACTTTGATTATCCAATCAATTGGAAATTATTAATTGACAATGACAATTATAAGGAAATCAATGATGAAGATGATGAGATGACCCAAAATTTCTATGGAAAGGGCCTCAAGAATAATTACATATATGCATATTTGACGGGTAGGTATCCTTTTTTTACCCGCATTGAACTGCACTTAACCCTGAAACGCGGTGGTTGTGGTTACACTTTATGATTTGAGTCAATATCATAATGGAATTGAATATTTATCCGTTGTGATGTGTGTGTCTAAAGTGTGCTATTGTGGTAATGTGTATGATTCCAGCTCTAAAAAAAGTAACGATAATTGCATACATAAAAAATGCAAACAATAATGCACTGAATGGATTAACTGAACCAAAGTAAAATAGACAAACAGAGTAATTTGTGACTGAAAACACATTTGGTTAAACACATGTGGTGCGGTCATTACAGGTGTTTGATATAAAAAAAATAACACAGTGTATATATACGTAAAATAATGAATTTGTGAAAGAAAGCTTTGCATAGAAGATGATAATAGTTGTTATTGATTTTGCAAAAAAAAATACATTACAAATATTGAAGGAAAGTGCGGTTGCGAAGTTAAATACAGTCGAACAAAGCGAGCGGAAATTTTTATACGACACGTTGTTTAAGATAGCTATTTGTAAGTTGTTATATAACATGTAATATCCCTTTAAACCCGTTTACAATATTTGGACAGTTTTAAAATAAAGTAAAGCTGAATACTAAACATCAGAAATATGTTCATCCTGAGGCAATCTTAAGTTTCTGGTTTACTGGCATAGCCGTGGACTCGATAAAGTCCCAAGGAATAAAGTCCATATGCATTAAATGAGACGACGAACGAGGAGGTATGTATATTTGTGGTGATAACAACGTCAGCAAACTTCGGTTTTTTTAAAGACAACCCTTGCACGTATGGCCGAAACTGCGAGGCAAAAAGATCTATTGTATTATACATTATATGGGTGTAAGTATTTTAAGAAGCGTACCACTTCCCTAATGAAAGATAGTACGTCTTAGTAGCTTCTCATCTCCAATGTTATGCAAGCCATTCACAGAGAATTCGCTCGGATGATTTGTCATCCTCCGAGTTGAGCCTATACATTCCGTGTCTGAGCCCAGATAATTTTGTTAAGGTGAATTCGCACGTTTACCAGCTTTCTGATGTTATCCTTGTCTAGATTAAAGATTTCTTTTTAGGAAAAAGGCCTTATTAATTGTTTATATTGTCTCAGCTTCGCGACATTTACCCAGTGGGCCAGACGAAATTTTATGATACAATTATTAATAAGTAATATCTGGGGAACCGACCATAATGTCGGGGATAGTGAAGAACATGTCTTTTTCAGAAATTGAGTCAAGACTTTTTAGGTTTCCCCCATGGTCACCTGGTTTGTACTTATGTTCTAACTGCAGCTTAATAGAGCTTCTAGCGGCAGTCGTCCTTAGGAAGATTTGTAAGGGAGAAAGTGCAACTATAGCTTCTAATGCAGCCGTACGGCAGGAACCTGTGATACCGGCAGGCAATTTCTTGGAGCTTCTGAAGCTTAGTTTCCGATGTCCGCGATGGCCGCGTACGTGATAAGTGGCCTTACCATCATTGTTTAAATTAAGTGTATCATTTTTGTGTTTACACCCCAAGTTGACTCATATTGCCTTAGATACGCGTTCGATGGCGGACTTCATATGAGGGTACCAGTTAGGCTGTTTATCACCGATGACACCGAGATATTTAAACCTCACTGAAATAATTTTAAATGGTGGTAACATTGATTGGTCCACATAAGTGGAGAAAGGATTCCTTCCAGGGGACAACACTAATCTGCGGTCACAGACAATGACGCACTTGCTGAGGAAGAAGTAATATCTCGACTTTCAAGCATTGCCTTAATCCATAGATTGGTCGAGTCTGTCTTCGATACCGCTGCTACTAATTTATATCACTATTGAACCGAAGCCACAATTATCGAAAGCGCCTTCATTGTCAATAATTCAGACAGAGAATAAAAATTTCATTTTTTCTTCTTTACAAGATAGTATGTATGCAAACTGACTTGAGTGCAGATGACTAGACAAATCTAGCTAGCCTCTAAAATGAACACCAATAAGTGTACCGGTACCGGAACCGGTGGATCTCGCGGTCCATTTAAAAAGTCAAAAATGTACCACCGGTGATCACATGGGGCTCAAGTTGTTAATAAGCTTTTTTTGTTCGAAAACTGCGACAGACGTATAATATGAACCTTTACACAGAATTTTCTTCTGTTTTAATTTTAAGTTTTAATCTTTAGCTGTGCAATGTGCAAAATGTGCAACATGCCTTACGAATGGTCTTGCCCGATATCAGATTTCAAAATATTGGGCTCCCTGAATGTTGTACAAATTCATATTGGAAATGTTAAATTAACTAAAACGCACAAGCCAATTAACGTAAATCACCCTGTTCGACTAGCCTGACAAAATTAATGGCTTTCCGCCGTTATCGCATGTTCCCTATTGTTATGGCGGTGAACATGTAATATCAAATCGAAGCTATATACTCGTATCTTTTTCCCGAGTCCAAAGCATAGCTTGCCATTTAAAATGACCATACGATGAGCTACTATCAAAAGTTTCCCTATCTCTTTATCTATCTCTCTCTCACACTCTCTCGCTATCTCCACGCATTGATCTAGACACGAAAACAAAATCAATTTACCAAATCAAAATGCAAACCAATAACTTTCGCTAATGGCTCAATTTCCTGAAAAAGCGTGTAGCACACATCCGCATGTAAATGGTTTTTTTTGCTCCATTATGATAAATTCGGACCAACCTACGCCCACAGAACTCAATGCTATATAGGATCACTTTTATATATGGAATTTTGTCACGGAATTCCGGATAAAATGTGAACATTAGAGACAGAAAGAAGGAGTGAAAGAGAGAGAAAGATTGAGAGACAGAGATAGCGAATAACACTACAACTCACACAATTATATTCCATATCATACACATATCGTAACAGTCAATTCTAATTACAAATTGTTGATATTTACAGGAACAACAAGCGATGTCCTATGGTATAATAACCTGGTCATGTTAGTGTTTGCGCTATAGAAAAAGAAGTAATTGCCAACCATGAATAGAAAATATCCTGTTATTAGTTTTTGCTCCTGCGTAGACCCATATCAGTGCATTTAAAAGTTCACAATAATGAAAGGATTTTCTTGGACTTCGCTGAGTGCGTAGATTTTGAATTTTGTTGAAGCGTTTCTAACCAAAATAAGGCAGTAGCCACAATGTATCTCAATAGACCTTTTAATCTCAATGTTTTTTCCTGTTCAACTAACACACCGTCTCAATTTACAAATACTACCATTTACGTATAACCGGCTATAAGCTTGGCACAGGGTGGGCGTTAAGGAAAAGGAGGACAAAAGAGGAGATATCTATGAGCTGTGTTTTGAATGCCTGTGGATTATAGTGATTTGGAAAGACAGAGCTTGGCAATTGGCCATTCATATATAAATGCCATCACTTAGACGACAAAAGACAGCATTGGGTTTTTGAAAAGTTAAATTATACTCGATTGTTTTCTCTCTTATCTACAATGCTGGTGCTTAACATACGTAGTTATTTGAGTTTCACATGAGAAGTGGTGGGGCGTTCCTCAAACTCAAACTCAAAATGAGAAGCTGAGAGTGCTGTCATCGTCGAAAGAGTGAAGTGGATTAGAAGTAATGGACAAGTGATCATTAATAAAAATGAGAAAGAGTGTCGGGGACAAAATAGGGCACTGGGGAACGCCAACATTTATGTGATGTATTTTAGACTTGAAACCGTCCAAGACAAATTGAATTGAACGGTGCAAAAGAAACCTTCTAATCAAATGAATCAGTTTTTTTATCGCCACCAAAAGCACGCATTTGGGCAAAAGAGCTTGAGGCCAAACTCTGTCAAATGCCTTAGAAATACCGAGTGCAACAGCTTTTCTTTCACAAAATTGATGCAAAGATCGGCTCCACTGTTCGGTGAGATATTTAACTTCGTCGTAGCCGGTCACAAGTCCGGTTGAGAAAGGAGGATTGGTAAACTCGGGTACTTAGAGTATGCTCTTTATGGGCTACATCTTCGTACTTTGCGACCCTGAAAGGGCTGAGGTGATTTCTTAGGTGGAGCTCTTCGTATTTAGCAGCCTTGTCGTAACAAACTGAATTGACTAGTGGTGCCTGGGATAGTTTCCTGGGCGGTAACGAGAGGTACTCTTTCCGTATAAATAATCGTTGCATAAGTGATTTCACCAGAAGGGAATAATGTCGCCAGTTTTACCTTTTTATATGGCTTCTAAACTTTTTAACATGTTACCACTTGATCTCAGATCATGTTCTTCCAAATCTATTTTTTTGAGAGGAGTAATGGAATTTCTTTTTTCATTCGATGATCATAATAGTATTGAATCTTTGCCATAACAAATTGTTTTTCTATACAATTTCATTTATTCCCATTTATTTTAATTCATTATTTGTTTTTAATTTAAATGTTAGTAAATGAAACAGTAATAATATCTAAAAAATGTATATTGATTTATATTATTAACAATTTATACTAATTAACAAAAAGTTTCACAGATCAAAAAATTAAAGATTTATGAAATTGAAGTGAAAAAATAGTGCTAGTCCGAAGATATCTCAAAGAGCACCAATTATTGTGGTATGCATTTTTTGAGTTCCGCTTTTAAGTTATTCTTCCCTGGATAGTCCAATACGTTTTAGTCATTAAATTAAAGATTTATGAAATTGAAGTGAAAAAAATAGTGCTAGTACGAAGATATCTCAAAGAGCACCAATTATTGTGGTATGCATTTTTTGAGTTCCGCTTTTAAGTTATTCTTCCCTGGATAGTCCAATACGTTTTAGTCATTACTTACCCTTGCCTATGAGACTCCATTCTGAGAAAATCAATAATTGATTTCACCTTTAGACAAGCGATGGAAGAATGTCTAGAGTTCCGAATCTCACTGCACCATCTGTTATTAGACTTTAAATCGTATCTACGATAGCAAAACCAGATTTAAGCTTCATAAAACCATATATACTGACACGACTATGTAAGTTGCCACCTTAAAAATGTATTTTTACTTCAGCCACAATTTTTGCATTCCAGTAGTGTTTCATCAGTAACGGCCTTTTAGCAAATAGCTTGTGTGCTTGAATCAATACGATTCTTAAACTTAAGGAATGTGCAATATTTCAAATTTAAATTTTCCTGTTAAGTGACATTTAACAGCCTTTTATTCCTTTTATTTACTATCAAAATTACTGCAAAGTCATCAAATATCCTTTGTGGTACTTTATGGTACTTCCGACAAAAAATAATTTAAATCTTCCACTCAAAAACATAATTCGCAACAAAAAGCGATAATTGCTAATTTCGCTGTAAGTCTTTTGGGAGTATGATTTAGAAGGACTTTTTACATAGCATGGAGAAGACTAACAGCACTGCCTATAACAAAAGACGAATGTACTTTTTATTATTTCAAATGCTTTTACATTAAGTTTCCGGTGGTGTCTGTTTGTTTATATGTTATTCTGTTTATCAATGTTATTCATGTTGTGCCTCTTTAATATTTTTGTACAGACTACAGACATTAAAAAGGTGTACATGCTTTTTCTGGTAATAATGCCTGTCCAAATTCTGGTAGTTGTTACAGAATATCTTTGCCTTTCCCATCTCCGACTTGGCATCGGAGTGTATTCATGACCCATTCCATAAGAAAACACTCTTAAAAAATGTTAACTGTAATGTTTTTTAAATTCATAAACATAACATCAATTCTATCTTATATTCATTGTATTTTATCATTACAGTCATCGCGACGATAAAATCCACTCATTTGTGACAGTAAGTTATATAGGCAAAACAAATAATTTTTTTGACCTGCTTTAGGATAGTTAATGATGACTTTTTCAGTGTTATTAATTGCAAATTTAAGTTTAAAACAAGTTTTGAACTAGCGCAAATATGAAAATATTTCCAAATATTTCCAAAGTTGTAGGTAAAAGGATTTCCATCAAAACTACATTCTTCCTTTAGCTTTTTTATTTGTACTACTTCCGAAATTTCGAAACGACAATGACACAAGAAGACTGCATTAAAGACTAAATAATAATTTCAGTACATAGTTTCCTATTGAAATTATTTCTCTTTGATATCCTAGCAGGACTTATTTTACTCTTGCTTATAGCTCCGTTAGACATACGAATAGTGAAAAATTCCTGTATGTCTGAGCACCACTTGACAGGATGACAAAAGCAAAAAAAATGGAATAACTGGTTGTGATATGTTTTCTCTTAGACTGAAGTTCCTTGTACTTTTCCTGCCTGCTGTTTGGTGTTTTTCAAAGAACTACGCAAAGTCTGCAATTTGCATTTGCCTGCATCACACAGACAGACAGAAAGACACACGACCAGATGTACTAAACAAAACAGTGATGTTTAGTTAAGTTTCATTTCTGTCAAGTGTACTCATTCATGAAATACAGCCAACCAACCTCTTCTACCATAGTTGGAAATTCCTTATTCCTTATTCTACCAAAGAATTACGATCCGTCAACAGACGACACGACAGAAGGAACTGTTCCCCGGAGTCAAATAGGAACGGATGAACCCGTACGTTTATTTCCAAGCGATGCCCTTTGCATACGACAAAGAAGTACAAAAGTTCTTTTTCCGGCAACAGCGTGCAGAGTGCATTAATCTACTTATTTACACACACACTCGGTAGTACATTCGCGTTTAAAAAGATGTGCAAAATATTTCTATCAGCTAATACAGTTGCTCATTTCAGTTTGAATAGAATAGAATGTGTACAACTCTCTGAAGCTTGATCTGCGAAATTTATTTCCTGCATAAGCCTAACAAATTAAAAGGACATTAAAGTTGAAGTTGCTACTCAGAGGCGCTTAAGCAGAGTATTATCCTTTATCAACTGAAAAATTGCTAGTCGTTGGAAGAGAAGATTATTTGTTTAACTCATTAGCTGCTCGCTGACATCATTGGACATGGTCCGTTTTGATGTTTGTATTTGGCCATAACATTATCATTGTTCTTGTTGAGAAGTTGGACTAAAAGTTTGCAATTTAATTCTACAGAAATTTTTACTGCTTTTGTTTTCAATATTGAGTGGTGTGTTGAAGCAACGTTTAAATTTCATACAGTAAAATTGTAATTATAGTTATGAAAACTACCCTGCAAATGTCGACGTAATATATCTGTCTAAATAGCTATGTGCCTCTCATATAAAAGACTTTATTAGTAAAACATTTCAATAACAAGCCAATATATTAGAAGTAGTTCTATTACCTTGGAAAAGCGTTTGCGACACAAATTTCACAACAAATTTCACAACAGAGGTGAAGTCTCAAAATTATTAAATAAATGAGACGCAGTAATATTATAAAACCAAGCAAAGCGGTTTTGTTAACTTTAATCTAGGTGCGCTTACTACGTCCCTGATGTTATAGCTTAGATTATATTTATCATAAAGACTGGCAGTAGTGTTATATCCTTACTATTTTTAAGACTTTATAGAAATAAAGAAAATCTTATATAGAAGTTTGAACGTTCAGGCAGAGTCAACAGTTAATAAAAGCCAAACAAGGATACGACCTATAAAAAAGATAAAGTTTAAATTTACTCAGACAGAAGATTAAAGCTAAAATCTCATATATTAAAAATATCATATTTGAGAAAATAAATTCAAAAAATTGCAAAAAAAAAAACATCCTAGAACAAAAGAAGAGGATTAGGTAAGGTTAGGTTGTGGTAGCAAAATTGGAACGTTAGCGGTACGTTATGCTACCGCAGGATTGTACACCTAAATTCCTTCAAAAGGACCCATTCCGAGATTTTAATGGATTGTAGTATGTCTCGCACTTTACCGTTTTCGAGATCTTATAGGTTATCCATCAAGCATGTTATGTTTTTGCATTCTTTACCCTAATGCCAGACAGGATCAGAGAGGAGAAGATCTATTGTCTCCTTATCTTCCTTGTCTGTACAGCTTCTGCAGTAGTGCAAAAGAAGACTCACCTGTTCTCGCATGTTTTCCCAGAAGGCAATGTCCTCTCAGTATCCGCTAATCTTCCTCCATGCCCTTGTAGAAAGATTAGCGCAATTGACCGCTTCAATTCCAACTTTGGCAAAACCTGTCTTGATATAGTACATGTGTCGGTGTTTTTCCACCTTTCGATTGTAATGGCTTCTGCCAATTTCAAAAGCACAAGCTTATGTGTCGCAAAAGGCCTTCCCACATTTACACTTCCTATAGCAGATGGAGAGTTGTAACAAGTCTAACTTATTCGTCCGCCCTCCAGTTCCACCCCATGTCTGAATGACCTAGTACCCAAATAATCCGTATGTTAAACTGTTCACTCATCTCGTTTAAAGACATGTAGCAGCTAAACGCTACCTTTGACGTCAGTGAGTCCGTTTCCAACATTTTTGTACTAGAAACTTTACTAAATCACATTTTTCAATGCATACACCATGTAACTTTTATGTGTATATATAACTGAAAATTAAATAATTTAACATTTTAAGCTTCGGAATGCTCTCGAAGTGGCAGAAATTGATAATGCAATTCTCAGGCTTTTAAGGAACCATTTCGTACGGTAAGCCAATCTAGAGAAACGAATTACCTAATTTCAGAGAGAAACAATATATCCAAATCCTCAGTGGATCAGAAATATACCCTTTAGAGTGCATCCGTACCACGGGATTGTTTAACTTCCTTAATTTTACGTTCCAGCTATAGTCGGGAAATATATGCTCACTGGTAATAAAAACTTACTGTCTAAAAGAACTGCAGTAATGTTAAATGATAAAAGTTTTATCAGAAATAAATACTGGGGTCTATATTCGGGCCAGGACAGTTTTCCAACCTAGATTTCCGACATAAAAGATGATTTACATGGTTGTTGCTTGCCATTTCTAAGAATGGCCATTCAAACTCATGAGTGATGAAAATGCCGACATATTTAAGGTAATATTTATTTAAGTTCTCTATTATAACTTCGCGTCGTGTTTGTTCGTTCTTTTGTTTGTTTTTATGTTTGTTTGTCGCCAAATCTTGTGATCAAATTATATTCACTTCCTAAAACCGGAATTTTTTCAAATTTTCACACATGTTTATCTCGACACCAGGGCCGAGTTTTTGCAAAACTAGCCCGATTTTATACAAACTTTGCACAAAAGTGTATCTCCGATAAGAGAATTTACCTTAAATAATTTTATGGTTTGGTTTTTTTTTAAATTTGGCTGCGAGAAGTTAGGTCCTGGCAGTAACTTATTTTACAAATAAATTTATATTTCTACTAAAAGATTTCTTTCCATTTTTTGCTCTTTAAGAATAAAATTATTACAGCTGTCTAATGATAATATTCGTCGCCACAGACCGTTACGGTCCAAGGTCTAGCTTTTCGCGACCATTTGTGTTGTGCGTGTATTGAGAAGCTTTACAAGTTACAAGTTTTTACTCTCGGATGTTTGTCAGACAATCGCGATAGGTGGGACCATGAAAAATACTTTTAATGTTTTATGGGATTCGAAATACGAAACCCCTGCATTGTGTACATTGGTAAAAAACATGATTTAAAAATTTAATAAAATGTAAAGTTTAATTAAATGAAATTATAAGTTTTGCCTTAATACAACTTTCTCCAGTCCTTAATTCATCCCAAATATAAGTCAAGATAACTATCCGCATCAAGATCAAGGTGTTTTGAATTGAAAAAGGACGTTACACATTTCAGCGAAAAAAATAAACAAACAAACAAACAACACAGCTGTATCTTCATTTTAATAGAGAGTAGCAGCTGACAGGTTGTTTTTCTTTGCATCCGCATTGAAAGAGGAAATCCTTTTAGGCGATGCTGTGTTGTTCTGCATAGTTTTTATAGAGCCAGCTAGCTCTGTACATGTACAAATCGTATATCGTAGAGAAGACTTACTATAAAAATATGGAAAAGACTACCTTAAATATTGAGAGGCAGAAGGATTTTGATTCAGAAAGGAGAACTCAGATTCAACGGCTATTCATAATGAAGGAAGGTGTTATCAAAGCCATTTCGAAAACAAATGTTTGTGAAGCTGTTTATTTTCTATGTAAAGCGGAGAAGAAAATACGGGTATCTCATATTAAATCAGAAAATTTTAGCAGAAGATCTTAATCTTGGTACAATGTATGAGATTTTCTTACCCGGGACTAAAATGAAGTTATGATGCATTTTAAAGCTCAGAATGGTGGATATTTAATTATCAGATAAAATAGGTTCACCTGTATGCTAGTAGGCTTCCTTTTATTCAAATACACCCATTATTTATACTTACGGAATTTTTGTTTTTACTTGCAGGTTTTACAATGTCCTAGGATTAAAATTTTTTCACGTAGCATATTCATCGATGTGAATAATTGTTGGTTGCAATCTCTCATGACAGCTTCTTCTCAGTGGAAACTCTACGCACTCTATCTGCTGAATTGAATCATAGTCCCGACAGCAACCATTTATCACTTTTTCTCGAAAGGAAAGTGCTTTGACACTTCCATGTCTCGTCTCCATGCAAAAAAATCATCTTATTATGTTGATGGTAGATGGATATATGAAGATGTCCTTGGAGTATTCCTCGCACGAATACATTTAGTGCATTTATGTGTGAATTGATGTGCTAATTTTGCTACTGGCATTCTAACCCAATGACAGAACAATCTCATTGTGTTGCATGAGGACTTGTGTGAGCAAACGGCATTTGTTATATATCTGTCCAACGAATTAGGGTTCATTATTATTCACTTGCACTCGGAATACTGTGATTGAGACGAGCACAGACTACGGAAGTGAATTAAAGATATAATTAGTATTTGTGTACGCTCTATAATTAAACATAAATTACTTAGAAGCTTATTTAATTTTACTTTATTTTATTTTAAGTTTATCAAATTTTGCGTTCCTCCGGACTTGCTGTGCAATTTGATTATTTTATTTTTTAATGCAGGTAGAATAACATAGTTTTGGTTTATTAATAGAAATTCGTGTCAGACAAAATCTAAAAAATAGATAAAAGTTATGTTTTAAACCCGTTGTAAATGAATGTCTTCTAAATATCAGCATAAGCTTTAAAAGCTCTTATCGGAAATGCCATTTGAAGATAAATGAACCGGCGAGAGTGTGGTCAAGTAGCTATGTGCATCATATCACTATGATTTAAAAAATGTAAAAGACGTTTATAATTTGCTATGCTTCTTTTCTGTGTATTTTTACCTGTTTAGACACGGCAACATCCGACTTTTCGTAATGTCTGTTTGCTGTTAGCTCACATTGCTTAAAAGAAATATTTTCTTCGGATTTTCCCATTTTGCCGAAGTTGGGATTTAAACCGGCGGTGCTGGGTGTAGTCCGGTCGCCATACAGCAGTTCTTACTGATTATGCTAAAAGGATATCTTTATAATCTCGGTATATTAAGTAAGACCTATGACATATGTAAGATGATTAGCTTCGTTATACACATATTTCAGTACAAACATAAAAACATCTTTAGTATAGTAGTAGAACTATACAAGTGTTAGCTAATTTCTTAAGTTAAGAAAATAAGCCAATGGGTGTATTCCTACTGGTTAAGAGACAAAATCCCGTCTCTTCGTTAATCGCCTTTCCTTACAGGAAAGTCTTTGTACTGCGCAGCTTGCCAGTGTGTTAGATGCCGGTTGGATGTCAGTCTAGTTATCGACGATCTACAAAAGGGGAGCGTTGGCAAGTTCGGCAAACGTAGGTGCAGTTATTGTATAAGTGTGTTTTACACAAGGCTCTTCTTTACTCAAATTGATCAAACACACAAACACGTCCGGACGCGGATTTTATACAGAGAATTTAAAAAAGGGAAAAGAGAGAACTGCCAATAAAAAACTATTAAAAAAATCCATTATCATTTTCACTTCATTTCATCCTTAATTCACTTTAAAATAATACTTCTGTCTTTAAAATCATTAAATAATTCTTCACATCGATGTCATATCCGTAATCCGTGCTCTCCTAAGTTATTACCCATTCATGAAAGTGATTACTACTCTCGGCTCAATAAACGAGAGAAGAGCACTTAGAATCGTTCATTACATTGATAGTGCTGATCCTTGTTAAGTTCTTAATGGACTATTGCAGGTGCGAAAACTCCCACAAATGCTGTTAACCTTTTAAGGTAAAATCGCTCTTGGAAATTGTACAAGATTTTAGCCTTAAAAAGTCGAAGTAAATGAAGGCGCTTAAAGGTAAAAACCTGAACAATGGATAGTGTATACACAACCCCAACCAGACATATGTAGGATAGAAATCGAATTAAAGATCCAATCAATTGCAGGGCATTCTAACCGCATACAGCAAACAGCTACCTAGAGAGCCTTCGTCTATTTGGGGAACTCCAATAAAAGAGAACAACAAAAGTCTATACAACGATAGACTAAATTAAATTTTATTTTAGCCTTTAATTTCATATGAATTGTGTAGCCATTTTTGCTGCAGTGCGCCACGAAAGACCAAAGGTGCCTGCCTTAACGGTGCCATCCTTTCAAGCTCATCACACCAGGGAATCGTAAGTTATTTTTCCCATTTCACGCCTTGAATCGCCTATCGCCCATCCCTATCGCACCCAACTTACCAATCAGATTCAATTCGATTGAAATCTATTTTCGGTTGCGCAGTTACTTTTATTTTCGTCTGATGTTAATGGGTCCTTATTGAATTCGCTTAGCGTGATAAATATCGACGGACGGCCGTACTTGGTTCTTTATGTTGTTGCTGATCGAAGGTTTAGGTCGTCCTGAACTTAACGGCAATTTAAAAATGCTATAAAAGCTCAATATAGAGAAATGGAATTGAAAAGGAGGAAAATGATTCCGGGTAATTGCCACACCGCAATTGTTGTTGTTGTTGTTTTTGTTGTACATAGTGCTTTGTAGCAGCTTTGAATATAAAAGGTTCTTCTTTTACAACCATCATAACCCGCGGGGAATTTATTGCGAGGTTTGTTGGATTTAATTGTTATTAAATTGTAGTAACATGAGTCAAATTTTTTGCTATAAATAGTCTGAAGTATCTTTTTATATCTGTCTGATTTATTTATGATAAAATACAGATTTTATTGAATTGTATAAGAACGCGGACAGATATTTATAGCAATCTTCATAGCAGCAGGAGGTTTGGTGTCTTTGAAGTAGTAGGTAACTTGTTTGAATCAAAGTTCTTTGAATCAATCGACGTTTAGCAGCACATAATTTGTTGGCAGGTCGTAGGCAACAACTTCAAATCAAAACAATTCAGCAGTTTGGACGTAAAAGTTAAATTCCTGAATTCAGAAAAACCTAACAGACTAAAGAAGAAGGCTTTTACTAAGATTTAAATGCTGCACATTTTTCTGCTTCATTGATCTTACTTGCTATTACAATTGACCCAAGATTGTCAAAGGATTGTACTACTTATATTTCCTGCCTGCACTATCTGGATATAATTATTTTACAGATCTTGGCTTTCACTAATTATGTCAATATCGTCTGCATAAACAAGTTCCTATATAAACGTTCGTTTGGATCCAAATTCAATGTCATATCCAGTTACCAACTTTCATCTATTAGACAGAAGACAGAACCTTGCGATACTACATTAAATTTAAAAGTTTCCAGGTACAATTAAGCACTTGAGTGTAGATTATAAATGGAACTAAACCTTTATAAATCAAAGAAAAATATAACAACACATTAATAAGAGCAAGCAGTTGAATTTATCCAGAAATTGATGGGTGTAGTTTGTCATGTTCAATTGAGAATCAACATTGCAGCAATAAAAATCGCACTACTTGTCTACTGGGTTCTTACTGTTTTATAGCTTCTTCCAGCAGCGATTCTCAAGAGCGGTACCAACATGCATTCCGCCATATTCAAACAAAACCTTTCAAATTAAGTGTCAAAACAAAAACTCACCCATACTTGGAAGAAAGTAAGACATTTTCAAATGCCCTTATGGAATACAAAACAATACCAATTTCCTAAGATTATAATACTATCTGATCTCTAGAATTAAATGCTTCGAAATATCTAGTTCCAGTTCCCAAAAAAGAAGGGCTATTGTTGGAAAATCAACAGGAAAGTCGCAATTAAAATTGACCTGGCTTAACTGGAATGCCATAGCTCGTCATCACTAAAGCAAATAGCTATTTTCCATTTTAAAGATAATTCCCTATGAATAGTGGAACTCCAGTAATTTGGCAAAATTCTGGCTGTACTCTGTACAACAGCGCCCAACGGACACACTCATCAAATTTTGTCGTCCTTGCTTTGATATAAATCTTTAAATTAACTTTATTTATATTGCATGGTATTTTATGTCCTTAATCTTCTACTGATGAGCTTCAAGCTTGTAGCCTTCAGCTACAACTGCACTGCATTCACGACAATGATCATAATATTGAGGTCATCGCCGGAGTATTATTTTCTTGCAGAATGTTGAGTTGGTTATTGGGTGGTGGTGGTGGTGGTGGTGATGTTAGAGGAGTTGGATCCTTCACGTCTTGCATACAGAGCCGGACGTGGCCCCAACAAATGGCAATTCCATAGTCATCTGAGATTACTGCTCCCTCTTCGGGCTGCTGTTGTTCAGTCGGCCGGTCGACCGGTTCACTTGGTTGCCCTCATTGTCATCTATTATGATGAAAAATATCACACAATAAGAATCGAGTTGAGGATGTATTCTTGAAAGCGACAGTCGAGGGACGGGCGAAAGCCTTATATCCTCATCCTACACATAGATGGAAGATTATAATATTATTATTAGAATATGGTGGGGGAAGATTTCTGTGTTGTTGTTGTGTGTTGTATTTAAGATGCGCGTAAACATCGAAACTCCGCAGATAATAAAATATACCAGAGAAAATGAAAGGAGGAAGAAAATCAGTCCCAGTGGATGATGGTGGTTGTTTCCATTTTTAATCCCGCCAGCGTTCCATATTAGACAAACAAAAAAGCACCACTACTGCAACGTATTGTCCTGCAGTGACATCCTCTGTATTCAGGACAGACAGACACTCGCTGACGTGTTTACAATTCCACAAAATGAAAAATTATTATGAGTTCCGCTCAGCCAACTATGTCCCCAAAAACAATTACTTCTAAAGTATGACATAGATTTTGTTGTAAGCCATAATGCTAGCCCCAGAGGAGTACACCGCACTCAAGTCTCCAGCGACGAGGAGCGTCATTACGGCTGAGCAAACTCAACGTTACAGATTTAAAAGTGCAAAGGCGTACAACTTGCGGGATTAGTGCATGGAACTGTTAACTTACTCTTCATATACTTGGCTAAAATCAACATCGTCATAATGTTCTGGCGTAGCATTTTTTGAGTACGTTCGTCATTATTGTCGGATGATGTCATTGCAGGGAACTGAAGATACGCAGTCATTTGTTCAGTAGTTGTCTGCTATTTAAAACAACGAACGTTGGTGGAAAGAATAGGGAACATCTCGCACCTGAAGAACATGCGGTGCGATATGGCTCAGTGGTACAAAAAATATGTGCGAGATAATCCTACTGAATACTACTCGTCATTGCTCAGTGGAATTCTATATTTACTTATATTTATGTATGTATGTATTTGCCGTGAAACATTTTTTTTTTTGTAACGATACCATCTCAGTTCCCAGTATTTTCAGGAATTAAATTTCTGGAGCGTTCTTATTCTTTTTCTCTGTTACACAGTTAGCGACGGCGGTGCTAGGGAGCTGCAAAAATATCTGGCATTCATAAACTTTAAGTTCTGTGATCTATTTTGTGTTCCATCAGACACTAAATGCAGATCAATTCCGCTGCAGTTGCAGATGAAGTAAGTAATCGCGTGCGTATTATTACGAGCGTCGTTATGTATTTTTATGCTTATACGCGTCTGTAAAGAAGCATCCGTCTATAAGGACTTTTGTGTGGAGCAATGGTCGAACAGACAGCAACGAGAAAGAGTTTGATTTGGATTTTATAATATGGTAAGTTCTGGTCATGAGTATTTTTGATTTATTGATTGATCAGGGAGCGGTATGTTGTAGCGATGCGACTATGCTGAAGTATTGCGCTTCCCCTGACTTGTGCACTAGGTTTGGTGAAAACACGATCCCTACAGAATCACTCCATATCAATAGCTCTTAAGATTGGATTAGGGAGTGGATTCAGGCTTAGACTATGTGATCGCGGGGACTCTTACATGGTTTTATGTCTCCCAAATCGTTGCTCCGCTTTCGTTCAGAAGGTGCCCAGGTATCTTCTCAGCCTCTCGGAACATCTTTTAGCCCTAATTTCCAATCTAAAATGCCCTGTTAGGAACCCTGTATAATGACTCTTTCATACCTCTTTTCAGTCCCAGTATTGTTAGAGATATCTTTGGGCTTTAGCTCACTTGCCGTACGCCTCAAGAAAATTGTTTCCCCCTACTTGTTGAATGAAGCTCAAGAGACTACTAATACGCCAGTATTTGCCAGATCACTAAATAAAGGAATGCTACTAGTTTATGAAAGAGGGCTGGGCGTATACAGTGAAGGTGGAGAGTAGTCTTATCCTCTATATCATCCATACAGCTTCTGCGGAAGTCGTTTGAGAATACACCAAGCCTTGCTGCATGCTTGCCTATTAGACAGTGCCCAGTAATGACACCTATTATAACACTGATGTGCAATCCTTTTTGAGAGATCAGATACTTGAAGGATCAACTACGGTTAGGATGCTCGGTAGCATCCTGCTTCAACATGAGTTTACATGCAGCGATAGGAATCCCTATTTCCACAATTTTCAGGTAAAAGAGGCGGTTCTATGTATGGCGAGCTCATCAGCCTTACAATATCTCTATGCCTCGGGAGCAAGCGAGACTGTTGAACTCCTCTGTCACCTGCTTGAGAGATAATCGGCAGTTGACTTGTTGAGCTTACTCCGAACGATTTGCCTGCAATTCTTCTGCGCAGACTTAACGCTCTTTTTATTTAAACCTTTAACTGCTCGCACTGGTGTATTTTGTACACTGCTATATCAAAACGCATGCTGCTAGGACTCAGCCGAAATCGGCTCATCTATCTTTGTAGTCTTAGCTACAGCCAACGACCAGTTTTGCTGAACCAAAATGAACGAAACTGTTTTGTGAACAGTTATTTAGTAGGGACTCGGTGTGGTTGACAAAATCTACCTTGCGAGTATACCAACTTAAGAAGCAGTCAGTATTCCTCATAACAGTTGCTACCATATAACTGTGTATACAATTTGGATAATTTTGTCTAGTCCTTCAGAACCTGCAAGGTGAAAGAAATGCAGATGAGTAATGAAAATTTCAGAAGTCCTTTTTGAAGAATTGCTTCCATCAAATTGTATATGAGTTCTAAATTATTAAATATGTAACTATCATGCAACAAAGATTTTTTTTGTTTTTTAATATAATTATGTTATAACAAAATATATATTTTATTTTAATAATTTGCATTTTGGAGCCTTTTGCTGTATAAATACAATACTAAAACTACTACTTTTTGTGTTTGTTTCTTAGCAGTCTACACTGTCAAATGTAAGTCCGAGATATTTCACCTCTTACCTGACATCAATCTCTTATCTGTTAACATTGATTGGGTATGTGGATGCGCTCCAGTTGTCTTTGGTTTGTGGAGGTGATCAGTATGGTATTGCTGGGATTTACCCGAATCCCATCTATTTCTACTTTCTTCTTAAATAAATCACGAAAGAAAAATCAATAAGTCTAATAGGATTACATACAATAGCGGGAATAACTGAAAGACGAAACGTCTTGTAGCCGGGTGACTGTTATTATCCTTTTTATGACATGACACAGAAACAAAGTTATCTCAGTTGTCTAGACGTTATTTACATCGTTGCATTTCAATACTCAGAAGGACACAGCAGACGCGTAAAATGGCCTATTATTGTATAGTTTATGTACTCTATTTACAACATAATTAAACAGAGTAGGTTGTACAGGCAAAATGGGCCGGCTCGAAATTTTCACCATAAAAAGCATACACATATGCATATACAAATATTACATCGTTGGGCTGTTGGCACTTATGTGCCTGTTTACATTGCGTCTATTACGTATTACGCACGTAATTACTAGTATAACGCACAAAACTGAGAATAAACGTGACCGATGACAAGACAAGACCCACACACCGCATAATCATCATCTATTCGCATGACACCTACTATCGACTATGAACGAGTATATGTAGTTATTTAGTAAATTTAGCACGCCCATCGAGTATTCTCGTTGGGTTACTTGGTTAATAGAAACATGATATGCAGGCACAACGCGTGAGACTTTCTGTTAAAGATGACCTTGAAGGAGAAAATTCGGTTACAGGAAGGTGAAGGGTTGCAGAGCCTTCTTGAGAAGACTTTACGACCGAACGTATGAACAACCAATAGTATTTTTCACGATGTCCCACCTCTCGCGAATGTCTGACAAACGTCCGAGAGTAACCACTTGTCACGGAGAGCTTCTCAATTCGCTGTTCGGATTCGGCATTTAATTGAAGGTCCCTTGCATTTGTGTGCAAAATTATACATGCACAACACAAACGGTCGCAAGAAGTCTTGGCCTTGGCGAGCAACGGCCTGTCGCGCCCACTATTATTTTTTACTACCGAACGTGACCTTAACAATTGAATTTAATGCTTAAATCTTTCACAACAACTACTATTGTTGACTTGGCTGATTATTAGTTTAATTTTCGCGGCACACAAAAGTCCCAAATAAAATCGATATTACTCTTTGAAATTTGAAAATATTATTATTTTAAATTTTAGAATTGTACTCCTTGCTAAGTACAATTCAGTAACATCGATGCATCGGGGTGAATAAATATTTAAAATTGAAAAATTTAAAAATTGAAAAAACCTTAAACAAATAACAATTCATTCACAAGTAAAAGCCTGCAGTTAGTAGCTCTGCATTTGATTCCACAAACCTGAACACAAGAGCCACAACTTTGTCAGCCTGTGCACTTGTCCCTTTGGGAGCTACGCAAATAGTAGAATTTTATAATGATGGTGATGTTGACTGTCGCTGTGAATGACCCAGCCGAAGTGGAGATATCCATTGCATGAATGCGAACGAGCTTTAGGCAAAGAGCGCTGTAAGTGAGGACTGAGATGTTAATTACTGATAAGTTGTTTGCTTAGACGAAGTGAACACATTCACTTTTTCAATCAGATAGCACCTCATGTTAAGTACACATACAAATAGATGCAAGTCCTTACGGTTTGGCACTCTATGGAAGGCTTCTGATGATATTAATGGCAAAGTTTAAATCAGTTTCCAAAGCATAAATGACTATGTCGTAACAGCAAATATGACGAGAGTTTCATTGCATTACCGGTAGTTTTAGGGAGGTATATTGCGTTTTTTTTATTAAAGAAAAACACAAAAAGCTTGGAAATGTAACTGACAAAACACGAAAAAACATCGAAACGACGAAAACATCGATAGGTACAAACTTAGGAGGAATATGCACATTAAAGTGATGTAAGACATATTGTTACTGTAGGTGGAGCTGTAAAGCCTTGTGCGCTGCGACCTTGAGGTCTATTGTGCATCTGAGAATGTAAGACATAAGAAAATTTATTAGTATTTCCAATAGAAATACTAAAATAGTATGACTAGAAAAGATTTTTCTAAAAGCACGTGCCTTTCTGTGTACATTTTGTAACATCTTTAAAGAAGGCCTAATGCTTTAATGCTTTTAGGAAATTGTAATACTAGTGTTTTCCGATGCAGCAACATTGTTTTTTATTTACTTGAAAAATATAATTCAGTGAAAAAATGGAATTATCGCGTGAAAATGTTCGTGTGATGATTTTTGATTTTTCTAAAGGGGCTAACTCAACAACAGTGCTTTGAATTACTTTATTCGACTCTTGGCGTCGAAGCACTATCCTTGGCTAGTGTTTGTAATTGGTACAATGAATTTAAACCCGAACGACGTTCACACAAAAACGAGCCTCGTAAAGGTCGTCCAAAATCAGCTGTTGTACCAGAAATATCGATGCTTTGAGAAAACTGATTGAAGAAGATCGTCATGTGACTTATCAGGAAATCGAGGCATGTCTAGGCATTAGTAACACCAGCGTATATACGATCTTACATTTAAGGTACTTCCAAAAACGTATACAAGATCGTGACAGGTGACGAGTCATGGATATTTGCGTATGAGCCGAAAAGATAAGGGCAATTGACTGTTTGGGTCTTCCAATTCGAAGAAAATCCAACAAAATGTGTGCGAGCTCGGAGCGTTGGAAAGCAAATGGGCGTGTTTCTTCACGAAAACCGGTCATGTGGCTACTGTGGCCCTTGAAAATCCAATTTCAAATCAGTCAATTCAGCTTGGGTATACGACTATTTGTTTGCCTGAGGTTTTCAACAACCCATTTTGCATCACGATAATGCGAGCTCACACACATCACATCAAATAAGCGAGTATTTGGGCACTCAAATGATCGAATTGATGGGTCATCCGCCTTACAGCCCCGACTTGGCACCCAATGAGATTCTTCCTGTTCCCAACAATCGAAGATAAGATGCGTGGACAACGATTTTTATCGCCTGAAGGAGCCTTTTGCCTTTTGCCTTTTCTAGGTATTCTACAAAGGTTGTTTTTCAAACTCTCCAAAAGAAGACTTCAGAAGAATAGAGGAAAATGCTTACGCAAATATAAAAGTCAGCGTCGAAGAACACCTCTTCAAAACTATTGCGGGAATACTTGATTAGCAGATATTTGAATGTTGAGTTCATGTCATGGATCAATGTAAGCTTTACGAAATAACTATTTTGTCTTGCAGGCTGGCAGTCAATCAACTCACCTTGATAATTTCAGCAAATATTTATTACATATTGTTATCTCTTCTGTTGCTACACATTCATGAATTCGTCGGTCGTGTCATATTTCTTGAGTTTTGCAAAGATATTCGTATTCTGGTTTATCACCAAGGCGAAAGTCTTTCTATATCACGCATGTTGGAGCTTGGAAGCGGTCAAAAAAATTTAAAATTCTGCGGGAAATCTTATAATTGCGTATGCCATACAAACACTGGCATATATAATAACATTTCAAATAACATTAGTATGCATGTGCCCGGAATACAAATTAATAAAAATACCAAGTGAAAGGTAACTAGTACCTGCCTATCATCCAAACCTAGCTGGGAAGTAAAATTGATCTGCACAATTTTCAAAGTCACTCCAGCGCACAGCCAATAACAGCTGGATTTGGAGCAACCCAATACCGCCAACGTTCAATAAAGATTTATTGCAGTGGAAATAATTTTCGCAATTTCCGCATACTTTATCCGGGTATATTCCCGATAATGTTATCCTATGCTCAGGTTGTCTGCGTTACATTTTCCATATCGGCGTGTCTGATGGGATGGGATATTATTCTAATAGAGAAAGCTAAACGAAGATTTACGATTTCGATGACCCGGAAGTGAAACACTGCATTGTTTGCCGGTCGACAAGTATGCTATACTTGTACATAGACAAGGGAAGGTATACAAGGTATTCCTAAGAGGTATGGCATAGCATTAGAAAAAAAAAACAAATGGAAATGCTGTTCTTCTTTTCACCGGTTCTAAGTACCTAAAAATACTGCAGATGTTACCCGTCGTCTATATCTTGAATATATTGATGGATATCTTCAATTCATTTCGACATATCGGCTTAACAATGGTTCGATGAAAATAAATTCAGTTTTGGAAGACGACTATTGTTGCACGATGTACATATTATATATATTTGACCCAAGGGAAATTTTATTTGTGGGTCAATTTTAAGTCAATTTGTAATAAAAATAAAAATAAAAACCCTAAACCAATGTTTTTGCATTGACGGAGGACATAAATTTGGGTTAAACTAATTGTTCTTATTTGTTGATTTTTTGCTTTTCATTTTTTATGAGCTTTGTAACAATTTCGATTATCAAAGTGTTGCATTGCCTTTTTATGCCTTATAATGGTATCTGCTGTTGCTTAATTACATTTATTGCTATTGCATATAATCAGATGGTCCTTAAACCTAAGCTGATACTCTAGTATTCTGGTTATAAGTTATTAAAGCTTTCTAATAACTTATGGGTCAATAAGTTAGTTATCGGAAGTAAAGCAATTTAAAAAATATGTAAAAATGCTGTGCGGGGATGAATCTGTCTTAGAATAAGGAGCGTTCCATGCGTATCTACACTGCAGAAGTCTCAGAAAATCAAATGAAAGTAAGTACAAATCTGGATATAAATAAAAATAAATAACTTATAGATATGATCTGCACTATTTCACAGGAATTTTGAGGTATACATATGGACCGCACATCGACATGTTGCCAAATGGTTTTCTGAGGATGGTAATTGGTCATATTCTCACTAATTTACTTTCAGTCGTGATAGGGTAGGGGCTGTAAACACTGCCAACAATAACGATTTCCTGATAAATTCCTATTAAAAGCTTTTTGTTCGAAATGGACTAAGATCCGAAAAGTTCTAAATTAGGGACAGATTGCTTTTAAAAAAAAAAAAAAAAGCGAACACTTCAAACGACTGCCAATGCACAGCGTGGGTTTGGAAATATTATGGTAGAAGAAGGAACGAAAGTGATGTCGTGGTTGAAGTTTGGTACAATATATTACAATAAAATCAACCACCTAATGTACATCATTCTTTAAGTGGGACGAACCTTGCTTGCCTATCTTTTGCAATTAAGCATGCTCACGAACTATTCCCATTTAGCGGTCCTCTCTTCGGGAGTAAATCGTAAGCCCCCGCGTTGCATCCCCAGAACGAGCTGGGTCCTCAACCATAGTTGTCCTCAGACCGGTCAAACTTAAGGTCGATCTTATTGTCTACGCTACTGCCCTGGCAGCACATCGTCCGGAACTTCGAACCGTATCATTTGTCACTAGGATACCGTGCTATCCTAGGCCGTTTGGAATATAAACTATTCCCTCTGTCCCACACAGACCCACACAGACCTCACACTAAATACGAAGAGTCGCCCATAAGGTAGCCCACTTCGGGTCACAAAATACGAAGACATTGCCCATAAAGAGCATACTGTAAGTACCCGCGGCCCTTTAAAATGTTTTAAATAACATACAGAGCTAGTTTGCGATACATAATAAGGTTACCTATATAAACTATAGAGCCTTTTAGAGGGTTTTGTATATGCTAGAGACCAACAATTATGAACAAATAATTTTGATGTCCGTATGCTTTTGAAATAACTGTTGTTCCAAAACAAAATAACTTTGCAGAACTTTTTGAGGTTATCCAGGAAAAGAATTATAAAACCTTTTCTCTTAGCAAACACTGTGAATCGTATCCGATCCACTCTCTAATACCACCTGCAAACAAAGGAAATACTTTGCGCCATTAATCTTTAAGTGATAATCGAATGGACGGTTATAGGTGTGCAAATAAAAACTAACTGATATGGGAACAAAATGGCGCAAGTGACAGAGTGGCAATGCTTCCACCAAGGGATAATTTCAATAGCATTAGGAGGACCGTTTTCATACCTCACACATGAAACCGACCCCGATGATCAGAACTGTGCACACATGTTCCAACGGCACTAAATCATCCAAATTGCCCTCGCTCACTTTGCTTATGCGTGCGGAAAGTACCTCACCGACTGGAGAGGAATCAGTGGAAAACCATTTCAATATCGCTCGACTTGGTCGCCTTCACCTAATAACCCGTATATTGGTATTATTGCTTCCTGGGTCGTTCAGACCTAGTCGCTTTCATCACCCCGTCCTACAGAAACAGTGCTGTGCAACAAGCACTCCACACCCCCGTAACACGATGCAACGACAACGACCGAGCGACCGATGTATTGGTAGAAGATGTTCGCCGGTTGTCTATGCAAAATTTATGAAACTATTCACTATTGAATTTTCTTCTCGCTCGACGCAGATTCAGCAACGACCGGAGCCGTCATGATGGAACTTCCACTTCAGAAAGAAACAAGGAAGGAAACAATACAATTGCAATATCTTCTGTGAACCAAATTCGATATTTGTTATGTTTTTGTTTTTGTTGTTGTCAGCTTTGCCGTTGTTGATAGTCGACTATTGTCGTTGGATGGTAATAAAAATAATAGTAATTGGAAAAGTATCTCGTTCGTGTGCATCCTCGCAGCTTTGGTAGTTTGTGCAAATTTCCAATAGCAATACTCACTACTTGTTCTGGATTACGAGGGAATATATTCTTTCGTACAGGAAAAACGACACTATGAGGAATACCACCCGTGCAAAATGACATTTCGTATTGCAGTTATGGGCACGCACATGCATACACACAGGCTTAAAGTCAGATCAACAAAATGTGTAGAAATAACTTATTTTGGCATTTAACATGAAAGATTGTCTGGTGGTGGTGCTAAAGAATCAGATAGCACTATTCGGGAATATCAATTTGTGTGCGAAGTATTCCTTGTTAGTAATGAATGTTTTTTTTAATGTTGTTAGAATTATTAATCAAAATTGAACACTGAAATCCAAAATGTGTGACTCAACTCTTGCATTACTAATTACTAGTGAGTCAGAAATTCTCTTTTGCGTTTGGCTCTATGTCAAAGAGTTGCTTATAGGGTCGTTTCATAGAAAATTTTGTTATTTTCTTAAAAAGTTTTTAAATTCAATTCTGTTACTTGACTAAGTAATAGCCTGTAATCGATTTTAAACATATATATTCACTAGTAGTTAGCCCCGACGATACCGGGACCCGCCAACCTCCACCCACAAGACACCTTTTAGACCCACCAAAAGCTAAAATAACAGGCGTTGTCTGGCTGACTCTCACACCCTACTGACTCAAACAAACTGACCGCCCACCCAATAAAACCACCGCAATTGAGCCCAAACCCCACCTACCCGCCACTGGCCCAGAATTGTAGCCTATAACATCCGGGCTCTATGTATATATATAGACACCAAAAGGCTCCCAAAATAGCGCCGAGAGACGCTTAAAAGACTTCAAAATACCCTCAAAAGACTCTTAAAAAAAACACCAAAATACCCGCAAAAGATCACAAAAAGACCCTCAGAAGACCCCTAAAAAAACCAAAAACCCCACAAAAACCCTTAAAGGACCCCTAAAATACCCAAACCTCCAAAAGACCCTCAAAAGACACCTAAAAGACCATATCAAATTTCGTACAAATCAACTGAGAAGTGGCTTAGTTCCTAAAATGCATGACCCTAATGACCAAATCTCAGAACAGGTCTTATAGTCGCATCTTTATTCTGCATACCAAATTTCATAAAAATCGTTTGAAGTGGCTTAGTTCCCGAAATTCCATAGGAACAAATCTTAATCCTACATACCGAATTACAAAGAAATCGCTTAAGAAATGGCTTAGTTACAAGAACTCAAGAATGTAACACAAATGTAATGTAATACAAAATAATTTTCAAACGACCATAGAAGAAAGTGACTGTTTCCAACGCTATAACCTACCCACGAAAGTAGGCATTATCCACACTAGGTGTTAACATAGAAAATACTTTTATTTAGTTTAAAAAAGGGTATGGTGTTGTCATTAAGGTAAAACTGGAGGAAAAAATAACTTTATTCTTTAACGGACGGGGCCGGAATCTTAAGTAAATGTATATTATTTTTTTTTTTTTAATTTTTATTTTTTTTTTTTTTTTTGATTTTTGGAACTGGAAACTAGAAAAACTGTCACTTCGCTTGGCCGATTTCCGCCAAAATCAACTGGGACCTCAAAATTTATGTAAAAAGCTTAAATATGAATTTTCATCCCCATTAATTCAGTCATCTGACCTGCAGAGTGGACATAGACAGACAGACTGAAAGACCCACAAACTCACAGACTCAAAGACTCACAGCCTCACAGCATGATAATTGCACTAAAGCTTAAAACGAAAGAATGATTATAAATCAGAGGGACTGAATTAGTTTAAGCATCGGTTTAGAAAGCCTTAACATTTCGCAAGATTTTTACGACCTCGAATGTATGGACATTCAAACAAAGCTTGTCACCAGCTCACACAGAGAATTGCGAGTATTTCGGTTTCCCCGATGCAAATATCATTCATGGATAATGGCTGTGGGCTTCAGTGTTGGTTGACGACAGAAGACAACATTGTGAAATTTCTACTCTATTGAGCACACGGCTTTATGTTATCATCTCGAGGTCGAAATAATGAGTACCTAATATCAGCCAATGTTCCAGTTTCACATCCGAAAAGCTGGGACTAGGACCATTGAAATTATATCAAAAGCTTCAACTAAATATTCTATCGGAGAGGAGTGAAAAAAAAAGAGATCGCTGATGAAACTAACAAAAAGTATCGCATACAACACATAGTCTTGTGGAGCACCAGCATTTACATGGTGAATTTCCGAGCTACATGCGTCGAAACCAACTTGAAATTTACTGCACTATTCGAAACATTGGCTAGAAATTAAGCCAATGAAGGGCGTAGCTAACCGAGTTGCCACAATCTGTCAAATGTCTTGCCAATATTTAATGGAGCAACTTTGCTTTTACCAAAGTAAATAATGGAATAATTCAACTTTGCAGTGAGATAAGCCTGCAAATCATTTGTAAAGCGTTGCCGAATATAGCAATACTTCCAGTTATGTCAACATATATTTTTTAGGTATACTTGGAATTGTTTCGCAATTCTGTATTTTGTGCGATCTATTTTCCCTTTTCCGTATTGCTCTAGTTCAGATTGTATAAAGGTGATCGTATTCTTTGTCTCATCAAATGCTCGTAATACATCTTCTTTTCTTGATCTTCAAAGTTGTTTCTATCAGAACATGTATAATAAAATTGGAAACTTTCCCACATGACTCTTTATGTCTCTCTACACTGGCCAAGAAAGCTAAAATGTTTGATTTAAGTATCTCATTGTTCACTCCCACTCTTACGGCTAGGATATGGCTTTAGTTTTGTTAAAAAAAATCAAAACAATTTCATTTTCATTCCACACAACGGTAAGATCCAGCTACAAAAATTACAAACGATAATTATGATGATGTTAAGCATTAGGCAAAGACAGACTCTTGTTAGTGTCTGTTGGTGAATGTTGTGCCGTCTGTCAGCAATGATGTTCTACCAAATTGCACTTTGCCCTCGTATGGGTAGGTAAGTAGTTGGCCAAACTTTCTGCACTAAACAATATGAAGTACAAAATCAAAAATAGAAATAAAAAGAAATCACATATATGTATATATATATTATATGAATACTTACTTCTCTCCGAGGATGAAATTATAAATTTTTTATTTTTTATTTTTATGCTGGAATACAAGAGTATATTATTATACTCGTTCAGTGAGTGGCAGGAGAGTTCAACTATGAATTTGGTTCAGTATCTAATAGTTATATATGCCTGCCTAAATGCGTACGTACGTGCATCCGATTTTGATGTATTATAGAACTGGACGTCTAGATGCTTGTGTTTGTATATTGCCTGCGGTAGTGCAGAAGCAGAATCAGAGTTTGAGGCATTGAAAAATATTCATATTCTAGTGTTGTACGGTGCGGTGAACGGTGCCGTTCAGTTGCAGTACTCTTGGTGTTTGCTGGTGTCGGACAAGGCTATATTGGTTTGCGGTCGGCATGCCACAAGGCTTGTTTATTTTTTTTTCAACCAGTCTGGCATGAAGTGCGATGATGTCGGTCGAAGAGGAAAACCTCATATGGAAATAATTTCAAGTTTGGGTTCTGAATGAATGCCATTTAAATGTAATCTGTATTTCATGCAGCTTTGACCTTTCGAATAAATTTTCAACTGGGTCCAGGGATACTGGACGATATGCGGGTACTCATAAAACCGTCTTTTACTTGAACTAATCGTAAACTACTAAACATTGTGGTCTGTGGTATTTATATAATGACAAGTATTACTTCAGACATGGGATAAACGTTTAGGGGTATATCTTGTTTTGTTGAGCCTTAAACTAAATAGGAAATGTAAGGTAACATAGCTAACTGGTATTTCATAGCAATAAATAATACATCAAATTGAGATATTTGTGTGTCGACATTAGATTGAGGCTTGCAAATATTAAGGTTACATACATGAACGTAAGAATATTTTAAATTTACTGAATCGAGGTGAAAATGAGCGTTACACTGAGAGTTAAATACAAACTGTGGTTGGCGAGAGTAGCAAGCCACTAGTGAAATTGTTATATTATTTCTGCTGGAAATATTTTATCTAAAATATCTAAAATTATACATTCAGAAGTACATTTTAATGGCAACATAATGGAAATTTTCTTATTTTCTTTATTAACATTAATCCTGGTTTTTTCCCAGTTTTTTAATTAAAAAATGAAAATAGTAATAATCGCATGTGCATGTGTGCAGGTGTGTGTTTTTTAATTAAGAGTCAACGAATTTTTAGAATCTCCATTCATACAGACACATGCCAAAATTAGGGAGGAGAACAGCTTCTCTCGAGGAATTGTCTGGAACCAGTCGCTTCGCTACCCATCCACTTTTTGCTCTCAGCCATAAGGAACTATTCAACTTGAACGATGACGGACAAAACTTCCGTCCACCTGACCTATATGAAGTGGCGATTGTAATATCCAAACATAAGAAATAGAAAGCTTCCGGTCTCTATGGATTACCGGTCTACCTTTTTATAACTGTAAGAGATCAAGATTTAGTAGAGTGCATATACCAGTTTCTGTTTAAAATTAGTTCAAATGCCTTATCAATGCAATCTTAGCAATGTTTTGGTGAAACCTCTACACTTAGCTTCACTAACTGAAGGGGAATTAGTCTCCTCTATATCGCATACTATCTAATATACCCAACGTTTTCCGGATGACTCTATCACACTGTCCCAACCACACTGCCCTCACCACACTTCCTCCATCCAACTGACCACCAGATCCTCCAAGATCCACCTTAAAACTCCCCCAAATCCTCCCCCACATATATTACAGCTGTCTATCAAATGCACGATCTTCGAGTCAATCTCATACAAAGAGTACATAGCCACCCACCACGTCAACCACCCCTACATCATCACCACCCTAACCTCCTACAAACATCTACCCCAAACTACCTCAACATCACATCTCAAAGTTGTAGCGTTTTCTGATGAACGGGCTTTGAGTTAATAGCGAACAGTAATGCAGACATAAATACATACAGACAAAGTTAAGTTTTTATATATTAAGATACGATACAATCTTTGGTACTGTGTGAACTCATAAAGCCATTCATCACCATCCTGATGGACGACTATCAGTGCGACTTTGGAACAAGAAAGTACACGGTTGACTAAATATTAACACTGCGGCAAATTCTGGAGAAGATCTACTAAGTAAAAGTCGATACTAACATTTATCGGTTTTAAGTAGCTTTTGGCAATATTTATAGACGTGTCTGGTTTTGAAATAATTAAACTCATTCGACTGTCCATATGACGACGATGGAGAAATCTTGCTGTCAAAGCAAATCAAAATCATATCAAAATCTGTTAAAACTGCAAAAAATGCACAAATTTTAAGTAATATTAAAGTAACTTCCAAGTTGCTGTTTTATAAGACCGAGACGCAGGTATTAACAATTCTTTTATTCGGATACAGGACTTCAAAGTTTAGCTTAATTAACTATGAAATCTTCCAATTTCCGCTAACAGTCTCATCACAGGTTGCGTACAACAAAATGGCGAATGCTTTACGGTGTGTGTGGAAAAAATGTGTATTCTAAGATAGGTCTACACATATGAGCCACACATAAGCTCAAAAATGTTTATTGACGCAATTTCAGTCCTCATGTGTAGTCCTTGAGCACTAAGTAAGATCGTCTATAGAAAGTAAGGCCCAAAACAACGTCGCATATAAATAATACAACCCAGCTCTTTGCATGACATTATACATGCACATACACACACTACACAAAGCGCAATAATTTGTATCTGCAGCAACCTGAAAAGGACGTTCTGATGCATTCATTTTGTATTTTTCGTTTCCCTAGAATGGTAGCTTCCACAAGGATGTACAAACAATGTTTTCATGCACAACGATCAACTAGGTGCACTTTGCTTTATTACGGGTGTTGCTATGCCGTCCGATGTCTTCTGCCGGCAAAAGGATTACGTACAAATTATCTGACTAACGAGAAACACCATGAAACAATGAACAATGTGTGAGAGAGGAAGGTGTCTACGACAGTGGCAGCACCAGCGCCATCGATGCAAAATTTGGAACATCTTTGCATGCAGTGGTGGTAGTTGGTGCCATTGTTATTCAGGAATTTCTTGAGCGCATTCAGCGTACATCTCGGAAAGTACGTTTGTCAACGAACGAACTTGAAGTGATTTCTTAAAGAATTTATTGCACTTTTGTGTGCGCTGCTCATGCACTGGACTAATGACAAACAGATTCTGCAGCAGCTTTGTTTCTGACTAAATTAAAATAAGTTATAAATGTAATCTCACTCATAAAATGTTCTTATATACAAACCTATTCTTGATGCAGTCGTAATTAATAAATTAGGTTTTGATGAATTGGCCAACTCAAAGCCTATGGAAATTAAGGAACTGTAATGCAATTAACGAACTTATAAAGCTGAATGAACGTCGCGCAAAGACACGAACACAAAATTTTCTAGACGTTAAAACTTAGGTAGCGAGCAAGATTTATTTTTGATAGTGAATGCTTTGTTTGTTTTTTCCAACAGAAATAAAGTGAGGCTTGGTGCAGTTATATTCAAAGTTGTTTCTCTCTGTTGTAATTATCTCTGTTTGGTGATTGTTGAAGTTGGAATATAAGGAAATTTTCTTTTACTCTAGGAAATAACAGGTGCATGATCTGAACTACACTTTAAGGTACAGTTACAGCTGAAGTTACCTTTAAAATATACAGCAAGCAGATTGGCTTTATCTATAGAGGTGACAGTTAAACAAGTAAATGTAAGAAAAACTTCCATTTCAGGTACAAACTTTTATGCATATACCGACATACGTCACATAGTTGTATTATTTGACAATAATTGCCAAATGAACTGTTTTTGAGTTCGGGCATATTTCAAGCATTTCTTTTTTCCACGCATCGGATGCGCCACACACGACTTGCGACACGCGTCATACACATGATATCAAAATTGTCCATTGACATTGAGCTACTCACAAAATTTCAGCTCTCTAGGTCGTGCGAAAGGTGGTTAAAAATGACCTCAAATAACTAGACACGGGAAACGCGTCACACGCGGAAAACTAAGAACGATATTTGGGATTTAGACACTCACAAAATTTCAGCTCTCTAGGTCACATGAAGGGTGGTTAAAAAGGACCTCAAATTAGTCGAAACATGATTTGATTCAGGCACCTTCGAATTTCTTTTCGGCTTTTCCCGGAGGAGTTTGCAATGATTCTAGTTGCCTAATGCAGCTTAAATAATATCATAGGTATGGTTTTTTAGACTAAAGTCATAAAAAGAATAAAGATTAATGCAACAAAATGAACGATAATTATGATCATGCGATCGTTCTAAACTCATAATAAACGCCAATTAGATTTGTTCGTATTGCCATACCGAACTTTTAGGGATAATAGTTATGATTTTGTTTGTGTAGAGACCAAATCGGTTTGCCTGATGATTTATTTTTATTTTATTTACGAGAAGAAATTACTTACTTTCGGCCTTTCGGTTAGCACTTAAAAGATCTTTGATATTAAATAATTTGGCTAACTATCTGTCTATCACTGTGTAAATATAAACAATTAATATTCCTTGAGACCTTATCAACTATTCAATATGAAATCCCTCATTGTACCTGACAAATAGGTCAACGATAGATGAAATGAGAAATGAATTCTTATGAGAATACTCATGTATCATAGAAGTGAAAACGACACACTCGACAACATTCGAACAAATAACAAACAGACATATTCTAATTATCATTCCGGAACAATAAACCAAATGGCCAATAACTATCATTCAAAGTTCATTGGTTGGTTATTCCGGAAATTTTCCTCAAAGTGGTCAACCCAAAAGTTATTTGGATAATACTTAAAGCAATATTTTGTTCTTACTGAAACTGAAATTTTACCAATAATAGAACACCGAATCCATACACAACAACGGTGAATGAGTGAGTGAGTGTGGAATATCAATGAAATTGGAATTTCTTCGGACAATACCTACCTACGGATTCACATGCATGCTTTGAGACGAGATTAGTTGACATAGAGTAGAGTTTATTGCTTATAGCCCCAGCCAGCTACAATATCGAATGGAAATGCAACTAAGCACAAAGCAACCGGATTCACATTTCCCCATATTCAAGTCAAAATGTCATCTTATGTGGCTTTAATTACTTGAATCAAGAATCATAGCCACTTTATGCTCACAGATACGAGTACAAAACGACAGACTTTTAAGTATAAAAGGATATCACAAATCTATAAATCGATTGAGGGATTATTGCTCATGACGTGTGTAGGCACAAACCTTTTAAATAAACTTTTGTTCGTTCAATTTGTTATTGAAAATTATTTACATCTAGGAGGTCGTTGATTTCATTGATGTAACGAATATAACCAAATTCAATAACACTCTCCTTTAAATAGAGTTGCTGAAATGTCGTCTCGCATATTTACCTTTGATCTGTGTGACTTAAAACATTACTATGTGGGGTTTAATACGTTTTATTTGAATTTAGTAATGACATTGTCCAGGGGAAGCAGAACAAGAATCTTGTAAATTATTTACACAATTATTTAGACCCTTTATAAGATACCATATAAAAAACTGATTTGAGAATGAGAATAAATAGCCGGGTTGCTTTTTTACATCATTCTATTTTGAAGATATCATATGGTAAATATGGGCGCTTGGCTGTAGAGTTTGACTACTAAGCGGAACTTTGGAAGTTCGAATCACAAGAAAACAATGAAAAGCTTTCAAGAATGTCGGACGAACGTCCAAAAGTACTAACTATCTTGGAAACCTTCATAATTCACTTTTCATATATGATTTTTAATTGTAGATACTTTCTAGTTGTGTTCAAAAAAATCTAAACGATATCTTCATAAATTAATGTGAACACCTTTAGAGAAGAGAAGACAAAAACTAACAATGTGCCTCATAAATTGCTTCCTTCGATTTAAAAATTCATTTTAGGCCTTTGAATTGCCTTTTATATGGATGATAGAGAGCGATTACATCCAGGTACTCTGTTTAAAAGCCTTCATCAGCAACAACAAACACTAATAAAGGAAATACCTTAATGACATTATTGCTGACGAGATTTACTACAACAGCCTACATGGGTTGGTACAAATGAAAGTGTAAATAAGTTTTGAAAGGAAATTTCATAAGGTATTCCTTCGTTTGCCTTCAGTTCAAAGCACTATACGAAAGATATTAAAACTACTATTATGACTGCTACGCATATGCATAGTCCTTTCTTTGTGAAATATTCTCCTTAATAAACTTAAGTAAAATGCAGTTTTCTAGCTGGAAACATTTTGCAAAATGCTGCCAGACATTGTATGAGGTCTTGTGCACAGTATCCAAGTAAAATATTTATGCAAATAAATTACTTACAACACATTCTGGGCATGTTTTTCTATACACACACCAACACACAGGTAACTTTTGAAGTTTTGCATTTCAATTGAATTTTCTTTTGAATGGTCGATCTTGTGGAAAATGCTTGAATGCCATCCGTTCATATCTACTGGCAAGTACGAGTCAAATGCAATTCAATTTTACGGCCAGAATTTACAGGCATGAAGACATATTACTTCAATGCTGCTTCCACTTTTAAAATTACAATTTTCTAAGGTTGATTTTCAATCTTCATATTATGTAAATGCATTAGCTTTTGCAATGCAGAGATTAACCTTTTCTCAAGTTGAGATGCTAGAGGTTTTGTCCACCTCCATAAGCTATCAGTTGATGGGGTTAGACTTTCGCACGTGGATGTTAGAGTATCTTTCATAAGAAATCTCAGCTAAGATAAAATGTTCAAAAAGTATTAAGGAAACCTGAACAAATTTTTGTTAAATGTCATTTATTGCCCAATGTTAGCCGGCATCTGCAAATTCACTTTTAGTTGGATTAGGTAGAATATTGGCATACATAATTTAAATTTATTATTTCCTTTATTTCGTTTTTACTTTTTTAGTTTAGTTTTTTATTAAAAGTATTGCAGAATTAGTTCTTTTATTTAAAAATTTTTTTTATGACTTTTAATTTTAAAAACAAATTTAATAAACTGATACCTGTCAATACAGTACTTCTTCTTAAGGTAAATAAGAACAACCACATCTCTGCTTGAAAGGTCCCTGATAAGGCGATAAACTTTACCTTGAACCAACGAACAAACTCATTTGCATATATACGTCGATCGTTTTTTCTTGAACCCTTGATGCGAAGGTAATTAAAACTTTCGCTCCATCCTCCATACTTATCAATCAGTGGAAATTGTTGGAAATAAATTTGTATTGAAATTTAATAGGATTACATCTTTGCTGTCGTTGTTTGCTTTATTTACCGCTAACAAGGTAGAAGAAGACAATCTGTCTTGAGGGGAATGGGATGATTAATCTGCAGTCTGTGTTTACGGTAAGTTACGTGGTAATACTTAAGTTTCTTACTTTTGTTTATAGTTGAAGGTACCCACGAGCTGAGTTTATTTTCACGACATTAGTTGATGAAAATGTCCTCTCCACCAAATTGTCAATACAAAGTTAGAAACATTAATTTAATTGATTCAACAACAAGCAACTATTCATACAAGAATATGACTGGGAAATTATTAAAAAAACACAGACTTATGTGTTAATATTTAACCCGCTGACATCACACAACGCAAATCTTTATCCGGTCACGACAAAAAGTTATAAGAACGCAATATAATTTCTCGGAGAGGACGAACGAACACGCAGTTGGAAAACTAGCCAAAAAGTCAAACGGATATCCGTTTCAAATTAACAAAATCGCTAAAGAAATCCAAGACATGGCTCAATCTCGTTTGGTGTCTGGCAAACAGTATCGGATATATGTACATAATTACAAATTTGGCGTGCAGAAGTAAAATTTCGAAAGACTCTACCCCCAATGGATTACTTTTGGTGTTACACGCATAAAATCCTTCCCGCGTTAGGTTGTTTGTCTTAGGATTTCCCAAACAAGATTCATGAAAACCCTCCCATTGATACATACAACTTTCACATGCAAGAGGAGCTTCCGGTAGTAGGTACTACGCGAGAATTCCACACAGTGCATGACAGAAACATTTCGATTTCCCATCGAAGAACACTCATTTCTCACACCATCGGTTGTCATGTTCGAGTTCATTTAGTTGTACAATTTTGACGGCCATAATACATTCATCAAATGTAAATCTTTCAGTGGAAATTACTTAGGTCGTATGAACCAGACACGCAACATTGTAATTGATTTCCGTATATGAAGCTTCGTGAAAAAAGAAACTAATCTACATCTAACTTTGTAACAATTAATTTCTTCTCGCTCTAATTTGTAAGTTTTAGAAACTGGACTTAACACAAAAGTTAAATACATTAAAGCTTGATGCATGTAGCATTTCATCACATGCATAATGGATTTCTTATGAATTCTTATGTGTCTTACCTTAAAGGTATGAATACAACATAATGTATATTACATATTGGTTTCATTTCATTGATGACATACTTACTTTTTTAAGTGCGATCATCACTTTATCTTGAACAGGTGGACCAGGTTGAATGGTTCGTTCTGCCTAACATCAGAATATTGATTTTCATCGCCGTTTAACAGTCTGTAGAAATGGTCTTTCCATGTTCTTAGCACTAACTGTCATTCCACTACGATGTTTCCTACTTTCTCTTCTTTCTGTTCGATTTTCGTGGCTTTGACGTTTTGCTTTTTCAATTTGTGTAAAATTTCCAAACATTAGTTATTGTTCTTTCGTTTTCCTGTAGAAAAGCCGGTGTTTCTCTCGCCTTTGTGCTTGTAGAGCCAACGAGCAGTTGTTTGTTGCTTATTGTTTTGCTGCATGTGACTGTCTAAATTTTTATTCCAGTGGGTTCTTGATACTTGATGCTGCTGCGGCGTTATAGGATTTTTTAAGATGTTGCGGGATAGAAGTTTTTTCAGGATTTTGGCAGTGTCAGCTTTTTCATGGTGCTTCTCTGTTGCTGTGGCGTTTTTAAGCTCTCGCCACTATTTGTTCATCTTCGCTCATTAAATTCACGAACTTATATGAAGATAGTTGTGTTTGTTTAGTTCATCGTATCTAGCCTTTATTAGTTTCCCATACATACTAAGCTTCGCCGTTCGTTACATGATAACCATTAACCCATAATTTTCATCTTTAACTTTTGGCCAAAAACCTTTAATACACCTTTAACACGCGCTAACGTATTAATTGATTCATAGTTTGTTCCTGTTTATAAAAGTAATGTTTTCTTTGGATACAAAAAAAACTATGAAAGAATGCTGTGATATGCTCGCGGTGTGGCCTGTGGCTATAATTGTAGATTTTTCTGTTGTTTCTTGTATACAAAACATGACCCTAGCGAAAAAAAACGATAATCCACAGAACTTTTCCTAAAAACACAAGTTTCACATTTGCTCACAAATTCAATATTTTATTCATTCACACTTTTGTTATATACACATCCTTTTTTTTGTTGCAAGCATCAAATGCAAATGACTATAACATATTTTTCCCATTAGTAATTTGGCTCACTGGAAATTTGTATGACATCAGCTAAATAGGACGCGAGACACGTTTCATTTATGCAACCGATGATGGACTTTATTTTTTGTTTACTTCGCACAGCCGTTGGAATGGTGTTTAAATATTGGGGGAAAAAATAATATTCCCTGTAGACTGATGTGAGCATACACATGGAACCAATAATATCTCGATTGAATTCAAACTGAGACCGTATGGACACTATACTCTAGTAATCCAGGCTGTCGCTTTTATTTTTGATACATTAATGATGATGACGATGATGCGGTGATGATGATGATGATTACGTTTTCCGTCATCATCATGCACTTAATTTATGCATTATGTCAATCTGTGTGATTATTGAAAATAAAAACCTGAGAAACGTTGACTGTTAAATGAATTTTCCGCTTTAAAGCGATTATTAATTAATTTCCCCTGAAGTCTCTTACAAATGAGAGTATCTTTCTTCTCTTCCCTTTTTGCAAATATCAATTAAATAGGGTATTGATGATAAATGATGTAAAGATCATATTTGTATTGCAATTTCAACACGAATTTTGATGTATTCATTTATTTTGCGTCATCTGAAGCTGAAGCGTCAGGTACAAAAATGACAGGATGATTAACATTTTTCAATAATCGCATACGCACTCCCAGTGACTGTGCGTCAGTTCAGAATATGTAATTATCAGGGAAAATTCCACTGAGGACTTAAATATCGTTACGTGCATTCTGTTAACAAATGATATATTTTTTTGTATAAAAATGGAAAGTAGCAATACTTCAAGAAGTCAAAGACATAATCCAAAAAGTTATTTTTACATTAAGATAGTTGTAGCTTACTACAGGTCTTGATTAGGTACAAACCAAATCAATGTAGCTTGATACAGAGTGTAGCTTACTATTGGTCTTGATTAGGTGCAAACCAAATCAATGATACCAAATTGAAGATTCTGATTAAGTACAGACAAAATCAGATAGATGAGACGAGTATCAGTACTTTAACAAATACTCTAAAAAGGTGGATCGTATGTTTCTGATTTAGTACAAAACCAAACCAGGCGATGGAGCGAGTAAAAGCACTTTAACCAATACTCAGTATGATGAAATCAAAAGACTCTTGAAGTGTTTACTTTGATCTAATTTATTAATTTCAAAATTGGTGGCTTTTATATCCAAAAATTGCTTACAATACAATATACAATTAATTAAAATAACAAATAATAAAAAATACACAAATATACATTTTGGCTGATTCGGCAACTAACTATCGTCGCCGTCGTGCTGTAATATGAGTAATATCAAAAAGAATACAAAATTGTTACTTCATCAATAGCTGCAGTGCTGTTGTGCTGCAATAGAATCTACCTGGCGATGCAGCGACAAGCAATTCCAAAGGTGTTTTTCGCTGTAGACGCAATTTCAGCAATTTGATTGTTTTGTTGGCCTTGATGTAGTTTGTTGCTTTATTATTGTCCGTTGCACCTGATTTTATGTTGATCTAAACATTCTCCCCCCGTTGAGTGACTGACTCAACCTATGTCACACGAATCTTAAAATCTGAGGTTTGTTGTCGTGGTGTAGGCTGAGGATTTGTTGCGATGTTGTGTGTCGGTTGAGGATTTGTTGCAATGTTGTGTTGGCAATACTTGATCAACTTCCAAGTGATGAGAAGGATAATAACTACCGTAGATAGTGTGAGTGCAAGGTAGCTGACGACATGATGATGAGTGTTTGATGAATGAAGTCGTTCAGGTAGATTGTCAAAATCTTCATGTAGCAACTTTGACTGGAGATTGGTGAGTTGTTCCCATTTAGTTTCAAAGTGCTCGAAGTTTATTTTTAAAAGAGGATTTAATGCACTTGGTGAACTAATGGATGATATATTTCCAAATCCAGTATACGATGAATATACACGACTGGAAACTTCCGTGTTCCCTTGGATATTAATGACGTCATTTTTTAATACGCAGTGCTGACCAATTGTAAGGAATCCTGAACCTATTAATGTTAATTGAATAGTATCGATGCCGCACACTGCCGTCATTTCGGTGGTAATAGTCGTGGCGAAAATCCATTGGTTGGAACGATATGTTGATGTGAAAGATATCTTCTCTTCCATACTGCTGAATTTGCAGCTCTGAGAGGTTTTGTTATTTAATAACTGAATTTCACAAGCAAATTTGCCAGATTTTCTAGCAAATTTTAATTGTTTCCTGTCAATCAAATAAATATCTTCAATTGTGGTTGCTGCTGTAAGTTCGCTCTGGCTTAAGGCAACGAATTGGTCACGATGGCCGCTGATTCCGAGTATTTCGGTGCTGGGTGTGATAACCACAAGAGTGTTATTGAGTTGTGTTGGAATAGGTTCGATCGCAAACAAGTCGAGAATTTGATGATCGACTAATGGCAATCTTAACTCAAACACCACATGGTCCTTTGTGACAGTAGTCCTTACATCCAATATTTGATAAAATCCTAATAGGTTAGTCTCGGTTATTGGTAGAGCTCGTGTTGGTGACAGATGCCCCTTTATAAGAATAACTTCCTTTGCGAGTTGTTGTGGCGTGAGAATTTGCGGGCTTATTTTTCCGTGGCTAGTGTGTGTCAGAATGTTTATTAATTCTGATTGGATGTGTTGTATGTCTGTGACTATCGCTGATAGTTGAACGATTAAGACCGTAAACCGTTGTAATCGTCGAAATTGAGTAACTGAGTGGTTGATGTTTTTCAAATTTTCCGTGATCATATGTTGGACGTCAGCGAGGCGTAAAGATGTATCTTTCTCATCCTGCTTAATAATGTTGATTGTAGAGTCGATGACTGATGTTTGATTTTTGAGCAGCTTTAGCAGATATTCTTCGTTCGACTTAACTTTGTTGATTGTGTTTGACATTTCATCGGCGTAATCAGAGTCTAGAACGCCAAACAAAGCGTGAGCAACATTTCCAATGATATTAAATGCTGCTCTTTTGGTTCGATTTGATGATAACAAACCGTTCTCTTGATTTAACTGACTGCGAGCCTTTTCAAAATATTCGATGAGTGAGTGGCATGAAATGTCTGATGTTGGATGTAGGCACAATTTTTTCAAAGCTTGAATTCCATCTGATAGTGCATGAACTTGATGATGAAATGGCGCCATGTCGTAGTACACAATGATTTTCCAAACACCAGTTGATAGCCGGGCAGTACCTATTCCTTCGAAGTAAATCCCGGGGTTTGCCTCAAAATTTGATATCTGGATTTGAGAGGACAATGCCAACGGTAAAAAGAATAGTGTAATCAGCATTGCAGTGAGTAATGGGCCGCTGGTCACTAATCTCCTTTTCTTGACTCCCTCATCTTGGTCTGACGCGTGCCGTTTCGGATTCGGTGTCTCCATTATTGGTAGCCTTAGATTTGTTGTGTCTTCTTCGGTGAATAAAGGGGCCAATCTATGTATTGGTCGTTTGAGTGTACCCGACTTTGTCTTAACATCAACCACTCGAACAATGTCATCATCTCCTTTGTAAATTCTCGTGATTCGTCCAAGAGGCCATTGTAGGACTGGTACGTTGTCTTCTTTTAGAATTACCAACGTGCCTTCTTTCACATTCATTGATGAGTGCTTCCATTTAGATCTCGATTGAAGTTCGTGCAGATATTCTTCATGCCATCTTTTCCAGAATGTGTGTTTTAATTCTGACACAAGTTTCCATCTAGTGTTTAATGACGTTTTGTTCGCTGATGATCTTGAGTCGACTGGCGTAGTTAAAGGCTCACCGATGATGAAATGACCTGGTGTAAGAGCTCCTAAGTCATTTGGATTTGATGACAATGATGTGAGTGGTCGAGAATTCAAGATTGCCTCTATTTCTATTACTACCGTTTCTAATTCTTCATATGTCAATGATGAAGTTGACACATTTCGAAGCAGATGATACTTTGCGGATTTTACAGCTGCTTCCCATAATCCACCAAAATGTGGGGCTCTGGGTGGAATGAATTTGAATTCGATTCCCTTATCACTGCATGATTTGATGATCCTTTCTTTTGAGTTGTTCGAAAAAATGGCTTCTTGCAGCTCAACCAGTTGATTTCTTGCACCAACAAAGTTCGTTGCATTGTCGGAGTATAACGTTTTGCACCTTCCCCTACGACTAATGAATCGTTTCAGAGCTCCGATGAAGGCTTCGGTAGTTAGGTCTGACACGATTTCCATGTGAACGGCCTTTGTGGCAAAACAGCAAAAAACTGCAATGTAAGCCTTATGTGGTCTTTTTCCTCGGATTTTATGATGTACCCAAATGGGACCACAATAATCTACGCCTGATATCAAAAATGGGCGTGATTCTGTCACTCGATCAGCTGGTAGATTGCCCATGATTTGAGTAAACAACTTTGGTTTTGCCTTTGTACAGCGGACACAGTTCTGCACAATGTTGCGTGCTACTGTTTTTCCTCTTAATATCCAAAATTGTTGTCGAGAGATGGCTATTAAAGCTTTCGGGGCGCAGTGTTGGTTTTCTTCATGAATCATTTTTAAAATGAGTTTGGTCAACGGGTCATTATATGGTAAAATCATTGGATGCTTGGCATCGAACGGCAATGTTGACGCTTCCAGTCGACCTCCCACACGAATGATTTGTTGATCGTCTAGCAGAGGGCAGAGACTTGCAAGTTGGTTTGATGTACCCACGAGCTTATGTCTTTGCAGTTCCTTGATTTCCTCCTTGAAATCAGAGATTTGAATAGCCTTTATTATGATTGTCAATGATTTCTCCATTTCCTGCGCGCCTAAAGATTTGTGACTTGGCCTTTCCGCCTTTCCCCCTTTGAGATTTGCACTGAAGCGAAGCACATATCCGACCGTATGTTGTAGAAATCTAAACGAGTTTCTGTGGTTTATTCCATAAATTAATGCGTCCAATGATGCTGAAGCTGGTACTGCTGCTGCCACGGTTGGTTGCCTTTTTCTTTCGATGTCATTTGGTATGTCAAACGACTTTACTTCTTTGTTTAGCCAAAATTCATTGGTTCCATGCAGAAACAGTGGTCCGAAAAACCATATGGAGCAGGAACTGAATTTTTCCGGATTAATACCACGGGAAATGATGTCGGCAGGATTCAATTTGGATGAAATATGGTGCCATTGAACAGTGTGTGAAAGTTCTTGAATTCTGCTTACCCGATTTGCCACGAACGTGTGTAGCGATGAAGCTGATGACTTGATCCAGGATAAAACAATTTCAGAGTCAGACCACAGAAATGTGAGGATGTCTTGGTATTTAAGATCCTGCTTCACTCTTTCTGTTAGTTCGGCTCCCAATAATGCTGCGCATAATTCTAATCGAGGCAGTGTTTGTTTCTTCAAAGGAGCTATTCTTGATTTCGCGCATAGCAATCTTGAGGTTATAGTTCTGTCTTTGTAACTTGCTCGCACATAAACCGCTGCTCCATATGCCTTTCTGAAGCATCAGAAAAGGTATGTAGTTGAATATAAGTTGGCACCTTTGCGTTGAAAACGTGTCTTTGCACTTTCAAAGTATTCAGTGCTAATACACATTTCATAAAACGCGTCCATTCTTGTTGCTCTCGATGTGGCAATTCTTCATCCCAAGCGTATTTTTGCTGCCATAGGTCCTGCATAAATATCTTTGCTGATACTGTCACTGGGCCAAAAATTCCCAAAGGATCGAAAATTCTTGCTAGGTCTGAAGATACTACACGCTTAGTGACGGATTGACCTGGTGATGCTTGTGCTCGGCCGCACAGTTCATCAGTTTTTGGTAGCCAAATGATTCCCAATGTTTTTGTGGCCTTGCTTGATGAGTCATCCAAATCTAAATTGATTTCTTGATCCTTTATTGGTATGTCTGCCAGCAGCTTTGGATGATTAGCGCACCATTTCCTGAGCTTGAATCCAGCCTCACAAAGAATCGTAGTGAGTTGTTTTTGGGTGTGAAGCGCCGTGTTGATGTCGTTACCACCACTTAAGCAATCGTCTACATAAAAATCGTCATGTAATGTTGATGCTGCTTGTGGGTATTTATGCATGTTTTGTTTCGCCAGATGCTGGAGGCATTTAGTTGCAAGATATGGAGCTGATGTTGTTCCATACGTGACGGTTTTGAGACGATAAAATTGCATGAATTTGGTTGGATCCTTTCGCAACACAATGAGTTGGTGAGCGGTGTCTTCTTCATGCATGCGAATTTGCCGATACATCTTTTCAATATCAGCTGTGAAGACAAAACGATGTGTTCTAAAGCGCAGTAGAATTGAAAAGAGATCGCTTTGAACTGTTGGACCCTTATGCAAAATGTCGTTCAATGCCAATCCACTGGATGTTTTGGCCGATGCGTCAAATACCACTCTCAATTTAGTAGTACTGCTGTCGGGCTTCACAACGCAATGGTGAGGAATAAAATAATTGATATCTGGAACAACTGCTGGACGTAACCTTTCCATGTGTCCCAGGGCTTCGTATTCGTCCATGAATTTGACGTACTCTGAGCGTAAAGTTGTGTCCCTTTGCAAGCGTTTTTCCATTGACAAGAATCGATTTATAGCCATGTCTCGAGATTTTCCTAGAGCTATTGGATTCTCAGAAAAGGGCAGATGTACAATGAAGCGACCCTCCATGTCCCGTTTTATGTTGTTCAAAAAATGATTTTCGCACCACTTTTCTGATGGAGTCATGACCTTTGTTGTCTCGCTGAAATCGTCCAGTCTCCAGAATTTTTCCAAGATTTCTGAGGTTCTTTCGTCTTCTTGAGTAGAAACAGCACATGTTGCAGTAACCGATGTGGCAGTTTCTGTTTTGCCAATAACAATCCATCCAAGAACTGTATTTTGTAGTAGAGGTAAAGTCTTTCCTATGTTCAGCTGTTCTGGGCGGAGTAAGTTGTGGTAAAACTCTGCTCCAATTAAAGGATCAATTTTTCCAGATTTGAAAAATTCGGGATCGGCCAGTGTAATGTTATTTGGTGTGTCCCAATTAGTGACATCTAAATCTCGCGATGGTTGCGCTGAGATTATTTGTGGCAGAACGAAAGCTTCGATTCTTGTTGAGAAACTTCCTGCTGATGACTTCAACTTAAGGTTAACTCGGGATTTCGAACTTCCAGTACGTAGCCCGATTCCTTCAATCGATAAGTGGGATCGTGTCGTGGCCAATGATAATTTGTTGATTAATCTCTCTGTCACCAAATTGACTTGTGAACCAGAGTCGAGTACCGCACGTGCTTCGCAGGCTTGCCCATTATTCGCCACTATTATCACCTTAGCGGTTGCTAACAGAACGTATTTCTGACTTCCCTTTGCATGGTTTATTGTTGCCACAGTTGCAGGTGAATCTTCCTTCCTCTGCGCATTTGATGATACTTCAGTCCTTTGATGCTCCAGATGAAGTAATGAGTTGTGTTTTTTTGTGCACTTGGTGCAGTGTCGCCAAGAACATTGATTTGCTATGTGTCCCGACTTTAAACAATTCATGCAAAGTTTATGCTTCTGGACGAAACTTATTCTTTCATTCACTTTTAGTTTAAGAAACTGGTCGCATGAGAATAACTGGTGAACTTTCTTTCCGCATGACAAACAGAGGCTGTTGGCTTCATGTGTTGATGCTGCTGAGGTGCAAACCTTTGTTGATGGTTGGGGAATAGTTGCCCTTTCTCGATGTCCGATTGTTTCCATTGTTTGGAACTGCAATTCCAAAAACGATAAAAATTCTGTAACTGTCGGTAGCTCCTTCGGTTTTGATAGTGATTGCTCATACCGAATATAGGTGGGTCGATCCATTTTTTTGATAAGGAAGTGAATCAACAGCGGATCCCATGCACTTGTTTCGATGCTTAAATTGTTTAATGCAAGTAAGCACTCCTTCGTAGTATCATGCAGATGTTTGACCGCTGCTGCAGATGATGTTCCTGCTGGCTGGTCCACAAGTTTTTTGATTAGTGTTGATGCCAATATTCTTTTGTTATTATACCGCTCCTCTAAAAGCTTCCAGGCTGCTACATAATTTTCTTCTGTGGTTGAAAAATGACTGACGAGACTTGCTGCTTCGCCAACCAATTGAGTCTTGAGGTGCCACATTTTCTCCACATTTGAGAGTGGCTGTTTGTGAACCAACTCTGAGAAAATGTCGTGGAATTGATTCCATCTTAGATAATCCCCATCGAATATTGGAATTTTTACCGTTGGGATTGGTAAAGACTTTCGTGTTGATTGATGATGTTGATTGGATGGGAACGCTGGTTCAATACGCATTAGAGTGATATCGGTGAGTTTCTGATGCACTCTTTGCTCCAGATCTTCAAATATTTTCATATCGTATCCTAATGACGATGGGTTGGATGATTGCTCCCAAATGTTATCATCGACTGCAGTTATGTCTTGCCAAAGTTCATTAATGAAATTCACCTTCAGGTCGTAATATTGTCCGGATTGTTGCTCCAAGACCAAAATATTTGAAAGTCTGGCATCCAATATTGCCATCTTTCGATGTGCCTTTCGAATTAAGCCATCGATTTTTGAAATAGAAGCTTCTTCAATATGTTTAGCTTTGGTTTTGTTAACGTCTTTTTTGACGCTGTTATCGATGCTGTCGTCGACGCTATCATCGACGGCACTTGCTTCCAAAGTTTTGATTTCTTGTTGAAAACGTTTCGTATAGTTGTTGCATAATGTTTTCGTTTGGATAAAGTAGTCTTCTATAAAGTACGCGTGTTGGCGGTCTTCCAGTTTACGGAGCTCTGTGTCATTTGCCTCGAATTTAGCAATGATTGATTGTAGCTGGCTGAGTCGCAGCTTGTAATATTTTATAGTTTTCCGCTCGTCGGAATCCTTCTTGAAGTTTCGAATTATTCTCTCAATCTCTTCACCAAGTTGAGACTGCTGGTTGAATAAATCGTCCATGATGTAGATTGATGCGAGTGTGTCCAACGAAGAATATGTCCAATGAGGCTCCTTGCAGAAGCGCGAACCGTGATATCCAGATCACGTCGGGGTCACCAAAATGTAGCTTACTACAGGTCTTGATTAGGTACAAACCAAATCAATGTAGCTTGATACAGAGTGTAGCTTACTATTGGTCTTGATTAGGTGCAAACCAAATCAATGATACCAAATTGAAGATTCTGATTAAGTACAGACAAAATCAGATAGATGAGACGAGTATCAGTACTTTAACAAATACTCTAAAAAGGTGGATCGTATGTTTCTGATTTAATACAAAACCAAACCAGGCGATGGAGCGAGTAAAAGCACTTTAACCAATACTCAGTATGATGAAATCAAAAGACTCTTGAAGTGTTTACTTTGATCTAATTTATTAATTTCAAAATTGGTGGCTTTTATATCCAAAAATTGCTTACAATACAATATACAATTAATTAAAATAACAAATAATAAAAAATACACAAATATACATTTTGGCTGATTCGGCAACTAACTATCGTCGCCGTCGTGCTGTAATATGAGTAATATCAAAAAGAATACAAAATTGTTACTTCATCAATAGCTGCAGTGCTGTTGTGCTGCAATAGAATCTACCTGGCGATGCAGCGACAAGCGATTCCAAAGGTGTTTTTCGCTGTAGACGCAATTTCAGCAATTTGATTGTTATGTTGGCCTTGATGTAGTTTGTTGCTTTATTATTGTCCGTTGCACCTGATTTTATGTTGATCTAAACAATAGTGTAACAGAATAATACGTCAGCAGTTTCCAAAAACTATATTTAATCCAATCCAAAAAACTAAGAAGAAGAAAATAATATCCTTTCCGTTAAAGCGGTCAATCTTCATAAAAGATCGCTTTTAAAAGAACCGTTTCTTTATATGTATACATGTAATGTAACAAAATTCGGTAGAACTAACAACAGGAGTCAAACCGGGTTGTGTGTTATATCCGATACTATTTCTAATACTCATAGATTCTGTTCTCCAAGAAACCAACAACAAAGCTCCAGATATTATTCAATGGAATATAATAGCATTTCTTTGCAACCTTCATTAGTCGGACGATATCTGGTCACTGCTATGGAAAGATTTCTGAGAAAGAAAGAGAGAGTAAGAAAAGAAGGCCTGAAAATAAACATTATGAAGACCAAACTGATGTTTACTTCGTACGGAGAGGCCATTAAAGAGACGCACACCTTTACTTCACCTATCTTGGCAGCATCATCAAAAAAGGATGCTCGATCGAGCATAGAATAAAAAAAGCGTATATAAAATATGTCGCCCACACAGTTTATCGCAGCACACTATGGTTAGAATTTTTAACTGTTAAGTCGGTTTTCGTATATGGCTCAACAACTTGGAGCACAACTTAAGCGACAAAAAAATTTACAAACGTTCGTAAACAGGTGTCTAAAACAGACCTTTGGATTTTCTGGCCAAACTGGATCACAAACGAACAACTTGTTATTCCGCCAAACTGCAAGCCAATTAAAAATGAATTTAAAAAACGTAAATAGGCATGTATCAGGCTAATCAGAAGCTAGTGAAATCGCAAAAGCCGCGATTGACAGTGGAATCGAAAAGGTGACCTGCCAGGTCGCTTAACAGATGCATAACATCGATTAAGAAAGATTACGACTTTCGCAACATGACATGGAAACAAATCAAATCACTATCCAATGATCGAAGAAGATGGAGAGAATTAATTGCCATGTTCATCGTGAACTTGTTTGTCTTAATTTAGATAAATAAGGATAAAGATATATATATAACGGCACATTAAGAAGCTTTTCGTGACAAGTTATTACTCTTGAAACGTTTGTCACCCATTCGCGAGAGTTGGGACACCGTGAAAAATACTTTTGGTTTTACTGGGATTCGAACCACGAACCTCCTGCTGCCAGCTGCATTCCAAATCTCCTTGAATTCAACCGCAATACTCGTGGCGCTCTAAAAGCTCATCAGTTTATACTCAAGCCCATCTTCGGACGTACAGTTAAGTTCAGGGACTCGTTCTTCAGCCGTATAACACGTATGTGGAATTCTCTGCCAAGCTCTGTCTTTACACATCACTGTGATCCACAGGCATTCAAAACACAAGCTCATAGACATCTCCTCTTTTCTCATCCTTTTCATTAATGCTAACGCTGTGCCAAGCATATAGCCGAGTATTTTAAGGTGCGAAACCCTTAAAGCGTGCGCGAATTATAACAAAAAAGGGATCCCTACATTGACCCATTAACCCCCTCGTCATACCGACCCCAGCTGGATTTTATTTTTTTATGATTTCATGATTTCAATTAGGGAATTTTGCACTTACGGGATTGTTTGTTTGGGGGATTTTGTATTTTCGGGATGTAGTATTTTCGGGATTATAGAAAATTTGCGGGATTTTAATTGTAGAATTTTGGGATGCGGGACCTAGATGTTGGTTTCACGACAACACTTAGTCTAGAGACCACCTTCCTGCTCTTTCCCACATAATAAAGTAATTAAAATTTGGTAAAGCAGACATGTGCCTTTTCTATTTAATTATAATTGTGCGAATGCGACTCTTACTTAGCTCAGACAAGGTTCTCGTAAAACTGAAAATTTCAATTAACAATCTTAAAGATCATAAGTTATATTTCACTTTTTGCTACCGCTGCTAAGTGGTTCAATTCTTCACACGTAGAACCAGTTAGAATATGATAGTTGCTACTAGCCGACGTGAAACAAATGTCCTAGATGGATAGAAGATACACTCACAAACGTGACTGATACTCTCTGCGCATTAATATTGCGCTCTGTGTTGGCTATATGCCCGGAATTATATCTCGTTTCGAAATTCGCATATTGCGAATCAGGTAGGTACAGACAATACTTCAAGTATTTACGAGAATGTGCAAATATCGCATCGTAGTTCTAAATGTGCAGTGTCTGGAAACTCTATTTTATGGTTTCATGGTCATTAACTTTAATGGTCTTTATATGGAAAATTGTCCACATCTTCCTTACCTTTAATACGCCATCGTTATAGCGTTGTATTTGCACCAAATCGTTTGCATGATGGTTCCACCATAAGTAACCGTGAAAAGTGAGCTTCTGCTTGCTGCGTGACTGTCTGATGTGATAGTTACAAATAAAAACCCACATAATAACCTTCTCTGTCTTTTTTCCTCTTTTACACTATCTTCTATTTCCGGTGAACTATATTGAAACTGCTATATGCGTATAGCATGAATACCGCTGCTAACCCAGCATAAAAAGAACCAGAAAACTTTTGTCTTAATGACAAAACCCTGCAGACCAATTTTAAGCGCATTAGCGGTATTTAATTGTACGAAAAAAAGGATTAATCTTACATAATCAGTGGGGAAATTAAAGGAAAAATCTCATTTTAAGTAATAAGTATAAGAGATGTACTTAAATTTAAGTGAGTTACATGCATCAGTTCTTTTGCAGTTGAACAATTTCACAAGGATTATGTGGAATCTCTGAAAAGTTTCAGGATTATGGTACAATGAAAATGGGGACGAGAGAATTTTTCCCTTTTTTTATATTCTACGATTTCATAATATGCAAATTGCTCTTTCTGTTAATAAAGATTTTCTAGAAAGAACTTTTTGCTTTTGGAGAACCAAATTATTATTTGCAATTTCGATATTAAATTCCAGGGAGTACTTTTGTAGTCAAGCGATAGTTCTGCACACTAACACACACTCATATAGTCTTCAAAGCAGAGCAAAACATCTTTTTATATGAATATTTTGCAAATACATCCTGATCGTTGGATACTTTGGTCTGCAAATGAATTTTATTAAACAGAATATCTACATTGTATATTAGGGAAAAGTCTGTTAGACAGTTCCTATTTTAATACACAAAATAGATAGATAGATATTTATTTAAAGAGATTATGCAAAAAATAGCAATATTTTTGCATTGTGTCTCACATTCTTAGTACCCAATTTTGTAACACAAGGCGGTTTGTAATCAAACTTTTCAACAAAGAATGTTTATGCAAAAAGGACTTGAACAAAGTATAATTTTATGCAAATTCGGGAGTAAGTAGGAAAAAATTGCAAAACGTTAAAACATGATGAATGCCATATTTGCATCAGTATATGCTTTAGGAATATACTCCTAAAGTCTGTAAAGTTTATCATAGATCTCTCGAAATTGATTCCCTCAAACAGATTTACAATTAACTCTTTGTTAGTTGCAAGTTTTTTGTAATGTGGTTAGCATAAATTTATGATAAATTCTGAATATATTGGCATATTAGCAAAAAGTACGTAAAAAACGAGTAAATTAAACAAAATCCAAAAAACGATGCATCCGGTGCGCTTCAAAAAAGTTAGGTATGCCCTGACAACATAGCTTGCGTGTTGTGTTGCAAGAGTGCATATGTTGCTTTGTAATTTACTGTGAGGCTACAGTTTTTATCAGATGTGGCTTAGGCAAACGAATGTTAGTAAACTTTAAGATGTCATAGACGTATTTGAATGCATGAATATTTGCGAATAACGAAGTACTAAAAGTATCTGCATACCCTAGTTCAGAAATGTCTAAAAATTCACAGCCACCAACTCTAGGTTAGATAATCTAAGCGCTAGTAAGACTTCGAGCTCGTTTTCATCAGACCTGAAGCTGACTGAGGTTAACAGCACTCCAATGGTAAAGTATTAAGGTAAAGGCTTAACTTTGCAGGGTACATGGATATATTGATATCTCATAAAACGAGGCTGCCAACGTAAAGTTATAAGGGGAAACCCAATCAGGAGACCTAGTACATAAAAATACTCCACTAAATACACAAATTTCAATGTCAGGCTTAGTATGATGATTCAGTTGTATTGCCAAAGTATAAGTAAAACAAAAATTGGAACAGTGTATAACTTGCCCTCACTTGAAATCAATTCAGAATTCTCATCGAATTGGTTTCAAGCCATTGACTCCTTTTTCCGACCAAAATGCGATAACATTTATATTTTAGGCGATAGCAATTATTACCACAGTGCAAACAACTGGCAGAAAGAGATATTAAGCCTACCATTAAATAACTCAAAACGTTGATACCGAAACACGAGCAGGTTGCACTAAAAAGCTATACAAGCTTGGAACGCGAGAAATACGCGGCTCTTCAAAGGTCGTCCGTCCAACAATTTTCCGTAAGACTTTACTCTCGAACGCGGCTAAGAGATCAGAATGCTTTTTGCTAACCATCCAAGTCTCGGATCCATATGTAAGTACTGGTATGACCATTGTCTTATATACCAGCAGCTTGGAAGTTATTGTTAAATTCCTGGATTTGAAAAGTCTTGACAGACAATAGTAGGCTTTGTTGGCTTTAAGCATTGAGGGACCAATGTTATATCTTCTACTCGCAGACGTGGCCACCAAAGTACAAAGTAGATATCGTGTTTTAGTTGACTTAAAAATCGATCGCCAATTGCCCGTTTTGCTATATTCATCAGCTATAAATACCGATTTACAAGCGCATCGCGCTAATCTGTATATTTCAGCCGATTTATACATCTTTCTCCTTACACCTATAACTAATTTATTTTGCTTTGAGCGTTCAACAGTACACGCAATTAAACAAACCCAATACGGTTCTATTTGACGGAACAACAAACAGACCACCGACCGATCTTCAAATTGCAAATGAAACGCGATATAAAAAAAAGTCATTATGTCGAAACCGTCAATCTAATATACACACACAATTTACAACTATTTTGAATATTAACTCTAATGGTTTTACTTTCCGGTTCCGAACAAAATTGGGCTGCAAATATTAATTGGCACCATTTGGTAAAAAGAACATTTTTTTAAAGACACAAAAACCGCCGCTATTAGAAAAAAACCTCGTAGTGGAATTACAGTCATTGCTAAAAACCTTGAAATACAACTTTCGGATACTGTTTAACGACAATGAAGGTCAACTCTCCGCTTTCCGATAGAACGAATTAATCAATTTGGACGATGACAACCAAAATGTCCGTCCAACTGACCAAGATCAAGTGAGGATCGCAACTAAGAATAACAAATCGGTCGGCCTTTTAAAAACTGCCTGCAGCTGCAAGTCATCTAATTATTTAAACAGTTTGATAATTTCAACAGGTGTGAAGCGTTCATTATGTGGCTTAATACCACAACACTGCCGGTAAGATCCACTATTGATGTGTTACTTAAAAATTTAAAACGCCATGAAATATCGTATTTTACCACCTCCTTTTCTAAGATTCCCAAATACCACTTATTTGAAACTGCACCCCAATTTCTGCATTACAAAAAGACTTATTGTTGCTTATCTTCGCATACGTCACATTCAATTGTTTTCCTAGTCTCCATCCCTTCTATGAAAAGTTATACTAGGTATCGGTTGAATTGCGGTTAATATACTACTACTGCACATCCTTAATTAAGTTCCCCTATTGATTGTCCCTACCATGCATGTGTATTGAATGAAGGCCTAGGATCACAGGGTATAACTTGTGATAATTCCCTTTTGATGTTCACTTATTCCCTCTGTGTTGCACTTGGCCTATTCTGTACAGCATATAATGAGTTCTAGTTCGAACTCCATGAAAAGAAAATGTCTTCAAACGTAATCCAGTACTCTTCAGTGGGTTATCCCAGGCTTACTTGAAATGAATTTATGTTTGAATGTAATAGCAACTTTCTACTCCTCATCAATTAGAATAAGAAAAAGGGAAATTAAATTGAAATTATTTTCTTTTTTTCTTTTTGTTGTTCCAAATGGCACACCAACCTGTATCAATTAGCAAACAGTTTCAAGGATTTTCACAGATGTACGGTTATTCGCTTGAATGACGTTTCCTTTTCAATCGCCCCTTACCCCACCCAGTTAGAGTATACGAGTAGTAAAGGAATTGCCCCAACGTCTTTTAATCTAATCTCTTAATGAAATTGTTTGAAATTTCCGTCTTTTCATTGGAAATTCTTAGCTTCGCACACCTGCTCACATCCCATGCACACGTCCTTGTAGTGAATTGCTACATCATTCAATCAGCAGTATACAAAGTAAACGCCTCAAGAGATTTCGCTTTGCTTTTAGCTTATAGCTTTTTCCAAACGAAACTAAATTAAAATCCTGTTAGTTCTCTGTGGATTGTTATTACGCTGTCAGGTGAACATACAACTAACTGTGCCCCACATACACATGAGTACATGCACATTTACACACTTTGAGCATTATGCAAATCAATTTGTAAGACAGAGAGAGTAAATTGAAAATTTCACCTTAGACGAACGAAGTTGACGACGTTAGTTTGATTAATAAGTTTAGTGCACGCCATTTTGTAATTTGCACTGTAAATTCTCGAATGAATGAACCGTTAACCGAACATTCACAGTAGGTACTCGTACGTAGTTGAAAGTAGGAGAAGTGTTGAAAGGAGCAGAAGAAATGTATATGTTGATCCCAGTGATGGGTATAAAAGGAAATGTAACGATAAGTGAAGAAAGATACGTAAAGGATATACTAAATAAGGAGAGCATGTAGTAAATTCTTTCAAACGGGGCAACAAAATTAAATAAAATGCGCCAAGCGCTGCGCAGGTGGGACCTGTCAACAGACCTTTGGTGCGTCAACAAATCCTTGAGAGTTATATCGTTCGCGTAAAGGGAGTTAGTTACAGTTGCAGTCACAAGGATTTCGTGTGTTAAGTGAATATTTCGTTTCGATTTTACACTTAGCTTATTAACAGAGATTGCCAGATTGAAAGATAGTTTGTCTGTTCATGTGTGTGTGTGTAGGTGTGTAAGAAAGAGAGATAGAAAGAGATGTTTCTGGTTCATAAATTAATTTTAGATGGGGATTTTTTTTATGGATATGGATACTCTTAGCTGCATACTCGAAATGTCATCAAAAATAATTAACCTATACACAACCACATATACCTTTACAGTCTTAAGTCAATTATTTGCACTTCAGATATAATAATATTGGTCGCGACAGACCATTGCGGTCCAATGCCTAGGCTTCTGGCGACCATTTGTGTTGCGCAAGTATATTTTTGGACAAAAATGAAAGAGACCTACAATTTAGGGCCGGATCTGAAGCTCGGAACGTTTGTCACCCATTCGCGAAAGGTGTGATACCGCGAAAAATAGCTTAGGTTAGCTTTTTAGATTTGTGCTAAGTTCAAGAAATCATCCGATTTCGTAAGTAGTTTATTTTATAGAATATTCGGTTTTTTTTGTACATTGTGTGTCAAAAAAAGGATTGGTCCAAGGTGACAACCAAGCGGCACTGTGGCGGTCAACATATTTGGAGCCTTTTAATTAATGTAACGGCATTTTCAATGTGATTTTATTATTTGTTATATATTGCATAGTGCAATCCTTTCAATAGTGTGAAATTATGGATACAAAAATACGCTAAAGATTATCAAAGACTATAGGAATAGAAAGGTATGCTTTCGGTTTTATAAAGCTAACTCTTCTAAGGAAAACCGAACAAATTTTAAACGATCCAGAAATGATTGCAATGCTCATCTTTAGCGAGTCAGATTCGCCTACGACCAAAAATCGAGGCAAAAAATACTACAATGTCCGAAAGTTAGTAAAAATATTTGGTCATTTATGAAAAGAATCAAAAATACAGCCTGGTTGTCGATTCCAACGCTCATTTATAATGACATTCCAGATGTCAGCTCTGTAGACAAGGCCAATCTGTTTGCTGCGTATTTTGTCGTTAGCTCCACGCTTCCAGATCATGCATTGCTGCCGCCTGCACCTCAGAGTATCGATGGGACAGATTTTCATTCGTACTCGTGCAGTTGCTAGAGTTTCAAACGATCTTAACAATCACAATCCGTTGGGCTAAATCGACCGCCGTCTTCTTCTTCGTACCAACCCATAGCACTTACATCCATTCTTTTCAAGTTCATGGAAACGCTGATCATTTTTCAACTTATGAAATATCTTGAAACCCCCGAAATCCTTAGTGACAGGCAGTATGGACTCAATTTAGAGAAAGAAAAGCTGTCGCACTCGATATATCTAAGGCATTTGACAGAGTTTGGCATCAAGCTCGCCTTTTGTCCAAAATCCGTGCTTATGGAATAGATTACTGGATTAGAAGCTATCTTTTAGACCGCTCATTTCAAGTTATATTGGACGGTTTCAAGTCTAAATTACATAACTTAAATGCTGGCGTTCCTCAGGGCTCTGTTTTGTCTCCGACAGTCTTTCTCATTTTTATTAATGATCACTTAAATGTGACTTGTAATCCAATTCACTCTTTTGCTGACGAATTTTTAAAATGTCAATTTTTATTGTTATTTTTTCAACATGGGACATTTATGGATTATAAGCTTCGCATTATAAAATAAGCGCTCTCATAAAACTCCTTTTGGTGCCGGTAAAAACAGGTTAACTATGTTATCTTTAAAGTTCTTATCGCCAAATGACACAGTATGAATGCATGTTTACAGCATTAAGTCGGTCATCTGATTAATTGGGGTGAGTGCTTAGTCTCACCGACCTTTGTTTGAGAATTAAGTAGGCCAACACCCAACACCCAATAGCATTATAAGTGCCGTCTTGCCCAGTAGTGCAGTATTAATGCTCAATTCGTTGTTATTTATTTAGTTATTGTGAGATGATTAGTATGAATAGCTTTGTTTGCTACTGTTCAACATCATTGATGTTTTCGAATTACGATTGAATGCATCGTTAGTCAGAGCCTATGAGCATTAAGAGATTACTTATTAGAGATAAGTACTTCTATTTTCAACTCACAAAAGTTTTGAGCAGATTTGGGGATTATTATAAGGAGTTAACGGATCCAAGATCAACAAGATCCATAAGGTCATCTTGGCATCTGTTTTGGTAATATTATCAATGGATGGGCATTATTTTGGTGGTTTAAGTAATAGATTTTTTCAAAGACTACTCGCAGAGAACTATGTGCAACAAATCAACACGAAGTGCTACTTCAGCAGCAGTGTTTCAATAAACACGCTTTATGGCTTTTAATCAGTTGCAAGCACTGAATTTGTGTATTTATGTCTCGAGTCTGTTCTAAAGGAACTTATGGTTCTCTAGACGAAATCAGAAATACATATGTATGAGGATTCACACTAATAACTTTTTTAATGCAGCTTCAATTACCATCTTCACTGGCAATGATAAGATGATTTCCACCTTTGTCCATGTCCAAAACTTAATACGATTACTGACGTATGTGTTTCAAATACTTAAAAGTGTTTTTTAGTGCACTCAATAACTTACATAGTAAAAGTAAAACCTAAAAGACAACACTCAAAATATTTCCCTCGTAAATAAATCGAATGGCCCTAAAAGAAACTGCTAAACATATGTGAGTGTTTAGTGATGAAAATAAAAATATCCACCTTTACTGAAATCTTGGAGCCAGCTGAATAAATATTTCTTATAATAGCAATGATTTAATTAAACTCCAAAACTGTGATCACTTCAAATCATTTAATGCAGGAATTTTGTTAGCTCTGCTCTGTTAGCATTGCACTTTTTCAACTCTGTCAAACTCGTTATCAGACTTCCTTGCCATATGTCACACAACCGACCGCCGATCGTTCCTGTATTTATATTTGCATTCTTTGGCGTTTTCCGATTGACTAAAGCAAACATCACACATCACACAACAAAACAAAACAATCAGATGCTAAGATGACTACGTGTAAAACTGTGGAAAAATGCCTTCTCCTTCATTGAATTGTCATTTTTCCATGTCAGCCATGATATCCCTTAAATTGTTCTTTTCTTCGTTCTACTGTACAATGTGATAACAAGTTGAAAAGCATTTTCTTTTGTACTGCTGTTTCCATTTCCATCGTCATATACATCATAGAGTTCAATCATCTGTTTCGCTGAATTTCTCAACAGAACAATTTTCGGTCGACCGGCGGTATGCGGCACACCACTCATAGAAGAATGGAGCCAGTAAGAAGCTCACTTTAGAAGCTAGCGCCTTCTCTGGCGTTGTTCAGAAATATTCCAATTAAAATTGTCTACAAAAACAGTTTCATGTTTCACGTATGAGAGTCCTTCGCGCACGTTTCTTAGACAAACAACAGCAACAAGAGATACGTACGTCCTATTTGTATGATGTGGTGGGTGCAGGCCTCCCTGCATCGTATTTCAATATTGAGCGACGATGACTTGACGCGACAAATTTTTTTTTCTGTAACATTAACAAGAAGTGAAAGGAAACGAAAAGGACAAACGCAATGGATTCGTTTTCTGTGGTGGTGGTGGAACGTGACTATTTATAATGTTTTTGATGTGTCGACTCAATTTTACTTCCATCACGTTTTGTCTAGATTTTCAAGTGGTACAGCGTATATTGTTTGTTTGTGTATGTACTTGTACTTACGGAATTTGAAGTATGGAAATTTCTAGGAAGTCACTAAAACACTTAGAGCGGCTGTTAGTCTTGCTATATTTTGTGTACTTTTCGGAAGAAATAGTGTCATTGAGTTACGAAGAGAGTAGCAAAAGAAGCAAAAAAAGGGCTACTTTGTTGAACGAGTTAACCAAAATCGTAATTTGCCTATTTCCTCCCGCTCTTAGATGGAACCTTTTCTAGTGTGAATGTAATATACTTTTGCAGTCCCTGTCATGGACTAAAACCTTAATTAAAGTGCACGTCCGTTTAGATTGCGTACGCTAAGTAATAAAATAATTTCCATTAAATTTGTGGAGAATCCAAAACGACGCAGGAATCACACATAGTTGCTTAAGAAATTGCCTAGTCAAGAATGTTCAAAGGAATTTCTACTGTATATCGTAAGCACACACACAAACCCGCTTACACAATTCGACAAAGAAAATTTCTTCTTATCTGACATTTAACTGGCATGTGACATTACAGAATTTAAAAAAAAAATACGCGCAACGAATAGTGTTTTGGGAGTCCGGGAAGATGAGTAAGGGCGGTATCTGGAATTTGATAATTGAGTTCTTTGAATTGAGTTGCCAGCTGATATTTTTATGTTTGTGTTTAACTGCGTGAATGTATGACAGGCACTTTTATTAGACGTGATCTTATAAACTCGTTACTATTCGTATAAGTTAATATGGATGCTATTGAAAGGTAAGGATGTCAGAATGTGAACGTATCTGTTCGATGCAGTGAAAACTAACTTACGAATCAAGGAAGAAAATGAAGAAGAATGAAGGAAGAAAATGAAGAAAAATTAAGATGTGGCTGCACCTACTGATGCATTTTCCTTTAAAAAAAACCACCCATAAAAATTTAAATTTTTTATTTAAATTCTCTAATAGAAGCTACATATGTGTGCAAAGTTTGAACCGGGTTAATTTGGAAAAAATTAATATTAGAGCCACTTTACTTCAACTTTTTTAAAAAAAAAAACGGAGATATTCATGAGCAATAAAATTTGTATGGAGCCCCCGAACTTGTGGCCAGATCACTTCCAACTTTCAAGTCCAAGTAAGTGTTGTCATCGAAGATACACATGTGTTTAAAATTTGAAGAAACTCGGGTAAATGTTTGCAAAAAGTTTTGTCCATCGAAGGTACATGTATATAAAATTTGAAGAAAATCGAGCTAATTTTTATAAAAAAAATTGATGCGGCTCCACGAACCCGCGCACCGGGGTCTCCAAAATGTTTACAAAACGTGTTATCCGTCAGAGATAACCATGTGTATAAAATTTAAAATAATCGGGTTAATTTTTAAAATTTTTATATGGGCACCCCTTAGCCCTGAGGCCCTATCCTAGGGGTCCCAAATTTTAAGAAAAATTGTTGTCTCCGGACATATACATGTGTGCAAAATTTCAATAAAATCGGGCCTTGGGAAGTGGGTTAAAAATTGATCGCAAGATTTCACGACAAATCGACCGACTGCCGACCGACCGACAACTGGACGTGCCACGGGCAAGTGAGGTTAATATAGAGATTTTAAAAAGCAGCTCGTGTGACAACAACGAAATTCTTCCAATTGGGCGCGCGACCATTTTGGTGTTCGTGTGGCATTAGCCTACACGTATTTTTCAATTTCAAACATTTTCAAGTGAGCAAAAGGCATATTGCTAGGATGTGCACATCTAACGAAAACGAACAAACACAGTTCTTTAGACAAACTTTTTGGGGAAAATAATTTCAATTGTAATTTCGGTTATTAGAGGATTCTCCCGCGAATAAAATATAGAGAGACGTTTTACGATATTTTGCGTGACATGAGCCGAAAAAGAAACCAAGCTGTGCGATTGATAATTCAATTTCCTTTTTTTGCTAAAAGAAAAAGGGACCATCGCTAATGTCTTTACCATTTTCTAAACTAAATGAGGGTGAAGTGCGAGTCTTTTGGCTTTGAACAGAATAATTTAAGATGATTTTTTCTCAACTCGTCCAGCCACGTTCGGAGACCAGAGAGAGTGTTTGTTTGTAAAAGTAAAAGTTTTCAAGTGAGCGTCTTCCATTGAAAATAAGCAAGACAACGATTAAAATAAATGTTTCTCGAGCAGACATAAGAACGAGAAAATTTCAAGGTCAGGAATATGAATTTTATTTTGTTAATTATTCAGTGTAGTGTAAAATATAACATCAGAACAAAGAGTCACACATTTTAAATACTCGTTATTCGTGGAAAATAGAAATGGTTTCATCAAAAAAAAGTTTTCGGCACAAAACTTGTGGCTGCACAACAGTAGAGAAGCTTTCATATAACTCATTTCCCAAGCATATATTTCAGTCCAATGCAACTCTTTTCTGATTTATTGAAAAAGAAAACACAAAGAAATTTCATAGTGAATTATTATTATACGAAAAACAACCCCGAGAAGCAGTGCCGTGATATGAAGGATTTATCCAGAGCCTTAAAGAGAGAGCATGGCACTAAGTTACCGAGGAATGAAAAGTCTATGAATGTTGTGAGTTTTTAAAGCCTGCGGACCTTCGTGCTGAGACAAAGTGTTTCCGACTAGAGTTGTAGGACTGAAGAAAGAATCTCCGAACTTAACAGTACGTGTGAATATTGCCTTGAGAGTAAACTGATATAGTATATTACAGAACGAGCAAGGAAAGTGGAGTTTATCGTGCGAGATCGAAGCTTGACGATTGATTTCTGCTAAATCGAGAGAGAAGCAGAAATGTGAGAATGTGTGTTCGCTGTGACTGCAGTAAATAACAAAGAAATGAATTTTTCACGCGTCGAGCAGAAAAACCTGCTAAATCGAGAGAGAAGCAGAAATCATAAACGACAAACAAAATAGAATTCTTGCTCATGCGCAGTGTGTTCGCTGAGATTGTAGTAAATAACAAAAGACGTTTATATCATAACATAACTAGTGTTGTTATGGGCTACTTTCGAGGCTAGTTTATAGCGTACGAAACAGTCACTTTCGTCTATGGGCGTGTGAAAAGAATTTAGGGGAACTCTAGTATTGCGGTTTTATTCATGGACAGGCGGAATACAATTGGCTATTTCTTTTGAGCACCATTGATGCAAAAAGCAGTAGAACTGTGGCAAGACATTCTTGCGTTGGTTTTTTTTTAATGTACACACGCTTAAGGATTTGCACCCGCATAATGCTAAGCACAGCGTGGGTGTTAGGAAATTTTGGGAGAGAAAAAGATGAGATGTCTATGAACATGTGTCTTAAATGACTGCAGATTATACAAATGCTGAAACACAGAATCGATCAATGGGTTCCACATAACTATTCGTCGGCGGCTAAAGAAGGAATCTCTGAACTGGTTAGTACATCCGAAGAGAGGCTTAGCTGCGTGGTTCAACAACGAGAAATTAGCTAATACCACAAAATAGTCTGAAGAGCATAGAGGTAATAATACACTGATGGTGTATTTGTTAGGATGAGAAGTAAAAAACAAGTCAATGGTATTAGCGTTATGACATACGATGTCTGGAATTCTATTGGGCTCATTCACAAGCTGAGTGAGATTGTTTAAACCAGCAAATAACTCACTAGCGAAGCAATTGTTTTGGCAATAATGTTTTCACCTATATGTTTTATCACACGATTTTGCATACTGTCGACCAGATCAAAGTGGTCTTCTATACACGTAACACTTTCGCTATTTGGGAACTTGAACTTGATAATACCTTAGTTTGCTTACCTTAACAAATAGAGATTTTTTTTCACCTATACTAAGATATAAAAAGGGTATCTCCTCTGCAAAATTCTGGACCAATTAAATTGAATTGTATTGAACGGAAGTGCGTTTGCAAAGTTTAAATATTTATCCTTAAAAAGTATCAATAATGATTTTAAAAAAATGGCTTGTTTGCATGGTATGAAAGCTCTATTACAACCTATTCGAAATTCCTTATTTATTTCCAAATCGCTACGACCATCTAAAGAAAGCCCTTTTTCTTTGAATTTCTTATTTCTATTTTCCAACCAGTGGCCTAAACTGCCTTTTACAACAATCATTGAAGTAATCAATTTCATAGAAGGGAAGCTATGAAAGGGATTCTCTTCATTCTCGATTGATTGCTCAATGAAAAGAAACATCTTCGTTATCGTTCGATTGCACAAGGAGTAAAGTTTATATGCTATCAACCATATATACAAAAAAAATATACATTAACTCATTTAATATTGCGAAAGGATATCGAATGGCAAATAATTATATGCCTTATGAATGTGAATAGGCTAATGCGCCTTCTGTTAGCGGAAGACGAAAGGTAATGAATCGAGACGATTGAGTAAGTACCAGTTCTGGATATAAGTATATTTAGGGTGGTGTATATTGATATTGATTGAATTCGCTGACTAAAAGGAGCGAAAAGTCAGTTGCAGTTTCGGTTCGGTTGTTTTTCTACCAATACAATAGAATATTTTCGGAATCCATTACAGAGAAGGACAAAACAAGTGAAGTGCGTCTTGTTGATGAAAAAGAATATAATTGGAAAACATCGCAGCTGAACACAAATGCCGTCGTAATGGCCAAATGGAAAATAATACCACGCAAATCTGTTCTCCTTACTGGGAGCGTGGGTTCAGCGGAAAGGAAACAAAAAATAAATAACAAAAATGTGCAACCCGTGGTTACGTTTCGCAAAGGTATTAACACACAGGAGGTTACTGAGCAGGAGACGACGATGCAATGTAAAGACGTCACTTAGTTTCCGGATAAATAACAACATGCGGTGTGATAGGGAACGTTGTGCCCCCAACGTGCTCAACCAACGCCAATCTGTCTCGTGCGGAATGCATAGAAGCAATCAATTGGTTTTTTTTTCAATATTGCTTGCTTCCCACTACCACTTTAGGATCGCTGAGACTGAAAGAGCACATTTTGCTCCATTCAGATCAGCAGCACAGCTACTGACCGCCGAACCTGAGGCCTGAGCTTGTGAGTTTGCACTAATCATCATCCCCGACTAACTTATCGTTTCTAGGAAATGTATGGCGCTCGGGAGTCATTGCCTATCATGTTAAATTCCATCCCACAACAGCTTACTGCGAACGCGACCAAGCGTAGCGTGTTCTCCCATCGACGCTTGCTGCGTTGCAAATGCAAATCTATATTGCTACGATAGAGTGTACCGCTGCATGACGTGCATGCCAATAGCGGAAATGTTTCAAATGTCGTCGGCGTCTCTCTACTCGGAAGATCTGTTTTTTTTCATACTGTGATTTATTGTGGCTATAAGGCGGCACTAGCTTGGCAGTTTTCGGATATGTCACAGAAAGATTAACTGTATATGTTTATTTTTGCAAATCCATGGAATAAACCGAGCACGGATGGATGGATAGATAGATGAATTAATGCTCATAACAGAACTATTTACGGTTGATATTTCATTTTTCCCCCCTGGAATTTGGAATAAATTTGCAATTCAGAAATACGAGTAAAAGTTTGAAACAAAATCATAGGTCTAATCGTAAACTTGTATTACGACTTGAGATAAGACTTTTAAAATAATAAAACTAGGACACTCACAGTTGCTGGGTTTCAATAAGCATGGCATAACAAACACAAGCTGCTTCGATTGCTCTTCTTTTGTGACTTTGCATGATCGCCTTAAAACAACAAAAAACAAATGAACAGTAATTATTTTCAATGTTTAAATAGCAACCTAGTTTTTATAGTCTTGTTAATTTAGTAAACGTAATAAGAAGCCCAGCGGCTACTTACACGATATTCGGCTATTAAACTAAATCGTATTATTGCTCTGAGTTTTTCAAAGTTCCGTAGTATAACTATCATGTGGCAACTGTTTGCCAAAGATATACGCCGTTTGCCGATATACGACAATCGTATATAGCAATGATAAAATTTTTATTTGCTTAGAGGAGAAGGAAAAACTGGCATTGTATGCTATATTGGGTGAACAGTGATTTTGTCTCTTAGGCCTGTGTTTTCGATCAAACTCTGAGAGATGACCAAACTACACAATCTTAGCTTTAAGAGATAACTTTTTTGTTACTTAAAACGTTGTAATAAACGTAACATAGTCTTCTTTTGTAATTCATTACAAATATGTGATGCAACATTGAAAGTAATGTCCAAAATTGAGAACAACTTTTATTGTTGGCAATTTTCGTTGAGAGCTAATGGCGCTGTTAAAAATTGATAAACGGCAGGAGAGTGCCAAGGTGGATTCAGTTCATTTTTATTACCATAAAGAGGAGATAAACCGTCCATGATATTGATTTTAATCTGCAAAGAGGACCTTCCTTTATATGGATTTCGCACAGTATTATTGCATTTGGACTATCAGGGAAGACGGAAACAATCATTTTCTTGTTATAATTCAAATCTTCATTTTTTCTTGTGGCAAACGATAAAAGCGTTTAGAATGATGTTTCCGTTAAATTAGAAAGCGTTTTTCTGGTGTATGTCTAGCAATTCCTTCTTTTTAACCAAGTTAACCAGTCACGTCGACAGCAAATAGGTGCTCCATAATAAATAACAATTGCGAGCCATTCGAAGTGCCATCTGGAATAATTGTAGGTCAGAAGTGTTGCCACGAACAAATGGACCCAATAATAGCATCGGCATAAATCTTGACAATAATGACCACTCACATGTATCTGGCAAAAGCGCATACACAACCAATATCGGGATGAGACGTTGCCAAATAATAATTTTGGAATCACAACATTCGCTGTGCATGCCAAATAATTAATCACTAAACGGAAGTCCCTTTCAATTTTGATGGCGATGGCAAATGGCGTGTTTATCGAAACCCTTGTCCAATATATAACATATATATATATATATATATATATATATATATATATATATATATAATATATATATATATATATCACAGCTTCTTCTTTTCCTCCATGGTAGACTTCTATGATGACTAATGATGTCATCAAATCACAAAGAACGACATGTGCATGTGTTTCTGTGTAATGCAAACACCATCTGCAGTTGTCCTTGTTGGTTAGCTGGTCGAATGGTTACCGGTTGCCTGATGGTTGCCTCTGATTGTGGCTCATCAAGGACACAATGTTGTGCATGTAATTGGGTGTAAGCAATAACCGCGCCATTATTTGCGCGAGGAGGCGATCCCTTAAGCATCATTCGAACACAAATAAGAAATCTGATGTAATAAAAATTTGTTATCAACATTTTGACACAGCGGAACTCAAAATGTGACCATCAGGAGCTCATTCATAATCGAAACATATCGTGATGGCATTTGACTGGAATAATTGGAGCAATAATGGTAACATTTTCATGGTCAGTACCGTGTAACGGGGCAATCCGTTTGCGGCAGGCCGTGAAGATTTGAAATGAGGTTGAAATAAATGAATCTTGAAACTTATCATATAGCTATATATATAATTAGATTGACAAATATTTCTGTTTGAAAAAGAATTATCCACTTTCCAAGTTTTATATTTCTATTGTTACCAATTACTAAAAAATTTTTTCAATTATTCAAAAAAACAACTAATTCTACTTAACAATGGTAAAAAAAATCCAAGACTGCTAATAAAATACGAACTTGCGACTCGATAGACTCGCATATATAACACCAAGTGTCGGGAGTCACCGCCATTGGTTTTACGTAAAACGTCTATGTCAACGTGTCGCTTTTAGTGTAATGAATGTCTGACGGCAGAATCATCGATTTGAGGCCGAAGTCGGAGTTCGATAAACTGAATCTGATGCTCAAGCCCGATATTGACATCCTCGTCTTTGACAAACAGACTCCAGTCAATATTTTTGTTGTAGTGCTGGTACAGCGGCTAGTTTACCTAGCAGCGCAGCCTTGATCACCGACTTGCGTACGAAACCGCTCAAGTAATTGGATTTGTGAACAATGTTCTTCTTTATGTTGAAGTTGAAGGCAAAGTCGTCGTGTATCCGCTTCGGTACTTGCTGCACCATGTTGTTCAATGTTCATATCGATGGGTATGTTGATCAGTGATCACCTGGCTGACTATACCGTGATTATACCGCTGATCGGTTTAAGCAGCGGCAAGATAGACCCGTATCGAATACCGTTTTGAAGCTTTCGTCCGCTGCATGCTAGTGGTTCTGCATCACTTTACTTCGACTGCTGTTCATATTCCTCAGTTCGGAGACTTTTCGCCAGGTGCTTGCGGAGTCGGGTTCGTTCACTGACCATGCCTTGACAGATTTGCGACGGTTCCGAAACAGTCTCGCTGGACATTGTGGTATCTATGCGTAGCCCATAGCTTCCTCGTTCCAACGAAACGCGTGCCTTATATTTTCGGCAGGCCCTTGCATGGGCTGAGGCTGACATATTGTTCTGGGATTCGAACCACGAACCTCCTCCTCAATAGCCATGCGCATTTCCACTGAACCACGGCGCCCACTAGAATATTTTATACTCATTTGAAATTAGAAACATCAAGATTTTCAAATAAAATTTCAATTTAAAATTACAACTCATTTAAGTGAATGTTCTCTAGTAGTCATCACTGAATGCCCTGTTCGACTTCTCTAAAACTGTTATTGTCTTTATGCCTATCTCAATGGAAAGTTTATTTACCCTAATTACGCATTTACTATTCTTATCCTTGAAGGCATATTTCTGTCTGCATAAAGATAAAGATACCGAAGAGTATGTCATGTCAAGAGTCTTTTTGAAAGTGGTTTTCACGGGGGTCTAATGATCTATTTAATGATATGCTAATTAAATATTTACAAGCTTTTACTTTGTCGTCTTTCTCTTATTATAAGCAACCATCTTCACCAAATATTTAAGCATAGATATAACCGTACATATGCGCTGTGTCAATCGGATCAATATATCTCGCATAAAATCCCATTACAAAAGGATTAATCAGCTAGACAGACGTCTGAGAAATTTCAAGGACGATTTGGTAAATATATGTATTCATTTTGATGAAGGTGGGGATGTGAAAGAAATTAAAAGACAGTGTAGTTCAGATAAATAAAAACATCAAAATATAGGAGCATCGACACCGACACAAAATCCTGTCAAACATTGATATAAGGATGTAGTGACGCAAGGCTAATTAAATAAAACAACAAAAGACAAAACTTGTGTTGACTTGACTTGACTATCTAATGGTTAAATAGGCATCATTCATGTTTCTTTCCGACAGTGTTACTTGATGATAGGTGATACTTAATGTGCTTGGAGTTGGATTGCTGTCATCCTGTGACATTTATGGGAAATATTTGTACTTTAAGTTTGTCACACTGGGTTAAAAAGTTAACTATTTTAATTAATATTAAAATTACTACATATTTAATTTGTATGTATGAGTGGGATGGCTTACCATTAACTGAAATTAAATCTATCTATCTATAAGTATTTTAAATGGGTTTATATATATATTATATATATATTCTTAAAATAAGACTCACTGTTAATATACAGATAAAACTGACTATAGGCATTGTAGCGAAGAATCGATCATTTCTGATTGCAGCTTTAATTTTGTGTAATAGTACATAGCTCTTCTCTCTTTCACATTTTTTTCAAAATTATTGCTTAATTGTTTGACATGAAGTGAAGTTCTCCCACGTCCGATTATATAGTTTCACTTAGGCAACTATTGCATGTATAGACAATTTGCAGGTTGTAGGCTTTTCCTATAATTAGCAAATGCGGGACGACACAATCATTTCTAATCTAACATAGACACGCACGCATACTGACCTATATAACTTCACTCAGCTTTAAGGTTTTCCATGAATTTCCTAAAATTCTTTTTAGAGATCACCAGTCTACGACTCGAATAAGCGGTAAGTACGTTCTTGTTATCCATTTACACACAGTCAACTTTATCCTTGGACGACAATTTAATGATTATTATTATTATTTGATTTTACCCTGAAAAGTTCGAAAGGACATTATGGCAAAGCAGTTCGACCAAACGTTAGTTAGCCGCAAGGATACTCACCCAACTCGTCCAAGCTGTTGGGTAGGTAAACTTTTAATGTGTATGTAGTTGTTGTCTGTTGAGATTTTTTTTTGTGTCAGTCATATCAGTATGAGCTAACGACAGTTGTTATTGTTGTTGTTGCTGTTATGGTAACATGGCGTGTAAATGAACCATCCCATTCATGACTGCGCAATGAGAAGTCAACAGGCAAAGAAGCGTTTATAGCTGATTTCGGACACTCAAAACCTATTGCACGATGGCAACTACTTTTAAACCTTAAAGTTTGTCATTATTTTAAATTGGTTTCCACATACCCAAACCCACAGAACAAACACGAATGTGCCATAAAAGTTTAGTTAAGCTCACCATTGCAGTCGTTTGTTGGGAAGTAGAAAGCAGTCCGTTCGTACACACCTACTACTGTCCTGTCATCCGTTCCAGTTATTACTTTCTAACTGGTTGTGCCTGCGAAACTGTTTTTGTTGTTTTAATCGTTTTTACTGTTATGAGATGCTTTTTTTATTAAATTCCAGGAATAGAAAATGAAATTCGATTTGTGGTTTTTTTATTCATAGCAGGCTACGTGTGAGGAGGATTTACTAGAATTTTGTTGAAGAATTGAATAAAATATTACCTTCGACTTCTCTTAGTTGATGATTCGCAAGCAAACTTAAATGAAATGTTTTAATCAACACTATCATGGTCCCAGACTCATTCTGGAAGTCTATGTGTTGTAATTTAAGAACAAATTGAGATATCGAGGTGTACCTTTATAACATCTCAGAAGAGTTTATTTAAGATCGTTTGTATGACGCAATATACCGCGTTGTGCACACTCCAAAGACAAAGTGGGTTGTCTGATCGACGATTTCAAAGGCATCTTGGAGCTATCCGAATAGCACTTTACTAAGTGAACTGAGGATTGAGGGTCAACCAATGACCAATGACTACACAATGCTGCCGCCACCAGAAGAATATGCATTCTATGCCCCGTACATAAGAATGGACATATCACATCGTTAATGATTATCTCTTGTGGCCTTCAAGACAGGATAGACCCATACGTTAATATGTGGTATAGTGTGGTTCCATCCTAGACAAATCAACAACTGATTCGATTTTCACCCTTACGCAGGCGATACTTAAAAACTTACTATACTCTTTCACAAGGCAAGCATGCAGCAAGATTTGGAGTCTCCCCTCCCATAAACGTAAATTACATATGGGGGCTTCCTTCTACAACGACACTAATGCACTTATGAACACTGATATCAGCAGTCTCCTTAAGCTCTAAGTGGTTCAACAAGTAGTTGGAGGGAAACTTTCCTAATCCGCATCATCACAATGGATATCACAATGGACCATTGCCCATTGTGTCGGTTTCACTGACAGCCACCTTAACCTAACCTAACCTACTACACTATCTGTTTATAGACTTTTAAGCCGCCTATTATAGCTAAGCAAGCTGAAATTTTTTAAAGCCATGAGAGAATTTGCCATCCCAAATAAAATGATACCACTATGTAGGTTGAGTATGAAAAATTTAATAATCCAAGTAAAGATATCCTCATCACTAGCAAATCTATTCAACAGGGCGTAGACTGGCCTATGTCCTATTTAACCTAGCGTTGAATAATGTAATCAGACACTCTGCTGTAACGGCGAGAGGAACAATTCTCTATAAGTTTACCTGAATACTGGCTTACGTATATGATATTGACATCGTGGGTAGAAACCCAAGTGTTGTACAGGAAACCTTAATCCAAATCAATCAGTTGTTAAGAAATCTATGGCTGCTAATAAATAAGAGAGAAAAAAGTACACGGTGGCCACGTCTGTGAACAAAAGATTCAACTGGTATTAAGAAATGCAATCCATTAACTAACTCATTTGAATAATAGAAATCGATAAATGATTGGAATCAGAAAAACGCACACGCTTGCTTTAAGCCAACAAAAATTACCATAGTTTGTCAAGACTAGTCAAATCCAAGCTGTTGGTTCAAGGTTTCGAGAATTCCGAGTTCCGAGAGTTTAGACATCGTGAAGAAAATCAAACTCCGTAAGATTTGGTGGGCAGGACACCTCGATTGAGCGAAAATGATCCGTCTGGGAGACGCTTTTACAGAATAATTTATTGGGAACGGTAGCGTGGCGACCAAGCATAAGCTGAAAAGATGATATAGACCATTATTTAAGAATGCCAAACTGATTACCAAAGGATCGAAATCGGGACTAATGGCGAGATTTTTTGTGGAAGGCCATGACCGGAACACGGTTGCATAGCAACATATGATGATTAAAGTAACGGACTTTGCATTCAAGTTAATAACTTTATGTGCTCTCAAAACTTGTTCTTCAAAAGTCATTATCACCACGTCACATAGAAAAAATGTAGTATAACAAACCACCACAATCAAGTAATTCGAAGTGCATTTAAAGATTTGTGTTTTAATTCTAAAGCACAAATCTATCTCGGAGCATGAAAAATTATTTTAATAGAAATAAAAGAAATCCGTTGCCAGTATCGGCTACAACAAACTTGCAACATACATATTGCAATATATTGGAATTTAATTATTGCTGAAAAAATTTATTATTTACAATTCCTGGTGGAATAATAACTTTTATTGTCCTCTTACAAAGATAAAAGTTTTTTAACATTTTATTTAACAATTGTATTACTTAAATTATTTTAATCACCCTGCAGATAAAAATAACAATCATAATTGCAGCAGTTTTAACAACGCGCATATGATGATTCCTTTGGGATAAACTCGTGAACGTGGTGAAAAAATAAGCTGCAAATGGAAATAAAAAATTACAACTCTTTTATTTTACTGAACAAATTGCTTTGTTGTTGTTGATTATAACCCCAACGTTGCCCCGAGTGTAATATTAAATTTGCATTACACTCTTATTGTTGCCAATTGAGTGGGACATTGAGATAGAGCAGAATGCAAGTGCCTATACGTGATAAGCTTATTCGTTGTAAATGGCAAATGGCTGTAAAATGGAACTACTTACATACAATATGTTTTTGATAAGGTTTTGTATTGGTTGGGGGACAAATTTTGTATAATCACATGCATGCAACTATACATAGGAATTGATTAAATATTCAATGTTGGTAGGGCTCTGCCAAAATGAAAAGTAAACACGCCAGTTCTATTCAATTAAAATATTTGAGAAATCTTAAGGGTGTGGATGCAATCCTCAACTCCTGACGAAGTCATTCGAAATAAATTTAGAATATGTCCAGATAAGTTGTCAAGTACAAAGAAAATTTAGAATTTCCAATCAAAAAAAAATTTAAGCTGATTTTAAAAATGAATAAACAAACTGGATTCACAGACTAAAAGCAATACAAATTTTTGGGTAGGAATATATTGATATTTGAATTTTTTTTTGTGTATTTGGAATTACACAGTTTAATTGAAGTCGACAAAGGAAAGAAGACAAACAACTAATTACATATTCACAGGGTTTTCTAGAAATAAATTGACATAAAATGCATGTCTCCCATAATAACTTTTGTTTTCTGCTCAACTTTAAACTGGTTGGTATATTTTGGTTCTTTATTGGCCATTCAACTGGGGCTCGGTTATCCATCATCATATCATCCAGTTAACTCTGCGTAGGTAAAAATGTTGGTGTGCCTTCTAAGACCTACTAGAAATGCACCGTAAGTCAATATAATGCGATATTTCTCTCTAACGATCCATCTGTTCTCCTATTTCATCACACATTGTCAGTGAGCTTAATTCATAGTTTTCATTTTTTTAAAGTCGGCGTACAACATAATTACCGGCCTAGTTGATCAAGCAGATATTAATCCAATGTTACCTTTCGTTGATGCAAAACGTTCTAATGTTCATGCCAACAGATTTAGAACTGTCTTATTATAAAGTTTGTTGCAACAGCTTTCTGTGAACTATACATTATACGTAGTAATTTAACTATATTTGGAGACCATATTCAACCTAAAATCACTACTAAATTTTAAACGAAATCAAGGAGTAACCCTTACTTAAAAAAAGAAAAAAAATTTACATACGCTATAGTATAACGCTCTGAGTATCACAGGTCATTAAGTTATTCGACATTTTGAATTATCCGAATATCGAATCACTTTTTTTTAAAATATCCGAATATTCGGTTAATATTCGAATAGTAAAGGAAGTACTAAGAACTATGAATAATCGGTAATAAAATAAAAAAAAAATACAGGTTCAATATATTACGAATTTTATTTTATTTAGTTTTTTTAATTCATTTCATTTAATTCAGATCTTTAAATTTTAGGCTGCTTCTCATTTTAGATTTTAGATTTCCCACCGTAAACATGAAAGATGGGTAATAGTCAACAGAGTACAAATTGTCTAATTTATCTGTTCGTTTTTTAACGAATCTAAAAAACAAAAATCATTTTTTAAATTACTTCCCGCGATTTGCATTACCCACTGTGGCGTGGAATCGGTAATCTAGCTAATCGCTAGTTGCAGCTGTTGTTGCAATATTTTTTTCCATTGATTGTTGACTGCAAGTGAGTCCTTTAAATCACAAGAAAATTTGAACTCGTTATCACTATTTTCATCCCCAGGATCTGTTACTTCATTCATGGTTAAGGGGGCGAGAAGCCTCTTAGCGAGATCTTCCGCTAAAGTTTTCGTTTTTCATTGCGTAATCAAAATATTCGCTCGATCGTTGTATAGCAACAGTTTTAAGATTTATAAATAAGCTTTTTGTTTGTTTTGTCTCTTCTCTGATCCATTCGTTTCTTAATTTCGTTAAGTAAGATTTTACTTAAATCACTGTTGATTTCCGTAAGAGAATTAAATAAAAGTGTTGAATATTCTTTGATAAGTTCTTTGACTGCAATTTCAAGCGGATTCAAGCAATTATTGTAAAAAAAAAAAGTGTTTCACTTTCAGTCACAGTTTCATCACCTAGATCAACTAGTGCGTGATTACGGCAATCTTTAAGGCGTTAAAATCTTCGCACCATTGTAGCCATCGAATTCCAGGCAGGATTCTTCCGTAGACAAAAAAAAAGTTTATTTATCGTTCTCTAATGGAAAGATTGTATCAAGATATATCATCTTCGAACTATATTCCGATTCGCTAATTGAAATGACATTATCAGATTTCAGATATTGTTCAACAAAAGTATTATCACATATTTCCATTACTACTAGGTGCAATGCATGTTTATGGCACAATTGCGAAATTGCACTTATATTATTACCGTATCTAACCATGAAAAACGCGACATCTGGGGTCGATGCATATATATATATTATAGATATAGATAGAAGTTCCATTCCTTTTTTACAATGCTACAATATTATAGCAGTGTAACTCTTTAAGCACAGATAAAACCCCTGCGGTACACAGAGTAAACTCCGACAAAACAAAGCAGTAATGTAAGTAAGAAAGCTTATCACACAAATACTACTTATACTGTACAATATTGCATCATATCCATACTCGTACATCAGCCAACATCATTGTTGACTTACTTTGGAAACTTTTATTTGTTCGCAAGTTTCCTGCTAACGGCTATCACATCGATTTGTTTAGCTTTGAAATTCTTCCTTCATCTTCCTGAACAATGAAAAACAGTAATCATCGACTTATTATGCCAATGGAGCTGGAATGGAATTGCAATATCGATTTCATTGCGGTAGACTGGTATGTCAGAACGTCGGTGCCTTCTTTCCACGATGCAGTGAATATCAACATAGCACAACAATCATATTGAGATTTAGATAGTATGTGTGTATGTGTGTGCATATGTGTGGATTGTTTCGCAAATACGATCTATTTTGAAATTTTGTGGTTTTCATCGCGTGGCGGCATCACATTCAAAACTTGCATGGTGGCGCACATGGGAATCGAGGGAGTAGCGCGAATAAATTTTATATTTACCAGAGATCACTCCAGTTGCCATCGCAAAGCATAGGCGAATTTCGAGAGGGTTTCAATTTTGTTTGTTTATTTACCCATTTGAGTTTGTTCTTTGTAGTGCGGAAAGGAGTGCAATTATCTGAAATTCCAACGGTGGTGCAATATTGCTGGAGTGTAAGTCGAAAGGTTTGTTTGTTTCTGCGCTTATGGTTCGTTGGCATCTACTTGTCTGTTTATAGTTTAATAGACTGATGAATTCAAGCTTCAACGCACACACCCCAAATATATATATATGGAATTTGTTTTGTTATTGAAAATCATCAGCGCATTCCACACTCCCGCTTTTCACTTATTATTTTCCATTACGCAGATATTGATTCTCACGGTGATGAATAGTCAGCAGATGCATATAGCGAGATGTGCTCTTATTATCATAGCCAACGTCATATGCCAAAAGCTTGAGGACTGCATTATTTATCTCCTGATTAAATATTATTACGTGCACGCAGTAATTATCAGTTCATTTAATATAATTATAGATTGAATACTTCGGCACCATTTCCACACGGCGGATGGGTTATTGACCCTTGTTTTGGATACTGCATTTAATTGACAACACAATGTTGAAAAAATTTAAATTTAAATTTTAAAAGGCTGCATACAATTTGTTTAGTAATCATATTAATTATTTTCGCTTTTGTTAAAATAAATTATTGTTTTAGCTCCACCGCAATTAAAAAATTTTTATCAATTATGGTATTTCATCCAAAATTCAAAGTTATTAATTTTTATAACTGATTTTTGATTAAAATTTTTTGTTGTATAACCTGAACCTACATAAATATGTACCAGTATACCATATTTGTTGCAAATGTTGGCACGAACCTCCTTCTTTTTGCTCGTACCGAGCCACGTCTCTTCTTTCATGAACAGGAACCGTGCTTTTACTTGGACATCGCTTCACTACTTATCTGATGTCAATACTTGATCGAAAAGTTTATTCAGTTCATTCATTACATATATTGAAAGCAATGTTGTCGCACGTGGTATTTCCCAATGTTTTCAAACTTGAACTTTTCTGTATAATTTCTGGTGTTCCTCAGGGCGCTGTTATGTGTCCGATACCCTTTCGCGTGGCATTACTGCTATCAGCTTTTCATAACGGGCTATCTATTTAGAGTGCCAAATTTTCTTTTTTTAATTAAAACATTTCAATTTTTTAGAACCTATTCGCCTAAATCGGTTAATATGCATTGCCCGCATTTTGCTTTTGATATTGGTCGTTTAGTCATCTAAAGTCTCTGACATATTGACCCAGATTTAACATAGCCCCAAACAAAAGAGTCAAAAGGTGTCAAATCACATGGACGAGTTGGCCAACTGATTGGAACATTACTGAGGATAACACGGTATCCGAACTTCGACTTCAATAACTTGATAGTTTGACCAGCTATGTGGTATATGGCGCCGTGTTTCCTGTTCCCATTTATTCGGTCGAATTGGTTTTCTTGCCAGCATCATTAAAGAAACAGTATGTGACCCCTGCATGAAACAGTACCAAACAGTTTTACTATTCAATAACTGAAGTTACGACCCAGATGATGGTCGCTTTGCGTCCGTTATTGTCTCAAAGTATTCTTATAAGGATGTAGGTCCAAGACCTTGTGTAAAATTTGCCACAAATTAGCCACAGATATTGGCCCAATTCCTCAGATCGAGGCGTTAGGAGACTCGAAGCTATCATCCGCACTAAAAATGGCTATATCGAGCAGTAACGTGTTTTCCATTATACGTGAAATGTTTTTAATATTCTCTAAAAAAAATGAATAAAAATATTCATAACTGACTAAATTACAGCCTTTTGATTCACTAACACTTCGATTGCCGCACCTTGGAAGTTGCAACTTTATGGTATTTCGACGAACTTGGGTTCCTCAGTGATCAAGAATCACAAGATTCAGGTATCAAAACAAAACTTTTCCTCACAAACTTAATACAAATTTAAGTTGTAAACACGGTTACTACACTTTGCCCAAGTGTCTGATCACTTCCATTATGACAAAAACATACTCGTTATTGTATAAAAACCCTACTCAAAGTTTGATGAATGATGTATTAAAGTATAAAGGACATACATACATACAAACACATTCTAATTTTATTTTTATAGATAAAACGCATTTCTTAGTAAAGTACAGTAACATTTTGTTTCAGTTAAAATATTGAACTCTATGCCAAAGGATATATTATAAATCCATTATAATTGAGACATGACGAGACCAAAAAAACCAAGACGGAGTCAGCAATTATCAGTCGGCTGTCTTTCCTGTATTTATTATTACGCAATTTTTCCGAAATCATATCAAAAAGCTCAAGCTTGCTGTGACATTTCTAAGGTTTATAATGAGATCCTAGTTAATGGAATAAAAAATACTTTTCTTTTATTAAAGTTTAATTTTAGAACAGACCCGTTTTTTCCTTGAATCTTTTCTATGAGTTTCTTCCGAATTTATCCTTTTCCCTTTGGTGTTTGTCGCATAGTTAATTAAAGGGGTTGAAGTTCTGGCCAATAACAAGACAATTCAAATTGTAATACAAAAAACACACATTAGAATCATTATTAAAGAAACTTTTTATGCTGTGCAACAAGCAAATTACTATGTTATCATTCTCTGTGTAAATACAAGTGTATCTACATCTAATAATAACAAAAACCTCCTCACTTCCGAATAAAATCCAGGCATTTTAATTGGTCCTTGTTGACTTTACTCTATGTATGCAAAGCAAAATCCGCGATAATTTCCAATCAGCTAAGTAAACTTTGTAAGCGATGTGAAAACATTTTGTGAAAACATTACACCGTTATTTCACGCTTCACGCACAATTTACTCACACAACGAATATGTTGCTATGGACATCATAAGCTTCCTGTCCTGTTGAACAGTTTGCTTAATGACTTTATAACATGAAAAAGTCTGTAAGCCATTAAGATTACAAGTAAATTGTGTGTCGTGTGTGTATTTATTAAATAAAGAAAGAAAAAATGTAAATGATTTTTTCACAAATTGTTCTCATTCTCCACGAAATTTAGAAATAAAAACTCTTAGTTACTACCTTAAGGTTATAGACGCTGCCCGAATACTTTCCTCCACTCAATAAATTACAAAAAACGAGATTAAATAACATAAAAATTAAAATTTTTCGTGTAAATTCTCTAATACACAATGTCCAGTTTGAATAAAATCGGATAAATTTTTAAAAAATTTTGTTAGAAAGCCACCCGAACCGGGGCCATTTCACTTCCAAATTTTTACAAAAATTGTTGTTCATCGGAGATACACATGCGTATAAAATTTGAAGAAAATCGGGTACTTTTTTCATAAAATTTGTATGGGGTAGCTAGGGGGTAAGTGTGGCGTTTGTGTTGAGGTATGAGATTGACTCGGAAACCATGCATTTGATAGACATTAGTGATATTTGTAAGGAGTGGAGGGGGTTGGGGATATCTTAAGGTAGATCTTGGAAGGTCTTGGTGGTGACCTGGGTGGAGGTAGTGTAGTGGGTGCAGCTGGGTATTTCCACTAGTATAAAATAATTTTAGATATTTTTGTAATGATTCGTTTAATTTTTTTTTTGTGTGGACAGACGAATTTATCATGCTGCACTTGTACTTAACACAACAACATATGTGTTACTCTTTTTTTTCAAACGGTTTACCTGCTTAAGTCATTTGTCGTCGCCATCTTAGATATGACTATCAAATCAACACTATTTATGGGCATAAAATGTCCTCGATAAATGTCCGCAACTGACTTGAAAATTGGGTGAGAAAATTTGCTAATCGTCTAAATAATAAACAACATTACATACACCTAATTAATGTCAATGCGCGCATAAATTAGACATCGTTTCCTCCAAGTGTGAAACAAAATCAGCTTACCTGGACAACAAAAACAACCCATTAACTACAGAAAAAGCGATTGGCATTGACATTTTCTAAGGACGTAATTTACCATGGAGAAGAATCGTGGTCAATTAATGTGCGGCTATTGAAAAATTACTGCAAACACCTGGCAAAAGTATTTATTCGCAACGCAGCGGAAAACCTACAAATTATCGTCGCAGTAAACCATTTTGATTATGCCCGCCCGCCCTTAAGTGGCGCACAAGACTCCATTGATGTGGTATCCAACGACAGAAAAGGCGGGGCGCGATGACGACCACAGCGACAACGAACAAACTCTCTTGATTGATTAATGCCTGACAATATTGACAAAATGACCCACAAATTTTCCTTGCCACTTTACATCGCTGATGTTGCTGTTGCTATAGAAAACATTGGACTAAGCGAAGGCGGTGGTATGTCCTCGTTTGTTTAACATCGGTTCCTCTCGATTGAAGTAAGTGATGTCATCTCGTCTATATGGAGGAGTATTCTCTCTGCTGCTGTTGGCTTATATGCCACTTGAATGCTGTGAAAATTTATATTTCGTATACGAACCAAATTGTGGATGAACGCGGTTTATCCAGTTTATTAAATAAATCTTCGCCGGAGAATGGTGTCGGTCCGACAGGACTTCTAACGGACGTTAGATTATCATTAACAGAGGTGAGCTGTAAAAACGACGCAAGCAAACCAACCGCACGTCTGCATAATAGTGATAAACGTAGAGCTGCCTGTGTCAGTCTTTTGGCCGGTGCGGTGTCCTTCACTTTCTAAAAATTGCACGTCTCTTTGTGTGCGCAGTTTTTTTTTTGCCCCCACTTTTCCTCATTAACGTCACACTGTTCGTCCAGCTATTTTTCCCGTTCGCATAATTGATTTCATTCTCATCGAGGCTTTTGTGGGAATTGTTTCTTTTTTCCACTGGCGGCTAGCACGAGCGGATACCACGTTTTGAAAAGAAGAAGAAAATACAATTTTCTTTCCCACTTAACATGACAGCAAAACCAAATCACCAAAGGTAATGTCGCCGTTGTCGTCGTTTTCGTCTTCGCCGTTGTCTCGTTCATTAAGTCCTTGGACGAACGCTCGCTTTCAAGAGCGTAAAACAAATACATTATGAGCGAAAGAAAAAAATCTGAGACAAGTGTAACATTCGAATGAATAGAAAAATTAAAAATTTATCCCAAAGGTGGAAGGGAATTTGTCGACGCTTAAGGCGTTAACTGTGCGTATTGAAAGCTTTTTTTCTACAGTGGGTCAAAGATAAAAAAAAATTCAATTTGACCAATGCTAGGCTGAGGCATGGTATAAGCATTGACAGGCTGCATGGTTGTAATAATTGTACCTTCATTTCATAAATTTCTGCTGGACGACGCATAGCCGCAGCTTGACCTCAAGTGCATCCTTATAGTCATGGTATACGTTACGTGTACGTGGTATACGTTACGTGTACGGTGTAAGATTACTTGTCATAATCCGCATCCGCAAATGTAAGACTTCAGTTTTTGACAGATGTCGTGTACATGGCAAAACTTTTTGATCGTGAGTTTTGCCGAATCGCTGTGCACACAGGCGAAAAACTACCTTATGGATTTGGACCACTGAAGCGAAAGCTACATAAGATGAAAAAACCCAGTGTTGTTTGTGTAAAACCAATTTGTTATGAGCACATGTTCCTTTCGCCCAAGATACTGTTTCTAGGATATAATTTATTTCCTTTAATACGAAACATAATTTCTAGTTGGCCTAAAAATCGCTATTAGCATAAATCATTGAATATGAAACTTAAAACTGTTGGGTACCAGTTTTCAATTTCATATTTACTGATTTATGAGAGTAGTAGTAGTTATGTCATTATAACGGTGCTAATATTAGAGGAATAAATTAGTCCCATTTAAAATGAAGCAAAATTTCTTGGTGGCACAAAACTTTCCACCATTTATGTACCATTTATTTGCCTGTTTGTTGATGTTTTTTTTTTGCCTGCTTAACATCACAGTAAGCTCCACTGTTAATAGGCAAAGAAACATTTTGAATCCTTGAAGATATTTCGCACACGATTTATTTTCCATCTGTTCGCCCGGCTATCGGCGTTGTATTTGAATTTTCATCATGAATAATAAATCAGTGTGATGCTGTTGTTTTGCTTTGTTACAATTTTCCGCGCACAGTTTTACCGTTTCAGGCACGATGTTGTAGGTACCTTTTCATTGGATATGAATTGCATAAATTAAGTGTCCTTCTGTGCACATGGGAATGGGAATGGCCATAGAACAATTGAACGAAGACTGAAGACGTTTAGTAGAATATTAATGAACGTTACTTCATTTACAGTTATTTCAAAAAGAACAATAGAAAAGGATTTCTATGCAAAACTGTCACAATTAAATTTTTATAAGATGGTAATTTTTTTTTATTTAATTTCTAAAGAAATGAATAATAGTTAGTTCATTACCAAACGAATGAAATTATTAATCGAATGAAAAAGGAAAAAGATGTGATTTCAAGGAAAAAACAAATAAGGTAAAGGTGACGAGCAGTGACCCAAAAGACCACCAATAGACCCCCAAATACTCTTAAAAAACGACGTACTATCCTCCTCTACCGGTTTCCCACCACGTACCTAATTATTCATATTATGCGATCTGAATTTTCTTAACGCCAAACTGGATAATATCGGCTCGAAATCGGGACTGGTGGAGAGACTTTTTGCGGGATACCAGGACCGGACCCCGGTTGTAGAGCCAAATATGATGATGATGATAGATTTTGAGAATTGTGGCCACCTTCAAAAGATCCTCAAAAGACCACCCAGAAGATTCCCCAAAAGACCACCAAAAAGACCCTTAAAAGACCCCCAGAATCCTCAAATACCACCAAACGTACATTTAATTTGGGCAGCGCTGATAATGATGAATAATTTCAAATTACAAAGCAGCTTGTAACTTGAAAACTTAATGTGCCGCTTTTTTACGTAAAACAGAACAGTAACTTGTTTCTTTCTGAGACAAGAATAAATTTATAATATAGGAAAAATCTTATAGTCTTACATACCTAATTTCATACAAATCGCTTGAAATATGATTTAGTTCCCAAAAATCCAGACCCTATTGGACAGATCCCAGAATTTCCATAGGAACAAGTCCAATAGTCGGATCTTAGTCCTACATTCCGAGTTTCATACGAATCGCTTGGGAAATGCCTTAGTTCCTAATGCAGCTGTTGACGTAGTAATATCTATACATAGGCACATATGCATGTATATATATAAATAATGTATATATATTAAATGTGGGCGCCGTGGCTCAGTGGTAATGCACATGGCTGCTGCGCAGGAGGTTCAGGTTCGAATCCCAGCAACACCAAAAAGTATTTTTCACGGTGTCCCACCTCTCGCGAATGGGTGACAAACGTTCCGAGAGTAATTAATACTAATACCTTGTCACGGAAAGAGCTTCTCAATTCGCCGTTCGGACCCGGCCTTAAATTGTAGGTCCCTGGCATTTGTGTCCAAAAATTAACATGTGCAGCACCGAATGGTCGCGAGAAGTTAGTTAGGCCTTGGACCGCAATGGTCTGTCGCGCCAAATATTATTATTATATATATTAAATAAATTTGAATTTTTATAAATATATAGCTATAAACATATAAAATATAAATATAGAAAACAAATCATATAATAATAACAAAAGTGTACAACTAGTCATAACAGAGTAACAACAGTGAACAACAGTGTAACATTTGAAAATTGCAGCCCCCTCCGTAAAAAAGTTTCACTTCAAAAATATGAAATATGAATTTGAAAGATATATAAATGCTTACAAACTGAGAACAATTCCACAGTTCAGAAGGTTTGTCTTATAAAGAACTTTCAAACCTTATAAGGGGTTTATCATTAAGAGCGCTCCAATTAGTTTTTTAAATAAAATAAAACAGCTTGCATATGAGATATCATATCACGAAATATCAAATTTAGGTACTTTGGGTTAAAGTACCATTAGCAATATGGAACACAACCCTGTACGATTGAAGCATAATTGCTCACGACTATTTCCCATAATTATTACGATATACCGTTAATTTTGCATTGGAGGTTGCTCCGAAGGTCCAGTTAAGTTTCTGGAATATTAGCATAAGCCTTGTACTTGAAGTAGCCCAGAAAAAGTCCTGAGGTGTCTAGTCAAACGAGCAAATAGGTAAACTGACTGATCCATTTTTGAAGATAACATTGCACCGAACTTTGACTTCAATAACTCAACTGTTTCATAGCTGTGGAGCATTAATATGGCGCCGTTTTATTGAAACTAGATAAATTCTCCAGATCAAGCTCCTTCACTTAATCTCAGCAAAAGAAAGTCAACATTGTCCTGTAGCGATCACATTTGATCGCGACTTTTTTGTCAGCATAATTGACCTTTATGAAAGCCGTACCAAACCGTCAATTTTTGTGGGTGTAATGGCAAAAAGACAAAAAGGGGTCAAATTATATTTGCGAACCAATCACTTAAGTTGCATCGCATCTAATTGTCGTTCAGCTTCAGTTTTTTAGGTCAAAGTGATCTAGAAGTGACCACAAAGTTTTCAAAACGAATTGCAAATTTTGATTAAAATTTGAATCAATTTCAAGCGTTGTTTAATCTTATTTCAATACCGTGATGTAATGTCAATAACAGACGAGTGAAACGTCAAACAAACAAACCAAAGCTTACTTCACGCATATACGAGAAACGTTATCGGAAAAATGGGTCGTCCTAATTTAAAACCAGGATTTTTGTCGCATCCTATCCGCTTGGCTCCAAAACTTTTCGACTATGTGGAAGTGTATGAATATTTCAAGAATGTTACTCTATCGCCTGTTAAAATAAATTTTCATATTTACCAAAAGTACGTCAATTTTCACCTTACAAATATATTATTCTATGCTACTTTGCTCGTACTCTCAAAATACTGAAATTTAAGTCGGAGAATAAATGGAATAACCTATATATATATGTAGATGCAAGGAGTTTCAAGTGTCCCAATTAAAAAAAAATTTCAGCCATTATCTGAAAAAGGTCTTCAAGTTTCTCTCGATGAATTCTTTTGGCGAAATGATTGGAAATTATTAACATTCCCCGACGTTAATGGCATTTGCTAAGTATGTAAAAATTTGAAATTCCAAGATAAAGGATACTTTAATTAACGCCTATTGCTCTGTTTTCAAACAATTGGTGGCATTACCCTTTCGAATGGCATACTGCTCTTCCATTTAATTGAATCGCAGAACCTTGAATTTGAGACTGAAATAAATATTCCACTTCGTTGGAGATAAATGAAAATTGAAAATTCTCTATTCCTTTCTGGGTCTGAGTGGTCAGATTTGTATTTTTGGGGTTGAAATCAAACCATTTATAAAGTGTGAGACGTCGGTTTGGTTGTTTTAGAAAATTCCTCAAAAAATATTCGGATTCGAAAAATCAATACTGTCACAGAAATAGATCTACTTTTGCTGAGATATTTTCCCCTCTAAATTTCTTATCCACTTATTTTCAGATCGTCCACATCAATTTGTAGCATTATCCTCATAATAAGTATATGAACCCTTTATTTCAGATTAATGTTTGGAGAATAAAATGAAAAAGAAATAATGTCAGATTGAAACCTGATAGGGTGTTTTTCCCTAAAAACTAGAAGCTAATAAGTCTACCAAAAACACGCGGACCAAATACGATAATTTAAACCAAAACTTATCCATAAAAAGCCACACACTGCACATAAGCAAACTGACAATGCGAAATTTATCAACCGTGGTCGGACATTGAATTGCAATACAATAGACAACGAGTTCCACGCTTAACAAGGGCTGCTAGCGGTTTCACAAATGCCATACTCTCTAATCCACATCAATACATAACACATCGTGAAATGTATTTAAATGTCTGAAACAAATATTGTGTTGTGTCTAAAAATTTTCTTGTCTCGAATGTGTAAATTGTTTGTGGATTGTGGCTTAGTGGTATATTTTTGTCCGTAGTCACTTTTTCATGTGCACGCAACTTAAAAATCTAACTTGCAGTAGAACCCAAACTCAAAAACATAAATTAATTAAATCACTAACAGGACTATTAAATTATAGAAACACTCTTGCCAGTATCCTTTGTCGTTTCGACTGCTGGCCATTCAAACAGTGCATCGTACAATGGTGCCGGTAAAATCTAATACCATTGTTTGCTGCAAATTAAATTCTGTTTGTTCACAATAATATCATCAGAGTGTTGGGGACCAGCTGTTGAGTAAGCAACGCGCTTGACTCAAGCACTCAATACCCGCTGTTTATAGTGAAATTCTGCGTCTCATGTTTTGCGTTGATGTGATGTGCGACAGCATCCGATCGGATGACCGTTGTGACCTGATGTCTCGTATCATCCCGCGATTCAGTTAAATAATTAAATCCGTTCCACCTTTGCCGGATTTTCCTAATAACAACACGAGCATTGGATTACAACATGACACAAGGATGGTTCGTTTGGCGTTAACTTACTACGCCCAAAATTCACCCAGGTTCTGGGTATTGTATTGTTTGCAGTAATTAAATTTCAATAGTGATTTTGGTAAAAAAGAGGACCATGGACGCAACTTGATACGCAATCCCGTAGAAAGATTTTAAATTAAAAGCGCACGCTGTTGTCGTAGTAGTGGTCAGTGACCATCAGTGATAAACGGCGAGTGTCCTCTCATATGGAAAATCACTGCAACTAAGCAGACAGTTAGGAGGGGGGAACTACCAATCTAATTTATTGCTTTATTAGATAACCATGGGTAGCATCACATTGCCGGTCATATGTTAGAAACAGCACCGACCACCATGTTGTGTGCACAGCGCAAAACATTGCATTGTAATTTGGGCAACTGATCCGCCAAGGCTTGCCGTATTGAACATCCTCTCCATCTCTCCATTAACAACGAACAAAGTGTGCAAGCGGTCGGGATCAATTAATTAATTATGTTAAGTGACGTTTTTATGTTTGTGTAATATGTAAGCATAATATGAAATTAAGCTTCCTTAACATCTGCCCATGCATTGTAAAGTGATGCTAAGAGCTTTTTGAATTTCTTTATTAATTACAAGTAAGGACATAACAAATTTCTGTTGGATTTGAGGTTTTAAATAACTAAACTTATTACCAATAGTCAATATAGCAAGACAATAACAAAGCAGTATATATAGAGAAGATATACTGAACTTGAAAATTGTATCAGTGATGGGAAACTTTGGCTGACAGAACGCTTAAATATTAATATACACCAAGCACGATGGTGAAATAACTTACTTCACCACCGTGTTCAGTAAGATGTATGATTTACGAATAATTAAGATTGGTTTTTCTCGATAAATACATTTGGCATTAACATCTGCAAAAACAGTGTTCTTTGACTTTAGATCTTTTAGAGTCTTTCGTTGCTCTTTTTTGAGATCTTTTGCTTTGCTTTGAGCGTCTTTTGATGGGTTTTATGTATTCTTTTGGGATCTCCATCATAAAAAATTTTGGAGGGAGTTTTAGGAGGTTTGGGGATCCTTTCGTAGGCTTTGGAGGGTTTTTTTGTGTATTTTGTGGTATTTGGAGGTCTTTTTGGAGTGTTTTGGCTTTTTTTGTTTTTGGAATCTTTTGAAGGTCTCTTGAGGGTCTTTAGAGAGTTTTTATGAGGTGTTATTAATTAAATCGTAATATCGGCCACAAGGTCAAATATGTTTCATATCAACCGCGCGTAAAGGTTACACGCACTCTTTTTTTTATTAAATTAACTTTTTAGCTATACAGCAATGCACATTTAAATGCTCATATCTCAAAAGTGTTTCTTGGCTTAAGCGTTCATTGCTTGTTTCCACAGCATTCCTATTATACTAATAGCATTCGGCGTAACAGAGCGTTTTAGTCGAGGGACTGGTTTCTCGCTACCATTTGTGTTGTGCATGTTATATTTTTTCATATAAATGGAAGGGAATTCCAATTTTAAGCCATATCCGAAAGGCGAATTGATAAGATTTCCTATCTGGGACGTTTTTCAAACATTCGTGTGATTGTGAAAAAGCCCTTTAGTATTTTTTTGGTATTCGATCTTTGAACATCCCGCTCAGCTGCCAAATGTACTAAACACTAGTACTCATACCTATAATTAATATAGCCTTATTTTATTTTATTGACATTGGTAATAGATGCATTGCTTAACTATTTTTATAAGGTTTAAACCACTATGTTGCTTATTTTTCCTAATTTTTCTGTTAGAATTGGTTATCAGATGATATTTTCATTAACTTTACAGTATCACAGTGAAATGGTAAAATCTAAGCTAAACAGAGAGCTAGAAATGAGTGAAGTTATTTCCTAGAGAAACGGTTATCCTTCTTTCATGACTGATGGCATGACAGCCATAAGACTATGTACACGAAAACATTTGCCTTCAAGCTTCCAGAAAAAATTGCATTGCTATAGTATTGCATTGTGGATAGTACTTACTCCTTATCGTTCATCGGCGATTCACTGTTTTTGTTGTTTATGTTATTTTTTATGGTCTCTTTCCTAAGAACAACACAGATATAGTGCACCAAATACACTAATTGTTACAGAATAATGTGACAGGGTGTCACCGAGGTGACACCACATGATATTATACAACATCGGTCATAGAAACAGTTCCGCCTAAGGTAACCAATAAGGTCATGGAAAAGAGTTCGCTTTGGGTAAAAAAAAGGGGTCAAAAGAGGTATGAAGTTGATCAATTGAGCGATGGATGGCGTTCGAGTCTTTGCAGTGAACATACGAACAGTAATACTGCGTTTTTATTTTGCTCGGATCATAAAAACGGCAACTGTAAACTGAATTGTAGGCCACACCAGAATACAGGCAATAACACTGCTGACACATTTGCAAGTCTGACCTACAGGTCGCGAACAAATGTTAGAATTAATCACAAACAGAGCCGGACAAACAAACACTCTAGTAGAAGTTATTTTCTGCACTTTGTGGACAGGTAAAACAAAAAAAACGGCTTGCAAGTATATGCAATTTTAAAAGTCAAGCCAAGTCCACCTAATGTCATAGCTAAAAACCCTACTAAAAAAATAATAAGCCCTCCGACAAAAAAAAACCTCAAGTGCAATTTTAACGCGTACTCGTATGAGTTCTATAATGTACCCAAGATATTATTACGTTTTGGAAAATCACCATGTTGTTAAGAATATGTTCGTTGTGAATAACTATACATTAACATAATTACATAAACGAGAATATTTATTGAAGGTGACTCTGTAACCGACATTAATTAATTCCCCAAAAAAATTTCAGGACAGAGGATGGCAAAGGGAATATGCGATAATGCGACCTGTAGTGTCTGTCGCCGCGCCAATCCCCAATGGAAAAGATATTCATATCACCTAAACTGTGTCCAACACACTTAATCAACATTTTGATCTTCACAGTCACACAGCACGATGTTCATCACGAGGAGTTAATAAGATTTGCATGGTTGATTATTAAGTGAGGCAAGGAATTTGGTCCAAGTAAAATAGCAGAGGTGATGCCACAAAAGGAACGTTGAAGGACCGCGCGATAAATTTTTTTAAGTAAAAAAATCTTAATTGAGAATACCTTACTCGTGGCGGCATTCGCAGAGAAACGCGTTTACTTCTGCACAAAGGAGGTTGAGTTGCAAAATGCAGCTGCAGAGGCAGCAATGGAAGGTCCTATGATAATGGAATTTTTCTTAGTGTATATATAGTCTGTTTGTAGCATAGTTGACAGTCAGGTAATGAAAAATTGGCCGACATCCATGCCGCTCTTGTCCGTTGCACGATATAAATATTCCATTCACTTTTAATAGTTTCCCACCTAACGTGTTAATTTGTACTAATTTCGTGGCAATCACTACGTCATAAATTGCGGCGAATGCCGCTGGGTAATTTAGATTTCTTTTATGTTGCGTATAAAAAGTGACAAATTCGAATACTGGTGGAACATAATAATAATAATAATATTCGGCGAGACAGACCATTGCGGTCCAAGGCCTAGCTTCTCGCGATCATTTATATTTTTCGACACAAATGGAAGAGACCTACAATTTAAGGCCGGATCCGAACGGCGAATTGAGAAGCTTTACGTGACAAGTTATTACTCTCGGAACGTTTTTCCCACCCATTCGCGAGAGGTGGGACAACGTGAAAAATAATTTTGGTGTTACTGGGATTCGAACCACGAACCCCCTGCGTGCGAACCACGAACCCTTAATCGTGCATCTTAATCGTGACAAATTTTAGCTTTTAAAAACACCAGAATTAGAACATTAAGTTTGAGTAATTTTACCCTTTTTATTAAAACGTTTTGATTTTATTAGCTCGCTTTTGTGTAGGTCTGTCTGTTCGGGTGGAACTTTGTAAATGATTTTAAGCTAACTTCCCATTGAGCTAGAGACTTGAAACTTTAAACAAAGCTCAGAACTGGATGAATATTGACCAGTCACAAAAAAAAGTCAACGCGAGTTCGCAATTTGTTTCAGATCAGAGCAGATTACTACGCGCAATAATAAACGTTTAAAGTTATAAATGTATTTTTATTAGTTCAGTATAATTTAGTTTAGTTTATTCAGTTTGACCTCTATAAAACAAAAAATGAATCACTTTCAGCTAGGCGGACCAACGGGCAGGCAATTACAATTATCCAGTTTTTATTCCGATCCAAATAAAAAGTTTTTGCTGTCCTGTTTATTACTTCATCTCATGAATGGACAATTTTTTCTCCTCCCACTATTACCTTTGTGTTTACTTAGAATAGAGTTTTAATTAATTTTTGTATATGATTTTCGAAGACCTGATGTATTAAACATATGGCACTCTGCGTTGCATTTGCGAACTCGCAAAATGTGTTTATAAAGGGGACTAATTGTTTAAGGTTGTGGTTGATGCACGACAGTCGACGTCCATAGCGAAGGCCAAAATTAATTTACATTTAATGGGAAATGTTTTCCCATTGAGTTCGTACGGGCAACACATATGCTGCTTCTCTGAAAGAGCAATTTGCGTTAATTGAATATTGCGCTTAACGCGTATGCAAAAAATCAACATTAAACTTTAGCAGATGATACCATTCCGCGCGCTGATGATGACACTCTGATGTAACCAGACTTTTGGACTTTGGACGTTCAATTGATAATTTTGTGTGTTGTGTGCGTTTTTCGTGCCATCGCGTGTAAGCTAGTGACGTCCATATTAGCATTTACTGCATATCAATCCCAGCACACGTGTGACAAACATCATCATCAGCAACGTGTGATTAAATATAAGTTATCTGTGCACATTTTTTTAAGTCCTGCTTAAAAGTTTAAAAGTGACAAAATCCTTAATAGTCTGCCATGGTTATTACGGCACTAAAATAAAAACAAATGGTTTTGTGAAGAGTTGCATTCCGCTTTACACTAGAAAAATACTCTGTGTCAAGTTGTCATGTTGACATAAACAACATCACAACATCATTGCAGAGATTGATGATAAAGCTGTTTCTACATTTTATCAGTAATGGATGGGAGTTTTTTGGTAGAGGAGAAAGAGGAAGTGGATAATAGAGACACTTAGAACTCAGACAACTTGCTGTGAAACAACGAACTCGGCGGCGCCTGACGTTTGAATCACTGGTTGTACAGGATGACATAAAAATATAATCCCCGCCTGTCTCAGCAGGATGTGACACTTTTTTCAGTAACTGCGTTCTAGTGGGTTTTTTTTGCATAAATTACTTAGTTTCTGTTCATTGTTCACCAGAAGTTCCCTTGGAATAAAAAAAAAAGACACCTACCGCATTATAACCAAAAATCCAGTTCGATCCTCTGACAGAGCTGGAACATGCAAAGCATCAGTCCATTAAATCAGACTTTTTTCTATGCTAGAGGATATTTTTTTCAATGATGATAACAGCGAAAAAAAAATTATAAAAATATCCAATGTATAAGCACAACGCAATTTGTTGTCCGACTTCTACTTGATATCTTTCACTGTAAATCTCAGCAAAACAAATGCATCTTTAAGTTAAGGAGAAGAACAAGAAGATGAAGATGAAGATAAAGAAAGAAGATTATTACCTTTTTCTTTAAAGAGATAAGCAACTTACGAAGTGAACTTTTTTTTGCTTAAACTTTTGTGACAACCAAAACAAAAAATTCTAATTTTACAATAAGTCTCGCATTTGTCCTCCAACTGTAAATCTAAACATTTGTCTAAATAAAATTTATTCACAGGATTAACGTCTGCAGATTCCGATTCATCATGTTGCAACAAAAAAAAACGACGTAGTTCTCTGCGAGTCCTTGGAGCCAGATAGTAAACAAAAAGTTATCATCAACCTCTTAGGAGTTCAATAGATAGATAGATAGATGGATTTTATTTTATTTACCATTCGTTTAAAATGTTACAGAATTTTTTTTACAAAAAAATCAAAAAAAGCATGGCATTTCCGTCTACTGATTGACAATTAATTCTGCATAACAGTTTACTAGTTTTACCACTTCTTCTTTAGTAATTAAAAAAAAAAAATTAAATTAAAAAATAAAGAATTTAATTCACGAAGGAATGAGAGATTACTCTAGAAATTGCGTGAAATAATTTGATTTCGATACGCCAGAACCACTTGAAAATAGCGATACAGTTGTGTCAAATTAGGCTCATTTAAGCATCCTAGTACTTGCACGTCCGGTATAAAAATCAGTCACGAAAAAGTGTCTTCTCGTTTCCCTCAGCATCGAGCACCTTTCAAGGAAAAAATTTCGAGATCATCTCTATGTGAAATAAAATTCAGCTGGAGTAGTTTGCCACGAATTCATCGATCGTTCATCTACGTTATATTCGTTCCGAAATGTGACATAATTGGCTATATGTGGTTCTGTGACTCCGCCGCTGCTTCTCTTAGAAAGCTTTCCCTTGGTTGAAGGTCCACTTTTTTATGAGGTTATAGATGGTTTCCAATTTTGACACTCTTCGATATTAAGTTGAAGTTCCATCTACAGCTTTGCGCTAGCTGAAGCCATTCCGCGTACCAGTTTGACCGGTTGGAAATTGTCCAATTGTTCTTCGGCAGTCGATCATTTGGCATTTTAGGAACCTTCAGGATATTGTCTACTTGTATCTTTAGCGTTTTTATGACTACTGGGGTTAGTCAATCATAAGCATGTAGTTAGGTGTATTCGGTGGAAGTCGAAATGTTCTTTTTATGTAGAACCTCAAGAGGTTTTCCACGGCGTCAAACCTTTTGGTTCCGCATACTTGGGCTGTGTATAGCATAATGGCTTCGGAGCATGCTTCAAAAACCTTGTATTTGCTGATATGCGAAATAAGTTTGTTGGCGAAGGATCTTCTAGAGGTAGCATTTATTGCTATATTTGCCTTTGCAATTTTTTCATCGAAATGTTTTTTCATATTCAAGTTTATTGTGAAGTAAACGCCTAGGTATTTGTAGTCGGACACTATTTCAATTCTCTCTCTCAATTGTGCAGCGAATTTTCTTTAGCACAGTTCCTGCCACCTCCTCTCTTAAATATCATTACCTAAGATTTCTCCAAGTTAACCAATAAGCTCCATAATTGGCAGTATTCATATAACATATTCATATTCTTCCGCTGAAGAGTTTCGGGAGTGCACGCAAACATAACTATGTCGTCGGAAATACAGACAAAAAGAGGTCAAGTCAAGTTAAATAACAGTTTTCAAACCCCAAATATAATAGAAACGAAGTTCTAGAACTCTTATACGAGTATTATGCGATCGCATCAGTCCTGATAATGCAAAGTAATCCTAAAAGACATTCAGACTACTGCGTAAAATTTCGATAACCAAAGGGATTAATAAATATATAAGCCTGATTAAGTGTTAATTCAAGAGCAACTATCCTTTTTGCATATTGCTGATATAGGAGAATCCGATTCTGTGCCACATATGCTTTGGTGCTCTTAATCATTATGGGACTCAAATGCAGAATACTTGGACTTACCTCATACTCGAACATTGCGTTTGAGGGACTTTAGAATTGAATTGTTGTATAATGTTGAATATATCTTATATTGTAATTAAAAGGTCTCGTACGTAAATTAACCATTAAAGTCATGCGAACCAAAGACTAGAATTAAGAGGATATACAAATCTGATTGTGGTTACTTCACGTATTCAGATGACAATGCTATTTTGCAAATTTCTATTGTTGTTAACATTGCACTTCCTTAACAGTTACAATAAGCTAAAGGAGCTTATCATACATAAACAGCACAAAGATGCCGTAACTATCCATGCTATATATATTGAGGTAGGAATAAATTGCTAACTGTAACTGTGCAGTTGTTTTGGTGCATATTAATATTTACTTTCCCATGCTGGAGTGGTTTGCGTTTGTGCACATTTTGTGGTAAATTTAATTTTAAATTTTGAATAACAATTGTAGCAGTATGCATCTTAAGTTGCATTCTGTTCGTACATAATGTGCGCTAAGATTTCAAGTTACCGGTGGTCATTCTAGTGTTAATGCATTAATTCCTAGCAGGTGACTACTTTATTCTTAAAAAATTTCCTCCATTTATTTCTGCTTTACGTCAATTTAAATCCTACCTTCCAAAACCTACAGAATACGCGCAGCTTATTTTCTAATCCTAATGTATCCACATATTGTTTAGACTTAATCACGAGCTGGATCCTTAAGGGTTGATGATTATTATTCAAAAGCCATTTTGACAATCACATTGAGGTCTTAGATTTGATGTGCCTTGATTTGGTTTTCGTAATTTTTATTTTCAGATCCGCTTGATAGCTTATTTTTTATGAGCTGATTCAACTATATGCAATGTTAAATAGAAGCGTGTCGACAGGAGACAATCCTATTTTAATGCCACAAATTATAAATAACTAAACTTAGTAAAAAACATATAAAGATCGTTTTATGTATTATTCAAATTTTGTTCAACTTTGCCAAACCAACTTAAAAGCATTAAATTAAGACCCAGATTATAAACACATTCTTAAATTTCAATCGTTTTGACTACTTACAGATAGAGAGAGAGACATTAAGTTAATCCAAAATAACTTCGATTTATTTTTATTGCTTTTCTATTCAATTTAATTTTTCCTTTATAGGTAAAGGTGACATTATTAAACCCCCAGTGATATTATCTTCGCAAATTGCCTACATTACAGGCGTAATGGAGAAACTTGATTTACTGTGCGGTAGATTCAATTTATTTAAATGTTTTAAACTGCACTGTTTGTGAGCGATACGATACTTACTTACTTTAGTTTATTGAAAAATAATATAACGAATCCTCAGACGGGTAAATCTTCGGAAAAATAATCAGGCGATTAAGCCGCAAACCAAGACTGTGACTAAAAATCATGGGTTCACAAAAAAACTGAAAAAATTACTTGAGTCGTGCCACGAGTAATGCGAATGGGTTTGAGAATGGACGGGATGCACCTGGCTAATTTTATTGAAAAACGCTTGTGATAATTGCAATAAAACTGTGACACATTCCTACGTTGTTCAAGCGATATTTAGGTCACCAATGTAGCGCGGTTCGGTATTCTGTCGAGTAGATCAATGTGATCTTGAAATCATCGGGACCTTCTGCCGATCTCTAAAAGCTGTGATGTGATAAATAAAATATTATTTCAGTTTTCAGAACAATTTTTAATTGTATCACCATTTGCGATTCCCGATCTCATTATGATAATTATGCTTTGGAAACATGTTCTATATCTAATTGCTATTATTTTCGTATTGCATGCATTACATTCATTCAATGGCGCTTCAGAGTATGAATGGCTTTTGATAAACAAAAATTATCATATATAAAAATTTTGACGATTCTTTTGATTTTATCACACAAACAGAATCGAGTTGAGCGTGAAGTGGTGAAAAATTTATAATTTCACAGCTTCACAGATCAATAATCGACCCCCTCTATTGAATTTTAGGGCAAATATATGCTTTGTATATCGAAGCTAGATACTATAATAATATACCGTCCATTTATTGGCACAGATATTTATTTGGCTTGGAAAATATTTGCAAACAGAATTCCGAAATATTCTTTAGGAAATTCCATTTACTGCCATAATACTACGTATTACGAAATTATTTCCTTCTGAAATTTAAATTCAATTCTTTAGTTTACATTATACATATGAACTAACACACACGCACACACAGCCTTATATTGCATAATCTATTGGATGAACGTTAAAATTGTGAAGCGTTTTTATGCTGGCAATGCGAACACTCACACACACACTTCTGGCTGCAAAAAGCATAACAACTATATAGGAAATCATTACACTTTGTGGATATAAGGACGACAGTTCTTTGCATGAATGCATTCTGTAACTGAATTGATGTTTAATCTAAATGCAAATAGAAAGTCTTATTGTGTCTTTGTGCCTTTGAGCATTTGAACGGGTCTAAGGTGTCGCCCAAGGCATGCAGCACGTAGAAATTTTGTGGAAAAGCATAGTATTGCATGAGCAAGTAATCGACAAACATAAAATAGTTTTTCAGCAAAGAAAATGTACATATAATCATTTGATGTTGGCAAAAATATGCTTTAGTAAGTAAAATTACTTTTCGCTTTAACCTTTAAACTTTACGTTGTATAGTTGTTGTAATAACTTGCTTTTGGTTTTTTTATATTTTAGTAATTATTTGATAATTTCTACATTTCTAGACCGTCGCATTAACTGAACTTTTATTCGTTTTTTTTTCCATAAAATATTTTTTTTAACGATATGCCAGGCAGTTCCTTTGCTCGATTATTTCAGCTGTTGATGCTACCCTGCAAAGTACTCGAGTACTTTTGTAGCCCCGAATACCGAATAAAAAAACCGAGTACAACAAGTGTATCGTTGTTGTGGTAGGTTTTGGGGTTACAAGTTCAATGTAAACGTTGACCAAACTTTGAAACAGATTTTCAAGTAAAACATTTGTATTTTTGTAAGCGAAACGTTTATGTATTGAAAATCGTTGTAAATACTGCATCCATTTGATAGTGTTGGGTTGGAAATCTCGCAGAGGGCTCTCCACTGCAGTGACATAAAATACCGCACGTCCAATTGAAATAAATGCAACTCTGTGAACACAGAGATGTTCCAAGGTTGTTATCCTTTACGTTTGTGCGGACCTGATGATATCGCCTAACTTAACACTATTCATGCGATGAATGAATGCTTTGGCTTTGTCGCTGTTTCTAGCTCTAGCATGTGCTCTGGCTTTGGTTTTATCGTATGAAAAATATCTCTGACGATTCCATCCCACCTCTTTTGACCCTCTTCGTCACTTTCTCTTTGAATAACACACTTTAGCTATTTGCGGATACAGCAACAGTAGCTGGTGTTGTTGCAACTGCTGTTGCTGCTCAATTTAAAAGAGAGATTCAAATGAAAGGCGCTACCTTCAGTAGCAAAACAAACCGCAGAACAATCCCACGAACATCATAGAATGCAGCGAGAATGTTTGATACGATGCCATGCAGTGCTTTTTGGAACAAAAGATTTACCGCATTAAACTAAATCGCTTAAAAGTAAACGATTTCTTTTTGCGGAAATTTCGTGGTAACTGTAGATGGTTTTTACCAACCGCCCACCCACAGAGAGCTTCGCTGTGATGCGAACCGAACGACCCGCAGCCGTATCCTTCAATTGACATGAGAGCATAGTGGGTCTTTTTCTCTTGTTCTTCACACTGAAACAGACGCGAATTGCAGGAAATTTTCAATTAGAAAATAATGTTGAAGCGCGTTGCACATTTCTTCGCTTGCCATTAAACGCCGTTTGACGAGCAAAACTAAAAGGAATCGTTGATTGAAAGGAAAAATGCCACATCTGTTCACAGATGTTTACTTGCAGATGAGTTAATTCCGTATTGTCAAAGGCATGACATGGTGAAATTAAAGGATGTGTGCATGAAATGCATGAAGGAAAGAAAACTAAATTAGACTGAAGGATTTGTTGTGTGAAATGAGCTTTCTTCGGCAAGAAGCTCCTCCTTAGCAGAGTTCTCGTAAGGATTATGCGGGAGACAAACAAGAGAAGTTTAAGGATTATTATCAATAATTCACATGTTCTTGTGATAAAAATTAAATATGTTATGCTACTGCCTTGAAAAAGAGCATTAGCATTGCATAACCTTACCATATATCCTACTTTTCTGAACTTTTTCCAAAGAGTTGGAAAACTCAGTGTACTATAAAAAACTAACCCACAAAAAAATAAAAAATGTAAATTCTCGAATCAGATATACATATGTTAGCAAATTTTGAATAAAATCGGGTTAATTTTGAAGAAATTTATGTGGCCCAATCACTTCAAAATTTTGATAGAAAGTGTTATCAACGGAGATACAGATGCCTGCAAAGTTTGAATAAAATATTAATAAAATTTGAAAAAACATGCATTTATCAATGCAGGAAATAAAATTTTTGGTAGATCTAGAGCAACTAGAAGTGTTATAAAATAAATGAAAATTGCTACAATTTTGGTAATGGAAATCTGGAATATTTGAGGACACCAAAACAACCATCAAAAGACCACAAAAAGATCACAAAAATACCCACCAAATGACGACCTCTAAAGACCAAACGAATCCCATCAAGACTTCTTAAGACCCGCTTAAGACCCTACTACTCAAAATCTCTTAAAGATCCCACAACACCTTACCGAGATCACCTCAATGCATCCCAAGAACCCTCTACATACCTGTGAAGAACGCCTGAAAGTCTCGCTTAATACTCCATTAAGGCCGCCTCAAGACCACACATAAAACCCTCCGCAAACCCCCTCAAAAGACCAAAAGATCCCCATCAAGAATACTTAGGACCCCCTCAAAACTCTACTGAAGACACTCTCAAAACTCTCTTCAGATCAATCGTAAAACATTCTTAAGACGGCTCTCAAACCCGCTCTTAAAACCCCTCAAACCCCCTAAAAAGTTATTGTTGCTTCAAGACCCCCCGAAAACCCCCTCAAGAACCCCTTATGACCATCTTAAGACTCCATCTTGACCCTATCAAGACCATCTCGAAAGCCCTCTCAAGCCCCCTTAATATACGCTCAAGTCCCACTTCAGAATCCCCAAGATCAGCTTTAGCCCACATCAAGACCTTCTCAAAACTCCCTCAAGACTTCCAAAGTATAATCATCAGAGATGTGTGTTTGAATAAAATCGGGTTAATTTAGATTTTCGAGGGAGCCGCTCGACCCTAAGGCCCGATCACTACCAAATATGCAGAAAGTGTTATGATCGGAAACATGTGGCCAAAGTTTGAATAAAATCGTGTTAAAGAAGGTGGATTAAAAATTCAAAAAAGATTTGGCCAGATACAAACAAGCAAGCAAACTCATCCGGACATGAAGTTGATGTGAATGTTTGTTCACTGAGACTCCACTGAGATTGAGGCTTGGTTGTTGTTAAGAAGCAGTTAGATTCGTATATGGTCGTGTCAATCGTTAGCGACCTTACGGTTTCCAAATGTTCTGCGAGTAATAGTGATTTTATTGCATATCTTAATCGAAAGTGGAACCAGAACTAGCAAAGTTGTTGCACTCCTTATTTGAAATGCATTTGACAGAGTTTGGCATCAAGGTCTTTTGTCCAAAATGTGTATTTATGGAAAATCAGCTTCACTGGATGACTAACTATCTTTCTGACTACCCAATAAAAGTTTTTTTGAAAGGTTTCAAGTCGTAAATTCACCGCATAAATACTGGCATTCCCCAGGACGACTCTCTTTCTTGATGTTATTAATGCTTTTATATATCATGCATCAACGTGTGCTAAATAGTAAGCTGGTGAGCTTTGCAATGAGGAGAACTTACATACTAGATTAGAATTTAACTCTCCCAACTCCAATTATGTCTCCTATCGTTAAAGAGTGTGAGTAAACCGATGATTATCCATCGATCAATTTTCTGGGTATATACATATGTTATTGGCAAACTTCGTTAGAATGACTACACATTACCCATCGCAAGAAAAGCGAGATATGGTTGGCTTTCTAACACTGTTCAGTCCCTCTGATCTGTCTCCCAATTTTTTACAAGGCCTCAACCTTGAGTACACCCATCTGATCTGGTACTCCCAGAACTACCATCTGCATTTGCCTGATAGAATTCAGAATTTAAACGTTAAAACTTATTGGTGACGAAACCATTGTGATTCGCTCGAAGATCTCAGGAACGTTTCCTGATTGTTTTGCTAAATTGCCGATTGCCATAAATTCATCTGCAATAAATTATATCGCCGGCTGAGAAATCCTGTGGCGACCTCATCTACATAAATTACTCTACCATATAGCGGAAACTTTAAGCATAATAACAATTATCGCCATAGACAATACAGAAAGGAAAACTCTTAATTAATTTGCAACGTCTGAGTCCGCCGATTGTCACCCAAACTCCACATTCATTTGTATACCTGCCGGTAACGGTTAAAGCCATTATGCAATTAAAAAATCATAAAAAATGCATTAACTGATCATGGCAATGAATGAATAAATGCACTGAGCTATTGCCTTCGTTTGTTTTAATTCCATTCACTACTGGATCGGACAGTAGTTCATTTATCAAAAATCAAAGTAAAGTCGAAAGTAATCCACAGTTGTAGTCACTACACACTCAATATTCATTTTTATTTCATTAGGTGACAGCAGAGTGCAGCGAATGATGAAATTAAAAAAAAAAGATAAATCAGCTCTTGCACAATATCCTTTAAACGAGATGCGAGTACCGTGCAAAACACAAAGGATTAAGTATGATTTGTAATTTTTGAATTAATTCTCTCTAATTCTATCCATTTCTGATAGTCGTGGTGAGAACTTCTTATAGTTTAAGGTAGCATTTTAAGAAGGACTAGCTTATTTCATTGATATAGAATCCATTAACAGGTTTTTAATAATAATAGTTGGAGCGGCCGACCGTTGCGGTCCAGGGCCTTTTCACGACCATTCGGGTTGTGGGTATTTTTTTGTTGTACACAAATGGAAGTGAACTACAATTTAAGGCCATACCTGAATGGCGAGTTAAGAAGTTGCCGCGAAAAGTTATTACTTTCGACCATTTGTCACCTATTTATAAGATGTGGACCGTGAAAAATAATTTTGTTTTTTCTGGGAGATGAACTTTGAGAACTAGAACTAGAGCCACGGAGCAATATGCAATAATAGGTCTTTATTTCTTTAAATTCAAAACCATTTTAACTTTTATCTACTCAACAAATAACAAACACTGTTGGGCTTTGTCACGAGATAATTTGGTGCCAGTATTCAGAGGTTTTACGGTAAACGTCATATAGATTAACATTTAATTTTAATTGCTATTGACCTGTTTACAATATTGTTGTTCAAAATGTTGTACATGAAACCTTCAACATCAGCAAAAAAGCTCAATGTGAAATAAGTAACCAACTTCAGCTTTTATACTACTTGTAATATAATGATAAAAATATAATAAAAAGAGATTAAAATTCAAATTATAAAATTCTCTTTAATCCTAGTAGTCGTTTGAATATTTTACCATTAGCAACATAGCCGAAACCTAATTATCGGAATGAATAAATGATGGCAATACAAATAAAACTCAAATAATGTGAATTGAACAGAACATTCGATGTTGTATTAATTTAATGTTATAAAAAGTTTCTGTAGATTATGCTAAGCGTAATTAGTTCATAACCGTTTGACTTTTGGTAAGTATTTTCTCTATACGTACCTATAATATAAGTATATTGGACACTCCTGTGCAATTTGTAGCAATTTATTTAGAATTCTTGTTCAACATAAATTATAATAATCTTTATCTTCCTTCAATGTTCAAGTTGAGTGTTTTTTGTTTTCTTGTTTTTTAAATGTATACACTCTCAAGGAGTTGCACCCTTTGGACCTGTATTAGATAATTGGGGAGTGTAAAAGAGGTGATATCTATCTGTGGATCATATAGAAGTGTAAAGGTAGAACTTTCCAATTGACTTCATTTTATTGATGCGCGGCTGAAGAAGGATGGATGCAGATAATAAAAATGCGGAAACACAGAATCAGGCAAATCATTCCACATAACTATTGTTCAAATTGGTTAGTACGTCCGAAGATAGACTTAATGGTAGCCCCGTGGGCTCGAGTTGAGGCACGGGTATTATGGATGGGTTCGAGAATGGGCGGGATGCATCTGAATATTTCTTTTGAACACCGCTTGTGGAAAAAGCGATAAACAGCACACTGTTGTCAGCGAAAAAATGGATTGAGAAGTAGTGAATAGGAGATCGGTTATGAAAATGAGAAAGACTGTCGGAGACAAAACAGAGCCTTGGGGAACACCGGCGTTTATACGGTGAATATTGTATTTGAAACCGTTGTCATTGTGAATGAGCATTGGAATTGAAGGCGAGGTAGTATTTTTAATACGTTTCACGAATGTTCAAAAAATTTTACTTCCACAAGTAATACGAATTGGTTGGAAGATTGCATTTTCTAAGGCATTTGCTATCGAAAACGTGTAGTTTTTCTAATTTAAAGGATTTTTATTACATGGGAGAAACGTACGTCATTAATGTTTAATATCAAAAAGCTTCCTAACACATCTTAGGGGCAGAGTGCTAAAAGCTACCTTTTTGGCAGACATAGATTATACTACTCTTGAATACAGTCCTGCCAGACATATTGCTTATTTAAAGACGAAGAAGAAAATAGAAGCCAGAAGAAGATTCGTTATTGGTGTTTAAAACATCTCAGACCGAATTCGCATTTGATGATCAAATTTTGCATCGAGATTGATTTAATTTTTGGATTCTATTGTGGCTTGGATGCGGCGTCACCGGCCAAGTTCTTAACGACCAGTCTAAATGTTTCTAAACTGATGGTGATATGAATGAAAAAATAAAGTACCAATGCCATCAAAAGCATTTGGCTCTCGGTTTCATTTTAAACTAACATTATTCTAATAATAATAGCATTATCATGCAATGATCCAATGTACTAGCTGCTGTCTGCCTTTCGGGAAAAAATTATGTGTGTACCATATATCCCAGTAACTCACATCTCATAATAACTTAAAAGTTTAACGGTTCGAAAATGTAAACATTAATCCCTGGTGGGATGTTGTTTATCCGCTGTGAACATGCATCTCCCCTGCATTTCTTTCTTTTATACCAGGGACGAAATAACATCACGGTAATTGCAATTTTATGCTGATGTGGGAATTTAATGCTAATGCAAAATATTTTCACGGCAATGAATGCATCTTCCTTCCTCGGTTCTTTTCTTTGGTTTTTTTCCCTCGCGTTCTATATATCGCGTTCCGAGCGTGCTACCACGCCACCTGCTGAGCGTTAGTTTCACACCGCACACCAGACGTGTGGCATGTGGATGTGGGTGCAACAGTGGCTTTTATATTTCATTTAGACGAATATTTTACACTGACACTGTATAGTTGTATACAATGTCAGTGGGAAGGGTATGGTGTGATGTAAAATGCAAACGAAGATGTGGCGAACATACCAAGATTATGCAAATAAAATTATTGTGAAGTAGCGATGCCCTTGAGTAATCCGGTACACCGCACTAAATGGGAAGCAATCTCTTTCGATAAAGTTTACATTTGAAAGCATAAATACTCTGGAGATAAAAGACGCCGTTTTTGTCGTGTGATGTGATCGAGTAAATAAGATTTTAATGCTGGAATTTTGCAAATGTAGTTTCTCTTGATAGAAAGAAGAAGGACACATCGAACTGTCAGTCAGTGTTGTTGATGCGAAACAAGAAGTTCTTCTTCAAAATGTCCCGCTGATATTTGTCGCTTAAATTGGACTCAGCACGCAGCTTAAAAAAATACTTATATTGTAAATTGGTAGTCCTGCCAGTTACATAAGCAAAAATAATAATATTTATATTTCCATGCTGCATGCCAGCCTGAGCAGAAGCTTCTTGTGGTTTCCATTAAGAGTAGGTACTTGCCAAAGACACAAACGGAAATTGGTCACTGAATAAACAACAAATAATCACATAAGTTGTTTACCTGAGGTTCTTTGCAATCGGCAACGGTCAAAGTAAAAGAGTCAACGAAATACTTTTTAAGTTATTGTTGATTTTACAATTTCGAAAAAAAAGTCCAACTCACTTTACTGAGTCAACTCGAAATCAAATACCAAATAACGAAATGCAATGACGATTTATGTGTAAATAAAATGTTGCAAATTGTTGGCAATGGACTGATGTGGAGGCGTTGTTTTAGATTAAATTGGTTTTTCTAGGTTGGTTGGTTTCGGTAAGTTTGTTTTGTTCAATGAAATTGGAGTTATGCTGAAGAATAAACTCACTCTCTATTTGTCTTTCAATTCAGCTCGATGTGACCTTATTGCTCCCTTTACTGTGGTCAACTACAGCGGAATTGTTATGAATTCATATCGAATCCAAGAAGAGTAGTAGTAGTTAACCGATTATTACTCCTCTAATTATATATTGCTTTTAATTTGCAAATGGCGACGACATATCCTTTAAATTGCAGTTATAATATTTAATGAACCTTAAATGAACCATAATACAAAATAACAACATGATTTCCAAAATGACTTTTCCAACTTTGATTAATTTTTGGTAATCATACCAGAGACAATTTTCCGATCTTTGTCATTACTATTTGTTACACATCAGTTATCCCAACTCGATGCTATCCATATTATCTTGACAAAATAATTAATTTATCGCAATTTGAATTGAAACAAATTAATTATATTACACATTGGGGATGGAAAAAAATATTTATTTAATGGTAACACATAGCAATCAGCCTGTTCCAGTAACTTGTTAATCAGCTGTCACTGATGTTTAACTTTACATCAGAATAATTCAGGTCATTCATTACTGCTTCGAATTAATTGTGCTGCTTGAGGTCTCCTTCAATGTGTATTACATTTATTTATTTCTAAAGAAGTCTTTCGCAAACCAATCCAGCAATTGGTTGTTTATTTGCTACTGCAGAGCATCGTACACTTCAGTGTTTTGACCATTATACTGCTAGTAAGTAATTTAATTGCAATTTAAACTATTTCGACAACGAAATCAAGTGAAATTACAGCGTGTATTAGTTGCAGATTGTATTAATTTTGTATATAGTGTATTAAGCCATGTCTTATCGCCCGTCGTATTTAGAATGTAACACAAATATAAATTTATGTACAACAAGAACATAACTATCAGATATACAGCTTTTTTCTGCTATCTATATAGGGTGTATCCGTTAAAGTGGCAAATACTTAAAGTGGTGATTCCTTGGTTAATTTCGTGAAAAAATTGTTTTTTCTTTTTTTTTTCTCCTGGCGTTTAATTGCGAAGAGACGAACTATTGAGCTTACATCATTTCACACCCTGTAACACTTGAACGCTTCTACAATTTTTTTTCAAGAAATTAATCAAGAAATCATCACTTTAAGTATTTTCCACCTTAACGGATACACCCTATATAGATAGCATAAAAGATCTATATATCTGATAGTTATGTTCTTGTGCCTATAGTAGTGAACAGTTTTTGGTAGGAATGGTAGGTGTGGCGCGTGTAACGCTTGTAAAAAAATAAAAAGAACATTAAAAAAAATTAATTTAAAAAAAAGTTTATTTTTAACTATACATGGAAGATCAAAGCGAAAACAAAGTTCTACATAGTCACATGTAGAAAGATTGCTAAGAAAAAAAAAGTTACAAAAATCATATTCTTGGAAGCATAGCATAGGTCAATAGCATAACTTCTAGCGACTTTTTTTTAAATTCATTTATTTAATTTCTATTGTTAGTAATAAATAAATAACTTACTGTCTATATTAGTATTAACAAGTAATTTAACTTACGTGTGATGTCACTACTTTCTATAAAAGAAAATATTTGCTTAAATCTAACAATAAACACAACTGAAAGGGATCTATAGTTTAAAGCCGTATGAACGTGGGCAGTGGCTCAGTAGTTAAGTGCATTGACTTCAGAGCAGGAGGTTCGTGGTTCGATTCCGAGTAACACCAAAAGTATTTTTCACGGTCCCACCTCTCGCGAATATCTGACAAACGGTCGAGAATAATAACTTGTCACAAAAAGCTTCTCAATTCGCCTTTGTGATATGGCATTAAATTGTTTAATTTGTATGCAAAAATAGACATGCACAAAACAAATGGTCGCGAGAAGCTAGGCCTTGGACCGCAACGACCTGTCTGTTATTATTATTATTCGGAGCATAGTGCGTAAGCAAGTTCTCTCGATTTGATGAATACCACTTTTACAAATCTCATCCTTGTTCTACTACGGCGTCCACGTCTTCTAGATCCTGGAGGATAGCATTCCAAGTGCCAGATTACTAACTAAAATCCTATATAAAATCTTGTCATATTGTCTTCCACGTAACTTTTTCAATTGCACGGAATATTCATTTTGATGTATCTAAGGATATTTATATATTTGTACTAAGCTACAGTACGAACATCGTAAGGAAGATTTTCACAATAGGATTAGCTTAGTGCCTGGCAACTTCTTCATTCCCACTTCAACATACTTATGTCACGAGAAAATACCAGGCCTTATGAAAAAAAAAACATAAAATTAATTAATTTACGATCCTTTCATTGCAGCATCGCCATGCAACCTTGTAATATGCGAATGTGCTCTGGGCTTGCTTATGCCGTTAGCATTCAAACCGTTTCTTGTTTACTTAGCTGGCTTTGATTTTTTTGTAGGATGCGACTCTGTGGCTTCTACTCCTTCATACAAGAAATTCACAAACAAAAATTATAAATGAAGTGACGACTACATCCACTCAAGGAATGAGATTTCATAATTTTTCGATGGTGAATGAGTCGAAGCAAAGTGGCAACTCGTCCATTCCGCTTGCTATTGGGGAAGGGCGTCGTCGTGAAAACTGCTACACAATCTTCAATCTTTCAAATGAAAAAACCCATTTTGGCCATTTGTAATTCAAAGTGGTTGACATATTTTTTCCGTCGTATATCACCACTTGTACTGCTGTCAGCATTAAGCGCACTCAAAATAGTGTATCGCGGGTGGTGCTGTAGAGCTGTGGTGATGGCCATCGAGCTCACTATGATATGTTCACTTTAATTCAAATCTGTGAATATTACACGATAACATGGCAACCTTGGTTCGAGTGCGAAATTTGATGCATTCATAATTTGTTTTTTTTATTTTTATTTTTGTGGCTTCTGTGGCAGTATATCATCTCATTCATTTATGCGTTGTAATGCTTTTTTTAAGTTCTAGTACCTTATAAGACTAAAGTGTTCATCAAATGTTAATGCATACACATTATCGCAAATATATATAAAATATATGCAATAAATAAAAGTTGGTATCACACTCAACTCGAAGCCAAGAAATTGCTAATTAATAACAATTCACATGAAGACAATCTCTGTTAGCTGGGACGTAAGGTGTAGTAAAGATTGAAAAACCTCTTAATAGGGAACGCACACATGTAAATTTTAAATCGAACAAATTGTTTCATTTACCTGCTATAGTCAGATACAGATGAACAGATAAAAATTCACTGTCGCTGTTCCGTGGGCGATTAATGGTTTCAATAAAGGTATTCACGTTGTTATAGTGACGTACAACTTATTAACCCAAATGGAATGTGATCCACATTAGAGCGGAATAAATTTTATCTAATTAACAAATAGCTGCGTGAGTAGTGGGGAATTTTTCTATCACAAAAAACAAGTGAGTAAATTTTATATGACAGTGTGGGATTTTTAATTAATGTTTTTTTTTTATTTCTTTTCCGCTGAAATTATCAGCCAATTTTCCAAAATTCTAAATATCACAACGATGCGTTGTGAACTTAGTAAATTATTAGTAAAATACAATCACAGAAAACCTAGTGCCAAGCATCGAATTCGGAAGAAGTTTACGTTAACAAAAACCAACTAACATTTCACAAAAAATCTCTTATTATTTGTCCGACATAAAGATATAGTTAACATCGTACCAAAAATTTGAATATTAAAAACTCATCGAATAATTTTGTGTTGCAGTTGACCAAATAGAGAATTTTAGCTCCCACCACAAAGTTGAAAATTACATTTACCCATAATTCTTAAAGTATTTCTTTCTTTATATTTGAGTCTCGTTCAGTATCTATACTACATAAGAGATAAAAACAACGAGAATCAGAATCAAAATCAGAACGAGATAGACGCTAAACTCAAATTTACGAAATGCAGGCGATTGGTATGTGTGTTCCGTTGGTCTCTGATTAGAGCGCTTCTTCCCCGAGTCTTTTTTTGGGCACATATTTGAATCTTTCTGAGTCTTTTCTTAAATGTTTTTTTATTATTCTCAATAGGTATCTCTTAAGGTCTCGGTATTGAGCATTTGCACTGGCGCCCACTAGTTGCATTTAAATAAATGTTTTAAGAACAGCCATGCCCTATGTTCCGTGGGTGCCGTGGCTCAGTGGATAAGAGCATGGACTTCTGAGCAGCAGGTTAGTGGTTTGAATACCAGTAACAACAAAAGCTATTTTCACGGTGTCCCACCTCTCGCGAAAGTCTGACAAACTTCCGAGAGTAAAAACTTTTCACACGTAAAGCTTCTCAATTCGCCGTAGCAATAAATTGTAGGTCCCCTCTACTTATGTGCAAAAATATACCTGTTCAATACAAATAGTTGCGAGAAGCTAGGCCTTGGACCGCAATGGTCTGTCGCGCAGAATATTATTATTATGCCCTATATTTCACCCATAGATTTGGGAAAAAGCTATGTACTTTATTGCTGGCTCATCTACAATTTCGCCTTTTGGACTCATCCTGTTTCCAATTTTTTTTATTGAAAATCACACGTCAATGTTAATAAAACATTACAATCTGGTCTTAGGGCTAGAAAGGTATTTGGTTTTTTACTTAAATTAATAATAGGATACTAGATTAAAAGTTTAAAGCATAGACGCCAACTTTGATTCTTTTTAATCTTTCTACTAGATTTGTATTGTAGGGTTCGTGTCTCCTGCGGTGGTGAAGTCGATCCTCTTGCTGTTTCCAAAACGAATCTATTTATGTCATTGGTCTAGTCGAGTCAAATAGATGCTTGTTTTTAATTTCAGTTGTCGTTACTTACTTTATTAATTTCTCAATTCAGTTCAGGTATCTCAGTTCAATTCAGTCAAGATATCTCAGTAACAGTTTCGAATGTTATTCAAACTATATTTTCTACAGTACTTTGCAGTTTACAATTAAAAAAAAACTGTGCTACCCACACTAAATTGGTACTCAATTCTTGAGTAACTGGTATGCTGGGTACCATAAAATGACGCGAAAATTAGGATGAGATGAAGTTGAGTCACCGTAGATTGAATGGCGTTGCGCATTCTATAAGGCAGACCACAATCAAATAGAAAAGATCAGGTAATTAATGAAACAGAATGTAGTAGGCCATATTATCAATTAAAGCCCTAAAAGATTTGGTAATCCGGGCCTGAACTACACAAACCTGGAAAAACTTGTCGGAGTCAATGAATAACCGGTGTGCAGCAGTAATACCGGCAATAAGGGAACCGAGAACGTATTTTATTCATTGATAACATTCGCGCAAGAGATACAAAAAAGCCATCAGAAATTGGAAAACTTTTTTTGGTATGTACGATTGAAGGCAAGAATACTGCCACTGTTACTGTCAGTGAAACTGCTTAGGAATCTGTTTTTTTTATGTTGAATTGTATTAAATATAAATTGGCAATTAGAAATAGTTACAATGTGGTTTGGAATAAATGAGTCAAATATCTATTTAAAGTTCTTATCCATGGAATTCTCTCTTTCAACAATTTATTGAATTGTTAGCAGCTCTGTTTGCAAAAGTCACCATGTTAAAATTACTTCTCTATAAAACAACATTTCTGTTAGTCTCAAGAATCTTATCGTGCTGTTGTTGCTTTGCTTTTGCGATACATCATCTTCCATCCTCTGTTCAATTTAATTCACAGTGTACGAGTATATAACATTCTGTTAGAGTTCGCTTCTGTAAGCGACTGCTGATGGCAGTCCGTTGAACTTCTCCACTTTATGTTTACATTTCAAGTTCGAATCCGAATATTGTACTCAGAGAGTTTTTGTAAACGATATAATACACAGAAAATACTATACCGATACGATCCACAAATTCGATATACGATACGATTCTCTTTCGGGTACCGAATCCGAATGTCGAAAAGTATCTGAGAAAAAGAAGAAATTGTAGAGAGAATTGGAGAATTAAATACCATCCCTGAAAATTAGAGTGAGAGTGAGTCAACAACAAGCCAGTGAAATGAGCGTGCAATGCTCATGTGTCATGTGTATGGTTATCACAAATTCGAATATAGCGCACCACAACGAATCATTCCAGAGGAATTTGAAATTTATCTATCTTCACGATTAACTTCATCGCTATAACGAATTACGATGTAGGTCATTCGAAATTTGGGTGATGAATAGTTGCGGAAGGTTAAGTTTTGACCCAAAGTCCAATGCGTATGTGACATAAGCGAACATAATATTGAGCTTCGTTGAGAGTTCGCTTTGGCTTGTTATTTTGTTTTTGTTTGAATTTTTGTTGTTGTTGCTCTTAGTTTTCCAGTCAAGATTTATTAATTCATTGACAAAAAAACGTCAAATAATAAAATACTAATAAAAGGAGTTGGCAAATGTTCTTGTACTCGTATTATATAATCTTAAGTTCTTGTTGGAAATACGATAAGTGAGTGACAGTGAGTGAGGATGAATTATTGCATTCTCCAAAATTAGCGTTGATTTTATGTTGCTAAATGCGCGCGCACATTGCATTCATTTCAGCGGTTAACACAACAAAATTCAAAAACAGGTTTATCTTATGAAAAAATCTCATTTAATGAGAATGTTTAGATACATTTCCAATGTGCTTATGTACTCTCGTACATGTATTCAAAAATTTTCGCTTTTCTCTTTTATAATAAGCGCACGCTTCAAGGGATTCGCACTCTTATAATTCCATGGCACAATGCACAATATTTGGATAGAAGAAGGAAAGAAGCTGTTGTAATGGGTGGAGTTGAGTTCACACAGTTGAACATTCACAAATAAGAATATTGAGCTCATTAACCCACAAGCTTGGCTTTACATCTTGATTACTTCTTACACCAACTCAACCGTACTTGTGTGAATACAGCAGTATACGGCAACTGTATATCGCATGTACAGCATCGTATCATATGTTCAAGTACAGTGCGGTAAAAAAAATTTGTGCGTTTTTTGGACGCGCCGAAATCGAACCCGGTATCCTACGAGTGGGAGCCAATGGTTCTAACCACTGCACCACCGACACTGACAAAAATATTCGGCTGATTGAATGCCTTTGCCAAGGAAAGTGTCAGTGAAGTGAGGAGGCAATAAAAAGAGCTTGAAGCTAAACTTCAATATTTTTCTCTATTAGTAAGTTTTTGATAAAAATTTAGTAAAAGTGTGTTTAGAATGTATCAATTATTTTTAAAAATAGCCCAGATTAGAGCACTGAAGCTATTCTTTCTTATTCTTCTCATCGCCAACAACAAGGTTGTTGTTGACGATTGGTGTCGTTCTGCTATCAATTCGAGTATTGAAATACACTGACGCAATTGGTATCTTCAATTCAGCTACAGTACATTACGAGGCTTACATGATCGATTTATTTTCGGGAACATGTTCCTCGCGCCAGACTTATTAATATTTTCTGCTCGGTGGTTCCAATAATAGTTAACACTGTTCCGGAATTGTTGTTCCAGCAGGTTTTTCACAATTCTCAGGAGGGACTTGAGTCTCACTAGTTCCTAATTCTCCACAACACCAGGGAGACATTACTCTACATTGGCAGGTTGTACGAGTATAAAGAAACCAATTAATGTACCGCCTATTTCTCTGACAGCTATCTCATGCATCCTATCAAATTCTTGAAAAAATTTAAAAACTTGAATCTTGCATCAATAAACCCACTCAGTCTTTGCCAATTAGAAACAATCTCAGCAGGGGTTAATGGATTCTGTCTACAAACGCTAACAATAAACGCATTAGCAACATTTTGAAATAACGAGCAAATCTTTTACGGTGGCAAAATTGATTGATAGATAAGCAACATCATCTTTCACCGTTTATGTCTTCTCTCGACGAATAATATGGTGATGGCCTTTGGCAAAACGTAAAGCACTTTATTGGTCCATCCTTGCAATGGCGGCGCGCTATCCGTCTGTCTAATAACAAAGTTTTCAATTGCACGCGAACGCATTTGAAACTTTTATCTCACCTGATATTCTGTTGTGTGTGATCCAGTGTTTCTCCAGTCCAACAGGACAAGAGCAGTCTTACTGGTCACTCTTTGGGTTAAGTGGTCTCATGATAAACATAAATAATCTTGTACATGACACTCATGATGTGCGAAAGGCAAAAACGAACGCTCCCTCCACCCTTTTACTGAACATTGGTTACTACGGGTATACGGGTACATGACGATGCTGTGAGGCACTAACGGCCATTTACATGTAAGAAGTGTTAACAAGATTATTATGCCAGATAATATTATACTCGATGTAGTGCATCATGTACGTGCTTTGCACGTCATGTTGTTACCGTTGTTGTTGCATTTTAGAATCTATTTTCATCATTCAGGCAGACTTTTATTTAGGAATTTTCAAACTTTATGTTCTGCATCGCTTCGGTTTATGTCAGCTCCATTTTCAGTATAAAATTTGATGGAGATGGAAGATAAATTTTCACTAAAATAGAAAATTGGTTGCTCTGTTTTATGTTAACGCTAATTCCTTTTTACTACGTTTAATGATAATGCGATTTATGTGTTGCAATTTGGTTTTTGGTGCTTGTAGCACTCATAGTACACATTAAAATAACAGATGGCTTAGTGAATTGCATGTGTGGAGATAAGCAAAGTATGTCATGTTTTGCGTCTTATTTTTGTTTGACATTTTTTTTATTTTATAATTCACAGCAACTTGATTTGACTGCAATGTATTTGATATCTTTGTGGTTTAATAGAAATGAAAATATCCTATGTGACATGAAAATTCCTTTTTCTTTTAATTTATTTATTAACCAAAAAAAATCTTATAACTTACTGGCCATATTAGTTTTAACTACTAAATTAACCTATATGGGCTTACATTACCCTTAATAATTACATGAAAATTCCTAAGGTTCAAGAAGTAAGAAAAAAACAGCAAAGTATCCCAACAAATTATATACCCCAAACCACTAGGAAGAAACCTCTTAATTGCAAATAGGCATAAACAATTGAAGAAAAAAGATACTCTAGATTTGCTTGATTATGTTCCATCTTAATTCTCTCTTAAAATTGTAAATCGCATCTTTGTTCAAAACATGACAGTTCAATACACTAGCAAAGATCATTTTTGTATTTTTGTACTCCCTAAGATTTAATAACAATTTAATAATAATCTACGATTGATTCAATACACAACTATATTTGTAAAAAAAATTGTTATATGCTTCGCTAGCTTCGTTCCGCGTCATAATTAAATCAAAGGCGCTTAAATCACTTTCTACTAAGACATTTAGGTGGACCTGAAAGCTCTTAATTCAAATGCAGTGTGCCCAAGGCAAATCAAATGCTTCTATGATACTCTGCAAGCCCTGTCCCAGCGCAGCAAGGTGAATGCCAGGTCTCAAGGAGAATGCCGGCACTGAAACTGCGATTGAAATAGCTACCACCTATCAGGTTCTGAATCCTTTCTGTAGAGTGAATCTGGCTTGTGGCAGCAAAAATACGCTCTTGGGAAATACAGCCTAGCCATTTCGACTAGAAAAGTACGGACCTTAGAAAATCCAATAGACTAGTCGAGCCATATTCCCATAACGAAATCATTTCGTTGAGTAAGAAACGTCTTAGCGTCCTTAGAACCTTTCTTATGGGTCATTAGGGCCTGAGATATCATCTCAACAAACTAAACCCCTCTCGGATGACAGCTCTTTTTAGAGGAGATAACTGCGAATCATGTTCTCTGTAAGTTCCGGATGAGGCATAGAGTTCTCGACAAGGAGATCCTTCATCTAGCACAGCTTATTAACTCAAACACTTTCATAGGGAATGCGATGCACGATGAACCTGGGCCGCATTGTCGTCCATTGCCCAGTAATACACGAAATCTTCTGCCAAATTTTGACATCATTTTCCCAAATCTGTAAAAAAGTCTTCTTTGATATCAAATTCTCCTTGTTCTTGTCTGGCCCGACATCAGTCTTTCAGTCTTGGCCTCCTGGTTAACATCGTTCTTCAGTAAAAGTTTACAACCCACCGGAGCCTACTGGGCTTAATTTTTTTTCACGATGTCAGCTGGCAAATCTCCGCAGGTTCATTTATAAACGGGGCTTTGACCCGGATTCTTATCGTACTTGTAACTATTCTGTCACTTCTTCCATCAGCGGTGCTCAATAGAAATAGCCACTTGCATGCCACCTCTCCTTGAATCTAACCTTAATACTCTAAATTCACATCAAGCCTATCTTCGGTCGTACAGTTAAGTTCAGAGATTCGTTCTTCAGCCGTACAACAAGTATGTGGAATTCCAAGCTCTGTTTTCCCACATCGCTACTATCCATAGGCATTCAAGGCACAAGCTCATAGAAATCTCTTCTTTTCTCCTCCTTTCCCTTAAATACCACGCTTTGCCAAGCATATAGCAAAGCATTATAAGGATACACACCTCCTTACGCGTGCGCAAATTTTTTTAACAAAAATTAGTTTCTCTATTTTTTTCTCCCACATCATTCCCATTAGCTACTTCTAAGCCAATTACAATTTTTTCAAAAACAAAATATTTCCCCAAATCCATTTAGAACGATGAAAGACCTAGAAGCTATGATGTTAAAGCGAGTGGTAAAAGTTACATTGCCAGTTTCCTATTGATCGTAAAATTATTGGTAAGGTACACAGACCTTACCTTTGACTCCTTTCACAATAGACAATAAATGTACACATTTAGGCGTTTAAGATTATTGAAATAGTCAAGTATTTCTTCATTTCATAATGCGGCCTCTAGAAAAGATACCAATAAATCATAAGATTAATGAAATGATGTTTTTGAACAACTGTCGTCTTATATGAGTTCATCTTAATCGTTTCTAAAATAACAATAAAATATGATTTCAAATTCAATCTTGAAATTCAAATTATGTAAAATCGAATGCCCAAACGGAGTGTCGGCCCACCATGCTACCGTGTTTCTTCCATCAGGTAGTACACAATACTTAAATACTTACATACATAGTCATTGGGTTAATAAGTCAGACAGAGCTAACTCATTACCTTGGCACCTGCATGTAATAAAGATCCGAACGATCCAACAAAACGGTAGCTATGAGGCCTTCCAAAGAATGGAGACAAATATATCAAAATCTGTGATTTATCGTTGTTTGTATTTTAATCTGAATCTTCTTGCCAGAGCCAAACGAAAAGATGCATTTTCCTCTTTCTTTATATCATGTACTATTTGCCAGACACTCCAGCTGAATTCGCTTGTATCTCAAGCCTTCTTTAAAATTTCACTAAAAATCTAATTTTTTATCGTATTCCGGTTCTAGTCTGTGTCAATATGAATATGCAATTCCTGTAAGGCTAGCAAAGATTCACAAATGGTCCAATTTGTCAGAAAGTGAATAAGTCACAGATACACTGCTGCAGCTGATAAGATATTTGAGGTTGACATGTTGAACCTGAAGCTTCTTAGACGCAGTAAACGTCAAATAACGATTAAGAAAAGTAAGCCACAGTGTCGCTCTGTCTCTAAATCAATCAGATGGGCTGCCGGTTTGTGATCGATCAATAAGAGATTACCATAACCGATTTCAATTGGAAATACAATGTTTAAGTTTGTAATCCTAACCAAAACACTTTCCAATTATGTGATTCACTTTCACTCGTGTTGGCTCATTCGACGTCTGACTGATCGAGCGTTGAGCATTGTCAATAAAAACTTGGTTGACGGGAGGAATTTCAAATTAGTGTTGCATTGGCTGGAGTGTGGTTGTATTTTTTGTGTGACAAATTGCTGAATGTTCAACGTATATACACGTCAGATCAAAGCTTGATCTAGGTGGTCCCGTTTGGTCGAAGGGGACGCCTTTTTTAGATGCATTATCCGCTTATTGTATTTTGTATTTGTAACATCCGCGTACATAATCCTACATTTTACATTTTGATGACGTATTTGCAGTATAACATACAGATATACAGCCACGTGCAATACGCGCAAGTACGCACAAATGGAATCGTGGTGTCGATTTTTATGATTTGCTTCATTCACTCGGAGAAAATGTTGTTTTGTTTTGACAGAAATGTCAGAGCAGCATGCACTGGATCAGGTCTGGATAAATCGTTAGCGCAATATGCACGCTGACTGTCAGTCGCCTGCGGCGCCCAGAACATCAATAATTGATTGATGGATGGATCAGGCGAGAGTTTACAACGTGTGCGTTCGTTATGCGTAATGCTGTAAGCAATTCATAAATCACTGACCCGAATAATCACGCACGATATGACGAGTTGTTAAATTAAAAACTGTTTTGTAGGAAGCCCCACTGGGAGGCTGTCAACGATCAAAAAACTTGGTGAATGTTTACTCGTACGCTTAGGATATGTATAGCTTTGCAGATTAAAAGTGGGATTTTAAATCATTTGGATAAAGTTTTGACTAAGAGTAGAACGAAAATTAAAAACAAAGAAAGAAAATTAAATATTTAGGGATCACAAGCTGGTTGAAATCAGCTATAAATTGTAAGAGTTGGAAGAAATATATTTAGCGGGGTTTAGCATATTTCCATTTATTAAGAGGACTGTTCATCTTTTGGAACATATACTTTTTTCGTTATTAATCTGCGTCTGCTTTGCGTTTTGTTAAACCCATGTGGATAGTTTCAATTTTTGCTAAGATATGTCTCCATCAAGCGATATACTTATCCCTCCAAATTACTCCGCGAATTGGGTATCAATTAACCGCGTTAGAAATAAAGGTTTATTGGTTCATATTTGGCCCCGTATTAGATAAAGGACAATGATAACTGCTACCGTGATACGACCTGGTAGTTCAATGTCAAGATGGTCACATCATCGAAAAGGAATGTTCTTAATGTGCTTTATTTGGAAACGTCTCTTCCGTAGAAACACAGCGTAGATTAAAACCACATTTTGGGGTGCTAAACTGAATACATATGTTAAACTTTTTGTAGGAGAGTGCTATGCAGAAAGCAAAAAGTAATGTCCAATGCCACAAATCGTTAATTCGTCTGTAATAAAATCTTTCACTGCATTACAAATCTTCTTGAAATATGCCATAGTCATAGATGTTGGATCTGGCTTCTGTTTTCTTGTAGATTTTACTACGGAACATAGGCAAGAGTGAAACTATCATTCTATCAATCTATGACTATTAAAACCACTATAAATTAAGATCAGAATAAATTGATTGTTTTCGGTAATAATATAAAAAAAACTACCCTTAAAACGTAGGCGTAAATATAGACACGAACGATAAAAATATTTCCGGTTTTGGATGATGTTGGCTCATTATATTGTTATTTATTAAGAAAATATTATGTAACTCTCATGTACGCTATAACTGGCAATAAATAACCCCGAAGGTGCAAACACAACGCGCTGCATGTGTGTTTTTGGGGATTTAAATTTAGGTATTTATTCAAAATAAAACCTGACCAAAAGATGAAGAACTAATAATAAAAAATGCAATGAAGAAAATTAAGCAGAAGGCGGTTTGTGTACCGCTGCAACATCAAACCCGGCATTGGGAGTTGAAATTATTGCCATCTCCCACTGACATCTCTATCTTTCTCACGTACACATTGATTTCGTATCATTTATATTTCCAATTCGATTCAATTCGGTTGGATATTTATACTCTGAACATGCGTTTTGTTGATATTCAGAATCAGACGTGACGCTACTAATAAACAATGAAATGAATAACACGCACACACGGACGAGAACACGTGCAATATAAATAAACATTGATGATGTGGTATTAATAGACGCTTAACTTGTAATTGGATGGATGTATTGACCTGAATGTTATTGAGAATTCTGAATAATATTGTACTGGAAGATACAAAAACCCATGAAATAATTAAGAAGTTCTAAAAAATAGAAAATTACTTGTACACGTAGATTTAAAATAAAAGTAAGTAATTGCTTTGGTAAACTCCATTGCCACATTCTGTACAAGCAGTGTGTAAGTCATAGGTAAGAATAATTTAAAAAAATGCATTTTCAAAGTAGAAGTTAATCCAAACTCAGATATAGGAACTCATGTTTCTGCCGACTATCACTGCATACCTTTCACGATTAAGGAAACAACAAATTATTATTAGCTGATAATCCGAAAGTCTCCATCTAGGATTGAGATCATAATTTACCAGATCATCTTATCCAATAGAAAAGTGAACAAAAGAGTTTGTTCAGATTTCTTCATAAACGAAAAAGACATTTCAACGTGCGATGATCGGAGAGCTTGCCACTGATCTTCAGATCGCATCTAGATATATATTTAATGGAATGAATACATTAACGCTTCATCCATTCAGTGCAATCGCTTGCTGTTCGCATATAAATTACACTTAAAATGGATTTAATTTCTTCAAGACTTAAGAGGTTCAATATCCAGTCGATATGAAGACTTTTATTTAGAAGAAAATCCACGCATAAAAATTCATATTATTCATGAAAATTCTCTTCGAAGATACACATGTGTGCAAAGTATAAAAAAGGGTTAATTTTTAAACTCTGGAACTCATGAGAATTGGTGTATAAACATTTTAGTTTATATCAGATTTGCAATAAGATATCATGCAAAATAATTTTGGTATTTTATATAAAATACCTCTGCAAGACCCACCTTAAAAACACTCGCTCAGGACTGTGGAAGCCCCTCGGTCCCGGGAAAGTGTTGGCAAGGGAGGGGCAATAAAAGACTGGAAGGAAAAATGCCCCATACATAAATAAATGATACATATCTAATTCGAAGTATAGTGGTATTGTGTGATATAGTGGTACTGTTATCCCACAAGATAGGTAAGTCCCATACGTTAATGGTACTATTGGTTCACATCAGTCAAACCAACAACTGATTTCATTTTTAAGACTGTGATGCTTAAATATTGTTAACATTATAAGCAAAGTACAAATTTTTGAATCACTATCAAATCCCATTAGCATCTTCAACGGGCAGCGACAAGGGAATAAATTGACCACATTTCTATTTAAATTGGCATTTAAAATCGAACTCTAATTTTATATCAAGTAAAAGACAAGGTGAATCAAATATGGATATCAAAGCAGTATACACCGAGAAGTTTTATTTATATATTAATGCTGTTCGGGGTCACTTCGCTACCTCCACAGACCCACCTTGAGATGGGTAACTTTTAATCAAACATTGAGATTGAGCACTATGAATCAAATGCACGGAGGACATCGATTCAATCTCACACAAACAATACCTAACCACACACCTCGTCAACCCCCTTACCACCATTACCACGCTAACCCTCTGCAAACATCCACCCCAACAATCCCCACCACACCACATCATATCAGCTATATCGGATAAACGATCTTCAAGTTAAGCAAGAACCAATATTCGGACAAAGTTTCATTTTTATATACAGATATAGAAGATATTGGACAGGATGTTGGCATCCCAAAAAACACCGAAAATATTTTTCACGATTCCACGATTAACCATCTGACAAACGTCCGTGAGTAATAAGCCATAACAGTCATGGAAAGTTTCTCAATTCATCTTGTATTTGGCTTTAAATTGTAGGTTCATTGATGTAAAGCTATAGAGAAGAGAAAGACTATACATTGATTAACAAGTTTTTGTTTAGAATTAAATTTGGAAAATATATTTTTTTGAAGTCTTTATATTAATTAAATTATATTTAAATGGCTTAGTTATAGACTTTATATTTCGTGATTTTTATGTAAAAAGAAAGTTTTGAAATAAAAATATCTATTTATATAAAAATCAAGAAATATAATGTCTATAATTCAGCAATTTAGAGTTATTATATAAAATAAAAATAAAATAAAAAAAATATTTAATCAAACAATAATTGAGATACGACGACCTGCACTGTTTTCTTTCATTCTTGTAACAATCTTTATTGGTTGAAGCTGGATATACAAAATCCAAAAGCACTCTGAATAATTTAAAAACGGAGAATATGTCGTTAGTTACTTTTAATCTACTAACATTATAATGATTTTCCAACTAGACGCAACATTTAAAAACTTGAGAGTATGGAGGTATAAGGACACTTTACAGCAGTAAGTTACGAGTATTACCAAAATGAAGTAATATTTTCGCTATCCAACTGTTCAAATGAAGAGCAATTATACGTGCGGGCGTATACGATTCTGGTAACATTTTGTAATTAGACAATGGTGCAACTTCTTATAAAATAACAGAAAATCACGTACTCGAATGGATTACAATTTATGTGAAATTGTAATGGAAGAACGTACGCAATAAAGGTAGACAAGGAGGATGAAGCATGTTTGCCACAAACACTTCGTAAAAAGTAATAATTTAATAGATAAGATAGAAAATATTTCATATTTTGGTATCTTATCTTAATCACAAAGATTACATTCAAATATTCCTGTGAAATCCGTGCCATACTGTATTAACGCCATACGGTGCTTTATAAAGAGCATTATTATTATTGTTATAATAATTCATCTGAAACGAAATTCAAAAAACGATCACTGCAGCCCTTCAGTGCTAGGCAATGCAGGAAAAGGAAAAGCGATATGACATGAATTTTGGATGCCTATGAATTATCTTAATGTGGTAATACCTAGTTTGGCAGCAAATTCACATTCGGAATTCCGGAAGCTAATAATTGATCAAAAGATTGGCTATTAGGGTAAACTGTTTAGCATTTTAAGCGAGTATTTCAGTGGAATCAGTGGAGAGGTCGATTGCACCTGGACAATTCACGTTAACCCCGCTGGCGGAAATAGCAGTAAAACTGTGACAAATAGGAATTTAGGTGATTCCGGGTGCAGCTGACCAGACATAACAATAATATTGTAATGATATTTAGGCTTTTTTAGGGTTCGTATCGGATTTTGCAAATAAAACGCAACACAAGCTCGTTCATTCACAAATTACAACTTTAATTTACAAATAGTAAAACTTCACTAATTTACACTGGCGATTACTTATTATTTACTTATAACATTATCATAACATACCATAATCCTCACTTAACCATTTAAGTTATGTTCATTTGGTAGTTCTTAATTTTCACTCCCTTTCTAGGGACACACAACAGTGGCTCCTTTTGGTTTGTTGGGTTGGAGTGCAGTAGAGTGAAGTGGGGAAGATAAATATTGTTGCTGCTATTGTGTGTACGTTATTGTTGGAGTACTGCACTATGCAATGATATTCCAGAATTTTTTCATTTTCCTGCCGCAATAATAGAACCAAAAACAGGAACATAATGCTTATTTTTAAATTGCAAAGAACGAGAACATTCGGTTAACATTACCCACCAAGTTACTCTAATGTTGTGATATGGCTTCGCGGTATTCTGCGTGAACCATCGGTACATCGACAGATGGTGATGTGGAGGACAATGTAACATGATACGATCGCGCTCAATTTTATGTAGCAGTGGCATCCTTTGGACACTCACGCTCTCACTCTTTGCAGTTCCTGAAAGCGAATCCAATCGATACATAGTCACATCGCAGGAAAACAACGAAATGTAACCTTTTGTTGGGACAGTAAACAAAAGTAATTCTCTGCCCATAATCCATTAAAAAAGTATTTTTTTTATAAATAGGCGTCGATCCCTTTCTCCGAATGTTTTCCAGTAAAACTGCCTTCTTTTTTGTTCTTTCCTCGCACACATGTACATCAAATTGAATCGAATCGTGGTGATTTGCTTGCAGTAAATCTGGATAGTGGACATTTTCGTCGCAATTTCGATGTTTTAATTTTAAATCTGAAACATGAAGCATTACACATGTTGCGACATTACATTAAATTCACCGGTATCAAAAGGAATGAATGTTTCACGGAGCCAACTGGCAATAAAAAAATGCCAGTTGCCAGTGTGCCTAAGGCTCACATTGACTTTCATCAACTGGGCTGAGCTGAACTGAATCAAGTTACCTTACATATTGGGTTGCTTCGTGGTGTTAACTGAAAGGTGTTTTGTTCATTTTGTCAATGTAGGATTTTTTTAAACATATACGAAAAAGTATTACACAGCTATACGAAGTACATCAAAATAGTTGAAAAGTTTCTTATATTATTCGGCCATCCGGTCAGTTATTATCAGAGCAGATTTTTTTTTTGTAAAATCTTACGTTGCCAGACTAAAATCTCCGTAAAACTTACCTTACAAAGGGATAAGATATCAGAGTGATTAATGTATCGGGCATACAAATACACAAATAATTACAAATAGACTCCTAAGATTTCTCAACTTAAAGGATCTTGAAGGCTTTTGTCCGTTTTTAGCAGGTAATCGCGTATTGACGGCTGCTAAAATAGATCTTCGGTAGGTAAATGATTAAACTTATTCTTTTCAAATAACATGCCCAATTAAAGCATTCAGTTTTCAAGTTTAAAATGTTACTAGAGAGCAATTTGTTGGTGTTCATTTGAATTCATAATAATTGCCACCATATCTACTTTCTTTCTTTTCTTTACTTCGCGGGGGAGCATAAGGGTTCACAAATGCCCGCCAACGAACTCGATTTATAGCCTTATGTTTCAAGAGACGCCAGTCTGTCCCCATGGGATCGGGCTACCTCATCTATTGTCCTTTTCCATGTCTTGCTAGGACGGCCAACTCGGATGCTTCCTTGTGGATTTCAGATGAGCGCTATTTTCGTAATATCGTCCGCTGGCTTTCTCAAAGTGTGACCAATCCAGCTCCATTTTCGTCGTCTGATGGTGATCGCGATTGCTTCCTGCTGCGTTACTCTCCACAAGTCTTGATTGGTGATAATGTCCGGCCATCTTATTCTCAGTATCCTCCTTAAGCACTTGTTGACGAAGACTCGGAGGTACGTCGCAATTGACTCCGTGACTTTCCATGTTTCGCAGCCATACAAGAGTACTGAGAGAACGTTAGATCTGAAGATCGTTAGCTTCAGATTTCAAGAGATTTGCGAGAAGTTCCAGATATTATTTAGCACACTATAGGAGTGTCGCACCTTGTTTACACGAGAGCACACATTCGAGCCAGCACCACCATTTTTTGACATCCAGCTGCCTTCCTCTATCTGATGTCCGTCAATCGAGAGATCACATGTTCCACTAGCGTTAACGCGAATTAGTTTTGTTTTTGAGACGTTAATTTTTAAACCCATTTTGTTAGCGTGGAATTCTTATGAGTTTAATTTTCGCTCCAAGTCACCTAGCGATTGTGATAGGAGACAGATATCATCAGCATAGTCCAGGTCTTCTAGGCGGTGAAAAACATTCAATGGAAAATCCGATGGAATACGGGTTACTTTTTTTATCACCCAGTCGATGACAATTGTGAAAAGCAATTGTGAGAGGGTGCAACCTAGCTTGACACCAGAGCAGATGTTGAAAGGTGAGCCAAGATGACCGTTCTCAATGACGCGGGATGTTGAGTCGCGGTACAGTTCCTTGATGATACGGATGAGTTTTTCCGGAACACCATAGCTAGACAAAATCTGCCACATCATGTTTCGGCCCACGCTATCAAAAGCGCGTTTAAAATCTACAAAAACAATATACAGAGGAGAGCGATACCCAACTGACTGTTCAATGATTATACGCAGGGTGTTAATTTAATCATTACAAGAACGGTTTGGGCGAAATCCAGCTTGTTCATTTCTTAAAATTGGCTTTAACGCATTCCGTAAGCGCCTAGCTTTGTGTTGCGATGTCGCTTAGCCATGCTTGTTTGTCGTTCCTAGCTAAACGGCCAACTTTTCACGCTAATGCACTTCGCTCGGCACCCGAGGATGGATTGTCGTTCACGAATGGTGTTCCATGTGCTATCTGATACCAAGGTGCAATTTACTTTTTGGAAGGCCCACTACTCCCATCTGGATTTATAAGGTTTTATTGTGGTTATCTGGTATCATGGTGTAATAAGGAATTTTGAAATTCTTTTTTTTGTCAGCGTAATATTAAACATTTAATGGGTTTAAAGAAATAATTTTGTTGTCGTTCGAAAAAAAACGCATATTTATATTTCTAAATCCCAAGAGATTTAAATAATATTTAAAAACTTACAGATATTCATATAAAAGGGGCATATTACTAAACAATCCACCAATAAATGCACAAAGGATTAAAGGAATTTAAGTGACAAAAGAGCAAGATGTGTGTTTTCTTATTTCCCATAAAGTATAAATAAATTAAATTTTAATTCTAGAAAATCATTTCACCATCAGCTAGGCAAAAGCCACCCAAATCGTAAATGAACTGAAAAAGAAAAGATACACACACACAAATACGCATAAGATACGCGTGAACACATCACAAAAACGAACGGGCATAATTATGATGATGACAAATGATATGTTTACAGCTTTTTTACGGCTTTAACAGATGCGGCGCATTTCGCCATCGACAGTCACGTGTGTCTGACATATTTTCTGTGCGTGTAGTGTATGTATACAATTGTAAGCCAGTAATAAGGCGGGGAGTCGGAAGTTATAGCGAGCGGACAACTCCGCTGTAATGGAATACAGCAAATATACAGAAAAAAATTAATGATCATCATCATATTGGGCTCTACACCCAGAGTCCGGTTTCGGCCTCTGTTTCTGTAGATAGATACCTTTTATAGCACTATACATACTCGTATATAAGAATAAGCATTATATTGAATTGTATTAGAATTAAGAAATTGCCAAAAACCATTCCATACCATTAGGCTCAGTAATATCGTATACAAATTATATATAAAAGTTATACGTGTGGAACTTGTATACCAAATTGTATATAGGGAGTTTGTACCAGTATGGTCTGGTATATATAAGAACCTTTTCGAAAATATTGATTAGTTAGAAATACAGTAACTATATCGCAGTAAGTTAGTTTTACTTTGAATTTAAGCAGACTATTTATAAATTGGAAAATTAGATAGACCTACTGACTCTGTAAGCAATAGTGTTATAAGTGAACAATAAGTAATGACTAGTTAAAAATTGTGAACTTTTGCTATAATACTGCAACTTTATCTCAGTAATTTAGTTATTACTTTGAATTCAACCAGACTATTAAAATCTCACCAACAACGATGAAGAAGATCTCCCTATTTGAAAGGAAGGTACTAAGAATCTGTACAGGACTCTGGAGGGTGACAAACAGCTATAAGTTTGTGTCGACTACAAAACTATACGAAGCAGCAGGTCTGCTGCCAATAACTGACCACTTGTTCCGAATGGCGAGGAAATTCGTCGACGCATTGGAAACACATCCAAGTCCTGAGATGCAAGGACTGCGAATCGAGGAAATCGAGCCAAGTCACCGGTACATACACATAAGAGGATTCACTGATGCTAGATTCGATGACATCTTTAACAATCAAGACGTCTCCTTCTACGAGAAGGCGGGCAACCAATATTACAGAGGCTGAAGTTCGCCCTGTTTATACGCCGCTTAATATTTTTCATTCTTATTTTATTTTAAAATTATTGTTTAAAATTTAATTACCTTAAAAATAAACATGTAGTAGATTAAGTAGTAAAAAATATTGTTTAAAAATAAACAATACCAAAAAAAAGACAATGTAAATACGTCGGGCCCCTATTGTTGAGCCGACACTTATTAATATTAGTTATAAGTTTAGTTGTAAATCAAAATTGTATATGACTTTAATGTTTAATAAAAATATCTTAATCAGATTATTAAAAAATTGGAAAAGTAGATAGAGCTACTGACTCTGTAAACAGCAGTGCTATAAGTGAACAATAAGTAAACACCAGTGTAAAATTTTAAACTTTTACTATTTGTTGTTATTGTAATAAACACAACGCATTTAGGGGAGATATGTTTTAAACGGTATTTTAAAAATGTTCCACAGGAAAAACTCTAAACCTTATAGTTGGCATCATTTTAAAGTAATACGTTTACTATGGTTAATCAATGCGATGCCCAGAAACTGGTGATCCGTGGGCTAGTGAGCCATTCAGTCGACAATCAATCTTACGTTAGTTTTATCCGTTAATTAATAATTCTCAGCGATAAATCTCATTTCTGGGTCAACGGCTTTGTTAATATGCAAAATTGTCGCATTTGGGAAAGTCTGTAACACTAAACATTCACAAAAAACTGGTGCACTCACAAAAGACTGGTGCAGGTTTCATGCTGGAGGGTTAATTGACTCATCGTATTTCTTCAATGATGTCGTCACAGTCAATAGATATCGCTACCGGACTACGTTGACTAATTTCTGGTTAAATTGTAAGAGGTTGACTTGGAGCATATGTGCTTTCAACAAGACGGCGCCACATACTAAACAGCTGGTCAAACAATCGAGTAGTTGAAGTGGAAGTACAGTGACAGTGGTATCATCAAAAATAGACCAGTAAATTTTTGCTTCTGAATTTTTTCTATGGGACTTTAATAATAATTATATTCGGCGCGACAGACCATTGCGGAACTTTTTTTTTTAAAACTTGTATGGGCGCCCCCCGATATCAGGGTCCGATTACTCCAAACATTTTCCAGAAAGTGTTGTCCATCGGAGATACAAATGCGTATAGAATTTGAAGAAAATCAGATCCTTTTTTTAAAAAATTTGTATGGGTGCCCGCCGACCCCGGGGCCCGATCACTTCCAAATTTCTGCAAAAAGTATTGTCCATTGGATATACAGATGCGTATAAAATTTGGGTACTTTTTTTTATAAAATTTGTATGGGTGCCCCCCAAACTCGACTTGTACTTTGACTGCTTCTAATCTTATGAAGCAATTTAAATGCATGCCATTCTGACTCATTCAGGTAAAGTTTAAAAAAACTACCGTTAGCTTATTCTGTTAAAATTTTGGAATTCACCATTGCATTTAACAAGAACCACTGTCTCTTTCACCATCCTTTTTTTTCTCTAGCGCTATATATTGGCAAAAAGATCATCTTTCCTTCTCAAAATTGCCTACTTTTAATCTAGTGACCCGTAGTGTATTATGAAACACCGCTAATTACAGTCACGAAAACGCATAGTAACGATACGAACGTAGTCTTTCGCAAACATAACAGTAATTATAAAAGTTCTTATTGAAACTATTGGTTGGTTAAATTTGTTAAATCAATAACAATAATTAGTGTTATATTAAAGTCTCAGTTATTCTCAAACTGTATATATTATTCGCCCTCTTCAGTGAAATAAATCAATCGGTATAGCACCCATTTACAAGTGTTTGTTATTATTTGAACGAATACCAAGCAACCGAATATTGACATCAACGACCTAGAAAATCACTAGCCGTAATCAAAGAAATAAATTGTTCTTTTGATGAAAACGTTGTTATAGTTTTTTGCTTTTGCAAAATGTGTTATTCCTGAGGACTCATAAATGAGTTACATACATTAAGGAGCAAAGCTGAAAGTCTTTTCGAGAACGATCAAAGTTTTGGCAATTGAAAGTTGGCGAAATATTGACAGTTGTGTGCAAATGTTATTTTCCGAAAAATGGGCACAAAGTCATGTACCGCAACTTTCTAAACCTTAGGGATAAATTATTGTGCAAGATATAAAACTCACAGGAATGCAATTACTGAGCATTTCTGGTTTGCTCATATTTTTGTACCCGACTGCGTCAAAGCCAAAAAGGAAGGGTAATGTTTCTATTACTTAATCATTCCACGATTTGTGTCCTTCTCTTTGTGAGTCACACAGTTGTTACTCTCGAACTCAGCCTTCACTATGTCGCAACCAGCCACCAGATAGATAGATCTTCGTGTCGGTAAAAACTGTTAAGTGAGTAAAATGTTAAGAAGTGCATTGATGATGAAAAAGGCGTAAAGGAGGGAAAAAATAGTTTCCCCCACTAAATGTGCGGTAAACAAGCAGATAAAATGGGCAAACTAAGCGAAAAATTAGTTTTTAAGTTTTAAATTGGTTTATTTCATGGGGTTTTGATTTTGGTTCGTCTTATTTGCGCGCCAGGATATGAAGCGCGGTGATTGGTGAGTAAAAATGAACGAGTACACACACATAGATGCTTTTATAAAAAGTTTTTCTTAAGCGATATGTGTGGCAATGCAATTCAGTTTTGTCGCTTTGTGGATCTGGCACACAGGATAGTGCGAGACTTGTGGCGAGGTGAGGTTGTCAAGGACGATAGCTTGTGAAATATTAATCTTGACGGATGAATGAAATTTTTAATGAACTAAAGTGGATGAAAAATTGTTCTGCAATCGTATTTAGTTTCTGCCATTTTAATGTTGGTATAGATATACATATGTCGGCGGCGGCGAAGTATCCTTTTTGAGCTAAGTGCAAATGTTCAGTTGCTGTGGCATTTCAAAAAAAGTTGCAACTTCAGATAAATAAACAATTGCGGTGATATACGTTTGAGCAGTTGCTAATGCATTTGTTCTTAATTTATAATATTTACTGTTATGTGTTCTACTTATAAACTTAATGGCGATAAGTGGTGTGTCGATTTCCAGTCATGAGTGAAGTTTTTTTTAATTTATCTTCCGGTTTTCACTTTTGAAGTTGTCAAATGAAAGATGCTTTCTTGTACATATTTTAATGTAGTATTGCTGTTTCCAAAGGTGTGTAGAAAAAATAGGTTGTTAGCTAATTGTAGCAGCTGAATCAAAAATTTAACTGATATTACTGTATAAATTGATAGTTTGAGCTATGCGATTGCGGGTCTTGTAACTAAGTCGAAACTCCAATGTAGATTGTCGAAGTAGGGTGGTAAAACGCAGCTAATAACCCTGCAGCGAAGGAGTGTTGCAAGGCATTCACAAAATATAAGACAGCAGCAGAGGGATTTTGCAGATTGTGGCAACGGTGACGTCACCAGTTCCAGTTAGCATTAACGAATTCGTGAGCACCTTTTTTAGGCTACTCCTACTTCTCCAAAGACATCAAAATGCCAGGCACTACATAACGATCCTGCAATCAGCAGCCTGGGACATAGACGGGTTACCAATGTATCTTATCTCAAGAATTTAGTTATATCGAATAACGCTCGATTTATTGAATAACATCATAGTTTGTAAAGTCCACAACAAACAAAAACCACTCCAAATATAGGTGGATTTGTTTCCTTAACATCGCCTATATGATCTCGTCTTCCGTACAGTGTGAAACCATTCACCAAACACATAATTGGCCGCTACAGTGCAGCTTTAATTCAGGAAATTCCACCAATTGTCTAAAGATTCAGACTACGGCAGATCCTGTTTAAGAAGACCCAAGAAGTACAAACCACCTTTTTTCAAATTTCAAAGCCCTATAGGATAGCATTAATAGAAAAAAACCAAACATTATCATGCTAGTTTTGGCATCTTTGCTAAGCTCTTCGACTGTGCAGGATGACAATGGAGAACTGTTGCTGCTGCGATCGATTAATCGACCTGTCGAAAACAACCTGACCAAGTGCTTTAATTCAAGAAAGGTTTTAGGATGCGCTGTCATGCGATTTCTTCAACATCATCTTGTAGGTAAATATGCGAAACTCTCAGGTCCGCGATATGCTGACGACATTTGTATCAATGGTAGAACCCAGAGAGCTGTCACTGATGCATAAAATGACATTTCGTAAAAAGGTAAAGTGTTTTCTTTACCAAATATCTCATACACATTATTACTAATAAAATTAGTAACCTCTATCGCCACTTTTGATTTCTGTGGATATTATCGGCAGCAACTTACTGACATCTATGATCACTTTGTTTTGTACTGCTATGTGTGCAAGGATGAATGTGAGCTGCGTGTAGATTCTCAAAAAAAGACCGCCACTATTACATACAATTGAATTGGAAATTTGGAAGGACTTAATTACTGTTGTTTTTTTTGTATGACCAGTTTAAGGATGAAGATGGTATACTGTGTTTAGTAAGAAATATTTTATTGTTCAACTAAGAAAAGTAGAAAAAGTAAAATAAAATTAAACAAAGACTCAGAGGTAAGATTCAAACCCGAGACCTCACTATCCACATCTACATTTAAGTCCCGCTGCGCTATGGGAAAGAAAGAGGAAACGCTAATTCTTGCACGCTTAGCGTTGTTCTCAACATTTTCATTCTTGTTGGTTTTGTCTATTATAATAATATTCGGCGCGACAGACCATTGCGGTCCAAGGCCTAGCTTCTCGCGACCATTTGTCTGAAATAACTGAATATACAGGCATTTTCTGTTTTCCCTTCACACCCTACTGACCCAACCAAACTGATGGCTTCACCACTAAAACCTCCCCACGCCATTGAGCCCCAACCCAACCTACCCGCCACTGACAACCACACACGTACGTTCGTACCGTCATCAGATTCGGGTTGTGGCGGCTCTGAATTCTTTAGAGCAGTGGTTTGAAAACTTTTTTTCAACAAAAACCTATTTTAAATTGGACCGCAATGGCCTGTCTGTCTGTCTGTTACCTTTTCACGGCTAAACGGCTGGACCTATTTGGTTAATTTTTTTAAATGTTTGTAATAGTCTGGGGAAGATTATATGATCCCGGAAAATTGGAATATTCGGGAAAAAGTAAGAAACATGCCGATTTATGTATGAACTCACGACTATAACTCACGATTCGAATACCTTTGTTTGATATATATATATATATATATAGGGCCCGGAAGTTATAGGCAACAACGTCGACTCGGACCACTATCTTGTTAGTGTGGTGCTCCATGTTCTACTCCATCCATTAACTATAATTTATGGAGTTCAAAATGTTTTATATTATGACATACATATTGTATGTATGCATATATATATATATATATATATATGTACAAGACGTACTCTTGTATTATTAACGTTCAAATAAGAGCATTTCAATTTGAATTAAAATTTTGTTTATTCAAAGACCCTAATGACTTCGAATGACATTCATTTATATATCGCAATTTCGGGAGGACACGTGCACGATGGAATTTTCAATTTAAATTTAATTGCTGTATAGATGTTTGTTTGATTAAAGAACAAAGTAGAGACACAAACGCACACAACTTTATTTAAATTATAAACTTTGCATATCATACGTGCGATGTTCTTTTCTTGTTCCAAATATATCAAGAACCGTCGATGTACGGGACATATATTTGGTTGGGTATGTCATTCTAATTTTAACCAAATTTAAGTCCATAAAATGAATGAATGAAAGTTTCAAATGAACTCAGGTGATGCTTTCAAATACAAAAAAAATGAAACAATGATGAAGTTTTAGTAGGTGGGAATTGTCACCACTCTTGTTTTGATATGACTATAGTCATGCTGATTTCTTCTTTTATCTTTTTCCATATTACTGATATAGATGATATGTACTGATACATAACCGTATTTTAGTTTAACTTATACGAAACAATCATAGGGTAAACAAATATGGTATGTTCCGCGAATATTTATAATAATAAACGGGCACGCATTGTTAATATGTATAGAGAATTTAAAAAACCCAAGAAGGAAGAAGGAAATGAGAAGGCAGACGTACTGGTGAAGAAGGACATAACCTTGGAGATCGATTACATGATTCGTGTCTGCTGTCCAGTGAGCTCCGCCACGGAACTTGTTCTCACCTTCCATACCACCAATGCAATTAAGGTCGATAGAGTTCAACAACTGGACTACATTGAGGGCGATGTGGCCTACAATAAAAATAAATCTACCGAACTAATCTCAAGATCACGTTGCTATAATCGCTGGCCATTGGCCGGTCGGCAACCACGCAGCCAAGCTGGGAATCACCATAATATATATATTTTGCAGAAGTTGCAGTGATGTTAATTCAATATCTCTGCAAATTTCCAGCCTTGACATGCTCCCGACTCCATAAATTGAAAAAACCTTTCTTTACAGACCTGAGGGAGCTTTCGGAGTGCCGGATCATCGATCTGATATCGTGCCTGAATTCTACAGGTTGGTTATAACCATTTCCAAATACCTATCACGGCATAAGGTCTCCCGAGTTTAAAAACCGGCGCACTCTGGTACTATTTGAGGCCCTTGCTAAGGCGGCGCGGCCCACCACTCTATCTACCTATAGAGTATGCAAGCAAGTATGCAAATAAAATTGTCCCATTTTATTAACATACTTTCTGTAAAATCAGAGTCTCATGTAGTCAGGGACGAAAAATTGTTGATATTCTGCCAAATTAAGTCTCAAGAAGTGCTCAATGATGGACCATGTCCCATTTAATAAGATGGCTGAGTGTACGGAGCGATCTTTAAATGGGACACGGCTTGATGTGTTCGATGCTCCTACTAAAGTTTAATTCCACTCTGCAAAAATAAGCAAAGGTACTATAAGTAACCCTTTAAGAAACTAAGAACTTAAGTTTATTGTTTTCTCATTAAGTCTATCTTCATTTTTTTCTTGCAAAAAATGGTACATTCTGGCTAAAATAAAAAACCTCTTCTCTATTGAATTCCAAAAAATTGAACTTTGGTTTTAAATTCAATAAATGGAGGAGGTTTCACCTTCAGCAAAATAATTTTTTCAATAAAATGATTTAATTTTCAAAATCACACGGCGTTGCCTTGCCCTGGTAAATAAAATGTATTATAACAAAAGTTCGAAGTTTTTTGTTTACTTTTTTTAAAGCAATTTTTATCATCGATAAAATCAATAGCCAGTGAGGGGCATAAAGTGTGTGTCTAACCTTTGTGCAATTGAAACTAAAAAATTTAATTTCCTAAAAAATTTATGCCCTCGTACTGGATAAGGTATTCGATGTTCCTGCACTGTGGTAGTGAATATGGTAGTTACGCTTCTCCCTCGCTAAAGGAACACATAATCGAGAATGTTTGTTTTGCTCCAAGCGTAGCTCAATCCTAGTAAATCGTGCAAAATATGTTATCCTGGAGGAGATCAGTAAAACAAGCGCAACGATATACATGCAGGATAACCTAAATAACACGGTATCCCAGACACAAGCCACGGAACTCAAAGAAGAGCATTTTTTACGTCGTTTTTTAATATTCCGGAGAGGCGGAAATGAAAACAACGATTAAGGAATGATGCAGTTGGCAACCTCCTTGCCCAACTCACAATTCAAATTGATTTAACGAACCATAATGGCGTAAATAATAAAAACATTGCAGGTTGCTCTATGCGCTTCGTAAATATTTGAGTTCGATTACCGAAATTGCTGAACGAGAGTAAAACGTTATTGAATGTTTTGTTTGGCGATTAGAAAAAAAAATAACCAAAGAAATGGACTGTGTGGTGTTAGCCGCGAGGTACCTTATAGATTTGAATTATTGACCTTTGTGTACATAAAATATTTGTCCGTTTTTTCGCTCCATTTTTCGTTATTATGTCTAAACAATAATTCTGCTGTGCTCCTTGATTTTTTACGGTAATATGCTACTGAAAATAATTGTTTCAAATCCCACTGACACGTCTTAGAAACACCGCTTCTAGCAGCAAGACTAGCAATCGAGTAAGAAGACTAAGAAGAGAATGTATAATATTGCCAAAATGGATTATAGTACTCCCTTAAGCCTTTTTTGTACATAGAATCGTGGAAACATTATAATGTTGTCACGGAAAGTGTATTGTAAAGGTATGTTTTGCTTGAGTCTCCAGAGCCATCAATAAAAAAACAACCCATAAAAATTAAAATTTTTCTTGTAAATTCTCTAATCGGAGATACACACACACACACACACTGCGTGCTCGGCTTGTGGCAAAATCATCCGCCAAATTACGCAGCGGCAGCGAACAGCGCTGCTCACAAAGCACAGAGCTCAGACTTTGCCGTGATCTGATGCGATATAGCGATATTTAAAAATTGTATATTGGGGTACCCAAGGGGCCGATCGCTCAAAATTTTTACAAAAAGTGTTTTCCATCGAAGACACACATGTGTACAAAATTTAAAGAAAATCGGGTAAATTTTCTAAAATATTTGTATGGGAGCACCCCGAACCCGAGGTCCGAGGGGCCTCAAATTTTAATAGAAAGTATTGTCACCGGAAATATACATGTGTGCAAATTTCAATAAAATCGGGCCATGGGAAGTGGGCTAAAAATTGATCAGAAAATCTGACCAGCCAGCCAGCCAAACAGCCAGCCACGTGCACGCGAAGTTAATATAGAGAATTTAAAAAGAAGCCCGTTTTATCATTTAAATTATCAAACGAAATCCTAATGAACAAATTATCTTGAAAAAAAGATTTAAACAAATTTTTTTATTTCGAAAATGGTTGTAGCAATTAAAAAAAATATAAATTGTTAGACCTTAAAAATTTAATTTTCTTTCAAAAAAGACTAACAGTGACCTTAGACCTAGAACCGTTCAAAAGTTACATGGTGTGAAATGATGTAAAATCAAAAGTACGTGTTAACAACCCGACTCCAGCGTCACCTAAAGGGGCTTATCGGAGCACCAAACTATAACTATTTGAACCACCTTACGGTTAAAAAAAAATTAAACTTATCGGAGCACTAAACAATCACATGGTGTGATTATGAACCAAATCCAAACATAAACACACATTTTCGTAAACCTCTCGACTCCAGCGCCACCTAACGAGTACAAAAAAACTTAAACTTATCGGAGCACCAAACGATCATATGGTGTAAATATGGCTTCGATACATATAGTGGTTTAGGCGGATTGAGGCGACCTAAATTCGTTATATCCATACAGTCAAACAAACAGATAAAGGCAATTAGGTAATAATAATAATAATATTTTTTGGGCTACATAACTTTGTTGTCCAAGGCATAGCTTCTGGCAACCATTCATTTTGCTCACAAATGGATGGACCTACACTTCAAAAGCCGTATCTGAACGAATTGAAAAAAGTTTTCATGACAGTTATTACTCTCGGGTGTTTGTCAGACATTCGCATTGAAAAGGATTTTTGGTATGTTTTTTAGTTCTGAGCCTAAAAATATTTCCTTTCGCACATTGTCTTACAAATACTCAATGATAATTTATTATCATTCTAGTTCATCTCTCAAGACAGTGCAACACATTTGATAGGATGTGCGCCACTGTTGCCGCTTTTTGCCAGGCAACATTTTTAATTTTGTTTGAAATGTGCGTTGCATAAAGCACGACTACGATAATCGCACTTCACTCTCGAAAATTTAGCACGAAGTACAATTTACAATTAGTAGGAACACAGTCGTTCATATTATCAGGAATAAGGACATATTTATGCAGAGTATGTTGACGAAATTATATTCCTTTCCTATTGCCCAGCAATTTGATGAGAGTGTGCAATAATTTCAAGTCAACTCTATAACTGGTGACTGGTATGTAGAAGGAGAGAAATTTTCTACATTTCCACACACAAAGGATGAGTACCTAAACTACCACTCCACCCAACCCCAATCCGCAGATTGCGATGTACCAAGTCAGGATGAATGTACTAAAGCTAGTTTATATCTTTCAATCAACCGTAAGGGCGAAACAGTTCAAACAAGCACACCACTTGACGTATGTATATAAGTACCTAAGGATAATCAGCGAGCTGCAAGTGGATGGTGAGCGGTATAATGAAACACACCTCGTTCTCGGGGCGCTTAACTGTGTTAAGAAGTGAAAATTATGTGCTCAAATTGTGTGTGACACATTTTCCATTACTTTACAGGGTCCCGAACGTCTTACAACATGTGGAGCAGCGCAGAGCCATTTGAATAAACACATTTCAAGGATTGAAGAGATGAATGGATAAACGGATGAATGGATAAACGGACGAATGGATGGATGGGTGGTTGAATATTTGGTTGGTTGGCTGTCGGTTGAAGATTTCGTAAATTCCTTTAGGAGAACATCACTATGTTCTTTGTTGCTTTTAATTAAAAATACTCAGCCTGATTAATATGTTTTAGGCTCTTTTTTGCTGAAGCGCGGATGAGGCGACGAGCCGGCAACAAGCACAATTGAGCATCGTGCCAGGCTAAACCGAACCATTCAGGATGTACGCAATTAAATTTTCGCTCATTGCTGCAATTAAAGTGATAGAGATAGGCACGTATATGAAATTGTGTGTTCGCATCCCAGCAACGAAAGTCTTTCCGAGGCCGATATAGTATTCCCAAAATAGTTTAAGAGTAATTTATAGCAAAGGAAATAAATTTTCTTTCGTATTATTCAAGCAAATTTCACGTTACCCTACTTAATAAACTAAACTTGATATCCCTATGGATATGCAGTAATTAAGTTATTTAGATATGTCAACAACAAATGAATTGTATAAGCGTGAATTATGATATTATCATGGAAGTTTGAAAATTCGAGGGTTGCTGAAGAAACAAAAAACCGAAATGTTTAATATATTAAATGTATAAATATATTAAATATTATTGTTACGAAATTTAGGCTTTCTAGAGTTTTTATACTAACTAATAGAAAAGGGGTTAAAACCCTTATGATGATAGGCACAGCGTTGACTCTAAAGGATCATGGAAAGAAAGAGAAGATGTCGATGTGCATGCTTTTTGAATGCCGGTGAATCATATTGAGACGGGAATACAAAGCTTGGTCCACATTCGTGTTGTACGACTAAAGAAAGAATCTCTAAACTTAACAGTACGTCCAAATATGGGCTTGAGGGTAAACTGATGATCATTTAGAGCGCCAGAAGTTGAAGTGAATTCTAGGAGAGATGGCATGCATCTAAAAACAGTGACAACAGGAAATGTTCTTATTCCTACAATGTTCAAGCGAATCTATTGATGTCGCTATATTTGCGTCAGCGATAAGTTTTATCGCACGGTTCTGTATTCTGTCAAGGAGATGCAAGGTGGTCTTGACATGACAGTTATACTCAAGTTTGGCTCGAATGAATGCCCTGTAAATAGTTACTAGCCAGATCAAAGGGAGTGAAATATTTCTTGCACCGCGTTAGTTAGTGTTGCTAGTTTTTCAGTTTCCTCGATGCAAGTGCCATATATGGATAATGGCTAGAGGTTACTATTTCGCTTCAACGACACAAGACAGCATTGGGTTTTGGATGCGTTAAATTCGACTCTATTGTGTTCTCTACACTTTGCAACGCTGTCAAGTTCAGAATTTAACGACCTTTACATATGCTGTTGTTCTAATTCCACATCCGAAGAGAAAGGTCGTCAACCTGCGAACATATTAGAGAAGCTAACAGTACGGTCGTCAGCGAAGGAATGTATTAGATTAGAAGTAACATACAGAAGACCCTTTATGCAAATAAGAAACAGTGTCGAAGACAAAACATAGTCATCATGAACACCCGCATTTATGCGGTGAATATCAGACTTAAAACTATCTAACACAACTTGGATTGATCGGTTTGAAAGATAGCTTCTAGTCCATTGAAGCAGGGTTACATCGATTCCAAATGCACGCATTTTAGACAAAATAGCTTGGTGCCAAAAACTCTGTCAAATGCCTTTGAAATAAAAAGTGCTACAACTTTGCTTTCACCGAACTTGAAAAGACTGGTTCCACTTTTCGGTGAGATATGCCATCAGATCCACGGAATCCATTTTGGCAGTTATTGATTAGTTCTTGTGATTCAAGATATTTTATAACCTGACGGTTAATCAGCGTTTCCATGACCTTAGAAAAAAGGGACGTTAGTGCTTTTGATCGATACGAAGAGAAACATGACGGTTCACCTTTTTTTTATAGTTTGGACGAATGCTGTTTTCCAACTACTCAGAAAGAGTCTAGAAGAATATAATAAGTACGCAATGGTAATGCCAGCGATGAAGAGCACCTCTTCAGAAGTTCAGGAATGGTGTTCCATGTGCTATCTGATATCCATTCTAGTTTTATCGGGATAACCTAAAATGGTTGAGGCTGCTTCCTTATACGCATTTACTGTTTTCTCTCATTTAGACTCTAGAGTTTGGGGCTGTGTCTCATAGAGTGACTGTTGGATGCGGGATACATATTCACAGTTTCACATCTGGGTCTTTCAGAGCTGCTACAGCTGGCTTTCTCGTTGTTTGACTTCGTGTTGTTGAGCGGACCGCGAGCTTCAATCGCATACTGCCAACCACAAGGTGGTGGTCGCTGTAGACGTCGGCTGCTCTTCGGGCTCTAACGACCAGCAACTATGATCGCCACTTGCGGCTTATAGCGATGTGATCAATCTGGTTATTGTACATATGATAAGGAGAGGTCTAGGTGGCTTTGTAGATGTTTTTGTGGAAAAAAATTGTCCCTCAAATGATTAGGTTGCGATAATAGAACCAAGATCATGCTTTTCCATGACATGTTCCCAATCACAATATTAAAAGAGCATTCATTGTCTTTGTATTTAATACTACAAGATACTTCAAGAACAGGCATAACATAATTTTAGAAAATGACGGAAAAAAACTAACAACTTACAAGTACTTTAATACTAAATAAAGTACTAAGTTTGCAACTGTCTGCCTTTCTTGTAAATATAATCGGAATCTTAAACAGTCAATCTACTATTTATGAGTAGATTAGCCCAACTTAGATATTGGGACTTACACAGCAAAGGAAACAGATCCACAGGGATATTAATGCTCGTCAGCGTAAAACACAATGTAACATAAATAGTACTTTCTCCTAAGCTTTAATAGAGAAACTTTGAGATTAAAAAACTACCCTTGGCTATAAAAAAGAGGATGTAGGATAGATAAATTAAGTGACATTTTAAAACATCAATAATTTTCCTGATCTTCCCGCAATCAAAAGATGCGGTTGCCAAAGTAATGAAATAAATAAACAATAAACGTCAAGGATTTTCATAAAGTTCGTGCTTCATGTAAGTCGCATTCTAAATGCTGATAAGCTGTAAAATTGAATTTACCTTTTTAACAATTTACTCACAAATAATGGGAAATCCTGATTCGCTAAGCTTATGCAGAAACTTTTTCAACGCCATTTGCATATAAACGAGGGAATTTCCTTTTAAAAAAGTATCCTCTTTTATTCATAGACAGGAGTTATTATAGAATTTTTCTTAAAAAGAAAATGTCCTTATGTATATTGAGTCGAAAGTGAGTTTTCATAGTTGAGTTACCTATCTTTTTCGACTTATCTCAGTGCACTCAGAGGTCAGAATATTTGTAAACTTTGTAAACGTTTAAGTATAATTCAAGCAATAATATTTTTTCTTTACAATTCCAGGGATTACAAAACTAATTACATATTCTACAGCTGCTCCAGTCTGTGTTTTGATGAGCAGCGTAACAAGCGCATACAATTTTATTCGATATAAAATCTTTATTTTCATATTAAGCTCCTTTACTTCTTCGGCACAGTTTCAACTATAAAATACCTATTCATCATGAAGACAGATCTCTTTCATGCAGCTGCTGATATTTTACTCCATTCTCCTCCGAACTTTACGAGTACTTACGATCAAAGCGAAAACTCCACAGCGAGCTGAATTGCTTCAAAGAAAAGGAACAAACTAAAAACTTTGCCTATTAAAAAGCAATGGTTTGTGTGCAGTAGTCCGTGATGAGATAGCGCCTTAAGGGTAAAAGTACTTCCTTGCAAGAGGAGCTACAAGCAGACATTGAAACTTACTCAAGCAATAGTGGTAATCTCACCTGGCGCCCTTGGATGGTCGTTCAGATGACAACGCCATGGATTAAACTTTCACCATATAAGGTTGAAATGTTCATCGTATTTGAGTGAGCTGAGTGCATTGTTGACAAAAGTTTTAGTCGTTGAATTAAAAGACTGTAAATTTTGCAAAAAAGTTTCCATTTTGCACACGAAAAATATTTTACAAATCCTTGCACACTTGGAACCAAGAACTTGGCAAAATTCATGTTAAATGACTTTGACCGATTTGTGCTAATTTTCAAGTAATCAAGCTAAATTGTGATGAGATAGATTCCCGTAGCAGTACTCATTAAGAGCTGGATAATTTTATTGCCTCAGCGCTCTACTGAGTAGAATAACATCTGATCAGAACACAAACAAGTTACCTAATGGAGGTATAGATTGGAAAGATTATGAACGATTATTATTAAAATATAACGAGTGGACTTAAAAACATAATATGACCGCTGATTTTAAAGGCATCTACGAAGCGATGGAACACTATTATGAGTTTTCGAAGTTTCCAGAGGTGCAATAGTAACTATGGAAGAGGAAAACAATGCTAAAACAAATGAAGATAAAGAAAAAGTCTAAAAGACAGGTTAGCTTAATTCTAAAGTCATCAGCTTTCCGTACCAGTTTGGTTTTTTAGTCTATGACAAGCACTTGAAAAATTTATAATGTTTCAAATTTCATCATAAATTGTTTGTGGACTGTATGTTATATGTAGACTGCAATTAGAGTAGGAGTTGAGAAAGCCATGAGAAGATTTGGCATCACAAGTAAATGGACACAATTTTAAAGTTTGATTATGACTGAGTAAAAGTATAGAAAGCACTATCAATCCAATTGAATTCAATCAACATCTTCAAAGTTATGCTAGGTTTTGCGAAGAACAAACTCGAGAACAGGCATGTTAGGATCTGATCACAAGTGAGAGCCAAAAAAAGAAATGATGGTCCTATCAGCGAACAGACGATCTTTCAATTGTCTAGCACACTGTCGGAGCACGAAAGAAACCGATAATGACATTAAACCATAAAATACGCGCAAGGTTTCTTAAAGATTGCAAATCCAACCATCAGCTGTCTGTACTCTATCTCAATGTTATGTACCAGTTGTACCAGTTGCACCAGTACGTGGATCCAAACTTGGTTTAAAAGAGAAAATCAATTCGGAATGTTAGCCAACCGTGTTCGAGACGAAAGAAATAGGCAACCCTTTTTGTGAAGAAGGACCGTTGCAGAGAATTTATAAGATTAAGCTTTTAGGTCGCATAAAAAGGACTTCGGTGGGCATGACATACATCCCATGACATGATATCCCATACAACGCATGTACGAAACCTACATGTAGGTTCCATACGGGGACTGGGCAACGGAGCAGATAAAGTTTTCGCTGTAACAATAGTTTAGAACAGGAGAAAGGCCTGTTACAGAGAATTGATAAGAAACAGATTTTAGAGATAGCTAGGCTTGGGCATGAAACACCTAAATGGTATGTGCGAAAAGTATTCTACTTGGGTACTGGGCAACGGTACTGATCAAATATTTACTGTACCCATACTCTGTTCTTAAAGTTGTCGAACTAAATGAAATTAGCTTAAAACTAGTTGAACGATTTTTTGATGGGCTCAGAAACTAACGCTAATTGTAGAACCAGAGTACACAAACACAATGGTAAGAAGAAAAAAAAAACAACAAAAATATAAATTAAAAATAGCACTTTTCAAAAAGTCCTTTAACAAGTTATAATGGGACAATAATGTAATTAAGGAATAACGTTGGTCATTTTAAAATTAAGTTATTTTTGTCCTTTTTCCCACATAATTGCACAGATAAAACAACTATTTCTAAATTTACACTACATTGAATGTCAGCCGGGACGGGACGTCCAGAAAAGAAGCAAGTCTGCAGCTTCGAAACGATTATACCATATACGAGTATGTTATATCGGAATAATGACGATGAACGAGGAAAACGATTCCCATTTCACGCCATTTATAAATCTTCCTTATCTTTTCCCACTGATATGAACTTAATTTATGATTCAGGACGAGGAAATTCATTCATTCATTCATTCAGGTTAGTTTGTTAGAGTTACATACTCGGCATACAGTTGTTACAGTTAGCAATTCTTCTTCTTCTTGAAAGGCGGACCATTCGGTCGTCTTTCGCACTTTTACTATTGTTTCGACAGCGAGACTTTCTCTTCGAATAAAGCAAAATGAATGCGAAAATACCAGAAGACGAAGATACATTACACATTGCAGCGATGTCAGAAATATAGACAGCAATGCCAATCGATGGGAAAATTCCTGGCATTATGTATGCGATTATTAAGAAAGGACTCTTTGGTAGAATCCGAATTGAATTTATTTGTAATCGTCGGAAAATAATACGGACACAGACAAAAATTCATTGTTCCAAAGAGAGAAATTGACCAAGAATGGTCTTCTCTTTTCTTTAAAAGCCTTCTTTCAAAAAACTTTCGCCCTCGTGGTAATCCTCTTAGCAACTTAAAAGACAATTAAAGCATTTATTCGCCACAAAAAAGTCCTTAACGTTATCCCACATTCTTTCATCCGCTCATTGCGATATTTAAAGTTCTTAGGCAACTAATTCTTGTTCAAGAATAAAAAACAATTAAGCCGAAAGAAGACGAAAAACTCAGATTTGATTAGATCAAAGTTTTTCCTATTCATTTGCAGTGTACTGAATCTTTAGGATTTTTTAGTTTGGGCAAAATTTTTTTGTTTGCACATTAAATCCTTTCATTTTTCACTAAGGGTATAAACCTAGCCGTCGTTCCGACACAAGCTTACTCAGACAGACGCATACAATCATAAATGTATCACTGTCGTTATGCTGTGCCGAATTTTCCTTGGCTAACAGGAAACAAGGCATGCTAGACAACAAATGAAAAATTATGAAAAAAAAGCACAAGAAATCTTGGCCAAACATATATATCAGGATATATTAGGATAAAATGGTATTAGCCTTATTTTATTAAGGAAAATTTCATTCGTTTCGTTTTTTTTTTCTTACCTTTCTTTCTGTTATCACTGCTCAAAGTAGGACGTACAAACAAAAGTAGGATGCTGAACTCGGATTAAGGTGTTTTGATACTCATCCTGGTGGAAATACAAGCTTTTTACGTGGGAACATATTAGGTTAAAAATAAAACCTAGATTGAATTTTAATTTACAATTTCTTAACTACATTTTAGGATGCTAAAAAATCTCTTGTTATAGTTGATGATCTTATATGAGAAATTATCTTAAAGAGTTTTTAAGAGAGTCTTTAGGGAGATCTTGATGGTGGTGTTTAGGTAGGGGGGTCTTAAGTTGGTCTTAATAGGTTCTTGAGGTGGTCTTGAGGTGGTTTTTAAAGGGGTGTTCAAGGCGTTCTTCATGTGGTATTACGATCGTCTTTAGTGGGTTTAGGAGTGTGTTTTAGGGAGTCTTTTTGGTGGTCTTCTGAGGGTCTCCTTTTATATGCATAAAACTTATTGGCAATGGAGAACATTTGGGAAACACGGAGTCGACAAATTGATTACACATCGAAGTAGCTCTCGGATAAAAGGAGGATTTAAAAGGTTAGGTTCTACATGAAAACGGTTTTATGGCAAATTTATGTTCATTAGACCTAAAACGAGTATTTACGTTGCTGACAAAAGGACCTGCAACTAGAGATCGGGTCTCTAAAGAACATCTACCGTAGTTAAATTTATAGAAAACAGTTAAATCTCCTACATTTCGTCTATGCTCTAAAGAATCAAGAGACGAAGTAGTGGTTGCATCGTTAATCAACCGGATAAATCTATTCAGAATTCCTTCAAGACAATGCAAATGTGTTTTTGGAGCCCCACCCCACACATATAACATCGTCTAGTAACATTTATTTAATCTTCCAAGCACACGGGTCTATGAAACATCAATGGTTTTGTGAGAATTTTTCTCAGTTGTTTCTTAAGCGATTTTGGGGATGAATGCAAATTTATGTGAAAGAATGCATTAAAAAGTAAAATTACCATGGTAATGGGTTTTAAAATTATATAAGCGAGTATCAGCAATACTGCTACATGACCTTTGATGACTAATTGCCAATCATTACGCACTTTTGCTAACTTACGAATATATTGTTAAGGTAATTTAGACGCAGATGGATAATAAATAAGCGTACCCAAAAAATTGCTGTAAAGTATTTTTTTTCAACCCTTTATTATAAAATCAAATTACTTTTCATGAATGGAAAAATAGTTTCGAATTACATTAACAAAAAAGAATTGTTTGTTCAAAAGTCACGCTTTGTAGAATTCATTTTCACCCCAACATCCAGTTGTTGGAAATTTTCTGAATGATTTCCCGAAATTTCTATGTTCATATCCGCACATTGAATGGACGTGAAAATAATTTATAAGTCGCTGCGTCGTCGTCAGTGTTGTAAGCCATTATTCGCAAATATTACAAATTCCATCCCCAATACCTACAGGCGACTTCTATTGTTCTCAAACGTCATGTGCAGGTCTGGCAAATAAAAAAGTGAATCCTGTCATCAACTATTTAAAACTTTAAGGGAATTTCGCAATTATTTAGAAACATCATGACCCGAAAACCCCTCTAAACCAAGTACACTTCACTCAAACCCCAGTAAAAGTGCTTCAACGAAATTTATTAATTTTCCCAACAAGTCCCATTGGACGTCATCGCGCCATCCATATACGAGTACTGGGGTGTACTAGAGATGTCATAGTTTAGAGTCACGAGCAAATGACAAATCCAGTCCTGTTGACTTGAACAAGTGGCTCTGAGCCTTCCAAGTCAAAGCCCAAAAGAGTCATCAGCCAGATGAATTTCGTTAGCAAAATTTATCCCTGACGCTCACGTCGTTCAAACTTCAAAAAAAAACAAATTTCACAGATGAAAGCGGAAATAGAAATGAAAAAAAAATCGCTGGCCTAGTCATTTCAGTGTATTGGGCAATTCGCGATGCGGGAATTCGCAATCACACGCGCTCATACATACAAATAAAGCGTACGAGCAGGAAAAAGGCAAACTATCAATATACCAGTAGCAGTCACCCTGGGACGTCACAGGAGCGACTTTTTACAAATCACAGTGGTTGCTAAAGTTCGATCAATGTGGAAGCAGAAAAAAATGGTAAACGCATAACGCAGGAAGGAACAAAATTTGAAACATTTCCGCAGACCATCTCTAAGCTCCAACTTACAGCACTATGCGAACAAAAATGAAAACAACAACGACTGCCTTAGCATCCTGGACAAATGACATATTTTTATTGATTGGTCCGCTGATGGAATGCTTGCGTTCTCCATATAGGCACAGATCCGAACAATAGCTCAGCCGCCAACAACAACGGCGGCAATGTCCTGCCATTCAGCAATTCTGCAATTCTGCGCACACCAAAGCGATTGAGGCAAGTAACCTCGTTATTTATTGCCTGGCGGTTCTGTTCCAGCGGAATAATTTCGTTTTTATTAAAGGGAAAAATCCATTTTGACATTCAACTTGAACGATGTCCAAGCGCCAGTGCCGGCAATCTCCCCCTTCCAGGACAAACAGAGAAATATGTCGCTTGCAAAATATCGGTTTTAATGATTGGCTGGATAGCATACGGTGTGTACTGCACGATACTGTCGCGTCGCGTTGTTTTTTGTATTTGTGTTTTTTTTGACGTTTGTGTTTATAAATGGAGACATTTGGTTTTATTCGGAAACATAATATTCTATGGCAAACGGAAATAAAGAGTAAAAAATGCTAATAACATAACTATGACAAACCTATCAGAGAACACACAGTTTGACTCTCATTAGAACGCCCAGGAAGTCATTGCTGTAAGTGACCAGTTACCAAGTACCAAGTATTTACTAACTTATTTCTCTTATTGGCAGTGATCTGAATATCAATCTGGTTGTCAAAGCAGCTTATGATTTTTTTTATAAGATCATAAAACGCAAACGATAATCGAAATTTTCTACAAAGTAATTTTAAATGCTCTCAACAAGCTAACAAATTGGACAGATCGCTGCAGCTTAGGAGTAAACCAACACAAAACTGAACTTTTCCTCTTTACTAGGTAGTACAAAATCCCATATACTTACCCTCCTTTTATAAAATGTACAAGCTTAGCATTTTCCGATAAAGCCAAGTATTTGGATCTTTTTTTGGCAAAGCTTAGCTAAGCTAGAAACCTAAAATACAAGAAAGAGTTCGAAAAGCCACATTGGCACTCTTCTCATGCAAAAAGGCCATTGGTAGCAGATGTGATCTTCAACCACATATAACTTATTGGCTATATATAGCAGTAGTAAGACCTACTCTTATATACCGTGTGACTGTTTGGTGGGCTGCCTTAGATATAAAAGTAAATCTAGATAAATTAAGCAAAGTCGAAGATCAGCTAGTCTATATATGAGCGAAGCAATTCGTACAACCCCCTCCGCCGCACAGGACATTCTGTTCGACCTTAAACTTCTCGACATTTTTTAGAAGGCAAGTAGCTGCTAGCTCGGCTATTCGCCTCAAGGCTATCTCACAGTGGACTAGAAATGAGATCGGCTGGATTTAGTCAGAATCCCACACAACATAGACTACATTACTCCACAGCTCCATTTCAATAAAAACTTTTAGGTCACCTTATCCTCAAGATCATTCTGGGAGGAAGGCGCGTACCTGGAGGATGAACACATTCATTTTTACACAGACGGGTCTAAAACTGATGACGGAGTTGGTAAAGGTGTTTTCTTAAAAAAGCTAAGATTATGGCGATCAGTGAAGCCTTATCTTGGCTAAAGAGTAACGTTTTATCCACTAAGGATATCCGTATATTCTCGGATAGCCAAGCCGCGCTGGAATCAGTCTCTACAAATTCAACCTTAGCCCTTAACTGCCGATCATCTCTTAGGGAGATGGCAGTTTAATATCCACCTGTGCTGGGTGCCGGTGCATAGAGAAATTCCGGAAAACTGTATGGCTGACGGGCTCGTCAAACAAGGAACTACACTACCCATCTTAACGAAATATGGTTCTCTAGGCTTATCAATCGCTACATGCAAACTCATGTTAAAGCGGGATGCTACTTACAAAACTAATCGTAGGTTGTCAAACGGTACAACAAAGCAGATCTGGCCTAAGCTGGATCCGAGTGTTTGATCTTTAAAAAACGATCGCACATCGATGCTATTGTAGGTGTCATTACGGAATCATTACGGGCAGGCAGGCAGCAAGGCTCTGAATCTTCTCAATTGACTTCTGCAGAAGCTGCATGGATGAGAAGGAGGAGGAGACCATTATCCATATTCTCTGTACTTGTCCAGCCCTCTCCCAAAAACGTAAACTCCATATGGGAGCTTTCTTCTACAACGACACTGATGATCTTATCAACACTGATATCAGCAGTTTTCTTCGCTTAATACGAAGCTCTAAGTGGTTCAACGAGTAACCTAACCTAATGGTACGTGTTGGTTTCAAAAATGTATTAGAAGAATAATTTATTTTGTGTAAAGTGAAGGGCTTGAGCTAGGCACTTCCTTGGCTTTCTTTGGCTTCGATTCACCAGGAGAAGTCCATTGTTTTGACTGTTTCTTGATTTCTGGTGTATTGTGGTAAATCTAGGTTTCATCCACGGTTACGAATTTTTCGAATTTTTCTGGAACATTGCCAAACACACCTTTGAAGTTGTCAAACGAATGCGTTTGTTGTCGATTGTGAGCAAAGGCGCACCCATCTTGCGGAAAGCTTTTTCATGTCCAAATATTTATGTAAAATTGAAATCACTGAGCCATGTGATAAGCCTGCGGCCTCTTCAAGTTCGCGCACTATCACTTGCCGATCGTCCGTTATCAAACCATGGATTTTGTCGACCATTTCAGGTGTGGTGACCTCAATTAGGCGACCAGATCGTTCGTCATCACTTTTGCTTGAAAGACCGCACCGAAATTGAGTAAACCAGTGGTGAATAGTTCCAATCGATCCAAAAGAGTCCCCATAATATTTGTCAAGCTTTTGTTTGGTTTGTGTGATAGTTTTTTCTCGCCAAAAATAGTCTTTAATGAGCACTCGAAATTCACTTTTTTCCATTTTTATGATCGTAGGCGACTATATAAAATGGCAGCCACAACAAAACTATTTGACAGTACTGTCTGAAAATTTCAGTGCGTTCCTTTGATTCTTGACCAAAAATATGATAAATTTAAGGTGACGACACAATTTGTGTTAATTTTCAGGGACTTATTGACCCACGCTCGTAAGTGTCGATTTAATAGTTTTCTGGGTGGCTGAGATGGTAAGTGGGCGGAAGATCAGTTGGCGGGAGATCAGTTAGCTGGTGGTCAGGCATGGTTAGGGGAGGTCAGCAGGGAAACGCCGGGTATATCCCTAGAACTTTATAAATCTTATCCATTGAAACAAAATGTGTCTTGTATCCAGTTTTTTTCTAATTTGTTTCTGAGGACTAAATACAAAATAAATTTAATCGCCAGCTTATAATAGAAAATTGAAGAATCTACTGAAGCTTCGTAAAAAGACGGTGAGCAAAGATAAAGAGGGATAACATTTTATTACAACTAAAAAAGGTAAGCCACGAGAAATAAAGGGTCACAGAAAATGAAACAATTTCCAAAGATTCAAATAAAAATAAAGACAATTTTTCAGCTTTCACGAGGGACCTGAAAATCGATTACATCCATCAGCCAGGTCTCATGGCATTAGCCTCTGTGTCGAACCACAACAACTACTTACAGCTGCAAACAAAAGAAAATTCCAAATGTTTCGATTTCAAATATTCTATAATTTTTATATTTAAGTTGTACAACCTGTATGCGAATTAAATTAAGTCCTTCGATTATAACCTGCAGCTGGTAATGTTTAATATTAGGGATAAGAGCATCCGTTGTGAACATAGAAATCTGTTACCCAATACTGATTTACATATAAATGTGTACTATTTCCGAAATTCACTTCCAATTTGATATTCAATGAAAATTTAAATTTTCTCCAATTGCTTCAATTACCCCTGAGCGACAGTATGCTCCATCGCCGATGACTACCCGTCTGCCTATTTGCATGCCCATAACTGCCAGATGTGTGATTTAAGGAAATTGATTTTTTTGCCTTTTCATTGCAGTATTGGGTATACAAAGCGGGAAAACAAACAATAGCCTCGGTCTACACGACCACCACTACAAAACTCATAACCGCAGAGAAAAGGAAAATGTCTTACAAATCTTGTTTTTTGTGTTTCTTTAATTTTCCAGAAATTGGCCAAACATTTTAAATTTACTTTGCGGCAAAGTAAATGGTCCACTTGATGACGGACCGAATATGGCAGCTTCTTGACTTACTTTTACATAGCTGCTCGTAGATCTTGTAGTGAAGTTCATGATTTCAGGGACCAGGACACGAGCTCGCGAATAAATACTTAAGCATTCTAATGGCCAAGTGGAGAAGATATAAATTTCTACTCCACGAAATTGTCGTGATGTTGCTCATTTAGTTTAATGTTTATTTTGCCATGTCCATGTTGTTGGGACGCACATCACAAAGAACACTGACTGGGAGTCATTTGCTAAGGTGGACTTCGTTTTCGTTTTAATGTTTTCTTTGGAGATTCTTAAGAAGGACGATCAACCAATCGAAACTGCGAAGAAGCAATAGAGACAGCAACAATAAACAAAATAAAAAAATCTCTAAAGTTATTCATTTTCTTGCATCATTAAGCGCAATGCAATTTCAGTTTGTTGTTGAACTGGAGCAGCCGGGGCGCAAGGTTTTTAATTTCTTTAATCATTTTAAGTAGTTTCATCCAGTAGATAGCGGTTGGTAGGTGTGTAGGTATTTAGGTTATGCTATGTATGCGACATTCTGGAAGTCTGTGCATTCTCTTGTAGTATAGTTTTGAAGGTGACCCAAGTTTCTTTGGATTAGCAAAAGTGCAGCCGTCTTCATTCAGGATAATTGGGTGCAAGGATAATATAGCATTTCCCAATCCCTATCTCTTCGGGGATAAATATGAAATGAACTGAAGCAATGGTTCTTTATTATTGCAATGGGAAATTAAGTACCTCAGCTGAATAATGGAAATGCTAACATTCAGCAAATTGGTCGAGTCAGTCAGGCAGGTAATATTACCGTTGTGGATCGCACTTGAAATAGTAAATACCTTAATAGCTTTGGTGAAAAGAACGTTCATAAGGACGTGCTTTTACTTGAGGATTAGATGTGACCGTGTAATAATTGATGATGAAGTCAAAAAACTAATGAGCATAAATCTCCAGACGATGCACGAAGTAAAATAGCTTGTTAATATCTATAATCAAAAAAGAGTTTTCTTTTCGTTCAAATAACTTGGACGGGCATAATTGCGTCTAGGATTTTTGTTTCTGGCTCTCGTCAATGCAATAATTTAATCATTATAGTTGCTTAATCTTCATATTTATCTCTTCAATCCCTTCAATTCTTTAGTTAGTAATTCTTGAAAGAACTTATTTGGAACGCTTCTGCGATCAGATCCTCTTCAGATCCTATGTGTCCTCAGAAAATGTTATTCTTCAAAAGCAATACGGACTTATTGGTTTAAATCGTTCCTCTGCCATTGATTGCAGATGAAATGTAATTTGTGAAAAAATTCATTTATAAATTCTATCTTCTCTTTACTGAAACACATAAAAGACGCTTTAGAAATTACATATGAAATCACTCGATACGTCCTCCTATGAAGATCGGCCCCTTCCACACAGGCAATTGGCTCCTTTCCCACCAAATTTGCTTCTCATTTTAATGTACAATGAATCATTGAATGTTCTTGGTCGAAATGGAAATCTGGACTGGACTTCTCCAAATGCATTATGGGAAAATGTCGTTCCATTTAATAAGCTGACCAATGTCATTCATTGCCATTTTAAATAGCAATCAAGGAGAAGAATAACAACCGAGCAAACTGGACTTCAAAACAAAATTATCCAATCGAATTCCAATCGATTTTTGAATTAAGTTTTTGTTAATCTATTGGAAGGATAATATAGGAAATCACTGAAACAAGCATTGGCATTGTTTGCGAATCGCTTGCTATCGCTTCTCGTGCTAAGCAATCCTTCCTGTCTTCTGTCGTCTTAATTCTTTACAACATTTATCCCTGCATTGTACTGCGGATAAGCCCCGAAACAATGAAATATACATTTCGGTACATTTTTTTTTCTTTATCTGTTGGAAAAATTTCAGCCAACGCTCAATAATAAATCTTCAGATTTGGATTTAAATTCGAAACAAAAAACCTAATGGAACGCAGCAAAAAATTGATTGATTCGCGGTTTACTCTGCACCCCAATGAATCGTTTGTAAAAGTCGGAAAGTTGCGTGGTTGGCAATTGTTGCGGCATTTAAGCTCCATTGGGCTTCCACAAGAGGATTTCAAAATCACTTCGAGATAAAAATGTTGGAAAACTATTGGACAGAGAAAGCTTGACAGCGGAGAGACAGCGTTGCCGGATAACCTTATTATAATTAGAACAACAATAATAACAAAAACAAGACAAATTATTGTATTGACTGGAGATTTTGGTGAAGAATTCGTTATTCTTTTTGTGTTATTCTTGTTGTTTTGCATTTGTAACTTAGTAACTTTACCAAATGGAATTGATAATTGATTGATTTGGTCGAACACTGTTCACTAAACTCTGCTGGTTCGACTTCTTGATAAGATTTTCATAATAATTTAAAATTTTGATATTAATTACCAATAAATCGTGTATGCAATAACAACAAAGAATGTTGAGGTCCTTGTTAAAATACATGTCAATAAAACAGATATTTATCCATATTCTTTATTAAAACCTAAAAAAGGCTTTTAAGTGCATCCTGTGATATTGCAAAAGAAGAGAATGTATAGTCGTTAATACAGACAAATCTTTCGAATATGCTAATGAAATTGGGATTTATATTGATCGTGTAATGATCCGTCAAGTTTCCTGAATAGATTGGTGTATTATGCAGATTGTGCACTGCAGAATACGAGTATTTACAGCAAAATTAAAGTAAATTGTAATACCGAGCGGTAAGAAGAAAAATTGTTTACGCATTACTCCAAAGTCTCTGTCTTAAATTTATATATTATTTTGGCTATGGTAATAATGCAATTAACCTTATAAGATATTATTTATCTTACAGGCTGCAGAAAGTAAGTTTTGATATGAAAACACATAAAAATTATAACTTTGTTAATTTTGGTGATGTATTAAAAATAATAATATTTGGCCGACAGACCGTTGCGTTGCGAGAGGGACCTACCATATCCGAAGGCGAGTTGAGAAGCTCAGAAGTATAAAACACTAACCACTATAACCATGGCGCACGGTAATGTAGTCATTAGTAATTTAGTTTATCTGCCTCTTTATATTTTGTTATATGCACCACAGTGAGATTTATACAACCCGTATCAGAATTATGTGCTTACTTCCGGATATGCTTAAAGATTATTTAATACAATTTCCCGGTACACATCTTGATTCACATTAACGCCTTCATTGATAAAGACTAGCGGAGAACGACCATTTGGAGCTACAGCTGCCCAAATCATCACAGAAGTAGGCGTTTGTTTGCGAAGGGCAACTCGCTTGTCCCAATTTTCTTTGGACTTGCCCTCTAAACACATACGATCATTTTGTTTGTGTACCTATTATCGAACCGTAGAACTTTTTTCATCAGAAAACACCCAGTTTGTATCTTTCAAGTCGAACTGCCTTTTGAGACGTTGTTAAAAATTGTATTTTTTGTATCTTCTAGGTCTTTAATTGAAATCCATATTTCAGTATCCGACACGTGCAGATTTTTTTCCAGTTTTTGTGCACTTTGTCATGGATTTTGTTTTAATTCGTGCCTTAATATTATGAAATATTTCTTTTGAAGTTGCTGTATTTTTGTAAAGCTATGTTCAGACGATTGGCAAATACCTGACAACTTCATTGTTAGATGATGATCTGACAATAGTCTGACAATGTGTTTTCTGCAAACATTGTCAGACAAAATTGTAAGTTCACACGGTTGTAGACATTTGGGACAATTTTTTCACTAAACATCTGAAAATATTGTCAGATGTGGCAATCGTCTGAACATAGCTTTATAATTATTTCATTAATTAATAAGACAACAAGTTGGCGAAAAACAAAAAATACAAAACGAAAATTGAATATATTAAATACAATCATTTGTGCTGGCCAACTACATACCAAGGACAAGCGCCAGTATACGTTGTTTCTCCTACTAATTAACTAACTAACTCTCATGACATCCGAAAAGTTATCCATTATCCATGGCTTGGTCATTGAATCGTTATTGGTAGGTATGAACGAACGGTTGCTCGTAAATACATTTTGCAGTTTAATTGACTGTGACTAGAGCAATGCACATGAAAGAACCTTAATAATCCACAAGCTTACTGGGTAGGTATATCCTTTAGCAAGAAATCGAATTATGTTTTACCGCAGCAGTGTACGTGCATAGAGACGTGTGTGCAAAAAGACATTCAACATTTTTTTAATAAGGTTCCTAACTATTGTCATAACACAGATTGAGGGTTATTGACAAACATTACTTTCCATCCAGGTAGCCACAAGACTATCGGCTATAACTGACTGAATAAATGAATATAAAATAAGGAGACCAACAGACAAGAAAGGACATTTGTTGTTATTGGTTGTTGAATCTGATCATAACAAGAGGGCATTGACTGCACATTTGATTGGTATGTCCTCGAAAATGAAGAGCAAAAAAGTATGAGACTGTTGGTTGGAACCATATTGATAAATCCCATAATGTTTTTAATTTTTCGTTGTTGTATAAATTTAAAAAGTAATTGGTAAATCGTAGGAGAACATTCTATTTTGCCGGTTTTACTGCATGTATCGCGTGTATCGCATACATACACACATAAAAACACTCACTTCTACGTCTACCTAACCGTATAACGGTATAACGAATATGATTCTATTTGACAGTAAAAAGGATGAACAAGCCTGCCGTTTTCTGTCTATATCTTGATGAAATTAAATGGCCACCCACCCAGAACAAGTAACAAATAAACGAAGAATTACGGCAATAACAATAATAGTAAAGTAATAGAACTCTGACAGATGGTATTAGAAATGTATACCTCCTTGTGGACGAGCATGTAGATGGAAGTTCCTTCCTCAGACAGGATCATTCAGCTGTCAAATCTGTGGCAAGATATCACTCTGCGTGTTTTTGCCTAAAATGAAAGGTATATATTAAGGATAAACAGGTTCAAGGATAAGTTGAGAATATTTTCGTATATATACAACATACCCATATTTGGTACTTCAAGGATATTTGTATAAGACTTTAAGACTTAATTCTGCCTTACTCCTTACTCCGTATTGCCAATTTGTGCAGAAGCAAGTTCTCCGAAGTCAATATCAATAAAAATAATGGAACAAAATTGTTATTTGTTTTTGTTTTTTGCGTTCAAGGAACAATCATTTCGATTGCGGTTCTTATAAGGGATGTATGGGAAATTACTTCTTTTTTCGAGACGGTTCGTGTACCCTTGCTTTTCATACAAGACAGTGTCTGACAGTTACATTCAAGGACGCTTATAAACATAAAAGGTAATTCAGATAATGGGGCAACTAAGCGTAGGCAAGAAACTTTTTATTTAGACAGGTTGATATTCTTTCGTAATTGTTTAACAATGAAGAGGAGTAATGAAATCTTGACCGAGTGATCATCTGAGAGAGTTAAAATTCATTACAAATTTAAAAACTATACATAGTAAATATAAGCTGTCAAAAGGATTATTATGAATATTTCTTGATTGTTTACGGTACAAGACATCAGATCGACGGGCTGCATGAAATTTGAAGTTGCAAAGTCCACAAATGACATGAAAACTCAGACGTCTTCTGGCTTCAACTAAAGTTAAGTTGTATTAGATTCGACAAAGACTATATACCTAGAGTTGAAGGATTCAAAAGTGATTGATATCTGCTTGACATACGATAAAAGGAGTAGATGGCAACAGTACTTATGAAAGGGGTCTTGAAAGAATTCTTGACAGGATTTTCGAATTTCCTTGAGGGGATATTGAGGGGGATCTTGGTGGGGTTTTGAGGGTGGTCGTGTGTGTCTTGAGATTTTTTAGTTGGGTCTTGATTAGTTCATGATGGGGTTATAAGTAAAGTTGAGTGTTATTTTTAGGGTGGTCTTTTGTTCGTGGCCTTCAAGGTGGATCTTTGTGCGGTCTGAAAGGGGTACGGGGCAATCTAGGGTCTACAGAGGCTGGTCTTGAGGGAATTTTGATGGGGGTCTTGAGTGTGGTCTTGATGGTGATGTAAGGGGTACGGCGGAGTATGGGTGGTTTGAGGGAAAGGGACTAAAAAAGGTTTGGTGGCGTAGAAGGGGTCTTTTGGGGGTCTTATGGGGTTCTTGATGGGGACCTTGATGGGGGTCTTGGTCGGTGTTAAGGTGGACTTTGGGGTCCTTAAAATGGTCTTGAAGATGTCTTGATGAGCCATAGATGGTCTTAAGGGGTCTATAATGACGAGTCTAAGGTGGGTGGGTGGTCTTGGTGAGTTGTTGAAGGGTAGTGACGAGTTTTGAAGAAATGTGGTTGTCGGCTTGAGTGGGTAGAGGTTTAGACAAGATGACTGTTGGAAGGAAGATATAGGTAAATGGTTTTGGTTTATGTTTGTCGTCGTTTTAATATAAAGTATATATAAAATATAGTTTTTGTTTTGGTTTGTGGTTTAGAGGGGATTGGTAGTGGTTTGTTGGGGGGGGGGGGGGGGCTAGTTCTCCAACTTTTCATTTGAAGTCTCATAATATCTTGGCTGAAGAGAAACGTCATATCCACTAAGGATATCCGCATCATCTTGCAAAGTCAAACAGCTTTGTGATCCCTAGAATCAGTCTCTACGAACTCTGTTGTAGCCCTAGACTGCCGATCGTCTCTCATGGACATGGCGGAGCAGTTCAATATTCACCTGTATTGGGTGCCGGAGTATAGGGACATTCTGGGGATCTGCAGGACCGATGAACTCGCCAAAAATGGTACTACTTAAAAATGGTTGCCTAGGCATACCGATTGTTACATGCAAACTCATGCAGGATGCTACTGACAAAACCAACCTTAGATGGACAAATGGTATAACAAAACAGATCTGACCAAAGCTGGATCCGAAACGCTCTAATTGTTTGATATCTCTAAACAGAATGCACATTAGCGCTACAATAGGTGTAATTACTGGGCACAGTCTTATAGGAAAGCATGCAGCAAGGCTTTGTGTGTTTTCCAATGAATTCTGCAGAAGCTACATGGACGAGGAAGAGGAAGAGACCATTTTTTCCCTACTCTGCACATGCACAGCTCTTTTTCTAACGCGTAAGCTCCATTTGGAAGCCTTCTTTTACAACGATCTTAACGACTTGTCAAGCATAACGGATTGTCAAGCACTGACATCAAAAGTCATCTACGCTTCATTCGAAACTCAGCAGCTCATGTGGCATCACAATGGACCATCTATTGGTCTAAGTGGGTCGGCTTCCTGCCAACAGCCACCCCAACCTAACCTTATCTAACGTCATAAATATCAAATTCATCGTAAAAAAACCAATAAATAGTTTACTTTACGATCTTACACTTTAAGCAAAGCACCATAAACTTTTCAAAATATTTTATAATTTAATGTGTGCATGCTTACCTAATATTATTAGAAATTTTCTTGTAAGACTTAATTGGAAAGATGTCAAGAAATGCTTTTGCTTCATTTTAATTGACATAAAATAACTTGCTACATATAACAACTTCTTCATGTTAAGTTCAGAAAACCAAAACGTAAACTTTGCAACCACACCCATAAAGGGTAGAATTTACTTATGCTGGACTCACATTGTTCTCATGTGGTCATCGAAGGAGATCCAAAAGATTCATTAATTATTGTTTTGTATTGTCACTGCATCAGGAGTTAAGCAAAACGGATATCCTTCCTTTATTCTGTTTAGTCAGATAGTGAATGCGGTTTTGTGTTATATTATATAAGCAGAATGTCAGCCAAAATGTATTAGATGCATATTCAGGAGGTAATAAACTGACTACATGGATTTGACAGAAGTGTAAATCCTTCTCCTGATTGCCAATAATAAAATTGAAGATTTCTTGTGGTCAACTCTTAAGAATATCTCATAATTCGAAAATGCTTCAGCACACACTTGATATTCCTGCAAGTGTTATAATAATCACTAGATGTTGTCCTTTTAGTTCCCCCGTATACACACAAAGAAAAAAACATTTTACTGGTAATCGATGGCCATTTACATTTTGTTAAATAGGTTTTGTGCCATGCGAGATGGAAATAACTACAAGTAAAGAAAATATATTTTTTTAAAATTTCATTAACAATTCACAAAGTGATTAACTGCAAACTCAAAAAACTAAAGAAATTTTTAAAAGCTACCAATTGATGTGTATAAGTGACAAGTAATATATATGACTTAGCTATCCTTTACTATAAAATGTTTGCCTGTCATTTACTTGTGTCACTTATAATTAGGTAAATGATTTCCAATCCCTTCTTTACTTAACTACTCTATATCATATGTAAAAACACAAAACATTCATCACATATTTATTGATTTACTGGTAATTCACACATAATTACAATTAAAAATTGAAAAGTCGAAGTAGAAAAGTGTGTTCATATTTGCCTTCAATAATTGGAAGGAAGTATTAGGAAGAGGAAATATCATTATCGATTCGATCGAACGTAAATTAGTTACGAGTATTAACTTTTCCATTAAGCTTCGAACCAGAAAAGACCTTTCTTAACTAAACAAAAAACAATTTTGAGTAATCTGTCTGATATCTTGGAAATTCAGATCCATGACGATGGCCACGGCAATGAAAAAACTTGAAAGAAAACAGTCAAAATTTATCTACTACTGAAAAAAATTAGAATCTTTTTAAACACTTATTCTACAATTGATCTTCTACTTAATTCTAACAAAATTTCAACCTAGAACCATCTCACTTACTCCAATGCCAAAATCCAATATCCCGTACAAAATCTTTTTTCATTCATCCTACAGGACAACCCAAACATACCCACTCTAACACCTCATTGCGGCGACACTCTGTCATCTCGTCCCGTCAATTCACACCACTACTTATAACACAACCAACATATTGTTTTGAAAGACATCATTCAGTGTCATAACTTCTCAAGCAATGATGCTAAGAGCTTAATAGTAAATTAAGGCAACACAAAAAAAGCTAAATAGAATGAAGTTAAGGTTAATCGGAATACAATATCTACCCCTACGTCCATAGTTTTATTAAATTACCCATAATCTGCTTCAAAGCATTGAATGGAAAGCAAACAATTCGAATTGATGCTTCAACAAAGTGTCTACTGGACAAAAGCTTTCTGACCGATATATGGATCAAGATGGATTATTTCACTGAAATTGACACAGAGAAATAACACCAACCATTGTCTACCAAAGACGTTTATCTACTTCTTATCGTCGCCACTATCTGAATATGACAATAATTCGTTGACTTCTTCTTCTTACTTTTGGCAGATAGATACAATTCTCCCAAAGTAAAAGGATAATAATGAATAAGAAAAACACACAATACCTTACTTTGACTACTGTCACATTTAATTTAGGACACTTTGTTTGTTTTATTTTCTTTGCCTCCTACTTGGCTGACAGGCTGATGAAATTGCCAGGATTATGACCAAATATATAACGCTTTTATTAAAGCCCAATATGTGGAGATCACGTTGCTTAAATCAAATATCATTGTTCGTCAAAATAAATCAAACTTTATGTGATTCATCGTTGCGTTTGTACATTTTATTTACATAGGTGGACAACAAACTTCCTCTCCATGACGTAGTATAAGGACAGCAGCTCTTAACAAGCGTCACCATAAACGCATTACCGCATCAAAATGAATCTCGCCTAAGGTAATAAATCTCATAATCGGTTTATTGCGGACGGCAATTGTCATTGTCCACACATATCAATTCGTGTTTTTATTTGTGGGGAAAAAACAACCTACACAGGAGAGTGCATGCATAGAATTTTTGTATAGAATGTAAGGAAAACGCACTTGAGTGTTTGGTAACAAGTAATAAAAGGATTCATATTGTGTGACCTTTACCATTTAAACCAGTTTACACCGGTGTTCTATTGTCCTGTCACTGTATATATGTAAACAAAAAGCTAAGTAGAGCTTTGTTCCGCTTGACTGCTTTTAGAGACAGTGAGTATTTTGTGAGACGCAGTGATATCATACCCTGGAAAAATAAAACGCTTGCAGTTACGATTAAAGCACTACGCGTCATATGTTATTTATCCAGGGTTTTTTCATTTATTTGTAAAAAAAAAACAACCCATAAAAATTAAAATTTTTCTTGTAAATTCTCTAATCGGGAATACACACACACACACACTGCATGCTCGTTTTGTGGCAAAATCATTCACAAATGACGCAGCGGCAGCGAACAGCGCTGCTCACAAAGCACAGAGCTAAGACTTTGCCGTGATCTGATGCGATATAGCGATATTTAAAAATTTTATATTGGGGTCCCCAAGGGGCCGATCGCTCCAAATTTTTACAAAAAGTGTTTTCCATCGAAGACACACATGTGTACAAAATTTAAAGAAAATCGGGTAAATTTTGTAAAATATTTGTATGGGAGCCCCCCAACCCCGCGGCCCGAGGGGCCTCAAATTTTAATAGAAAGTGTTGTCTTGGGAGATATACATGTGTGCAAAATTTCAATAAAATCGGGCTGTAGGAAGTGGGTTAAAAATTGATCACAAGATTTGGCCAGCCAGCCAGCCAGTCAGCCAGCCAACCAGCCAGCCACGGGCAAGTGAAGTTAATATAGAGAATTTAAAAACAAATAAATGTAAAAAAAAACGTCGTTTTTCTGGCACAAACTTTTATGTGTACATCGAAGCACGCCACACAGTCGTTTAATATTTGGTAATAATGGCCAAAATATCTGTTCTTAAGGTCAGGGCTATTTTAAAGAATTTTCTTTTCCCACGCCTAACACACGCCTCACGCGACTCGCGACATTCGCCAAAAGCGGGATATCAAAATGGGCCCCTGACATTGAGCCGCTCACAAAACTTCAGGCCTCTAAGTCATGCGAAAGCTGGTTAAAAAAGATTTCAAAAACAAAAAAATGGCGCGTTTTTAAATCATCACACGTACCACATACGCAGAATATAAAAAATGCTATTTTGGACTTAGACACTCAAAGATTTTCAGCTCTCAAGGTCGCGTGGATGTTGATTAAAAATGACCTCAAATTGGTCAAAAGGTGGTACGGTTAGAGTTTCGCTTATATTCCGTCAGTTTGTCCTAGTGGCTGTAATTTTGCTGATTTTTAATTTTCACTACCGCCAGTTAGCGCGTTTCATAATGCCTCTGCTTAACTTCTCTACCGTGTATTCACATGTCACAAATACATAAATATTTCGCGTTCTTTTACAGCATTAGTATGCATACAGTTGGGCTTTCTATAGAGAAGGTTTTGACTCAACTAAAAAAAACAGGAATTTCAGTGGTACTTCGTACGTCGTTGTGTGTACGTCGCACCAACCATGCGCTGTGGCTGCTATGTTTTCACCATAAAATGGGGAATATCACCACAAAATCGAATCTCCGATCAGAGAATTTACAAGAAAATTTAAATTTTTCAATTCGCTTGCCCGTGGATCTAGCGATCAATTTTTAACCCACTTTCCAAAGCCCGATTTTATTGAAACACATGTGTATTTCCGGAAACAAAACTTTCTATTAAAATTTGAGGCCCTGAGACCCGAGGGGTGCCCAGATTTTCTTTAACTTTTATACACATATGTATCATATTTTTGAGAGATCGGGCCGCGGGGTCGGGGGGCTCACATACAAATTTTTTTCCCATTTAGCGGCATCAGATCATTTCATACTATAATGACTGTGTTCTGTGTGTGCTGTGAGCAGCGCTGTTTGCTAATTGGGGTTGTTTTGTTGTTGGGTTGCAGTGCTTCGTACGTGTTTTTATATTTCAGCATTTATAGTGGAATTCAGTATATATACTAGAGAATTTACATGAAAAAGTTTAATTTTTATGGGCTGTTTTTTATATATATGAGTTGGTACTCATGGTTTAAATAATACGATTTTTCGTGTATTAGAATAGGAACCAAGCTCGATACAAAAACGAATTTATTACGATTTGCGAGTGGTACTATCGCGTGTTCAAACATCCTGCTTACACCAAACCACACCATTCAACCCTGTATCTCTTCCATTTTAAATAAAAATGCTAATATCATTTCCTCACACTTGAACCCACCGTCACACTACTGGAAGTATTTTTATCTTCAGCCAGTAGAATAGTATCAATCTACGCAAATTCCCATTTTTTAAATTGAAGGTAAGGTAAATTGAAATCCTCTCGCATAACATTTTATTACCCGTGCCATTCCATTTAACATCGCCTTTCGAGCATACGTTTTTACCTGGATGTTCAAGTAATGTTATCTGCTTTCGTTTATGATATTGTTATTATCAACAATAAAGCAATTAAAAATTATCTGACTATCTAGGTAGGTTATAAAAAAGTGTAAAAAAGTATTAAAAAGACGGGTGTTAGGGACAGACTGCGAGTATTTTAGATGACGGCTAAGGCACAAAGGCCAAATGTACTTAATGCTGATAGAGAAGGATAGAAGAACCAACTGCCGCCGCGATGAGCTTCGACCAAGTTTATTGTATGCTTAAGGCTCTTAATTAAAACATCCTCTACGAGTACATAAAGCACTTTACTTAAGCGAACAACTTTCACACGGCGGCCACTATAAACGTTTTTTTCCACGACTCTGGTGTGTGCATGTCTGAAAGACGAGAACTTGATCTAATTTAAGGCCAGAGCCCATTTACACAGAGATCTCTGTGGAAGCCGCAAAACTCTCACTGTTCCCTGTACACTTTGAAGTCATACGCAGTAGAGAATTTGCATGTTCATCAAGAAGTTGTGGCAGTTTATTGTTGTTCTTGTTTTGCACCATGACTTCGTTTATGGCTCACTGAAATGTGTTTCGTAATTATGTTCCGTAAAGCCGGACGACGTGAGCAAAGCTATGAAAACTAATTGTGCTGCATCGGGAGCACAATATAATAATTATCGTTTCTAATAAAACAAAGAAATTAAAGCTATTATGAAATGGTATTTAAGAAGGTTTCGAAACGTTTATATCGTTACGACTGACTGACTGCCTGAATAAGGCACTGGCATGAAATTGTGTTTAATGTTGCAACAAAAACAAAAACTTAAACTAATTATTGATGAATCACCGAAGTAGGACAAATTCAACTAAGGAAAGGCACCCAATTTGATTGATTCTTGGAAAGGAAAAAAAAAGTCTAAATGTTGTCGCATTTCTTCCTAACGATGTTATCCTGAATTTATTTGCGAACATGTATCAAGTGGACAACAATTTGTTGAGCATAATAAGTAAACTTTTCCATGTCATTTGATATCGAGACCGACTAATGCTCCAATATCTGCGACAAATAAAATGATAGCAATTCAAACAATGGAGTTTTTGTTTTTTTGTGTCTCTAGGTATATACCGGTATATGTATATCGATCACTTCAATTGAAATCATCTGTCGGTCAAATTGAATTATGTACACATATTAATGGGACATCGTCGTCTGTTCTTATGCTCATTCGACTATTTACTTCAACTTATACATAATACTGCTGCTGAATGATGCCAACCAATTAGGAGAGCTACGACTGTATACACAGGACATCAGCTCATTTCGTATTTCTTATGGGTAAACAAGGACAAGCTATGTCACAGAAAGGCTGCCTCCAATCATGTATGAAATAGAATCCGCCCAAGAATGTTCATTCCAAAGTCCTTCAAGAAGTTTGGGTTTTAATTGAATTTAATCTTGAGAAACTTTCTGCATGACAAGTTGTGGAAGAAAGTGTCATCTTGGGTAACTAATAAATAAAGTTATTTTCCAGACATGGTATCCTCGTATAAAGTGCTATACAAAATGATTAAGCATCAAACGATAATTTTCGTCGTCTAACGATATAATGGTTATATGAATAGAGTAGTCTCGATTTTCAATCACAACGCTGGTACAGCAAAAAGTTTTGTGATCCTTTTTCTTGTGTCCCAATCTAAGCTTATTATCTTATTATTACAACTAAAAAAACGATATCGACGAGTTTGTAATTAATAACAAATGCATTGGCCAGACCAAGTTTTGAACTAACAACTTGAAACAATAAACACAGTTCGTTGTTTTTAAAAACTTGTCTGTATTTTCGACCAATTTGAGGTCCTTTTCAAGCACCTTCCACACCACCTAGAGAGCTGAAATTTTATGAGTGTCTAAGTCCAAAATAGCATTTTTTATACTCCGAGAACGACGCGTGTTGTGTGTGGCGCGTGTCATGGATTGAAAAAAAAATTTTCGACTTCTTTGAGTTCCTTTTTAATCAACTTCAACTCGACCTAGAGAGCTGAAATTTTGTGAGTGTCTATGTCCAAAATAGAATTTTTTATATTCCGAGTACGACGCGTGTCGCGTGTGGCGCGTATAATGGGTTGAATTTTTTTCCGACTTTTTGGGGTCCTTTTTAACCAACTTCCACACGACTTATAGACCTCAAATTTTGTGAGTGTCTAAGTCCAAGATATCATTTTTTATGTTCCGCGCATGACGCGTGTCGCGTGTGTCACGTGTGATGGGTTGAAATTTTGTTTAAACTTCTCTGAGGTCCTTTTTAACCACCTTCCACAGGATCTAGATAGTTGAAATTGAGTATCTGAGTTCAAAATACCATTTTTTTATTCCACGTATGACGCGTGTCACATTTCGCGTGTGGCACGTCTGATGGTTTAAAATCGCACTATTTTCTGGTTTTTCAAGAGTACCTTTCGTTCATTTAAAAAACTTTCAATTTTAACCCTGCTCCTGTTGACCTAATGCACAAATATTATGAGAAGGATTTGTAGAAAATTGAATGGGCTTTAATATTGCATTTGTCAATAAGAAATTATCCAAGAGCATTTTTTGAAATAATCCCATCCGAAAATAAAATTTAAAAAACAAAAATTTGTTTGACTTTAACGACGTTCATCCCTGTAATAGGTTAGGAATTTTAAAAATGTAGAAAGTTTGACCTTAAAAATTTAATTTTCTTTCGAGAAGCACCAACGGTGACCTTTTACCTAGAAGAGTTCAAGAGTTACAGGTTGTGAAGTGATGTAAGGTCAAAGGTACGTCTCTTCGCATTAAAACGCTACGTACACCGCAGGGAGTAAAAATATACCGCCCCCCTCCCATAGGATTTTTTTCACAAAATTAACCAAGGAATCACCCCTTTAAGTATGTGCCACCTTAACGGATACACCCTGTATATCTGACATTAGTTAATAACTATATAATGTACCACCATAATGTACCACCACCAATAACTAACTAATATAACTACGGGTTATACGGAGAAGGAAAATAAAGTTGACTGCTGCGGGCCAAAATATCCATACTACAGACGGGCTGGTAAATATCAACAGACGACTGTGGCGACGATCGTGGATGGTAAAGTGACTACCTCAATGAAGAGTCCAAGGATCTATAATTCCAAGTATGCTCGACATAGAGTACGAGAGTACTTAGCTCTGATGAGGCCCACGGCGGAGCGGCATGGGATGATTTACGAGAGCGTTGCCTGCTACGGGCCAATATCCATACTACGGACTGCCTGGTAAATACCAACAGACGGCTGTAGCAATGATCATGGATGGTGAAGTGACTACCCTATTGAAGAGTCTGAGGATCTATAATTCCAAATATGCTCGGCATAGACTATGAGAGTACTTGGCTCTGTTGAGGCCCACGGTGGAGCGGCATGGGATGATTTATCGAGGGCGTGGGTACCCCATATTGTTGGCCTATAGTCAAGATACAACAATATAGGGAGAGCAATACTGACGACCTTTGGTCAAGACACGACAGTGACGAGAGATACTGACAAGTCCAGACAAGTTGCCAAACTTAACCACTAATTTGCAAACACCGTGTACGATCTTTATGATTTGCTATTACATTTGAAATCTGGAAGTTACTTTGGCAAACCGCATATGTGCGGTTGTGTGCCATTTGTGTTTGTATGGTGGCCGGCACTTTGTACGGCTAACATTCTCTAGTAGTGATCTTCGCAAAATTCGCGCAAAATCCGCCAAAAATTGACGCAGAATCGAAAAATTTAAGTTCTCACATAGATTCATGATTGCATTCGCAATATTCACGGCAATGCTTGCGTGTTTTGTTGTTTTTGTTGGAATGGCAACACACTGTTTGCTGTTTGCTTATCTGGACGAATACGATGACTAAAAATTGGACAAAGCATACGCAAATTAGTTGCAACCGAACGAGAAAAAAAGAAAACAAATTTATATTATGGTATATATTGTATATACTAAGCTTAAATGGTATCTATTTTCAAGTTAAAACATTGAAAAAACCACAGCTATCTGCACGCATAGCCGATAAATCGTACTGAAAAAATAGGGCGTCTCAAATGAAAAACGCTATAAAATAAAATTTTTGAATTTTTGGTTTATTGTACTTAGCTAAAAGCTTAGGGGATCATAATATGACTAATACATATTCCGAGATGTACGTTAGTTAAACTTGCCTTAGAATTGTTCTTAGGGTGATTTTTATTTGCCTTTAAGTACGCATTCAAAAATAAATTGTATTAAATTTAACCAAATCCATCCGCCAAAATGGATGACGATTTCCTTTTATTTGTACTTACTAGTTTCTTGTTGCCAATGTATACGTGCACTGCACTCGAACTGAACCATTGACTGCCCATTCCATTTCTATATAAACACAATAAATATCCACGTTGTGTATTTTTTCTGCAGCAAAATAAAATCCTGCGTCAAAATACGGGAAAAAACCACAAAAAAATGCAATTCACACATTTTTCAAGCAGAATCCATTGTATTCTTAAATCCCCCGAAAATGTCTAACCTCGTGTGCATTTTTGTCTCATTTGGCTTTTTGTAGTTTGCCATTTAACTGCCTGTCTGTCTGTTGGCAAAACATTTAATGTACGAGAATTAATTTAAAAAGGGTGCGGTTAAAAATAAGCGTTTGAGCGCTTATATGGTCGAAGAAGGAAAACATCCTTTGGATTTTATTATGGCATCAGCTTGCTAGAATATTATTTCTCTCCGCACTTGAAAATTTGGTACTGTGTCCGTATGCGAGTATATGTAATGCAGATAAAACACCAAAAGACAAAACAAAAAATCAGGAAAAAAAACCACAACAAAATGACAATAATAAATGTGAAATAAATATTTGCATCCCAACAAAATGGCGCGTGGTATATAGCATTACATGCCATTCTCACGGAGAAACTTTACATTTTAAAAGAATTCCATCGTACCAGAAACAAAAGACCGAAACGAGCATTATATGCAGAACATTTCGTGTTTAAGAGTATTCAGGAACTGCGATCTGGAGAAGGAGCGGAAACTCTGGATTAATAACAACAGGAAAAATAGTTGCACTTGAATGAGCCGCATCTCTGGCTGAACTGGAACAACAATGCGGATTAAAGAATAATAAATGGATACACATTCGGTAAATTGGAATAATATTTTTTGCATCTATTGTTCTTATAATGGAAGAACTAAGCTCACTAATCTGGTTTTTATTAAAGAATTCCAAAAAACACAACGATCTCAATAAAAGTGTGCATTTTTCCGGTTTAATTTTTCCACTTTTAATAGCCATGCAAGTCAATGTTAGATGCAGCTTAAAATTTCACAAATGTCAACCAAAATCTTTCCTCTTTCAGCCAAGAGGTGTTTGTTCTGCTCTTATTGGCTTTCTATGGTTACCTTCCAAGAAATAAACACCAGATGCTCATTCTCTGATTGCGCCATCATGATGACCACATTCAGTTCACAGTGACAAACACATACACATACAAAGGAAGCTTATATCCTGACTGACTTTATACTCAACTATTCAATGCTGTATGGATTGCTATACAACCACCTCGTTTGTCTGTCGATAACGTTCAATCTAGCCACGACGACAATCTGTTATGACAATATTTACCTTCACAACAGAGGAATTAACTCGTACACAAGGCTAATAAGAAGCTTAATCGAAATCATTAGTGTATATGATGAAAATCTTATAAGCAGTTTATCATATACACACACAAGTTCTAAAGCAATTCCAATGTTGTTCCTTTGACTTGTGTGAAACATTATTCTATTGTTGGAATAAAGAAAGATCTTGTAAGGAATTACCCAATTAGTACAAAAATATATAAAGCTTTCTTTATCTTGTTTGTTTTATCGCTCATAGCCTATACCTGTACCTATGTACCTATACCAGTCTAGGATACAAAAACCGAAGACAAATTAGATTGAAAATGTGCACTTTAGGAAATATTCTTATATACGTATTTAATTATTATAGAAATCATTTGCGATAATAATCCCCTTTTGGCATAAATCTGCGGTCACAAGGCATTACGACTTAATCATCATTTTCATCCTTCACAGGAGAGTAGTTTAAAGTTTTATATCTCCAGTTAGCATCTGTCGCCTTTCTATTAATATGGTAGATCACTAGCACATTGCACGACAGATAGCTAGCTCATTGCATCCAGCAGCCAAGAATGCCTTAGGTGATATAAATCCGCTTTAATGCTCCCTCGAAGTACTGGGGACTCGGATAAAATGCTCCCGAAATTAAGTCATTTGCCACAGAGGCTGGCCGAGCAAAATGAGTCCTAGTTAGATCAAGAATGACGTTATCGATCTTCGGAACTCCGAGAGCATCTAGAAGTTTCTTATTCGACACATAATGCCTATAATTGAAATGTACGCTTCTATACATATTCATATATATTATATTTTAAGTACAAACCAAACTGTAGTCAATACTGGAAATGAACCAACCTTCGTAACCAGGAGTCGACAAGAAGTGTTAGATACTGTCACCGACTATCTCAACCAAAGAATTCTAGACTGGAAGGTATCGGCTGAACATTCCTTCTCTGATCACCGGTAAATACAATTCAGTTTAGATGACAAGCCCCTCGCAAATCACCTTACAGAAATCAGACGTAGACTGACTGGCTCAAATACCGAGTAGCGCTCTTACACTATTTAAACGTACACTCTGTACTTACAATTCCCCTCTTAGCACTAATGTATTTGAGAAAAAAGTCAAGTTACTCACCTGTGCTTTTTATAAAGCGCTTTCTGCTTCCTGCCCCCTCATTTGTCTAACTGGCATGAAGAGACCACATTGGTGGACCGCAGAGTCGGTGCATTTCGGGAACAGCTGCAGCAAGCTATTCAACGTTGCCAAAGCCACTAGATTAGAAACTGACTGGGATGAGCATCCCTCAAACTTTATAAAAAAGAATTAAGAAACAATGTCTCTTCTTGGAGATACTTCTGTGATAAAATAGAAGAATCTTCTGAGGCGTATAGGTTAAGAAAAATTCTCGCAACCAATCCAATAATGCCGAGCTGCCTGAAATAAAAAACAGATGGCTCATGGACTACCTCAAGCGTAGAATCGCTCAATCTCCTTTAAGATACCCACTTCAAGTGTAGCTCCAATGTGTTAAGTAATATCAGCCTTGATAGGGCAGAAATTCGTACAACGATCTCCAATGATAAATAAGGACAAACTGCTATGCTGCGCTACAAAGCTTCAAACTATACAAATTTGCAAGACCTGACGGCATAATTCCAGCTGCAAAAGACTTCGGATATTATCCTTCATTTTGTAGAAACAATTTTAAAGCGTTGTCTCAATATGGTCCCCATTTTAGTTTTATGGACAGAAGTAAACGCGGTTTTTATACCCAAAACCGGCAAGTGGTCGCATGTTAGTCCACGGGATCTCAGACCAAGCAGTCTTCCTTCATTCCCGTTAAAGACACTGGAAAGACTGATCGATATTTACATACGCACACGCATTGACAAAAGACTCCTGTCTACAGATCAGCACGAGTATTGTAAAGGCAAGTCTGTAGAAACAGCCCTGCACACACTGGTACGTTCTCTTGAACATTTCCTTCGCCACAAGGAGTACACAATGGTGTACTGTTATGGTAGGTGTTATGACAGAAATAACTATTTAAATTATTTCTCGATGGCAAATAAAGTTGCCTGCCACATTACTACACATTGGAAAGACTGAGAGAAAATATGTTGGTGACCACGAGAACGACGGAAGGACTGAAATTCCTATATTGCTGTTAAGTTGCCCTTCTGAGGGAGATTGATTACTATCCCCATTTCGTCTTCTGTAAAAATTTTATCTTTCCTAAGAAATCTTTGTCTACCATTGGGCCAAATTTCGGGCGTACTCATTAATGCACACACTCACTGACTAAAGTCTTAACTTAAATCTTACAAACATAAATGTTTAAAGAGCCAACAATTTTGTAAGGAAATTTCGAAAGGCAGAAACAACAATTCTATTGTTGCCATTTTCAATGACACGCCTTTGGCACACAACTGCTAGTCAGACACTCCGTCCGCCCGTTATCATCAATCAACGAATGCAAATCAGGACTTTTGTTCAATTTAGTGACGGTAGTGAAAAGTGCTTGAGCAGCGACGACACACTATGTCAAGAATGGAGAATTTGAAATTCAACTGCTCCAGCTTTCCACTACTCCCATTGAAAAACGCCGAAAGCAAACAAAGTGCAAGTGAATTGATCTTCTTCTGTGACTCACAAATCAACTGCGAATATTTTTTCTGTCATCGCAAGTGAAAGGAAAGCGAACTTCGAAACTCAACTGTGTGGCATCCACAGAGATGGCGACAAAAGTTTGCTTAGGTCAAATAATAGCATCAATAGCACTCGCATTGTACCCTCGCGCTATTCATTCACCACTAAGCTCCAACTGAAGAAAACAAAACTATTCGACGGAACTATTGTGAAATGAGGTGGACGCGCGAACTTTTGTCGTAATGGCCTTTCTCTAGATTTCAATGGCATTGTTAGTAGGCGAGCGATTCGTTGAACCCAGCCAGTCAGTCAGTCGCTCATGTGAATCAAGTCGAGCGGAAAACCAACATGGTGGGATAGAATCCAATTGAATTCCGAAAGTAAACCAAAGATAGTTTTTCAAAAACTTTTAACTTTGGCGTGACAGTCAGAGGTGCGATTGAATCGCCTTCGCTCAACGCCTTTAGCCCAGTGTGCGCAGACAATGACTATAGGATGCCAAGCGCTCGAAGAAGGATGGGCTTATATACAATTTTCGGATTTCGGCACATACATCGCCAATAACATACGAAAACAATGACGCACACGAAATCGCGTATTGATGTTCACTTAGTGCACGTCGATACTAGCTATTCGGCTTTTCCACAGAACAGACAACTCATGACGACGAAAAAGAGGTCGGATGCAACCGTCTGGCGATGGTAATTATAGCTTTTTGATAACAAAAGGATAAAATTTATGTTTGAACAGAACTTTTCCAAATTTAATCGTGTAAAGCAATTTACTGCAAAGTTTCGTCGAAAAACAGCATTGAAGGTTTTTTTTTCGTTGCTAGTAGCGTAGAAAGGAACAACCCTATTACTATGGCGATAGTTGGTTGGCTTAAGAAATCTCGACCTTAAAGTTCAAGCAATTTTTGGAATTCCTAGATATTTACAAACGTTTTCTATGCTTGTGGGCTTGTGGCCAATAAAATCAAAAGATTACTGTAATCAGAACTTAAAGCAAATGTGTTATTTAACAAATTTAAGGAAAAACTATAAAGATCTGATGGTGAAAAAATGGATTTCTTGAGAGGAGAGGAGAAAGAAATATAAAAATGTGATGCAGTCAAAAAATAAGGAACGGAGTCAGAAAACGTTTACCCCTCTTTGTAGTATTATGACAATTATTTTTAAATTCTTTACTTTTCAAATTGAATATTGATCTGGAGGGGATGGTGACCTGGAAGTTGTTGGTGAAACGTAGTTGTGGAATGGTGTAGTATATACCTCCTGGTGGAGCCATGAAGAAGCAAGAAAACTACAAGATGAGAGTAGAGGTTAAATACTTCATTTAATTTTAGTGGCAACCTACTCTCATTTATAGTCTTTATAAATAAAAACTGAATTGTGTGCCGTTGTTATTTATAAAAACACACATTTACCAGCGTATTTTTATAAAAATTTCAATATATGTTACTGGCAGATGGAGGAAGCTTATAGTGTAGCCCAACCAACCATTCGGTAAGATGGAGGGGGGATGGAATGTAAAATTTTATATTTAGACATATTTACAAACTAATTCTTATGAAATTTGCAATGTATGTTATTGACAGCTGGAGGGAGACTATACGCACTCTTCTCCCCTTGTAGGTTGGGATGGTAATAGGCTATATACTATGCTGGACGATACAGCTTTAAGTGCTGCCTGACTATCTGAAAAGATATAAATCGTAGCGCCTGTAATACCCTTACAAAGGTTTATCCTATGGCAGACCACAATGTCATGGAGTTCCGCTTGGAAAACAGTGGGATTCTTACTTAATAGTATTGAGACTTTGGTTTTTGGTCCGAATACCGCAGCTCCACATCTAGTATCCATCTTCGATCCGTCTATGTACCAGACCAGACCTTTATTGTCCAGTGCTGGAACACCATTAGACCAGATTGCTCGGTCCAATATTTTTACCTCAAATAACCTGCCGAAACAGTACTCCCTGGCCATGGTAACCATATTTTAGTTGAGCTTGATAGCTCATAAAGCGGCCGTCTTTCTAATGAAAGCCTTACAACAGCTTCTAATGCAGTCGGAGGGCAGGTACGCATTGCATCCGAAATACCTTGACAGCCAATTTTTTGTAACTTTTGAAGCTTAATAACCGTTGTCCGTTCGAGAAATTTCGGCCACTGTAAGATGGGTGAGTATGTGGTAATTGGTCTCGCCATCATGGTATACATCCAATGTATCATTTTAGGATTAATAAAGTGTCTACAGGCCACGTTCAATGGCGGAATGTAGTGCCTTTTATGTTGATAGGTCCCATATCGGACAGTATTCGTTTTGTGAAAGGCACTAGAACGGTTTTGCAAGGATTAATGGAAAAGCCTTCTCTACTGCACCATTTTAAGGCGTGAAGTAACGCATCTTGCATGACATTCGTTATGGTCGAGCTGTGCTTACCACTAATTATGATCGCCAAATCATCAGCATGGCGATGTAGCCTTTTCTATGCAGATCGGCTAGAAGGTTGTCTATGACGAGTGACCATAGGTGGGAAAGCCTCCTTGCGGGCATCCCTTAGCTGCAGTCACCGACACAGACACTTCGCCTGAGGAGGAAGTAATGACTCTACTTTCAAACATGGCCTTATCCATTGTTTGGTCGAGCACTCGATACATCTGCTACTGATTGCTCTTGTCATTGAGTCGTAGCCAGTGCTATCGAATACACCCTCGATGTCAAGAAAAGCACACAGACCTATTTCCTTTGAGCGAAAATTCCGTTCTATCTTTTTAACTAGATATTGAACGGCGCTCTCTGTTATTTTTCCTTTCCTTTATGCGAACTGACTTGTGTGTAGAGGGCTAGAAGTATCTAGCCAGGCTCTGATGTGAACATCAATAAATCTATCCATAATGTTGAGAATAAATTATGTTAGACTAATACTATTCCTCCAGGTATACGGATAATGTAACCCCAGTTGTAGCTGGCTCTAAATAAAGCAATTAAACCCGGCAGGATGAGCTCAATTGCCCTCTGTAAGAGCGCTGGAAAAATGCCATCTCCGACCTCGGAATGTTGTCGTCATCTCCGGAGAAGTACGCGGTGCACACCCGATGTTCTTTGATCCCCTCTCGGTCGAAACTTCAATAAGTAGGGCCACCAGGTCCTTCGTCATGAATAATTAACAGATAGTGAAGTGTTGAGTTTGGATTCATAGTAATGGCGTTTTGCTCTTTTGTAATTAGCCTTGAATACTAGATATTGGTGTTTCTCTGAGCCCAATTTCGATAGCTCATATACCGATATCTTCAAAAATGTTAAGAAATAACTAGTAGAATTCATTTTTCTAAAAAAAATTCTGTTCCTTAAAGAAACTTGGCGGTGTTACTCTTCGGACTTTTAAAAAGTTGCTTCGTAATTCTACAAGAGTATTCATGGAGCTCCAACAGTAATCCTATTTCCTTAGGAGGTGCCCAGTTGACTGTTTGAGCCATTGATTTTAAGCTTGCAGGTGAAGCAGACAAATAGCTTGTGGCGTTGGTATAGACAACAAGACCGTAATAAAAATAATGCAAATATTTAGATACTGGTGGCTCGGCTGCGATATGGCTGACATTCAACCCTAAGGATGAGCGGAACCGGCGTTTTGAGTAGTCCGTACGATAGATATAATGGAGCTGGCATATTGGTGGACTTGAGTATTTTTAAGGAAATTAAAGAATTAAAGATTTTTATATCCACTTTTCTTAAAAAAAGGCAAATTTAGCTTGAGAAGTCCTGTGGCAAGCAATATTTCTTTTTGTTTATTTATATTTCAGTTATCTTATACAAACTAAATAAATTTCGAATCTCAATAACAAATTAGATTTATCTTCTTCTGTCTTAAAGGATCCTTCTCTTCTCAACTGCTATCATAAACAGGTCTAGCAAAAATTAATATGATGATGCCGCAAAAAAGAGACAATTCCGTAAATATTCCGCTCAAAGGAGATGTCAAAGAACCGAATTTAATACTAGTACAGTCTTATGTTCGTCCAGAATATGACTTTGTTTACTGAAATTCCATGTTGGAGTCTCGTAGGATAGGTACAGGAAAATTCGATGCATCAATGTGGAGTGCGTTTGCATTTGCGTAACCGCACCGGCAGCCATTATTGATGTGCACATCAACACAATACCAGGAGCGCCTACTGGTTTCTGTTCGACATTTCAGTGGGCGGGGTAACCAAAACGAGTTGCAACATATTTGCAAACTGATGGCATTTACAAACATGCCACAGTTAGCCATCGATGAAAAAAGAGGAAAAGTTTAGTCAGCAAACCATTAGAATGTGTTTATGGCATCGGATGAGATCTCATTCTATCGAATTCGTCCTTTGGACTAGACGATAGGTATGGAAATGTACGTGTCTGTGCGTGTGTCTGCCAAAGACAGAAATTCTCCGAAAGCCTCAGAAATCGCTGAATTGCAATTCGTATTCCTGTCTTTTCTAATTTTGCCTATGGATCGATGGTCAGGTCACTAACCACATTCAAGTCCTATGCTTGGAGGCTGCAGAAGAGGCACAAGTCGGATTGTCATTGCAGGCCGGTCGGCCAAGGAAACCACAACAATTTCGTAAAGTCAATGCGCTACCGACTACGACGAACGGACATCCTTCCGTTCGATCTGTGGCTTCTGTGTGTGTAATTGCGATCATTGTACGGCCAAGTAGTGCGGTCAGCAAAATTTATTGTTCAAAGAACAATCATTATTCTTCGCTGACTAAATCGGAATCAAAGTTGAAATTTCGAAGGGAAGAACAGAGCTAAATGATTGGTTTGGCTTACTCCCGATTTCGTTGAGACATCGACGATGACGATGGTCAAATAATGAGTATCGTTAAAGGTGTCACCACAACCAGTAAAGAACCACTAGTCGGTATCGGAAGATCCACTTTTCGATATTTAGAAAGTTTAATCATTAGTAGCGGGGCAAAGATTAAGTTTTATGTGCTCTTGCTACTGCTACTGCTGCTGTTGTTCTTTTGTGCTACTCTCGAGTGACTAATTAGGTTTCCTTCGAGTTTAATGCCTTTGGTGCGGTGATTTTGAGTTGTTGAGGGATTTGGTTTATCATTATCTCCTGCTAGGTAAGCAGTCGAATCAAAAGCAAATATCCTGAAAGGTGCGTTTAGGTTTGTTATCATTTTTTGGTTAAGATTTCTTGTGGCATCCTAATACTGAGATTACGATTAATTAAAATTCAAGATTGGATGATTTAAATTAGAGAACTTGTTGCTATTAATCAAGAAGGCACATAAGAATGCCTGAGGATATAAGTGGATTCCTAAATAATTGTTCTTATGGGAATTTAAGGAATTTTTCTATGTTGAGTAGAAGCAGGATGAAATAATTTAATTCCCAAGATCCTTTCTTTGCAAACAAAATCAAATAATACTTTCTGTTTGTACTTGAATTACCAAAGCACATAGAAAATATAACTACTCAGCAGACAAAATTGGCATAATACAGCAGCACGACACCTCAGATATGCCAAAGTTCCCATAGACCCTATAGTAAATCAATTCATAAGCATTAACAACACTCCAACATCGGACAAAAGACCACAACAGGCAACAACAACAATTAATTACGTGATCCTTCAGGAAAGGTGAACATAAATTGTATTATACCCTTCCTGAATGTCTCACGCAGTGCACAAAGCTTTAACAAAAGCAGTGCCACCCGCCTAACTAGCCAACAAATACCTAACTACCTAGTAACATTGTAAAATTATAAAGGATGAAGCACTAAACTATTAAACATTACACGTTAACTTATCTCCCGTTATTATGCGCCTTAATTGAATTTACAAGGAGCAAATAAGCAAGGGATGTTCATCAGCATCCTCCGAATGGTGGAGATGAAGAATACTTGATATGATACAGCATGACATCGAGGGAGGGATGGTTTATTTTGCCATGTACCTAGGTCGCGGTTGGATCCTTTGTTGTTCCAAGAGCGAGTACTACACATCATTGATGAAAATTACTGGACGCCAACAAGCGAATAGTTGTGTACCCCGTTTAAGATGTCAAACACGAAGCCACAGTAGGAGGAATAGGACACAATTGAGAGCAAATCATCTGCGTACTCCGCATACTAGCGAACTAATTTTCATGTATTACGTGTGATGTGAGTGAGTGTAGTGAACCAACAGAAAATTACAGCAAAATCATGCTTTGCGAACCCCCATCGACCAGTTGCCGGACAAAGGCTTAGATAAGATATTTGCCAAGCACACATAGGCGCTCCCGAGTAGAATCCTAATTTCTCAGGAACATCCAACAAAATGGCAATCAATAGAATCGCAGTAGTGATTTCATTTTAGTTGCATGTTAGCTGCCAAGTGCGGAAGGTATTGTCTGATACGTAATCAACACGCATTTCACAAAACGCTAGCTAGTCGTTGTCGTCCGTTCGCTTTTCTTCTGCACAAGGATGCAAAAAAAGGAGTATTCTACCTATTCAGAAGGTAATTTAATTAGTGTAAACAACAGGGATGGTATGTATGTTCCTGTATATCTCTATATAATTTATATATATATATATATATATATATATATACGTGTGCGTTGGTCTATGAAGATTTTGTGGTTCACATGCTACACTGTTAGCATGTAGGCGGAGTAGCAGACAGCTAGTTTCCAATTTTCTAACATGTTCCCTGAACCTTTATTTTGCCATCGAATGCAGATTACACCCTTTCCGTTGGATAGTGAAAGGAGAGAGACTCAAAAACTGTGCACTGAACAAGGAGCTGTATGTAGTGGAAGTTTTCCTGCTGATTATAAGCCAATGGTAATGATTAATTGAAACAAACAATAAAGGACTACTTTATGGTATTCTCATTAATTAATTTGATAGGATTAATGGACTTGGTCCATATACTTTCTTCTAAAATGTACATACGATGCAGTTTATTGCAAAATATCGGTAATTTTAATTTTGACAGTTTAGGAAACTGCATTTGTAAGACGCTTGAGCTTTCACGTTTGCTAAAAATTCAATTGATCGATCAGTGTCACTCTTTTATCGCTTCTTCCACCAGCGGTGCTAAAGAGAAATAGCCAGTTGCATGCCACCTCTCCTTGAATTCAACCGCAATACTCGTGGTGCTCTAAATGCTCATCTGTTTACCCTTAAGCCCACCTTCGGACGTACAGTTAAGTTCAGGGTTTCGTTCTTCAGCCGTACAACACGTATATGGAACGGTCTGCCAAGCTCTGTCTTTCCACATCACTATGATCCACAGGTATTCAAGACACAAGCATAGACAACTCCTCTTTTCTTCTCCTTTTTCTTAACGCTCACGCTGTGCCAAGCATATATCCGAACATAATAAGGGTGTACACCCCCCTTTTCGCGTGCGCAAATTATAAAAAAAAGTGAATCTTGTTATCATTTTTAAATTTATTGAGAAATCTTATTTCATGCTTGAGATAAGAAACTGATGCGTGTCTGCCCTTGAAGCACAGTAACCTTTATTTCTATCGCATTAATGCACTGAGAGTATTACAGTTCATTTGTTACTGTTGATGGAAGCCAATGCATAGACCTGACCCTAGTTTGGATGCCGGGGCATTGATGACAATGAAAAAGCGAACGAACTGGCAAAGAATGGCGTGACACTGGAGACAGTCTGCTGCCCTTTGAGCTCTGTTAGGGAATGTATTCTTTCCTTCTTTACCACCAAAGCACAGCTGAGATGGAGCAATTTGACCAATTGTACCACATCGAGAGCGATGTGTCTTTCCTATAAAAAAACAAATCCGCCGAGCGGATCTCCAGATATCGAAAAGACATTTCCAGAGTGGTTGCCATAATCACGGGCCACTGGCCGGTGGGCAGCCACCCTGATATACTGGGAATACCTTTTGCAGGAGCTGCTTAGATGTGAATGAGAAAGAAACTCTTATTCATTTTCTTTGCAAGTGTCCAGGCCTTGCGGATCTTCGTTGAAACGAACTGAGCATTCCCTTCTTTTCTGACCTGAAGGAGCTTTCAGAGTACGGCATCACCGTTTTTATATCGTACCTCAATGCTACAGGTTGGAGATAACTATGCATTATCTTTGTTTTTCTCTTTTCCTTTTCCATTTCATTAGGTCTCGTGAGGACTGTGGCAGCAAAACGGCGCACTAAAGCGCTATTTGAGAACCTCGCAAAGTCGGCAAGGACCTCCACTCTATTTACCTTAAACGAGTTATAATCAGATAGCATTCTGCATTGTTTTAATCCCACATCGGTCAATAGAACCGTCTTGACTAGGTAGATGTCGCTGCACAGCTCGTATAATTGGCCCAAATAGACAGCTTAGTAAAAAACGATGAGGAAATTCGCTATTCCAAAGTGCACGATTGACAAACACCAGTACAATAAGCCAAATCAAATTTTTCGAAGAGCAATGATATTCAATTTCCTGCTATAAGCATTCATCTATCAATGCTATTAAACAGAGCTCTATATGTAGAATTATTAACTATCACCAAACTTATTACCATAATAAAAACAGAAAAAGTACCATTATAAAGTATTCCAGGATTATATCATCCAATTTGTTTTCCAGAGAATATTCCACTGATACGTAAGCGTAAGAAAAGCTTGGTTAGTTATGCATTACTACACTTTTACACGGTACCCTTTGTGCCGACATCACCCAGTATACTCGTAATTAGTAAAACAGAACACAAGTACAATACTTAAGGCAATTACGGGCGTAACTTCACCAGCTCCACTTATGCAATTATTTCATATTTTATTCATAACAGAAAATAAGCCGTCATCATGTTGGTCGGAAGGTGCGATGTGACGCAACGCAAAGTTATACGACATTGAAACGTCGTGGCCCACTTGAGGGCAACGCAGCTCTGATGATATTAAAATAGTGTAGTGTAGCGAACAGTTCCTTAATATCGCTAGCTTATTTTTTGCCTTTAGTTGCATCTCGTTGTTGTTGGCTGTGAAATGAATTTAAATTGCAATGAGCGAGGTCATGCGACTAGCTTGCGTGGTACACGATGTCCTTCATGAAATCACACGGAGAAGAAGTAATGGTACTTTGCACCGCAGCATACGATACAGGCGGCGACATTCCAAATGGTTACCCACACTGCACCCTCACAGACAACTGATGCTGGCTCAAGGCTTTTTCCAGTTAGTACTTGTAGTACTGATGAAGAGCTGGACTAACAAAACAAAAGGGGAAAAATGATTCCAATTAAAATTGTCTGAATGGGAAACATGGAATGCCATATGTCCCGTATCCGTATCCTTTCGGGTGAGGCCTGTCAGCACACGGCACATAAGAATGGCTGGGACCACGATGGCCGGTGGAGCGTAGGGTTGCGGAATGATCAACCAGACAATAACAGGAATGTGCATGTGCACCGGATTCTGCACGTAAGCGCAGAGAACGAGTGAGATGAAGAGAGTCACAGAGAGAGAGAGAGAGAAAGAGAGCAAGACGTGACTTTCTATCATGTTAATAATTTATGTCAACTCAATTTCACTTCCGGCACGTTTTGTCTGGATTACCAAAAGAATTCGCTGGTTGAGTGGTACGATACTTAGACGAGTGCTTCGTTTAGGGTGGTTAACGGTGTTGTTGAAAAGGGTTTACAACCACTTACGCGCATAGTACTTCGAATTTCAAAACGAGACCCCCCCCGTTAGGTACCCCTTATGATTTCTCAATTACAACAGCAGTAGTCATAGTGAATAAAGTGTGCAGTCTTATGGCCAACGTGAGTCTTTCTTTAATTATTTTTCAGTCAAAAGAATGCATCACGAGTGTATGTATGTGTGAGTTGCATACGGGGACAATTGTTATCAGTTGCAGTGCTGGCATGAGGACGGCGGAGAAAAAACTCCGGTAATTATGTTATTTTTTTAGAAGTCTGCCTGTCTTCCGCTCACCGGTGCACATACTCCTTCCCACTATCTGCCATTAGAGGTGCACCGCAAAGATATACGAATGATTGGAGATGAGATAAAGAGCTTATCTCTTTATGTAACTGTCGCTGGAAAACTTTAAGAAAATTCGCCTTCAGTAATTACGCTTTTTCATGTGACATGAATGGAAGGTTGGTTGGTGTGTTTGATGCTAAATAGCAGCTTGTTAACCTTTAAAAATGAGATTCTTTTTAAACATAAATATCAACCCTGTAGATGTTTTCATGAGTTATAGAAAAGGACGTGATGTAAGGTAAAAAACATGTTTCTCCCGCTACGCTACGGTCGCGATACTGAAAGCTAAAATAGGGGTACATCTGCCTATGGAAATAGATATTATTCTCAGTGTAATCGAACTATTTGTGATCAGCATTATAGTAACTCCTCCACCAGCCATTGCTGTTGCTATGTAACTAACACTAGCGAATAAATTATTGTTGACTGACTCTTGTCTTGTGCGTGTAGTGTTTAGTATTAATAAATAAAGTTTATACAAAAATCAAACGATTTTTCCATTATTCATTCCCGTAGAAGGGGTGTAGTAAATACTGATATTACTGGGATGGAAAAGTTAGACTAGTTGTTTTGTCGATACCATCTACACTGACGGATCCAAGATGAAGTTTTATAGGCTTCCTGACTCGACTAGCATTATTCAGGCAGAGATTCTAGCGATAAGAAAGGCTTGAAGGGCATTAAGCCAAAGTAATGAGAAATAGGACAAAAATAAAAAGATTTAAGTAAGAAAAACACTGACAATTCTCTCCAGCATCTTGGAACGTAATCTAGGCTGTAGCTGGCTCTATAAAGATTTACAAGTTGAGATTCTATTAATTTCATTCCTCGTTGAAGGAAGATTGGGTACAGCCTATATCCACCTGGAGACTTATATGGCGCGATTGACCTTACTACATAACACCTTCTGCAGTTGCTGTAAAGAGGTAAATGATAAAGAAACTCTCATACACTATCTTTGCATATGACCGGTCCATATTCCACATTTTGAGCAGATCATTCTTTTACAAGCTGAAAGAGCCTTTGGAATACAGGAGGTTGGTGTTGAATGGCTAGAGGTTGGATTTAAAAAACATTCAAATAATCCTTAATAGTTTTTTTGATGATAGACTATATCAAAATGGCGCACTATTACGCTAATTACGGCTATCGGAATTGTTGCGATGACCACCATTCAACCTACCTACCTATCTACCTGGTCGATACCAAATTATACAAAATCTCTGCAAAAATTGCAATAACCAAAAAAATAAAAATAAAAAAACCTTCAGGTTTATGAACTTGAAAGTGAACATGAAACATTTTTGACACATAACTAATCACTCGAGCGATCAATTCTCTACGTATAACAAATCATATATATGCATGACCTATTATTTTGTTTTAATTTATGTGCAGCTTCTGACTAAATGTTACCTGATGCTGGATAAGAATGCAAAATTCTTGAACAGACCCGGAATATTAACCGATGACAACCATTTTTTTTTTTGCGTAAGCCTACTAAGGATTGTTCCTTCTGATGTAAGCTCCTTTCGCAACGTAAGTGTATTTTCATGTTGATGATGATGATGAAAACATATACTTAGGTTATCAAATTGAGATTACGTGCAACCAATGAAGCCATGACCGTTTTTAATGTCCTTATATATTATAACAGCTACAAAATTTTTTACTCTGTCTATGCTATCAAAGACGGCCGTAAACTCTATAAGCAGATGGTATAGGCATTCCTCTATTTCCGTATGATAATGAGTTATATATATAGTTTTTATGGTTTAGCATCGCTACTAAACTACATAGTTAGTAATTGATATAGTCCGCTCATAATTCCCATAACAATATAATAACCAACCGGTCTCACTGTGTGAATTCATCAGAACAGCTCCTGATATTTCACGTAGGCCACAAAAAACACCACATATACTACTATAGAACCCAATGAGCGTGTGCGTCTGCTCATTATAACTCATCCAAATTGCGTTAATTTTAAATGAATTTGCTCCACCAAATGGACCACTCTCAAAGAGACCTGTTTTGCGATTCTATTTCGCTGTTCAGCGGCATCAAAAGTGGAAGCTGAAAGCTGATAGAGCATCACGTTAAAATATATTGCTTCGATGGCGGAACCGTTAACCCAAACATAGCGCGTTGAAAGGATAATGCTATAAAATACTTCCTCCTTCTACTCCTCCCCCTGCTCTGATATTGTCCTGATGACAATCGACTCATCAGTTTAACAGCTTATTGTCCTGTGTGTTGGTGTACAAATTGAAATTTCCAATTGAAGCGAAGTGCATCGGTGTGCGTCGCGTTTGTTATTATTATCATTTTCGACTAAGGGATATTCACTAATACCATGTAGTAGGTGTGTATTTCGTTGCATATTCATAACATGAATATTCAAGCTATGGTGTCCAGAATTCATCATTGCCCATCAAACTCATAAGCAAAGTATTCGCGTGAATATAAAAATATGTACTATTACCCACAATATGGAAATGAATCCACGCATCGCATTGTAGCTTATTGGTGTTTGTGTTGCTGCTGCATACCAGTTTCTCATCAAAATCCGTAATTAGATTTTTAAATTGCACGCATGTAGTGATGATGATATTATGTCCGAGTGGAAACAACATATCAAGTCGAATGTAGATACATGTGTATGTAACAATTTATTTGTACATAGATAGTTGGAAATTTGAGAATTTAAAAAACTGACGAAGAGTTTAATGTACAGCAATCGCAATGCCTATAGCTACGCATAAGTCTGCTCTCTCGATCCACTAAGTGAGGACTTAGAAAAATATAGCAGCGCGTAGCTACGACATATATCGAAATATATTTCATACGATTATAAATCTTCAAAAAGTTTTAGGCGATCTCAGGTAAATTGACACCTATAAGCAACCTATAATGTCCATGAGCCGCTTGTTATATTCTTGGTTGGTTTGTAATTCTAGCACGAGTTCTAGTAAGGTTGTTTCCCAACTTGACAGAGCAGCGTATATGAGATTTGTAATCGAGCTGTTGAGTATCGATCTGTACATCTTGAGTCACATCCTGGATCTACCACAGTATAGATATTTGGTCGTTTGTGGAATATTCTGACCTAAAACAGGACTTAAAGCGGCCGAAAAGATTAGTGAGTTGCTTGAGTAGCTCACAGTACGGAAGAAAGGATCCGAAGATAGGAAGAGAGTGGGTCTCCTTTCCCGTGGATGTGGCAAACAATACTGATGAGATTCCATTCATCAGGAATTCTTTCATTTTATCAAATTCTTTAGATAAGTTGGTTTAGAAAGTTCTGCAGGTTAAAAAAAAGCCAAATTGCCAGTAATCAGGCACAGCTGCTTTGTAATTCTTTAGTTTACATATTTTAATCTTAGCTTCACTTAGGTGGACGAAGGTGGTTTTTAGTCATTCAGGCTGAATGGTTTGTTCTGGCAGCGGAATGTTGATCTTCATCAGCGTTAACTGGTCTACAGAACAGAACAGAATGTTTAAGGTCACCCTGTTATGAGAAACTATTATGTCTGATGTCAAATGTCACACTGTTATGAGACACTATTATAAGGCACTTCTATATGACACTGTTATGTCCCATGTTAAGTGTCACACTGTTATGAGACACTGTTATATCTCATGGTAAATGTCACACTGTTATGCGACCCTGTCATGCCATCTCACACTTTGTCACTTGTATGTCCCATGTTAAATGTCACACTGTAATGTCAATGTTAAATATAACAATTTTATGCCTCGTTTCCTATAGTTATATTTTATGTGTATATAAATACATATATTTTTTAGTTATTTATTATAAAGGGTGTTTTTTTGGGAGGTTTGTTTTTCCGATAGATGTCGTTTTATTTTATGACAGTTGTTTTGACAGCTCAAAGTGGCATTTCTACTCAGTATTGTTTGGCAAATCATTATGAAAAAAAAAAAAAAAAAAAAAAAAAAAAAAAATGACATTTGTGAAAAATAGTCGTGGTAGCCATATGCCAGAAATTGTGTTTAAATGTTAAATGCCAAAAAATTATCTACCAAATAAAAAAAAATTTTGGTCATTTCATAATTTTATATGTGTTTTATTCAAAAAAAAAAATCGGCAACCTCTTAAAAAAACACCCGTTAGATATAACGTGTGATATAACGTGTTTTTTTAAGAGGTTGCCGATTTTTTTTTTTTGAATAAAACACATATAAAATTATGAAATGACCAAAATTTTTTTTTATTTGGTAGATAATTTTTTGGCATTTAACATTTAAACACAATTTCTGACATATGGCTACCACGACTATTTTTCACAAATGTCATTTTTTTTTTTGTTTTTGTTTTTTTTTTTTTTTTTTTTTTTTTTTTTTTTTCATAATGATTTGCCAAACAATACTGAGTAGAAATGCCACTTTGAGCTGTCAAAACAACTGTCATAAAATAAAACGACATCTATCGGAAAAACAAACCTCCCAAAAAAACACCCTATATATCTATTTTTTTATTGTAGGGGAAAAAATTTTATAAATTCTAGGATATGGTCTGGAATTTCGGAAACTATGCTATTTCTGAAGCGATTCGTAGTTCAGATTGTGCGACTATAAGGCTTGTTGCTATGGAAATTCTGGGATCTGGGTCTGGAATTTTGTGAACTGAACTATGCCATATTGAGATTTTGACAAGTCTGTTCGTGTATCCATCCCACAGACAAAAAAGATCCTGGTTTTCTTTTGTTTCGTGCTCAAAAACCGCGACACAGCCTACCATTTTTTGTACGGGTTTCGCAGTTATAAGGAACACATGATAATTTTAATATTTGTCGCCCCTGACTGATACGGTCCAATGTCTTACTTTTGGCTACCAGACATTTCTCAGACATTCGTGCCAGGTGGGACCGTGAAAAAGATTTGTGGTGTTTCAGGGATTCGAACCTCGAATCTCCTGCTCAGGAGTCTACCGCACTAACCACTACAGTCATGGCATATTAAAGCAAGTGTTAGATTTCCAGTTGGAGATGTATCGTTTTATTAACTAGACGGAGTGTTTAACTACAAAAGATGCAGGATGGTTTGTTGGGGCACAAAAATAAACAAATCGCTTTGTTGGTTTGACTTAACTTTCCTCACCGTTTCTACGGTTGTTTAGCATATCCTTTTTTTCTGCATTCACCATATTTGTTTGTTTTTAAGGACACTTTACTACTATTTTGGCATCAAAGCTATCAAAGTTCTTTTCCATAAAGAATAATACAATAAAATTGTTCGTTTTAATTTTGTAAACAATTAAAAGTTTTTGTTTAAAAATCCAACAGACACATACCCACACAGAGCACACAATTGACAAATGCGCCACATCCCATATTAATTGGATTCAATTTTTTATGAATGCAGCTGCCTCGGAAATTTTTAACGATGGCAAATCGTTAAAAACTCCCAAAAGTCCCAATAAAATGTTATTGCACAATTGACAACAGCACAGAAAAGCCAAATAATATTCTCTTTGTGTGTCCTGCCAGTAATCAAGCAGTCAATGCGAATAGCAATTCAATTCAATTCGATTCAGTCCAATAGTTAGGCAACGGATGGGCATTGATCATGATGAGGCATCTCCGCATTTTATCCTAAATCTGATACCGACACTAAGGCTTAAATGTAACTTCGAAAATGGCCCACATCGCCGGCCATCATATCCCTGGGGGGTTGGGTTGATATCTTCTGCACAGGATGGGAACAATTCGTTCGATTTGCACATCACGTAAAAATAATTTTCAATTTATGCTTTATTTATGAACCGTTAAGCTGTAAATTTCGTGAAAGAGATCTATCCACCAGGCAGCAGATCGGGGACAGATTACGATGCATTAAAGTTTGGTGGATTTAATGCCAATATCTGGCGAAAATCGGAAAATAAATATTCTCTTTTGTTGTGAAATTTTATTCGATTTTTTATTGTGCTGTTTTTTTCGTTATAAAGAGAAGGATATGTACGTGTGTGTATGTGTTTAGCGCCTGTTGGTGTCCTTCGATTGTTTATTGCTGATTACATTTTTTTTCAAGAATAAAATTGACAAACAAAGCAATTAACAACTCTCGGCCATGTAAAGGTGAAAATGCAATTAACCCGCAGTGTATTTTTAATTGCACGATTCGAGAATCATTGGCTAGTTGCGCTAATTGTATGTAACTTCTGGCAACATAAGAAAGAACCAACGGATATAAGTATTAGTCGATTGTGTTTACAGCTGAAACTCATTTATCACATTTGGCCAGCAGGTGTAGGCGCAAGCATCGATCGCAAATTTTTTGTACAGTAATTACGCACCGGATGTCATTTGCTTTTTTAAAGACTAAAAAATATTTCAAAATAGAATAAATTGCTGATGGATTTTAAGATATTCAATTTTTTTGCAGAATTATTGGTAATAATGACAAAATAAATGGATGTAGTACTTGAAGAGAAAATGATAAACAAGAAATCGTAGGAGGTGTTGCTTGAGCCTTGTCTGAGAACTCGCCCCACGCCTGTCATAGAAGCAAACTTCACAAGGCATTTGCCATTATACGTTTTCCTTATTCGTAAAGCAGCCATTGAAAATTCAATGTAAGGCATTCACTTCACAGTTCGGCTTAAAGAAGCAGAACATTTTGCCGCCAATTGGTTTTAAAGCTTGGTTCTTTAATTTATTAAGCAGATGAGTAGCAGTTTTATGTGCATCTGATTAGATGTGACAATTGTACTCAAGTTCAAGGCAAGTCAAGGCAAAGGAACGCCTTGCAAATAGAAGTAAACAGAGCGTTGATTTTTCTTTAACCCTGTTAGAAAACCTAAACATTTCGCAGCGTTTATGGCGACGGTGAATATGTAGTCAGTCATTCCAACTTGTCGTTAGCGCACGTATTAGGATTTGCAAGTTTTTCCGCTTCTTCGGTGCAAGTGCCATTCAAGGATAATGGCTGAAGGACTATTTTTTTTATAATGTACATGCGCTAAAGAAATTATATTAAAATGAGATGATGGAGAGTAAACTATTATAAGTTTCATTGCTAGCCATAAGTTTCCATACACGATACACGCAGGATTATTGCGGAAAGCTGTGTCTTTTGGCGGCTTCACTATATGCAATATTGCTATGTCTGATAACGTATGAGAGGCAGCAAATATGAAATATTTCCACGACTTGAAATGCAATGAGAACGTCAAGTTGACAAAGCAAGAGATGTTAATTATCGATAAACGGTTTGTTTAATGAGAAAATACGGGGAAAAACGTAATCGTATTTAGAAAAAGCCACCAAATGTTCAATTGCAATCAGATAAGAGGCACTGAATGAACAAACTCGTACAGATATATACATTAAAGCAAAAATAACTTGCATATCCATTCGAGTGAAAAGAACTAAAGAACTGAATGACACAAAGAAGTCAAAAGAACTAAATGAATGTCCTTTGGCGAAGTGTGCTATCTATCTCATTCGGACCGCACACTTCCTCGACGGGTTTTTTTCCTCAGCTGATGATTATGCTGCTTCTCTACACCGCATTATTTGCAATGAATGAACTCACAACTATTTGCGCTTTGACAAGGATCTTTTTGATTTTTTGTCTTCTTGCAGGATACGTATTCGAGTACTACAAAAGTGATCCATCATCAGAACAGAAATAGATTCTTTGAGATTCGTCACTTTTTTGTTCCTTCACCCACGAACATGCAAATCAGTATTTCATCTGACTGTGTGTATGAGAGTATGCAACCAACGCTGCCATTGAAGAGAGATTGGTCCAATTGATAGCTGTGCTACTGCTGCTGCTACTGTTGGCTGATGTTGTTTTTCTAGCCGCGCTTTGTAGTCATATCGCTGTGGAGTTTACCCCAAAGCTAATGCAGCCAGAGTTCAGGGCCTGGTGTTATCTCTGGTATTGAAAGCACAAAGGAATTGTCGCAGTCTGTGCAACGAACGAGTGAATGTTTGCACCGTAAAAGCAGGAAAAAGGTCACCACTTTCATTACGGTTGCTTCGTTTACCGCTGTCCAATTCGTCTTTGCTGAGAGTCCTTTGCCTTTCCGTTCACAGCATTAGGTCGGATAACCACTTTGGCACTTTTTCTGTCCGGTTAAGTCGACTATATCACTGGACCAGTATGTCTTTTATGGCTTTAAATGCATTTGTGATAATACATGACATGGTAGTACGAGTCAATCGGAGAGCCACACTTGAGCACTTCTATACAACACATACATGCTGGGATATTTGCGTGCATTTCTGAGCTTTTTTATACTTAAAGAACATTTGATAAGAATAGAAGGATTATCAACAGAAAAGGAGTTTCTTTTGAACACAATGTTGTGACCAGTTCTTTTTACTTGCGATGGACACACTGAACAGGTGTTTTATAAAGAAAGTATTTACTTTAATCGACTAAGCTTTGACAATATTTTACCTACCTATCACCTACTTATCACTCGAAGAGGATGCAAGGTCAATCACTTACTTTAGCTAATTGAAAAGAAACACATAGGTAACTTACAGGTGAACTGGAAACTTCCATGTTATCAAATAAACTGTTAGCCATAAGCTATATTGTCAAATAAAACACAACAAAATTATCTGAATTATCTGATTATTTTTTTTAGACGGTGAAACTTGTAACCGTAAAATTGATGCCAAACTGGATGTCATTAGGCTCCAAATCAGGATAGGTGGAGATATTTTTTGTAGAAGACCGATTGTAGAGCCAAATAATTATATTTTAAGAACAAGCCTTCAACAATTTATATGTAGCCCTAGAAAGTTTCCTGTACAGTCCATTGGTTGCTACCAACGATGTCGTTATCGTTTGCGTAAGCCAGTATCTGAATGGACTTATAGAGGATTGTTCCTCTTGACGTTACGTCAGAGTCTTGGATTACTTTCTCCAACGCTAGGTTGAAGAGGACGCAGGCCAGTCCCTCTTCTTGTCAGAGCCCGCTTTAGATGTTGAATGGGGTTGATAGTGATCCGAAGCGAGCGAAAAAATTGGATTGATTTACTGTCAACAGGAAGGGATACATCGACGGATTATGAACAGGATATGTTAGAAATGACAGCAATAACTGAATGGTACTTAGTTAAGGATTGTGTCAGTCTCGGCCTCGTGTCAGTAAAACATGGACTCTACCCAACTTGAATTAGGATATTCGCTTTCGAGCAAATAAATTTAGAGTATTTAGAATTTAGTTTATATTTAGATAATATATATATAAAAATGAAACTTTGTCTACATGTCTGTATGTTTCTTCACAATTAACTCGAAGACCGTTCATCCGATATAGCTGATTGGATGTGGTGGGGACGGTTGTGGTGGATGTTTGTAGGGGGTTAGTGTGGTAATGGTGTTAAGGGAGTCGACGTGGTGGCTGGCTAGTTATTATTTGTATGAGATTGAATCGATGACCGTGCATTTGATTAATAGTGCTGATATATGTTGGGGGTATCTCAAGGTGGGACTTGAAGGGTCTTGGTTTATGATGGGGGGGTGGGGGGTATTGTGGTGTAGGCATTTGTATATTTACTATACGCGCTGTACATAGGCATTGTCGCAGGAAAGAAACTATGTACTGGGCATATTTGAGATGGCCCTTAAAGAATTAACATCAATGCTGCGCCTGAGGACCAAATAGTATTCGAATTAAACCTATGATCAGTACAGATGGTGCGTACAAGTGAAGGATGGCTATAGATCAGTGAAAAAATATCTGGTCTTAAACAGCGCGCACAAGCGGAGGGAGTCTGTAACAGACAGGTGTAGGCGAAAATGAAGGCAATTAACTAAAGATCATTTTCACTCTAGTTGAGGCACATGTTCATTGCAAACTATAGTGCCACCTTATACAAGTAAGTAAGCCCAACTGTGAAAAAATTCCCATATACAGGGTGTCCCCTAATTCGACAAGGATAAATTGGTAAATGATTCTTGGATATAGATTATATTTTATTCATAGCCTTTGGACCCTAAAGCAAAATTTTAATTTTACCTGCTGCAGGTTTTCCAAATTATCATAAAATCTATAATTCCACAAACTTGTTGTTGATTTTTATTTTTATTTTATTGTTACGTTTATAAGAAAAAAGTAATAAACGTTTTATTTATTACATATTTTCTGGAGAAAATTTACCTCAAAGTCAAAAATTAGCATGGGCAAGATAACTGGCACAGGCATTGAAGTTGGATATCTAAAAGACTCAAATAAGATATAAACTTTATTTAAACGCACTTACAAAGACTAGTATTTCTTCTAAAAATAAAGTTCGAAACGAAGTTTCTACCGTTAGTATTAACAGAGCAATTTCCGTTAACATGGGTCAGGGTACACCAAAGTAAACTTTTTCTTAAATCCCCGATAACTGATGTCATCATTGGAGATAGACCCTTACTGTAGAACGATTTTTTTTTTCTTATAATATATCCAAGAATCATTTCCCAAATTATCCTTGACGAATTACGGGACACCCTGTATTGTAGGGGAGAGTTCAAGACTATAAACTGAAAAATTTGCTCCACAATAAAATAATTTTCCTTTAATTTTTTGTTGAGATGTTTTTGATGAATGTCTTTTTTGGAAAATTATTATTCAAATTTTTACCAAATTTTAATCAAATCCTTCAAATTGGATAATTCATCGAAACTAATTATGAGTCACATCTTGGATGCAGATCAAGTAATAAGAAAAGAGAACATCGCGAAAATGCACCCAATAAAGTGAAAATAGGAAACTTTTCTTCTCGTCTCGAAATTATATTTAATTCATTAATACAAGGGGGCGAGCATGCCAAAGCGTTCGAAGCATTCTTGTTAATTACCCAAAATTGTACGACTATCTGCTGCCAATCCGCTGCCAACGGATACTGTTTCTTCTTCTTTTTTTGTAGCAAGGAAATTGAAATGATATAAAGAGAAAAATGCGAAAAAGAAAGAAGACAGAAAAAGTTTTCCCATTAACGATTGTGATAAGGACGTAAGTAGTAAGAAGCGCAGTTTCTTTTCCCTCTCCAATCAACGCACTCCTCGTTATCACTTCACTCAACTGCCTGACGTAATGTAGCTGAGGGGGAACAAAAACAAAAAGTAGTAGAAAAAATAGGAACCCAATATGCGCCCAGGATAAAATTCAGATTATATTTGCTTTTCATTTCCGTTGTTAATTACGCTGCTGAATTCTATCAAGCGATTTTCTGTTCGGTTCTGGCGAAAGTGTTTTGATGAGGGGCGGATGGAAGTGTGGGAAACAGCAAAGACGTGCCTTATTTTGATCACGTAATTAAAATCCACCACGCATATGAATTAGAATTGGGCTTATGTTGTATCTATTAACATCATCCAAGGATTCCTTCTGTTTGTTTTTCTCACCACAGACATCTTTGCTTTTCATTTTCCCAACGCAATTTTGTTTTGTTCATAAACATTTCGGCGGAGCGCAACAAATAACGCTTTTGCGGATTTGTTAATGTTCCTTTTTGACTGTTGCTTCCTGGTTGTTTGTATGGAGAACTTCCTGAAAGTAAAATCAAGATAGCAAGAGATGTTCGTCTAGTAAAATTCATACGTACTTCAAGTTTGGACAAGTGTTTGTTGGTATAGTATACAGATTATGGATAAATTAAGTAACGAGAAAGCAGATATAGAGGACACAAGTTCAAATGAATTGTCCAACCAACAAGGATCCTTCCTTGAACATTTTCCAAGAAGTAAAACAGAAAAAAAGTTCCCTCAAACAAATCAAAATGAAACTTTCCTGTGCGTGTTATTGTCTGCTGTAACGCAGCTAGTCATATAGAAATTCGTCAACGAAAGGACGACATGCGAACAAAATAAAAAAAAAGAGTAACAGCAAAAAAAAATAAACTCTTAATGACAGAAGAGAGTCACCATGACAATGACGAATTATTAAGAAAAAAAGGAAAATTAAATAAGAAAATGAAGTCAGAAAATAAAAATGTGTGAGGAAAAGTCTTGATCATGCTAAACATAAATTTATTACTGGACTCATAGTAGTACAGTAGCTGTCAGCTAACTAAAAGCGGAGTGTACACCCAAACTTTCCGCTGTTGTCGGTGGTGGAAAAAAATATCTTTGTTCCAGACACAAAGGACATACAAAGAAAAACGAAACAAAAAGAAAAACCAACGCCAAAACATGCAAAGAGAAAAAAGTTTCGTTTTGATTGTGCGTTCTGTGCCTTGTCCGTTGGGTTTTTTGTGGTTTGTTCCGCAGAGGAAAAACGTCTTATTTCATTTCTACCATGATTTCGCCCCAATCACACCCAGTTACCTACTTTCCATTTTAGTTCTTTGCACAATAAAGATAGAAAGATAAAACTTATTGATGTTAAGTAGATTAAACAATTAGCGCAATAGGTTAAAAAGGCATAAAAAGCCCCTTAAAAAAAATAAAAAAACGGAAGAAACATTGAGAAAACGCTTACTTGTGATCAAATGGATAGTGGCCTGTGAAGAGCAAAACGGCTATTTCAATATCTGAAGCTTTTTGCGCAGTTAAAACTCAATCGCTGCCTAGAAGAAGAAATAATTTGTTTACCACTAAAAAAAATGTGTGTTTTAAAGCCTTGCTAGTACCTCTTAAGACGTTCAAAGTCGCATGTATCATATATGATACATAGAGCGTATAAGTGTCCTGTCTTCAGACGTTTATTTATAAAATATGATTGCTAGCCCGAAGGTCGAAGCTTATATTCATAGGTCATGAAAAATTTTCAGCAAACGTGTGTACATTTGTACGGATGAACGTGTATACGTTTGTCGTGTCGTATATCTCAGCTTCTACCATTCAAAATTTGATGGGGCTTCTTTTAAAACAATTGGTTAGCGCTCGGCTTGCGATAGCGTCATTTTTTCATTCATAGGGGCTACTACCCCTGAGAAAACTGAAAAAACTACTAAATCTACGCATCTCTATCGATGTTTTTAAAACCTGAACGTTTGCAAAGTAAAATGTGATTTTTTCAGTCTATTCTAGAAATTCGCTTGTGTAACGTTGCATACTGTTAGGCTTCTAAGACAAATTCTTTAGACTGAATTACAACTAAATGTGTAGTCACTCGCATATCAGAATACATTAGCTCGTGTGTCTATAGTAGTCGACAGTTTTTGGTAGGAACTCGTATATCTCGGCTTCTACCAGTGAGAATTTAGTGAGGCTAGTTTTAAAACATAGAATATACCCTGTCAAAATACCTATAGTTATTTTCATATCCCTTCTTTGCAGAGGTGTCAATCCTCTAGAGGGATCCATGTCCAGCTTAGGCCAAACCTGTTTCGCTATAGTACATGTGTACTATACTTTCCGGTAGCAGTTGAAGGTTTGTGCCATTTCTAGACAGTTTGTCTGCCTTGCAGTTGCCAATGATATTAGAGTGACCGGGGACCCAGACCAGGCGGATGTTGAAGTACTCGCCCATCTCCTTAAGAGATGTGTGGCAGCCCATCGCTGTACCCTCGACGTCATCGAGAATGAATCCAGCGATTTGATTGCCGACTGGATATATTATACTAAAGAGCAACAAGTCAGCAGGGCTTTTATATCCTCTTGTAGAGAGAGCTAGGGAAGCAGAAAGTTGCCCCGATATGTGGAAGGAGGGAATACTTTGAAAAGGTAGTCTTATGGAGTGTGAAAACTGGAGAGGCATTTACGTTCTTTCTGCAGTTGCAAAGGTAATAGTCAAAGTAGTACTTGAGGGAATTAAGGAACATCTGGAAGATACGCTCGATGCCGAACAAGTAGGTTTCTGCACTATATCCTCCTTGGTAGATCACATCAACACCCTGCGCATCATTATTGACAAGGTGCGTTGAATTCCGGTCACCACTTCACCTGCTGTTCATCGATTTTGAGAAGGCACTTGACAGTGTCAACAGACAGTTTATCCGGCTCGCCTTACGCAGGAGAGGTATCCCCGATAAACTAATAGCTACTATATATGTAACCTGAGATGGCTCTAAATGTCATGTGCTGCATAGGGAAAGTTGTCAGAGGAATTGGAGATCTTAAGTGGGGTACGACAAGGTTGCATTTTATCGCCGATACTTTTTTTTGTTGGTGACTAGCGATGTCCTTCGCGCAGCTTTATCTACTGGAAACGGAGGAATTCGTTGGACTCTTACATCTCAACTCAAACATCTGTACTACGCTGACGACGTTTGTTTACTCTCACACACGATTATGGAGATGCACCAAATGACAACAAATGTGGAAAGGGAGGCGGGTTTGAAGATTAATACTTCCAAAACCAAAATCTTCAACCTCGCCATAATTCAGTAACTCAAGTTAACATTTCTGGACAACCGATAGAGGGAGTAGATATCTTCCAACATCTTGGAAGTATTGTCCCGATCGAAGGTAGAACCGAACAGGACATTGACATCCGAATCGGCAAAGCAAAATCAGTGTTTGGAATGATGTCCGTGATATGGCGAAGCAATGCGATCAGCTTAAATAACAAGCTGCGACTGTTCCGTTCAAATGTTGAATCTGTGCTGTTGTATGGGTGCAGCACTTGGAAGTTGACCGCTACTATCACAAAAATATTACAAACGTTCGTAAATAGGTGCCTTCGGAACATCTTAAGGGTTTTCTGGCCTAACCGTATCTCAAACGAACATATTTACCAGAGAACGGGTCAGGAACCAATAGGCACATCCATCCAACGACGGAAGTGGCAGTGGATTGGTCATACACTCCGGAAAGGCGACATTTCCATAGTAAACTACGTAATGCAATGGAATCCGTTATCTCAGGATGATAGAAGAACGGGTCGTCCGAGAAATACATGGCACAAAACAGTTTAGGAGGAGTCACGGCAATTGGGTAAGAGTTGGAGAGAGCTGAAGCTCATTGCCAGGAAGCGCACGCCATGGCGCGTAGGCGTAGTAGAGGCCATAGGACCCACAAGGGGATATAGGACATAAGAAGAACGAAGAAGAAAATTCCCAAATGGAACTTTGTATTTCTACTAAAAAGGTAATAAAGAAATTCCATCTTAACCTTTTGAAATTTGTTGAAAAGGAAACCTTGACTATGTAGCGTGAAGTAAAAACTTAGCGCGTGAACAAATTGTTTGAACTTTTTTCATTTCATTATGCGAACAAAGACAAAAGTTTAACATTTGCAAAGGAAAAGTTTCTGGATTTTCAAAGCAAAAGGAAGAGATGAAGAAATTGAAGAACTTTTCTATTGTTATTAATTGTTTTACAGCATTAGCATCTTTAGATTCTGTTACGCTATTACGCATTCCACAATTCTGCTGTGGTAACTTTGGTTGTATTCCGTATACGTGCCCAATTCGGGCACTTTTCGCAAAAACCTTCCTCAAGAAGTTTCATTTGCTACAGCTTTTAAAGGAAGTAGTAGTACAGTGGGAACTACGTGATGTGGTGATGCCGCCTTGAGTCTTGTTTTTAAACTCGCACCCTGCGATAAGCAACCTGCAATGGTATCTTGTAATCTGTTGCCAATTTTAGGGATATGCAATCAGGTGCGTCAGAAATCGAAATTTCTCAACAATTTGTTTAAAATTTCTTCAAACTACTTGTCATTGAATTTTGAGGATTTTCATCGGAGAGAAAAGTCAGCTTAGTAATTTGCATTTTCGAACTAATATTTGAAGCTAAAAGCTAACACCAAATTGTACGGCATAGTTTGCTTTTGTTCTTGCGAAGTAAACTTTGTTGTTGTTTACCAACAGCAGACTTTGTTTCATTCATTTTCCGTCCTTTTAATTGTTTGTCATTCAAATGCAGCGAATAAAGTTGATTGTTGTTATGATTCAAACTTTAATTAAACGTAATATTTCTAAAGTTTGACAAACGAAAACAAACAAGTAATTACAAGTAATATGCAGCTTGCGAAATTACAGTGCAATTACTTTGACACGTTACGCTATTAGAAACTTTTTTTGTAGTTACTAATTAGTTGACAGGGCATGAAGAGTTTTTATGAATAATATTCACGTTTTTGTTTACAAAATTTCATTGTACGAATAAAATCATGGTGATTATATTTCACTATAGAAATAAACATAAAAATAAAAAGACTTTAAAAATAAACAGCCGTATGGACTAAAAACAGATGGACAACTAAGTAAACGAAAACAAGAAACCGATAATCGATAATGCCGCAGTAAATTTTTCACAAATGCGCAATTACAATGCAAATTAAAAACGAATCTCAACTCGGGACTGGAACTGGCGCAGTGACATAGTCCCAAAAGAAAAAAATCTATCCCAAATCGAATTAAAGGCAAATGTCTTATGTCCCATTTAAGTGGGTCATAAGTCCCAAAGGTAAATATTAGGACTTACGTGCCGGGAACTTATATCCCTGCGCCGACGGATCTATGGGGTGGAAAGGGTGTGATAGCCCGCCTACTAAAGGAGCCCCGACAAAATACTTTTCGATTGCAATTTTTTCCACATAACAATCTTCTATACACCAATTAGCTATGTCACTCACCCACAGAGTGGCTCCAGTGATGAAATATCATCAGAATAACAATTCAGTGCGAGACAAGTTTTAATAGAGACATAAACCATAATGGGAGCAACGATTTTAAAAAATATTGAAAAATATTTGAATTGTAAGACAATTGACTTAAATTTAATAACACAAACTAGGTGCCGGGCTATAGCCCCACTCGTTCTCAAATAAAGCGTTCCAAAGGTTACCCAAAATACACGTAGGAATGGCGCTCAAATAAAATGTCAAGTTCTTTTTTATGGCACCCTTTAAAATGATAAATTATTAAAATGTCATCTCGACTCAGACACCATACAAAAACCTGACTATGAAACATATTGCGAGTGTTGTTATTGTTTATTTGTTATCTGTGATTGAATTTATTAAATTAAGTGTTATTTTGGTAAGTGTAAGGTAATTCACAAAACAATTACGGAAGTGATTCTCGCCATAGCGCAAATTTCGGAGCACGTAACAGTTTTTTGTTTCAACCGAAGCGAATTTATATATTATTTTTTTAATTATTGACGCAGTGGCTAAATGGTAAGTGAATAGTCTTCTGAGCAGGAGGTACGCGGTTCGAATCCCAGACAACACCAAAAGTATTTTGCATGGTCCCACCTCCCGAGAATGTCTGACAAACAGCTGAGACTCATAACTTAACACGGAAAGCTTCTCAATTCGCCATTCGAACACGGCATTAAAATTTAGGTGTCTTCCATTTGTGTGCAAAAATATACATGCACAGCACAATTGGTCGAATTAGAATTCTGGGATTCGAACGTTGAACTTCCCGCTTTATAGTCCAACACTCTAATCACTTGAGAAACGGCGCATGTTAATGTATGAGGTGTATAAACGGACGTCCATTAATAACTCAATCTTAATGAAACAAGCTAGCACTGCTATCTTAATCATTCATTGTATGTTTCTTCTCGAAATAAGCCCGAAGCTCGAAGCCCCATGTACTTTCTTTTGCTCTCATTAACGTGCAGCCCCAGATTTCGTGCCGCATGCTCGATCTGGATAAAAGCTTCCTGTACAACCCTTTGATTTCTACCAACGATTTCAATATCGTCTGCGTAAGCCAGTATCTGAATGGACTTATAGAGAATTGTTCCTCTCGCCATTATCATAGGTAGTTTTGGATAACTTTCTCCAACGCCATGTTAAAGAGGACGCAGGCCAGTCCATCCCCTTGTCGGAGCCCGTTATAAATGTTGAATGGACTTGATAGTGATCCGGATACTACTTGGCTTATAACATTGGTTATGGTCAACCTACATAGTCTTGTAAGTTTATTTGTGATGCCGAATTCTCTCATGGCTTAATTAAGCTCTTCTCTGGCTATGATATCATAGGTGGCTTTAAAGTCTATTTAAAGATTATGTATGAGTTTTGAAACTCTAGACATTTTTCCATCACCTGCCTAAGGGTGTAAATCTGATCAGTTGTTGATTTGCCTGGGATGAAGTCGCACTTGTATGGACCAATGATGAATAAAGTATGGGTCTATCCTATCTTGAAGGACTTGAATCTGATTCGCGGATGCTGTTTGTCTTGATGATGAAATCCGCGCTCGGAGCACCATATCAACAAAATAGTGGTCCTAGTCGACGTTAGCGTCTCGGTGGTTTCGTACCGTCAGCAGGTACGGGTTGGTCTATCTGGTCTACCAGGTGGTTTTGTGGCTCGAGTTCTGTACAGTGAGCGTACGTTTCCTGAGAAAATTCCTTAATCGTTTAGCCGTTTTCGTTGCCGTGCCCGTACTTGAGGAAATTTACCAACGGCCACCACGTGAAGGTTTGATCGCACTTCTACCAGTCAGAGATAGTTGCGGCCACATGAATTTCTGAAGCATTCTCTCTTATTCTCCCTACTCTGCTGATGCCTGACGCCATATATAGATTATAGCACGTACAAAACGCACACAGCATAGAAAGCAGCGCAGCACATTGCACACAGCCATTATGATACCGCTATATGGCATAATGTTCGTACAAAACACAGCACAGAAAATAGCGCAGCGCACAGTGCAACACACAACCCAAAATCAACGCATTCATTCGACCGCTTTTTCGTCGACTTTAGTTATTTAGTTTCAAAATTGGTCGCTACGAAAGGGCCTTTTTATTTAAACGGGATAATATATGCCTATGTTTACCCTGAAAGTCCATTCTAAATACTGGTTAAAGAAATTTTGAAAGCAATCTAGTAGTTTCGAAGATTACCTCCTAAACACAAGCCAACATTACCTCTTTAAATATTAGTATAGATAATATGTGAGGGTCAATCGAGCAATACGTATGAACGAGGTCATTGGTTTTTACGTTGCACTATTAGTACCAATTATAATAATTATTGTTATGAATTATGGCTAATGTGAGACAAACAATTTAGTCATTGTCTGTCTGTTCATAACCGAAACGACATTCGTCAACAGCATCATTATTGTTCTCAATAGTATGTTAGAGAACTTCTGTGTTAGTTTTTTTCGGTTAAAAAAAATGCCAAAAAATCATACAGAATATAAATACTCATTATGGAGCGCAAAAGTTTAGTTATAAGTTGATCTAGCAAGTTCTACATTCATTCGTGGTATACACAGTCAACCGCTTCCAAGTTATTTTTCCGATGTCTGTATTCGGTAATAGTTGCGCTTTTGCAGCTACAATCGTAGTTCTACTGGCCACTTTTGTAATAACATCAGCTGAAGATGAAGGATTAGAAGCAGAAACTACTGCAACCATCACCCAAAAAAGTTATGCACAAACGGAATTGTTAGCAGATATCGTTGTGCAACATCAGGATCAACATGATAATGTTTCAGAGAGAAAAGCGCGAAATATCTACTTTGCACCTCTTGGTTACCATCGCCATGGCGGTTATTACTACTACCCGAAATACTACGGTGGTTATTGGGGATTTTATCCATACTATCGATATGGATATCGTCGTGGTTATTATGGTTGATTTAAGTATTAAATAAAGTATAAAAAAAGTGAATAAAATTTGTGCTGGCTAAAGTTTTCTTGAATTGAGTTTTTCTTTCGTGTAACCGGAAAAATAATCAGCGTGGTTCATGTAATTATTTTTTGAACTTAATCTGTATAAGCTTTGGTGCATGAATGCACTGCGCTTATCTTTTATACTTGTAAAAAAAATGAGTGCAACTTGCAAAATCCTTACAACTGCGACGAAATAGTTAAGGAACCACATGTCTTGTTATAGATGAAATCTCGCGACCTACTTTTCAATTTAGCACATTCAGGCAACCTTAAACCGTAAAACGATATGCATATGAGTGGTATTAGTGAACACATTTTAAGCAGCTTAAGTGGGCTCATCAAAGTATAATCTAAGGATTTCAGCGGATTTCACTGCAATTATACATAAATGGAGTCTTAAAAGCTTGATACTATGCCATACATCCTTAAAAATGAATGTGGGGAAAAATAGAAAAATGAGCAGCCATGTATCAGAACTTAGGAATGCATTCTTGGGATTATGTTAAGTATTTTCTTGAGTTACAAAAACCTTGAATTAATTTGGTTTTTTATTTTTGTGCTAAGGGGTTTACAGGGTAGAGATTACTATCTCTTGGTTTCGGTTTTACATTATATTTAAAAAACTTCTTACACGAAACCGTAGCTTTGCTTTGATATACTTTGGCTTTCGGCATGATGATGGTAAAAGCAATAAAAAAATTCTGAAAGAAGTCTTTTCCATTTCGATAATTCGACGTTTATAATCACATTTCTTTCCACAGGCGTAGGCCTATCCTGGCCTCCTGCAATAAACCTCTTCACCGGTCCTGATTTCGAGCTCATGTCAATCAGTTTGGCATATAATCCTACCGCAAAAAATTTCCGAGCTGAATCTTTTTCGCTCATGCGAACTAGGAGTCATGCCCACCGGATACTACTAAGCTTAATTATCTTCACGGTGCCGTCATCGCGATAGTGTTGTAGTTATAGTGTCTTTCTCACATACGGGGCTAACAATACTCCAGAAGGCGTTCCTTTTTGGACGCGTCTGAGTAGTCCAAGTGGTTTTCGCTATGCTACCAAGTCATCGATCCATATATAGCCCATGGTATGACCATTATCTTTGTACACCAACATCTTGGAAATTACGGTTAAATTCTAAGATTTAAATACGCTTGACATGCTAAAGTAGACTTTGTTGGCTTGGTGGCAAGCGCGCGTGTAATTTCGATTTTTAACGGCTGCTATGATTGACCTGAGTTATTTAAAGGATTTTACTGCTTTCTTAGCTCGCAAACGTGGCCACCATATACAAATAATTTCATTTTCTCTTATTAATGCGCAGCCCCTAGATTTCTGGCAGCCCGCTTAATCTGGATGAACTATTATTGTACAGCTCTAAGTTTCCACAAATGATTTCAATACTGTCTGCTATATATGATTGCTCTAATCGCTGTGACTCGGATCACTTTCTGCAACTACAGGCTAATGAGGATGATAGTTAGATCATCCTCTTATAGAAATAATTTGATGATGTTGATTGGACTCACTTGATTACTTGTCTGAACGTCTGGTTTGTCTGCTCCTTGGGCTATAAACCGTGCGGTGCGGATGAATTAATTTTTTTATTTGTAACGTAGATATAACTTAACGGTAATATGACGCAAATCCAAAAAAGAAAAAGGATAAATTTATTCATTAAAGGTGAATTTAATTTCTTAAGCGAGTATTAAACATCCTTCAAAAATACCTTAGGTATTTATTATGTGAGCATCTGTGCATAGTCATCCGGCCGCTTAGGAATACAAGACAACAAAACGGATGTTTGTCTTATCTTCAAATTTGCATGTAGTCGTCGTACTTTTCCAGATGTTATCAACGCATGAAGTGATTTCTTGTTATATTCCGTTAACGATGTCGGACCGTGTAACAGCCGCTCAGAATCCTTATTTTATCATAGAAGCGTATTTCATTAGTATTCGGATATTCTACAGGATCTCTCTTTCTCCGTTGTGTGACCGTCTCCCACAGGCCTCCCGGGAGAAATTAGACATTTTGTCAAGGGAAGAAAGATAAAAATCAAATTTCGTTTTTTTTTCTCTTTTTCTTCAAACAGTCCCCGTCAAATCAACAAAGTAGAACGACAAACGATTAAGGGGCCGTCGGTTGTCTTACTTTTATGTAAGTAGCGAGGACCCGCTAGGACGGTTCGCTTTATACCCTGAAATGCGTATTTGTTATTCGTGTTTTGTAATTTCTCTCCGTCATTTAAAATTAATTTCACATTACTTTCGGACACTCGTCAGCCGGTTTCTTGCCTGACGGCTGCCAAACACAAAGCAGTAAACTTATTTGCTCCATTAAGTGATTTAATTTGCATTAAAGCAGCTTGCAATGCTTTGTCTTTATTAAATGCGTTAATATTAATTTGCCTATGTCTTTCTGTCTTTCTGTCGGTTTATATGTCATTCTGTCACGCTTTATTCATTCTATTGCTGTGAGATGACGGTCTCGAACGGTTGTTTGTGGAAGACTTTTCGGAGGGTTTAATGGGGCTTAAGTGGAATCTTGGTTTAGGCGGTCTTGAGGGCGTCTTGAGATAGTCTTAATGGGGTATTGAGTGGGGTCTTGAGAGGGATCATGAGTGGGGTCTTTGGGCGCGTCTTAAAGGGTTCTTAAGGGGGCTAGAGGTGGTTTGATGGCGTCTTGGAATTTTGAGAGAGTCTAGAGTTGGGTCCTTAGGAGATTTTAAGAGGGTCTTGATGGGTTATTGAGGGGAGTACTGAGGGGGTTTTGAGATGGTATTTAATGACGTATTGAGGGATCTTAAGATATTTTGGTGACCTTGAGGGTGTCTTTAGGTGGTGTTGTGGTCTTGAGGGGGTTCTTGCGGTGATTTTTAGGTGGTCTTGGGTAGGGCTTATGGTAGTTTTGTAGCTGTTTTAAAATAGCCCTAAGTGCGGTATTGCCAGAGTCTTGAGGGGCTCTTAAGATGGTTTTAAGGAATTCTTGAGGGGCGGTCTTGAGGGTGCCTCGAGAGGGTTTTGAGAGAATCTTTAGTAGGCTCTTGAGGGAATTTTGAAGGAAGTCTTGAGAGGGGCATTGAGTTGGTCTTCGGGTTTTGGGGAGTTTTGCGAGGGATCCAGGAGGTTTAAGGAGGGTCTTCAGGGGGTTATTGAGGAGTTTTTGATGGGGTTTTGAGGGGATATTAAGGGATTTTTGAAGGGGGTCATAAGACGGAATATAAAGGGGTCTCTAATGGATTTTGAGAGGGGTCTTGAGTAGGTTTTGCAAGGGTCGTCGTTAATGGGGTCTTAAGGTGGCATTGAAAGGATCTTAAGGTCTCGAGTGTGTCTTGATGGGTTTTTTTGAAGTCTTTTTGGAGTCTGTCGGTGTATTTTGAGGACCTGTTGGAGGTTTCCATATTACCATCCCATATTTATGTTATTGAAGTTATATATACAATTTCCATTAAAAACTAAAAAGTATAAAATAAATTAATATTTAAAAAAATGCTGTAATGTATAACTAGCGGACTACTAGGTAGAAAATAAATATTGTGGTAGATATGGTGCAGCAAGAACTGTTATAAAATAAATGAAAATTGCTGCAATGTTTATAATGGAAATCTGGAATATTTGAGGCTCAAAAAAAGCATAAAAATTCAAAGCACCACGCTTAGCCATTGAGTCTGTTTTAACCTGCTTTTAACTTAAGAAACTTAAGAAAAAAAAAAAAAAATGGAAAGATAATTTTAACGCAAAAAAAGGAAAGGGAAAAAGCCTAATTATCGGGTTAGTAGTCTCTTTAAAGTAAGATTGAGATGCGATGAGCTGTTATAAAAAATCACAATCAAATATATATCGGCTGTAGTTTTTTTTATAATTTGCACCATTTTAATGCTAGGCTATATATGCTTTCATAGCCTAGGCGTTCAGGTTAAGGATAGGAACAGCGCAGATGTCTGTGAGCTTGTGCTTTGAATGCTTGCGTATCATATCGATGCGGAGATACAGAGCTTGGCAAAACATTTTATATGCTTGTTGTTGTAAGATAGTTAGTCTAAACTTAACAGTACGTCAGTAAACTGGTGTTCCAGCGGAGCTGATATCCAAACCAAACAACTAATGAATTAATAGTGGAAGTGTTGGATGATGAAACTATACAAAACTGTGCCCCAGATATAAGAAAGGAGATATAACAACGTGCAGAAATTACCGTCTGATTTCTCGTGATTAAATGGCAAATATAGACGAGATGAAATGTAATACAAACCGCAGCTCATTCTTGGCAAAGCCGATGGGAAAAGGTGGCATCCTAATTTGATGTTCCTTGTTAGATGTCGAGAAAGAGACAACCAATTGATTTAATCCTCTTAACAGAATTGAAAAAATTGTAATGCAATGCAGCTTTTTCTTCGGAGCTTATTAAGTTATATAAGTTTACCCTTCGTAATATTCTTAGCTGTTGCGACTAATTCTAATGCATTTAAAAATTCACATTGTACTTTGGTTAAACTTAAACGAAAAAAATGTTATACTTAATTAAAACCGCACCAATCGTGACAAGAATGGCAAGCTAGTTGGAGGTCTTCATATAATCAGCATAAATGGGCGATTCCATGATCATTTCATACCCATAGTGTACTCGCCATGTCATGTAATGAGAATATGCAAATTGTTCTTGCTCTAAGGAAGAGAATTAAAAATGTAAAGATAAAATGGACAGGGCAAACGCACGTCAAAGCGAAGAGATAGCGACAAAAACGCGTCCCTTTTCTTCCCCTCTTTAAATGTCAACCTCTTTATTTTTATTTTTTTTTTTTACGAAGGAAATTTTATTACAGTTTTCTTTTGACTATCCCCTCTAATCAGGGGTTGTGTGATATTGCATACAATACGCTGCAAACAGCAAAGATAATGAAAACTTTAGTCCAGTTTAATACGAGTTAAGGAGAATTATATATATTTACAAGTATGCTTCAAGAAAGAAAGAACAAAACAGCATAAAGCCATGCAGACAAAACAAAAATGCTTTCTTCTAGCTTGGACAATATTAAAAAAAATAAAAAAGGGTTGCCAGATGTCTCTTAGGTGCACAGTAAATATTTCTTACGATTTTGCATTTAATTTGTAATTAAATCACATAAAAATTATTTGCATTTAAGAGAATATTAGTTCTTAAATACAGCTAAGCTTTACATATTAAAATATAATTAAATTTTTATATATTTACTAGCTGAATACCCGGCGTTACCTCCCAATCTTCCATTAGTGAGGGGTAGAAAATAGAATGATATTTATTCAAATTATAAAATAATATAAAAAAATATACTGAATATAAATTTAAAACAAAACTTGGTTTAATACAATGTTTTTTGTTTCACCTTCAAGAGCAAGAATAAATAAACTCTTAGGCGAACCCATCCTAGAGCAAGCAAAATTAAATTGTCACTGGGAAAAACTTGGCGATCTCAAATCTATACTCCGCAGTACTTAATAAACTGTCCGACTTATTGATCGCCATCGAAAACGCAAGTTTTCGTGGAAATTGCAATCTCTTAAATTTAAAAGGTAGATCCGTCGAAATGAGTACTATCCGTGGGGAAAAAATCTGTTTCACACTGTTCCACCCCAGCGCCACCTATCGGGTCCAAATTTTGTCCACGACTTTCTTTTTATTTAAATATTATATGGTGTGAATTTGAGCCAAAACGTTCCATAAATAAGAATTTTCGGGAAAAAACGATACCAGCTGATTTGTGAATCTAAACCATCCAGGGCGTCACCCAAACGCATACAAAAAAATTCATTCAAATCGGTCCAGCCGCTTAGGAGGAGTTCAGTGACATACACACGTACAGTAGAATTATATATATAAAGATAGAAAAATTAATTACATTTAAGAAAACATTAATTTTTTAATGCATTTATTTTTAAATTTCTTAAATTCTCCGTTAAATACAAAAACGGTCTTTTAAATTAAACTTTTGAGTAATTTTCGTTAAAAGTCTCATTAACCGAACTATTTAGTTCGATACTTTTTGGTAGCTATTGTACTTTAGCCATCATTACTCGACTAAAATCCAATCGGTTGTTTCCTTTATTATGAAGACAAACAATGAGTGAAACACCCCTTTTATTTTTTTCTAAATAAATAAACAACTACCAGTAAGAAGCAATAATTCATGCATTGTTGACATAAACTTTGGTACTTCTAATTTTTTTGATTTTAATTATGATATTCATGTTGCCTGCATGCAAGTACTATCACCTGTCATCTTGGCAACCCACTAACTATTAACATTAACTTTCCGTACCCTTCAAATGCTTAGCATATTATATCTCGTAGCAACTGTCAACACAAAGTGAACCTTAAAGTTCAAGAACACCATTAGCATTAAATTTTAAACATCAAAGACGACAACGTCCACTCGACCTAATCGCGACCAAAGGACCAAACTGTGTCGTGCTTTTATGCGTCCGTCGTTGACGTCCTCCACTTCTTCAGACATTGAAATTACATGCATAGCAAGGCAAGCTTGTTTAAAAGTTCATGGGAATGATTTAAAGAAATTTCTCATCGCACATCTTTTCGTGTTGTAAGTCGTGTCATGAGGACAAGACGACGAAATTAAACCTCTCGTACCGTTCTCTCTTGGAATGTGCTGGTGATGCTGCTGTAAAAAATCAAAACCACAACTTGAAGTGTATAAAAAATTCATAGAACTCCAAGGAGTTTATTATTTATTCCAAGAAAAAGACTCGCTGCAAATAAAAAAATGTATTCGGCGACAAAAAATCGCCGCGGCAATGTATAAGGAAGAGCGAAAAAGAATCCAATCTTATCTTCAAAAGAAGGACTATTTCTGTAATCGCTTTTAACTAAATTTTTTATAAATAATTCGAATACATATACGTAAAACGTGTGAATTTAAAATTGACTTTTTATTTTCTGAAAATAAAGTTCCATCGTCCTGCATCCCTTTGCAGACAATGAAGAATGTGGTTTGAGGCAGAATAATAGTAGCTTTTGAAATTTTTCAGTTTTACAAAACATACCGGTGAACTAGAACCATTCCGTAGGACTATTTAGACATTAACATAAAATAGAATTGAATATAAATTAAATGAAAATGCAAATTATGTGTAGACGTTATTTGACAATAGGTCTCTACCAAGTCCTATTTGTGGCCAAATTTAATTTGCCGATCGCCGCATCCTACACTCCCCAGTACAAATTCAAAATTCGTCTTACAACATTTGACGAAAAAGAATGTGTAAAGTATTTACAAAAAAGCTTTTTAGGGTAATAATAACCATAATAATGGATAACCATAATAAATGGCACTAACTTGGCTTTAATGCGTTTAAAAGTTTTTAATTTATAGCTGCGTCTTACGAGTACTTTATGGAGTGTTGAATACGTTCTTCAATTTAATTGACAAACAAGTCCATGTCATGTTTTTGGTTCCATTCAGAATACCCATGTACATGTGCGGACGAAAGGAAGAAAGAAGAAATGAATGAAGGAAGGAAGGAAGGATGAATAAATAATTAACAAAAGTAAGGAATGAATCTAATTACAACTTTTTCATATCCACATCCATTTTTATAAACTTTCTTATGAAAGGAATTTAATTTACTCCAGGGAGAACTTTTATTTGTTGGTTTATTGGGATTATGGCTGCGGTCTTCTGATTGTTTTCATCTTTTAGGAAGGGGACCTACACTAATTCATTTAAAACAATAAAACAATTATTACTAAGTACTTTTAGTATTTTAAATAAGGATCATGCAATGTTAACAAACTCGCTCTATAGGTAATTAAAGCGGGCCCGTTCATCGATTGATAGAATGGAAGTTTTTCGGTTTTTATTATGCTGTCAATGTCAGAATTCAACATGCTTTCCATAGGCTGGTTTAATATCAATTCCGAAGAGCGGGAACAGTACATAAAAAACTGATAGAGAAGTAGCAGACAAGAGCAGAGAGAAAAAAAAACTCATAACAATTAAAATTTCATGTAAATTATCTAATAACCAAAAGTATACTGAATTCCACTATAAATGCTGAAAATTAAAAACATATGCGAAGCACTGCACCCAACCATAAAACTACCCCAATCGTAAGGCACCGCTGCACACAGTGCACCCAGCGAGCCAGCGCACACAGAACACACACATGATTATTTAAAACAAAATTGTATGTGAGCCCCCGACCCCGCGGCCCGATCACTACCAAAAATACCAATACTACCATTTTAGTGCAGGTTCCTGTCACCGAAAATACATATCTATGCAAAGTTTTAATTAAATCGGGCCTTGGGTAGTGGGTTAAAAATTTATCGCAAGACTCCACAACAAACAAATAGACAAACACATGGGCATGCGAAGTTATTATAGAAAATTTAATAAAAAAGAGTGTCGGACAAAAAACGGAATCTCGGTGAATACCGACATTTTTACGGTGCATTAGGTAAACAAAACAAAATAACAAAAGAGCAGAAGTAAAAAATTGTTAAAAATGTTAAAAGTCTACGCCATTTATTGGACTTCTTTCATTGTAAAGTGCTTTTATTAACGAATTTGAACATATACAATGATACATTTAAGTATGAAACTCGATTTCTTTTGCATGACCACCGCGTGCACGTTTTACGAAGTGAGCCTCATCGCTGAAGATGATTTTTCGGTGAAAATCTGCATCATTTTCGATTTGCTCTTGAGCCCAATTCACGAATCGGCGTCGCTTCAAATGGTCAAACGGCTTTAGTTGTTGTGTCAGCTTGATCTTATACGGATGTAGGCCAAGATCTTTACTATACGGTCGATTGTCGAACGGGCTGGCTTGTAAATTGGACCGTAAAATGGCCGTAATGCTCTTAAAGTAGCGGCAACAGAACGATTATTTTGATAAAAAATTTGCACGATTTGCAATCGCTGTTCACATGTGTAGCGTTCCATGATGAAATGCATACTAAAGAAGTTTCCAAATAACAAAAGAACAATAAAAAATATGGCGTCATTCGCCGTCCCTATCAGAGAAAAGTTGAAGCGCACCTGTTGAAACACCCGATAGTAGCTTTTGAAATTTTTCAGTTTTACAAAATATACCGGTGAACTAGACCCTTTTCGTAGGACTATTTAGATATTAACATAAAATAGAATTGAATCTAAATTAAATGAAAATGCAAATTATGTGTAGACGTTATTTGACAATAGGTCTCTACCAAGTCCTATTTGTGGCCAAATTTAATTTGCCGATCGCCGCATCCAACACTCCCCAGTACAAATTCAAAATTCGTCTTACAACATTTGACGAAAAAGAATGTGTAAAGTATTTACAAAAAAGCTTTTTAGGGTAATAATAACCATAATAATGGATAACCATAATAAATGGCACTAACTTGGCTTTAATGCGTTTAAAAGTTTTTAATTTATAGCTGCGTCTTACGAGTACTTTATGGAGTGTTGAATACGTTCTTCAATTTAATTGACAAACAAGTCGATGTCAAGTTTTTGGTTCCATTCAGAATACCCATGTACATGTGCGGACGAAAGGAAGAAAGAAGAAATGAATGAAGGAAGAAAAGAGGAATAAATAATTCACAAAAGTAAGGAATGAATCTAATTACAACTTTTTCATATCCACATCCATTTTTATAAACTTTCTTATGAAAGGAATTTAATTTACTCCAGGGAGAACTTTTATTTGTTGGTTTATTGGGATTATGGCTGCGGTCTTCTGATTGTTTTCATCTTTTAGGAAGGGGACCTACATTAATTCATTTAAAACAATAAAACAATTATTACTAAGTACTTTTAGTATTTTAAATAAGGATCATGCAATGTTAACAAACTCGCTCTATAGGTAATTAATGCGGGCCCGTTCATCGATTGATAGAATGGATGTTTTTAGGTTTTTATTATACTGTCAATATCAGAATTCAACATGCTTTCCACATAGGCTGGTTTAATATCAATTCCGAAGAGCGGGAACAGTACATAAAAAACTTATAGAGAAGTAGCAGACAACAGCAGAGAGAAAAAAAATTATAACAATTAAAATTTCATGTAAATTATCTAATAACCAAAAGTATACTGAATTCCACTATAAATGCTGAAAATTAAAAACATATGCGAAGCACTGCAACCCAACCATAAAACTACCCCAATCGTAAGGCACCGCTGCACACAGCGCACACAGAACACACACATGATTATTTAAAACAAAATTGTATGGGAGCCCCCGACCCCGCGGCCCGATCACTGCCAAAAATACCAATACTACCATTTAAGTGTAGGTTCCTGTCACCGAAAATACATATCTATGCAAAGTTTTAATTAAATCGGGCCTTGGGTAGTGGGTTAAAAATTTATCGCAAGATTCCACAACAAACAAATAGACAAACACATGGGCATGCGAAGTTATTATAGAAAAATTAATAAAAAAGATTGTCGGACAAAGAACGGAATCTCGGTGAATACCGATATTTTTACGGTATTGGATGCAGATGCAATGACAATTTATCGTTGAACCTAAGCACCAATAAATATTATTGAATAGTATCATTATAAAACATTTTTTTAAAGCACTGTAAAACTTGCAAATCGAACAAGGGATGTCCAAATTACAACGCATGAAGGAAAACAAAGTAGATCTGCCGAAAACTAATTATAATGGTACTCCATTGGACCCAGCGAATTTTGTTTACTCAATGCCAAATCTTACAGAACTTTTCTCCGAATTGACATAAAATATATTTGTATTTTAATGAAAACGCATTCTTAAACTAATTTTATAATCTGTCATGTTGAAGTTCACGCACGAGCCACGTTTGGAAAAAATTAAAAACTAGTGAGTACCAGTCAAAAATTACGGAATCTTTTTTTTGTACCATTTCACCATTTTTCATCGGAGCACCAAAATAACATATGGTGTGAATATGAACCAAATCCATCCATAAACACACATTTTCGTATTTATATCAACTCCAGTGGCACCTAACGGGTCCAAAAAAAACATAAATTTATTGGAGCACCAAACAAACATATGGTGTGAAAATGAACTAAATCCAACCACAAAAACACATTTTCGTATTTGTATCAACTCCAGCGGCACCTAACGGGTCCAAAAAAAACATAAACTTATCGGAACACAAAAAAAAACATTGGGGTGAATATGAATCAAATCCAACAATAAACACAAATTTTCATAAATATCTGGACTTCAGCGCCACCTAACGAGTCCAAAAAAAATTTTACATATCAGAGCACCAAACGAACATATGTCTTCGAAAAATATAGTAGTTTTTGGCGGGATGAGGCGACAAAAGCGTCATATCCATACAGACAAACAAACAGCCAACGGCAGTTATGTTATTAGGCGATGACTACCGAATTTCTGAGTCGGTGGTCGCAACTTTAAAAACGCTTACTCCAATTTTCGGTCGTATTATCCTATATAGCACGCACAGCCTGACCCACCAGAAAGGTGGCGCGCTATAGTCAACATAATCACTACTGAATGTTCCTGTGCCACGGAAAACACGCTCCGATCGAAGTACCGTAAATATCGCAGCCGTAATTGCTTCAGTTCAAAATGAGCCAAATCAGTCGATCACTGGAATTGGGAATCTCTCAGTCCACATTGTGTTGAATTTCGAGCAATGATCTTGGTTTACATTCTTACAAGATCAAATTAACTCAAGCAATGAAGCTCATTAACTCATTTGAAGCGCCAAAACTTCTCTGATTGTGCTCTGCAAAAGTTTGAAGAAGATCCTAAATTTCATCCAAAAATCATCTTCAGTGATGAAGTTTATTTTTGGCTTAATGGCTTTGGCAATATATAAAATGTCCGTTATCGGACAGGAAAAAATTCAACTTGTAATTCAAGAGACTTCATTGCATCCACAAAAAGTGACCGTCTGGTGTGGATTTCATGCCGGAGGTGTGATTAACCGTATTTTTTCGTCGATCGCCATATTACGGTCAATGGAGTTCACTATCGTGCTATGTTGGAAGAGTATTTTGGGCTAGAATTTGATGGATTTCATGCCGGAGGTGTATTTGAACTGTATTGTTTCGTCGATGAAAATGATAGCCATATTAAGGTCAATGGAGTTCGCTATCGTGCCATGTTGGGAGAGTATTTTTGGACAGAATTTGATGGACTCGATATTCGCGATATGTGGTTACAACAAGATGGTACCACATGCCACACATCTGGTCAAACAATGGAAGGCGAAATTGCAAGCGTTATTGCCAATATGTAAGGAAGAGTTGTGGATAACTGGCTCCGAGAAATCGATCGCTGCAAATGTGCTTGCGGTGGTTAAATGAAAGAAATCGAATTACATTAAATTTTACACCTGGAATAAATTTTTAGCTCAATATCTCAATTATGCTGCATTTTATTTAAATACAAAATTATTATGTCCAAAATGTAAAACACTTTACGATACTAAAGTACTGATATGACCAAATTCTTATACATTAAGCATAATTTGCTTTATTTCTGGTTTTATGTTATTCGAGATAGTAAAAGAATAGGTATACCTTCAGATTCGTGAGAAACTACCAAAATTGTAGAATTAATATAGAAGCTTCTGTTCACTAAGACATCGGTTTTCCTCTCACAAATGTGGAGGCCACCCGGTCTCAAGGAAACATTTTCCCCTTTGCCATTAAATTTCTGCTTATGCCAAGCCAGTATCCAGTATGTCTGCAGTTTCCAGCTTACTGAATAATGCCTTAAAATATTCATCACCATTGTGTCTAAGACTTTTGAGTCAAATCCATTCTTTGATGAATAATTCAGCCTTCAAAAGGAGTTCTTATATTTTTTATAAAACACTTAACCTTTAGAAAATGAACTCTTTGTCAACTGATCGTTTATGTTTTAAGCAGCCTTCAAGTCTTGTTGTTAATATGAAAAGCTTACAACAACTAAGACTTATAGTGTTTTTATTGGAAGATTTCGTTCCATATCAGCATTCAAGCGAACAAACTTAGTATCAAGCTACCTAACTTATTGCTGTTACTCCAATAAAACAACGATAAAAAATAACCTAAAGTTTCACTGGTTTATTTTATCACTTCTTCTTCTTCTTCCTTGTCTTTTTTATCTTCGTCTTTTTGCATAATGTGACACACATAATAATAATGCACTTTTATTTGTTTTGGAAATCAAAAGCAAATGATAAAAGTTTAATTCAAAAAGTTTCCCATCATCACTGCATATGGAGTGGCACCGCATCAGCTTAGGATACTCCACCAACCCAGGTGTTGAAATACGAACAACTCGCACGTTCTGAATATTACATAAATTCCTGAACTTTTTTATTCCCTGTCATTTCCTTAGCTTAGCATGACAATTTAAAAAAAAAAAAAAAAAAAAAATAGAAAAAAGAAGAAAAAAAAATCTGTGCTCCTTCTTTTTTGAATGTCAGTGCCACTCAACGTGATGATTTTCAACCTCGTCTCGTCCTTTATTATATTGAAATAAAATTTAACACGACTGTTTTTTTCTTTTTTTTTTCGTTTGTTGCTCTTTTTGAGGATGCTGAGATGGCAGTTTGATTTGTTTTGAATTTGAAGTGAGCCAGCAGATGATTTATCTACCCCCAACACACATGGGACGTGGATTTCCGCGTTATTTTTATGCTGGATGATGTTCCTGGAGCAAGATAAAAAGTGACACATTAAGTGTCTTTTTAATTTTTTATCTATCTAGGGAACAATAAAATAGACTTTACTCCTGTGCTGTATCGTTGTAACATTTCATCAGGAAGTATTCTGTCCAAAAAGGGGTGATGGTCAACTTAAAAAAATATACATGATTGAATGTTAATGGGAATATACTTTAAGCTCACATGCTGACGTTTGCGCAGATGCTTATCACTTGGGCATGTGTTTCATCTTTCTATAAAACTTTTAGATACGGCGCCCACAATTCTGCTCAGGACCTTGTTTTAGTGAACTTTTTTTAGCATCAAAATAATGCAAAAAATGTTTCTACAACTGGTGAAGCTTTTGGATTTGAAAAATTTTGATAGGCAGGCTTTGTCATCCTTAAGCCATGAAGTGCATTATTTGCCACTACAATTGGTAGTATTTTGAATTCCCGCTTTTAATTTTGATGTGAAAATATTTCTACTCAATATAAGCCGTAGTGATATGTGCAGACTAAAAAATATCCTTAGATACCAAATTTATGCGCAAACTCCTGTAACAATGAGGAGCAGGATCTGCATGTTCATTATATCTAATCTGAACGAATAAAAACTTTTTGTCAGTTCCATAATGAAACATCAAAGAGAAATGCTTAAGAGGGAGAGAGAGAAAGAATGAACTTAGAGTTTGGTGAAACGAGGAATTCCTTCACTTAAGCTCCGTCCAGTGGTAACAGTTACCCTGAGGTTTTTGTTTCATCTTTGACCCCCATTCGAGTAAATTGTGAAAAACAAAACCAGCCAGCGATAACATATACCGACTAAGCGAGACGTTACCACACCGAATCGCACGTTGCCACCGCTCCCAAACAACAGCAACCCTACCACAAATCCAAGGATAAAGTTTCATTTCGCTGCGGAACAGCATTAAGCACAATGCATGCCGATTATGTTTTAAAAGTTCTCGATCCGTGAAAATTATTGCAGGTCGTTGATCCGACATGAGCCAACCTTAGTTTCCGAAAACTTAAATTATTATATGTTGTAATTTTTTTAATCTATGTCAGTTTTACCCGTAACAGGAATGGCGGTTTAATAGACTGTTACCTTTCGTCGCGTCGACGTTGTCCAAACAGCCCCCATCTTTCGTACTGTCTACTCTAAGCATCTGAAGCCACTCATCAACAATCTGGATTGAACTCATTTCATCGATACTCCTATTTTCCATGTTATGATTGTGTTATAGTTTTTAGTATGCTTTTGCTTTTATGCACCGAGTGTGCTATCAAAGTAATATGATTTCTTTTTTAATTCTCTATATTAACTTCACTTGCCCGTGGCTGGCTGGCTGGCTGGCCAAATCTTGTGATCAATTCCTAGAGCCCGATTTTATTGAAATTTTGCACACATGTATATCTCCCAAGACAACACTTTCTATTAAAATTTGAGGCCCCTCGGGCGCGTGGTCGGGGGCTCCCATACAAATATTTTACAAAATTTACCCGATTTTCTTTAAATTTTGTACACATGTGTGTCTTCGATGGAAAACACTTTTTGTAAAAATTTGGAGCGATCGGCCCCTTGGGGACCCCAATATACAATTTTTAAATATCGCTATATCGCATCAGATCACGGCAAAGTTTTTTTTTTTTTTTTATTCATAATTCTTGTCGAATGAAATGCTATGCAAGGGAATGGATGAGAACGGCGAGAGTCAAGAATCGAAGGGGGTCGAAGATAATTAATTGCTTTTCGGCAATTAGTTAAGTGGTCGTTGGTGCGATCCCTTCACACGGTAAATAATGGTATAATTTAATATAAAACCCTCCACATGATTTTATACACAAACTTCCAACAATACTGCTGAGCCAAAAAATATATAACCGTTTACAATCCAACACAAACCCTATTCTATAAAAAGCTTTCTAAATACAATTCAATACAAAGCTTTTTATATACGAGTATGTAAAGTGCAAAAAATTATTTCTATTTCGTAACAATATGTTCCTCTGTGTGATCTGGTCTTGCTGATAGCAATTCTGTTTCGGCACTGGGCGCACATGAATTTAATATAAAGAACTGTAATTCTAATAATTATTGAGTTAGTATGTTTAATATTCAAATAAAAGACAAATATCATATTAAAATGTTAAACTAAAGAGCAGAAGCTGTATGTCGTTGCATTTGTGCTAGCAATATTAAATTTTTGATAACCAAAGTAAGTTGAGAATTTTTCAGCCACTGCACGATATAATTAAACCATAAGCCAGAACCTTAGCTCCAATGATTCTTCTTTTTATATCAGCAAAATTTTAACTGACTGACTAAACATATGGGATCTGAGAGACAATACAAGTACTCGTACATAACATGTATTCTAAGCCGACAATTAAATCTTTCATCTTCGGTATAAACAAATCAACAAATCAACGAAACTACGGTTAATTTAAAAGAGTTTTAAGCAAGTTAGTAGCGAGTTGCTTTTTAATACAATATATTAAATATACGGTGCATAAAGGAAAAATTTAACACTACATACGAGTAAACAGTCATACACAAATAGCAACTTAAACAACATTAATTATTAATTCATTCTGCATTAATACATAATAAACAACTTAGTGACAAATTTCAATTAACAGTTTGTTAAATTAATTCCTCTCGATGTTAATTAAGGGAAAATTCTGTACCCAACTTGGCATGGTATTCCCCTAATTGTAATTGTAGGCGGACAACAAAACCACTTTAATTGCAATTCACCGCATGTGTTTTGCTCATGTTTTCCGAAGTCAGGACACTACACAGCAACTAAAAACTAAATCCTAATCCTAACAAATAATTGTCAATGTACGTTAGAACACACACACACTGATACTCTCCTGTAGGCGTTTACTCGTACAGTTATCGAAAATCCATGATCCCGCAAATGGAATAATTTGGAATAACAGCAAATAAACAACACGCACACATACATCCACGAATTTTGATATAAATAGTTTACTTACATAATGTAAATCTGTCAAGTACATTCTAAATTACATTGCAATGGGTTCAGTGGTTCACCTTGCCGGTTAAACAATTATTTAAGGGCTGTCGGCGGCGTTTCCTGGAAATCACTTGTCCCGGCGGTGAATTAGACGAGTTGTGGTTGTTGTTTGTTTATATTTTCGTATTCGAAATACATATTTACAAATCCAAATCGAAAATTTGTTGCAATTCACCAATTAGAATTTATACATTCGCGATTAATCGTAAGGGAGTAAAACCATTGGTGCCACATTTGAAATGTAATTATTTCGTTTTTTTTTGTTTAGTTGTACATTTAAAAGATCTTCTCTAATATGTGTGCAAAGTCTCAATAAAATCGTCAATTCCAAATTTTTAAACTTTTTACCTTTTTATTTTTTTTTTTGTTGAACAAAGTGGAAACAAAAGGACCCACTTTCCTCAACTCTGCACAACTTTTTTCATTAATCACATCAACCTTTCTGGATATCAGATGGGGTTAATTTGAAAATCACTTGCAAGTCTATTAATTTCATCCTTAATACAATTGAAGTCAAAAACTTGACATGAAAAATTATTAGAAAAGATTGGCGCAAAAGCTGTCACAAGAGCTGTTGTTACAAAAAAGGAAAACACACACAATGCGAAGCATTTTCTTTATTGCACTTAAAGTGCAATCTAAATCAACAACAGTCCAACAGTTTCTATCCGTAGTGCGATACATCAAATGACTTGAAAAAAAAACAAGAAATACATTTTAAAGTTACGAATCCTTTTTGTCCTTAACATTGAAGTGCAAATTATTGGTATTCTTAATAAGGGACGTACTTATAGTGTAGTAGGACAGCAATAACAAAAAGCTGCAATCAAATTTCCGTATCGGAGTAAATTTTTTTCCCTTAATTTCTTGACACCAATGACATTTGAAACTTTTTTAATTAATAACTAATTTTTTCCAACAATAGAAACCTAAACTTTGGAATTTTTTTTTTTATGCTTTATATCGAGTGTCGTGAACATAGTGAATGAGATGGGGGAAATGTTTGCAATGTATTTAAAAATTTCCCAACAAGAAAACGACTCCTAATAATTTTCACATCTCTGTGAGGAACTTTGTCTGCGAATGATATGCAATAAAAGTTGAACACTACTATCGTATATCGTATCGTATCCTTCTCCCCGGCTATCCAGCAGATTCGCATGGAATTTATCTGAGATTATGAGAGAAAAATTATGATTTGTTCATAAGTTACGAGTATTTCCCCGAATACTCACGCAAATCGCAGGTTTGATTTTTTTTTGCTTTCAAAAGAAAAAGAAAGAAAATTAATTTTCCAAGTTTCAATGACATTTTTTGGATGAGCAATTTTGCGGTTTTATTCTTCGAAATCTTTTAAAGGCATGCGAACTCCTGTTGGGAACATTTTGAAGAAATCTTAAATTATGTCATAATACCCACAAAGTTCAAAAGAGAGTACTCCTGGAATATTCAGTTTTTGTATTAAATGTCTACCCTTTGACAAGTATAGAGCTGTGCGAAGCATCTAAATGTATAATTTGATTAATTGAAAGGATAATCGAACTGTTAGTGAATGTTCGTCTTCATAATATTTGGCTTTAAAGAACCGAGTTTTGGCGTTATGTTAATGTATTTTATTCTCTTCAATTTCGTTATGGCTTACCATAAAGTTCCTATAAAGACTAGCACACTTCTGTGTTTTCAACGTTAACCTACCAAAGAGTTTAAAATTTCCTCACTTTAGCTCGGGAATTTTAGGAATAATTTCGAATACAAATATTGACCAAATAAAAATATCGGTGACCTAATAGGACAACTCGCTCTTTATGAACAAATAGAAAGTTCTAGGGTTCTAGTTTTGTTGAGAGATCAGAATGACTAATTTGATAGTGACGACTAGCTAAGAATGCCACGTTCTGAGCACATACATTTTGAACTGACACAAATTTTTTTTCGGGAGAAACTTGTCAGTCTCCCAGAGTAGTTTTACCAAAATTAAAGCATTTTTTGTTTTTGTTTTATATTAGTTTTATTTCTCGGTTACAAATATTGATAATATTAACATTTGTCGCGACAGACTGTTGGGGTCCAAGGCCTAGCTTTTCCTGACCCTTTGTGTTCTACGTGTTATATTTTTGCAGACAAATGGAAGGCACTTACAATTTAATGTCATATCTCAAATGCGAATTGAGAAGCTTTTTAACACAATAAGTTATTACTCTCGGACGTTTGTTAGAAATGGGACCGTTAATCTGTCAATTTCTTAAGCAATTTCAAATGGTGTGACTGGTTTGATGTCCTTTTTCGGATGATAAACTGGACTCGGATTAATATTGGATTGAATATTGCGTGCTTAAAATACCGTAGCCAAATGTTTTGCGTTTTCTTTCTTATCCATAGTACTTGTATATTCTTGATTGGTGGTACTTGGACAAAGGGTAGTTTAAATCTTCTACATTCCAGAGTGAATACTTATTATCTGCTTCTGGACCTAGTTGACTCATCTCTGGAGTTCTGTTTAAATTCTTTAGTTTTTTTGTTCACGAGATTATTCATCATATTAAAGTTTCTTTTGTCTTGAAATGCCATATTCTTGTTGCTCTACGTCTGTCCTTAATAAGATCTCTTATCTCAGCATAGTAGTTGAATTCATATTCTGGTTGATCCCTTGGTGCTGGGGTTGCTATGTTAGCAAGCAAACAAATGAATCAATTTCTTGTTGGTATGATTTTGTTTCATTTGCTAACCGTTCATCACTAAAACCACAAAAACCCTGCGACTTTAATAGCTTAACCGTAATTTTGCTTTTAGTTTTGAAAAGTACAAATGAAAAGAGCTTAAAATTTGAAGACGACAATCAGTTACACAAACTAATTCCACAGAATAGAATCATAACAGAAAAATCCATTGTGTACATCTGAAGGATCAAAGAAAATAATTTTGCGTTTTGTCTTTCGAAAGTGCTGCAATTCAGTTCGGTATCAAAGTTTGTGAAAATATTTTGTTTATTGTTAAACATTTTATTAACTAAATAGCTAAAGTTGAAATAAATTCATTCAACAATGCAAGCATAACTCTCGCTATTTTCCCTAAAGTTTACTCGTACTTGGATGTTTGTTTATAGATTCAGTTTACTTAGATCATATGAAACTGGTATGCTACGATGTTTGTTACGACGCTGAGCAACTTAAAGACTATCTTTTGGTTTTAAGTACACAGGACATTTGTTGATTTTTCGGTAACAACAAGAAAGTGGAAAATATTGTATACTTTAGTCAGATTTTTATTACAAAATAGGAAAGAGTTTCGAGAAAAAACTACCATCAAATTATGTTAATGACTGGGACGAAATACTTAAATTTAAGGTAAATATTGTTGGGCAACTTTAGAAGTTGCATACTATTTTCTGCCCATCCTCTAATTCAAAATTTAAGTTAATTTAATTGCATCTTTCATCTGTATGCGTTTAAGGTTTCTGTCTCACAATTTTTCATTTACTTATTACTTTTCTTAATCCTTTTTTTTTGCTTATAACCATGCCTCAGAGTCTTGGCCTCACGCAAAAGATATCTCTACAGGTGCTAATTGCTTGCAATTTCTGATTACGTCCTTGGTTATGACAGCCTTTAATGGAAGATTAAGTGTGCACCGCATTCGTTTGCTAAAAAATTCTCTTCGATGAGGTGTCGATACATGACTCCAGGCAATCACAGTCTACTGAGCTTATAATTTTTTTATAGATTAAGATTTGAAATGCTTCAACTAACTCAGTTTTAAGAAGGTGTTTGAATGAAAATCTCCTGAACAGCGCTTTAAGTTCCTTTGATGATTTCTACTAATAAGATTCTTTTTGTGATAAGTACGTAGTCAGTAAATTTAGTGGAATTTATAATAGATGTGATGTTTTCCCAGAATCTTGAAGAACTTTCTCCAACGCCAAGTTGATATGAATAATAGTCAGTTAATCCTCTTATAATAATTGACTTGAACTTATAATTACTCCGGATATGATGACTTGGCTTATAACATTGGTCGTGATCAACCTGCATTCTTATATCAATTTAATTGGAAAGCCGACTTCTTTTGAGGGTACCTACACTGGCTATTCTCTTATAGCCGGCCTTAAAGCCTTTAAACAGATAGTCTAAAATAAGTTTGGAAAATCGAGACATTTTTTTACAACTATGGGTGAGATTCTTATCCATTTATTTATTTATCTGAAATCAGGTCACATAATTGTGAATCAATTAGGACTTAAAAATATGTGGCTATTCTGTTTTACCAAATAGCATAGTAATATGTTGTCGCGGGACACAAAAAAATTATTTCTCCTTTAATACTATATACGATTATTAAACATGAAATTCTTTTGGGGTTTTTTTTGTCTTTCCATACTTACAATAAGTTATCATGAATTCCATCGTGTCGGGTGGACCATTCAAAAGTCATCAGCCTCTTATGATATATTTCAAAAAAACGCATGGTAAAATTTAAAGAATACTTCCAAGTAAACTCTGATATATATAACGTGTATATGTTTTCATAATCTAATCTCAACATCATCTTAAATTGATCTCCTCCGCTGTCAGAAAGGAGAACAGACACACAGATAGGCTGTAGTTCAGTTGCCTTATATTTCAATATTTATCTTGATAAAGTTTGAATTTTTAAAAACTTTTATTTAATTTGAATTTTCCACTCAGTTGGTATTTTCAACTTCTTTGAAGTCCTTTTTAACCAACCCTTAACGGAACTTAGAGTACGAAAATTTTGTGAGCAGCTTAGTGTCATATGCCATTTCTGAGGTAATTGGTGTGATGCGTGTCACGAGTCGGGTACAGCCTGTTTAATGCGTGGAATTGAGTTAATCATTGATATAGGCCACTCTTATTTAACCACTTTCCACACTAGTTAGAGAGTTTGTGAGTAGCTTAGCCTCGTATGGTGTTTCTAAGATCCGGCGTCTGACTCTTGTCGCAAGTTGCGTGTCGCCCGTGTGATGCATAGAAAATGGGTAACTCTTTGAAATAGGCCGAGCCTGCGTCTTTTTTTTTTTGAGGTTCTTTCTAACCACCTTTTACACGACCTAGAGAGCTGAAATTTTGTAAGCACTATAGTATCGATTGCCCATTTCTGAAATCATGCGTATGACTTATGCGAGAATTGTATCTGGCGCGTGTGATGCGTGTAAAATTTGGTAAACTGTTAAGTAGGCCCCATGTTTCTTTTAAAAACCTTCCACACGTCCTAGAAACTTAACATATTTTGAATAGCTTGGTCTCTGATGGCATTTCTGAGATCCTGCGTGTCGCTAGTCACTTGTAAACTTTGAATCAGGCCCCACCAGGTCGACTCTTTAGAGATTACTTTTTATCCACCTTTTACACGACCTAAGGAGCTGAAATTTTGTGAGCAGCTATGTGTTATGGCCATTTTCGCATGTTACACTTATCGCCAGTCGCGTATGGTGCTTGTGATGTGTAGAAAGTGGATTAATCATTGAAATAGCCCCGCCCCCTCGTCGGCTTCTTTGAGGTCCTTTCCAACCACCTTTCACACAACCTTCAGATCTAAAAATTTGTAAGCGCCTCGGTGTCGTTGGCCTTTTCTGATATCCCGCGCGTGATGCGTGGCGTGAGTTGAGTATGGCACGTGTTATAATTGGAAAATTAGTTTAACTTCGAAATAGGCCCCATCTTTTTTAACCACCATCACCACGTCCTAGAAAGTTGAAATTTTTTGAATAGCTTAGTCTCTAATGACGTTTCGCAGATTCTGCATGAGACTCGTGTCGCGAAATACGTGTGGCGCCTGTGATGCGTGGAAAATAGGTAAATATTTGAATTAGACCAAAACTTCCATACTTCTTAGAAAGGTGAAAGTTTGTTGGTAGTTTACTTTAGTAGTGCGCTTATGAGATCCCGCGTGAGACTCATGTGGCACGTATGATACGTGGAATAGTGGTTTTTTCGACTTCTTTGAGGTCCTTTTTAACCATCTTTTACACGCTCTATAGATGTGAATTTTTGTGCGTGTGTCGTGTGTCGATGTATACATAAAAGTTTTACCCGAAAAACTAAGTTTTTTTTACATTTACTTGTTTTCAATTAAAATTGGGAATGTAAATTAGGATTTTAAGTACATAAATATTTTATTAAAATCTGAACTAAAAAATTTACATATTACAGACCCTTTTTGCCTCATGGTGTGAAACATCACATGGAAGTAATTTTTCATATCATTTTTCATGTTAACGTTGCTAAGGCGAATTCTACTGAAATAGTATTTGTACATTTTGGTGAATGTAAGTAGACACGCATACAATGATGACCATTTGAATTTCAAAAAACATAAAACTACATAATGTATACAAAACACAATATTTATAATGGTACGCAAATACAAAGAGGAGTCCAACAACCATAATAATTGTTATTGCAATTTTTTAACTGAAATTTCATCCATCTCTCTCCATATTTCTCTAACTCTGTTAATGCTACTGTGGGCGTGTGGTTCAACGTTACCTCTCACTCAAGGGAGTCAATGTTTTTCTTCAGACGGATGGAATAGTACATTTACTATCGTTTTTAATTGAAATAACAATGAAACAATGTGAAATTATATATGAACGAGTGTAAAAAAATGGAAAACATAGCGGCACTTTAAGTTTTATTTAAAATTTAAATTTTTGCGCTCTTTTGCAATACATAATTGCAATTAGCTATACGAGAGCAAATGCTAACTAACTGCATTAGTAAGTGAGTTGACTATGCTACGAGGGCATAAATTTCTTATTGTACTGTAAGGTGCTAGCGAGTGTATACGCTTGTCGTCCTTGTACCAGAGCCACTCCTCTGTTTGCACCTAACATACAGTGCGCAAAAGCATTAAATTTCAATGTTTCATCTCTTCACGTTAGGCCGTATGCACACTGAACGAAATAATTTATTCTATGAACACAAAATTTTAATGCAGGATTAAGAAAATACTTAATATTTTTGTTTCACAAAATGTTTCAGGAACACAAAAATATGACGAAAGATCAAGGAAATGTGATTTAGAGATTGTTTCATTAACAAAAAATTGTTAAAAAGAATAAGAAAGACAAAGGAGTTTTCTTCCACAGAAAAAATATTACGAAGAAGGATGAAAGAAATGTTTATTAGAGTTGTGTTCTATGAACACAAAACTGTGATGAAGTATAGAGCAAGTGTTTTTTGGCAAGGAATGAAAAAAGTTTTTTTTAAACAATGTCCATAAACAAAAAACTGTGCGATGAATTAAAAAGAAAAGTTTGTTTTACAGAATGTCCCATTGACACCAAACTGTCTTATCACAAAAGAAACTAGTTGGTTTTTTTTGTGTGAACACATAGTGTGATTCAGGCCTTAGAAATACAACTGAAGTCGAATGGAAAAAGAACATGCACACCGATGATTCTAATATACACGTAAGAATATAACGTTTAGTGTTATCTGCATACAATTTAATTAATTTTCATTCCACTCAAGACGCAGAGAATGCTTCGTAGAGGACTTTTTGCAACAATTGCTTTGTTAATATTAATTTTCCAGCTTCAAAATGCTAACAAGTTCGTAATTGTTCTCTTTTGTTTCTAAGTGTTCATATAAGTTTTTTTTTTGTATTTGTATTTGTAGCCAACACAGTCTACTTTCGACTCTGATCAAACAAGAAAAACGACTAAAGAAGAGAGCTTTTCATATTTACATTTTATAAATTTCTTATTTCGAACTTCAATTGGAAGTGAAGGGACATAGGCCATAGAAAATGTTCTTCGTTGAGATGAAACTGAAAGTTTATACATAACTTGTCAGAAAGCGCAATATATATGCATTTACTTTAAGAGATTTTGTACCAGTATTCTAGTTGAAGCTTAATAGCACAACTAGCGGCCGTCTTCCTGATGAAGATTTGCAGGATTAAAAATCCTACAACAGTTTCTAATGCTGTCATAGAGCAGGTGCGCATGGCACCCGTTATACCATGATTGGCAATTCTTTGTAGCTTCTGAAGCTTAGCTGCCGTTTTCCGTTCAAGAACTTTCAGCCATCAAACGATGGCTGCGTACGAAATAATAGGTCTCATCATCATTGTATACATCCAATGTATCAATTTAGGATTATAACTTGGAGTCAGCCGTAGAAACGTCTACTGGGCCAAGGCACTTTCGAGTCGACGAACCTGGGAAATGAACCTGGAGTAAGTAAAATTTTGGGAATTTTTTTTATAAAAATGTATTCTTTTCATTCTTGTTGTACTTGTTTTTGTAACCTAGGCGAAAAGTTTTCAAATGATACCAAATTTAGAAATGATTTTCATACACTCCCCGTCAATAGAACAAAACAGGGTTTCTCACCATTAAGGCTTATAAACGCACTAGGAAAAATCGCTTGGATTTTCGCAGGACGCATTTTAGATGATCTAGACGGTTTTACAACTACTTGCCGATTGAATGAAGGTAGCATGTGGTGACATTTTTAAAAAATAAAACGCGTTCCTACCTTTATTTTAGAACCAGCGAGTAAGTTAATGGTAGTAAAAAATGGTCACAGATATGTGTTGATGGTATATTAATGAATGAAACATTAAAAATAAAATCTAATATTAGAATGAAGGTTTAATAAATTTTATTAATAATATTTGAATTTTTTACAATTAACACTTAACTTTGCCTATTTTTTCCTTGACAAATAATAGCATTTCAATGCTAGCTCTTCAAAAGGAGCAAGATCTTTCTCAAAATGACATGTCCAAGCAAAAACTTAAAAAAATGCATTGCAAATTATTCAGACTCATGGTTGTAGCAATATTTTCTTGTAGCTGTACCATTTCTAGAAACTTAACTAGTTACTCAAGTAAAATGTAAAATTGCACAATCTATTGAAGTACGCGCCATCATTTCCTTAGGCCAATTTCTGTTGAATAATGGATCAACCTACATAAGTTAGCTCCTTAAAATAAATTCCAATTTGTTTGTTCCTTTTTTCAGGGGGAGAATTTAGTTTCTGCCGGCTTGAAATGCGCTCGCTAAATACACAAAACACACCTAATCTATGAGCGATAAAATCCCCATGTAAGTCAGATAATTAAGTGCCAAAGTAGGAAAATAATGTGTGGGAGAGTAGCTCTTCCTACTTAAGCCATTTGGCAAATAAATTCGCTATTCATTTCGCGCGCTTTATACCTACTCGTTGAAAAATCCAAATAAACGCATTTCACTTCTGCATTGCATCGCAGAGAGGAGAAACTTATACGACAAAAACACGTTACATACAGCCATCAAATGAGCAACTGTTGTAGATCTCGTAACGCGTCAAGGATGCATCTGCATTTCCATTATATATACGTACTCGTTTTCTCTACTCGCTGAAGTCGCAGTAGTACTTAAGTTAGCAGTAGTTCGCTCGCGTATATTACTCAATCCTCGCGCATTGAATATTTGCAGTGCATATGCTGCATTTTTAAACGAATGTGTACATTCTGCGTAAGATCCTTCAGAAATTCACATACACCCAAGACTACATTTCGACGAGTTCATTATACTTAATTTTGAAGTTTGATTATACATTTTGCGAATGCAAAAACTTCCAGCTCATATACGTCCTCCTAAAAATGAGTTTTCCATTTGACTGCAGGATGAATTTGATGACATTCTGCTGCGTATGTTTGTAAAATGAATTACCGAAAGGTGTACTAACATTTACAATAATTAAGTTAAATTTATTTTTCATAGGTTCATTAAGATTCGCGTTTGACTTCGATCACTACCTTTTTGCAACCAAGATGAGAATGTGGATATTGAAGGCGCCACAACAACTAAGAATCACTGTTGGAAAATACAACGTTGAACGGCTGCAATCATAAGGACTGCCAGAATGTTCGCCGAACGCGTCACCAGCAATCTATTGAGAAATCATATGCCGCCACAATCAAGTGCTGAGAACCATTAATTACTCTGCAAATAAGACATCAGAGAAGGTGCCAGTGATGTACTAATTTGCACCCTTATAATGCTAGGCTTAGTACAGCGTGGGTGTTTAGGTTAAGGAAAAGAAAAGGAGTAGATGTCCGTAAGCTTGTGCTTGGAGTACCTGCGGATAACAGTGATGACGAAAAACAGAGCTTGGCAAAGCATTCCACATACAAACGCGTTGAAAAACTAGAGGCATACTTAGTGGTACTGCAAAAAAGGACGAGAGCTGCTCGTGAGCTCTACGAAAAGGAACATCGGCTTTACAAAGCAAGAAAATGCGCGATCGGAGTCATTGAATGATGATACCCCAGAAATAATGCTCGACTTATAAATGGCGGTTAATATGAACATTCCGCTTTAAGACAGAGCAACCATTCACCACTGATGACAGCCAACATTTCCGTTCACTACTGAGTGAGGATGCCATCATCAAAACTGATGACTGATGAATAATTCAAATTCATAATGCATTTCTTTTCGTGCTGTTTACTCCACTTTGTAATATTATAAATATTAAACAAATAATTATTTAGTTTTAACTGAATATATCAAAATCTTACTTGTTGCAAAGTTTTATTTATTTGCTAGATCGTTTTTGGAAAATGAATTTCCATATTCACTAGTTGATAAATTATTATGATAAATGAAATCTTATCATTGTTTGCCAGATCAAAATGAACGGAGACCTACTAAGCTGTACCAACTATAGAGGAATTAATTGTCCTATCTAAAGCCACTCTTCAATAGTCTAATCAATAGTCTAATTGGCCACCATCAGTGCGACGAAGACCCAATAAGTGCAAATCGATACTCACCATCTTTTTATGGATTTTGAAGCCACAAATTAGAGATGAAATATACAACGCCATGTTCAGTTTTAGCGTCTCTGCATACATTGGTCGTTTCGAGAGAAAAATTCTTCCGGCGATCTTCCATCCTGTTTGCGTTGCAAAAATTTATTTATTAATCAGATACGCTTTAATATTTTTATATATAAAAATGAAACTTTGTCTGTATATTTGTATGTCTGTCTGACTGTATGTATAGACAAACAGCTGTTCTAATCTAAACATAAAATGTTCTTAACTTTAAAACTACATTCAGGAGCATGCGCAGCATTAACTGAAAAATAATATTGCCATAGTCCACAGTACCGTATAGTAAGTCGCGGATAAAGACTGAATTTCAAGACGAAGGCTTACAGATTGAAGACCTATAAGAAGAAGAAAACCCAAATGGAGTATGTCTGAGAGCGAAACGCGAAAAAAAAATTTTAATTCTTACTCATATGAATGTCGTCAAAGTAAAAAAAATCATTTATTTTTAATTGTATTTTCAAACGCCATTATCTTGAAAATTTTTTGTTTACTAATGCAGAACCATCATCAGACGACCACCATCAGACGACGAAAATGGAGCTGGATTGGCCACACTTTGTGAAAGCCAGCGTGATGTGATTACCTATTTATTTATTTTATTAATTATTTAGTTAATGCTATATGTAAACTAATAACCTAATATTAAAAAATTATTTTTTTATCAAGTTAGGGTCACTTCATGGTATTTTCAGTGGTATTTTTATACTTCTAATTAGCAACTTGACTTAAGAGCTTCTCATTCAATGTAGGCATTCATATGAAAAAAGGAAAGGAAATTTGCTGCGGGGTATTCCAAATGGCATCAATATGAGCGTTAATTCCATTCAAAATGATGATACAACAACAGACGAGTATGTCTCATGTCTCACATAGCCAGGCAATACGATTACGATTTGGAACAATGACATCATCATCGTCATCATAATGCAAACTATCTAAATGTTAATTATAAACTTTTTAGTGTCTGTGCCGCTTAGTCTGTCGTACATATGCTGCTTCTGAACCTTAACATATTCGCATCCTTATCACTTTGGTCGTTCTTTAGAAAATGTTTTACGCATTCAATTTCGCACATTTGCCCGTTCATTGTACCATCTACTCCTCGCATGATATGATGAAATGATGATGTGTGCTTGCATACTTCTTGATGTACTCGTATTCTGATCTTTTGGAAAACTTAATTTCCATCTTTGTCGAGAGTTTTCGAGACATTTGGCATGCCTTTTGTATATTTATACTACATCTTCAGTTAGCAGATGATGATGATGAGAGATGTTCCGAAAAAGTTGGCAATTAATTCCACTCATGTAACTAAATGTACTTCTTGTACTTGAAGTGCAAGTTTATATATTTGAGACGTAAAAAATAAAATAAATATTGTAGTTAAAAACATTTCCAGAATTAATGAGAGTTTGGTGACAAAGGAGAACATGTTTTTGGTACACACAAGCTACTCCTATCTTTCTATAAAATTAAGTCTATTTCCTTTTCACTACAATTTAATGTTTATGGGGGACTGAATAATTCTGAATACTATTACATATTGCACCCTTAAACTAAATAAGCTACACAAAATGATTGCTAAAAACCAAAGAAACGGCAGCTCATTACTCAGTGAGTAGAAAGCTATCTGACGATTCCATGGTGGATTCGAATTCTCAATTTTCAATTCATAGGAAATTCTATGGATTGTAATGAGTTTCAAAAAATTTTATAAATTTTATTAAGTCTTTCCAGCGAGAAATGTTCTACTAAAAACTGAAGTTGGAGGAGAGATTTTTATCGTGAGGCCACGACCGAATCGCGTTTGTGCTATACTGGCTTTTTGCTTTTCGTATTTTACAAATCTTTTCTGATGAATAGGGAAAATTAAATTACCCTTTTTATTGAAGTTGATCGAAGGAGACTTAAGTCCAGATTCCAAGCAGAAGTCATCCTGTAACACTGTGCTGTGGTATCCTTTAATGAAAAAACTGAAGAAAAATCGACTTGAAAACCCTCTTCGAACGGTTTTCTTCTCTGCCTACAAATTGTAGCCCACCTCGCCAATTTCAGCATAACTACGACGTTTATAGGTCGTGTTTTTCTAAAAAATGGAGCTTACGCGTTAGAGAAAGAGCTGTGAATGTGCAGAGAAGGTGAAGAATGGTCTCTTTCTCTTCCTCGTCCATGCAGCTTCTGCAGAAGTCACTGGAAAATACACCAAGCCTTGCTGCCTAGTAATTGCACCTATCGTAGCGCTTATATGCACTCTGTTTAGGGAGATCAAAACTAATAATTAAAGGACAAGAACATTTTTCTAGCGTACGTGTGTCGGTTTGTGAGTTTGTAAGTTTGTCCGATTTTGTATCGCAACTTCTACCCGTCAGAATTTGATGGGACTTGTTTAAAAACAATTGGTAAGTGCTCGGCTTGCGATGTCGTGACGCGCGTAGCGTGTCACTGAAGGTATATTTGAGAACGCGTGTTGGGTACTCCTCGAAGTCAGGAAGTCCATACAATATTATAACTCACGAAAAGGTTTACTGGGCTATTTGCAGTTCTCTGCGCACAAATCTCCTTGCCTTGACGGCATAAATCCCGTTATGCTTCAGAAAACCAGAGGTGTGTCGATCTCCTGGCGAGTAAATATTTTCAGAAGCTGCTTATGACTTTGCTATGTTCCCTGCAGTTGGAGAAGAATACCAGTAGTATTCATCCTTAAAGCAGGCAATGATCGTGTCTACTGAAAACTCTGAAACGAATTACATAAGACTAAGTTTACCTTAAGGGCAGGTCTACAGAGGCGGCCCTCCAATACACAATACACCCTTGCCACCTTTCTCGATATAGAAGGCGCCTTTAACAATGTCCACATTAATGCCATCCAGGAGGTTCTCACTCAGTTAAGGGTGGAGCAATTCTTATTTCACTGCTAGATACCATGGAAATCAATATTAACCTGGCAGTAGCGGTATTTCCAAATCAGTCTACAGATCCACTCCCCAAGGAGGTGCTTTATCGCCATTACAGTAGCTGTTGTTAATAAACAAGGTCCTTAGGACACTTGAGTTAGACAGGACGAAAGCTGTCGCGTATGCAGACCACGTAGTGATACTTGTATCAGGACAGAACACTCCCTTGATTAGTGAAGTCGTCTCTTAGCAAGGTTAGCTCCTAGGCCTGGGGGTTAACTCTGGCAAAACAGAAAAGATACTTTTAATTTCTAAGTCTAAAATACCGAATGTGCTATCCAAACTCAAGGGACAGAGACTCGCGCTTACCTCAGAACCCAAATATCTCGACTTAAGCCTAGACAGAAAAATCAGCTGAAAGTCGAATATATAATTTTTGAGTAAGAAAGCATGTATTGCTCTACAATACAAAACCATTGGTAAGAAATTGGGACCGCAGCAGATGGAGCGCTGATCCGGTTTCCGGCAATTGTTAAGAAATACAATGCCAGTAAGCTTAGCAGAATACAAAGATTAGCAGCTGTTGGCATAACTGGGGCACTACAGTCCTGTCTCACCGATGCTCTAAACAAAATCCTACCTCCCGACCTATTTATTAAATACATTGCAACGTGCAGCGCGGTTTTTTCTCTCATAATTCGTAATTTGTGATAACTTATAAAATTAAGATAATAGTGTTGATTTGATTTTATTCACCAGTTAGTTGTGTATCTGCTTGTTATTTTGAAAGAATGCGTGCATCATCGTCTAAATTTATGAAACGCTTCAATGCTTGTTTCCTCCTATCCATCATTACAGCTTTATGTTGGCGAGGAGACGAATTCGTATACCTCAGGGCCTTATAATAATTATGTTTTAAGTAAACATTGATGTCGGTTCACTGGAAGTCTGAATCCATGAATGTTCGATGTAACTTTTCACGAATGCAAATTGACTTATACACATTGAATTTGAACCAACATTTTTGAGCGAGTAGCATTAATCTACGTATATGCTGGAGTGCCTTTTTAGATCTTTCCTAATTACACAAACTCTGCAGTGTAAGTGAAATTCAGAAATTACTATTTTATGCGATTATAATTGCATTCATAGTACAAAGCTTAACCTTCCGCGTTCTCCAATATACCTTCAGTTATTTACAAATGTATTCGTCGTTGCAATTTTGGAAATTTTACAAACCGCACAACTACACCTGCAGTCCAAAGGACTGGTTAATGCAGAGACGCTTGCAAAGCAGAATGTAGATATTATGGTTTTCCAAGCAACTATGACTATGCGCATCCTGTGCCATCCCTGAGCCAACCAGAGTTCAACAACGGCAACACCAACCACGTTGATGTTGTTCCATGTAACGACTCACAGGGTGCTTACCTAGCTTACTTATGGAATGTCTCTGGATAGGAAAAAGTGTTTTCCTGTTTGTCATGCATGTAGTGATAACAATTCAATTTATGCTGTAACTCCAAAATACTCGAATACTCATAATATTTAAAAAAAAATGCAAAATAATGTCTGAGTGTTGCATTGTGAATAAGAAGCGAACTATGCAGCAATAGGCATATGGCTGTGTATGTGTAAAAAGCATCTGGCCCAGGCGTGGCGGAAAGGGATTCATTTTGGAGATTTTTGTACCTAGCGACGTGATTTTCGTGGTTCTTCTCCACAAATACATACCGAGCAGTACTTTAAAATTACTTTTTCGGTTATTTGGGCATTTACGTTACATCCACGTCAAAGTTTTTTGTGGTTCCCCCCGTAGTTGTAATACTAGCATTACATAGCTACATGGTTGTTATTGCGGCGGCAATGCGATTTCAGCTATGACAAGATTTGGTAGCTGTTATCACGTCAAGTTTTATTTAACTTGGAATGCGACTGTGTGCCCAAAGAAATACAAAAGTTTTACATCCCACAGTAGACCACAGTAAACTTTGTAACTTTCTTGGACTATTGAAGTGCATTCTTTGTGTTACTTTTGAGATTCCGTTGAAAATGATGTGAATTTTGATGAAATTTTGCTTCAACACTTCTCAACCGTTTTGCGAATCGACACAGGTAAACATAACTTTACGATTGCGTAACTTTGTGGGAATAAAAGGAACAAAACCACAAGAGATTTTTAGGATTCATCTTTTTAAAAGAAAGCAATTATTAATTATTCTTAATCTAAGAAGTTCATAAACAATTACAAACTGTAAGGAGAGGTTATTCTAAATGCACACCAAAAATGCGCCATTTACATAAATGTCATAATTTTTGTCATGAATTTTTTTTATAAAAATGTATTATCAATTTATGTTCCACAAGTATTTTACTGCAGAGCCCTTCCTTTTGGGTAAGACTTTTAGGACGCCAAGGTTTGTGCTACAAAGAAACCTAGAGCTTTGCAGTCGAGGATCCTTTATCTGTAGAAGGGCCTCTCGAAGTCGGCAAGTCGAAGTGGAGAAGCAAATCGTAACTAAATTACCTCCTATGTACCCACTAAGGCACTCCCAACTGATAAGACAGCATCGAAGGAATTCCCTAGATAAATTCAACGGTGGCTACCTGGTTTCAGTTAAAATGAACAACTTAGTAAACACCATATTTCAGTTAGACGGACTTTTTCGGAACTTCAGACAATCTAAGGACCGACATACCCAGCATCTTTCGTCCAAAGATACACCATAGAAACTGGCCCTCAAAAAATCATATGTTCCGAACTAAACAGCAGCCTTAGATAGGGATAGATTTACTAATGACGACCGTCTAAAATGGTTTAAGGACATCGAGATCTGCATAGGAATGCCTGCACAGATCACGTACAATTAGCAGAGGTCTTATTCATAAATAAAGGTGACATAACTGGCAACCAGAAAGCGTGATGGAATAGACTATGATACGATAAGATGAGAGAGTTGGGGTATATACAAGCCACTTGCATCGTGACCTGTATGGGTCTATTGTGCCCTTTATTCTTTTAGCCTAAAAATATTTTAGTCTTTTGATTAACTGGATTATTCCTTTGACTGGTATTTGCTGGTATTCATCTTCCCTTATGCTGATTTTCCCCATATTTTTAATCCCTATTTGAATTAGGACTGGGTTGTCGGTTGTCTCCACTTCTTCATTGCAGTATCTACAGGTCTGTTTGTAACTGACTACTATTTTGTGTAGATGGTAGTTACTAGTAAATTGTCCCGTCAGTGCTCCATATAAAATTCTTTTTTCTTGTTTTTTTGATTTTTAATCCTCTTTTACGCTCTTGTGGCTGAAGTTTTTGGATTTCTTTATTTATATATCTCTTCTTTATATTCTCCCAGTAGTTAATTGTGCATTTCATTGCCCAGTTTTTTATCTCACTATTTATGGTTACATTGTCGGTAATATGAAGGTGTCTCAGTTCCTTTCCTTGCCATTACGATGGCCATATTATTTCTAGTGTGCCCTTCGATTCCTGATACCCATATAAGTATACCTTTGTGGGAATAAACGGAACAAAACCACAAGATATATTCAGGATTCGTCTTTAAGTAGGATATTGTGAAATTCGATGATCGCCTTTGATCGGAATTCATGCTTCTTAGTGCTTTAAACAGGGTTTGACTTTCAGATATTATATTTATTTTTGTCCTTGTTAGATTTGTTGCTAGCAAGTTTTAAGTCCACAGAGTTGGGATCGTATCTTGAAGAATCATGTGCCAATCTGCCTGGAAGGTCAAACCTGATGTATTGATGGTCAGACAAGAAGGCTTCATCGGACACATGCCAGTTTTTGACGATGACTAGATATAAATGGACTGACAAGTGTGAGGTCAAGTAATCCTTCTCAAATCACATTAATGAATGTGGGTTTCGAGATTTTGTTTACAATTTCTAGATTACTACTAATGAGATATTCTAAATGACACTCACCCCTTCTGTTGATGTCACACTTGCCCAGACAACGTGATGCGCATTTGCATTACAACCTAAAATGACGGTTGTTGTCCTGACAGTATTGTACGAGCTTCTCGATGGGCGGAATGTTGTCGTCTCCGCCGAGAAAGTATGCCGAAGCACACACGATGTTATTTAATCCCCTTTCAGTCGGAATCTCTACTAAGAGTCATGAATTCTGGAATTGGAAGAAAGTCAATGTACGTGCTGATTAAGTAGGCCGCTCTTGTCGCGTTCTCCTCGCATTTGAAGATTAACGGAATACCGTGGCTTCTGTTCGTACTCCGTCACTGGTTTTTGACCCATCAGTAAACCGTTTTTGAGAATCATCCTGGATCCATCTTTGGTTTGTATACCATATCCCTTATGGTTTCATATTAATTTGTATACTCAGGTGCAATTTGTGGCTTACTTGTTTGAAGCTGAATAATTTGTTAAGGATTATAGCTTGTCTGGCTGCTTCTTTTTGTATTGGTATATGTAACGGGACTAGTTCTCATTGCCCCTGTTATACTTACACTTACTCTTTTGGCTTTGGCCTTTTTGTTGCTGTGCGTTGTTTCGTTTTTCCCCACCATTGGATCGACCCGTACAAAATTTGTGTATAGGTCCAAGAATTAATTTTTTGGTTTCGTCTCTAGGATTTACTTAAAAGTTGTCTTAGGATCCATTACGCGTTTGTAGTCTTTTTGGTCACCATTTTTTGATTTTTTCCCTACGTGAGTTTCTTATTTAGTATAATTCCAAGGAATATTGCATCCTCTTTGAGTATTACTTCTGTTTCTTTAACTTTTAGGATTTGAATATTTATTTTCCTCCTTGTAGTGTATGGTATTATTTTGGTTTTGTTGGGGTTGATGGATAACCACTCTTTTCACACCAAAGACATATTGTCTATGTATAAGGCATTATGCTCCATGTTCCCATTGGTTTTCTCAGAATTTTTTACTCGATTTACGTAAGAAACCAAAACCACTAAACTGCATAAGCTAAAGAGGAATTACTCTCCTTAACAAAGCCTATAAAATCCTATCTTCCGTACTGGAGATACTCATCAACAATTTTATTGGCTCTTATCAGTGCGGTGTTTTAGACCAGGAAAATCCACAATTATGGGATCTCTATAACATGATATTGGAGAGAACCGCGCGAAATTCTCAGGTTCACAAGAGAATTACATCTTTCTTCCAGTCAACTGCTGGCATGTGTCAGACGACATTTAAAATACTACAAGAACCCAGGGAACTGTCACAATTGACTTTAAGGTAGTTAGTCTACCTAGGCTCCATTATAACATCCACTAACGATACCACTTCAGAAATCAAACGAATAATTACTGGGGCCAAGAAAAAAATGCGCAAAAATTTTCGAATGATTCTTGGTCCCGTTTGCGTTGACAAGCACTGGAGGAGAAGATTCCCTGATGAATTACTCGAACTGTAGATCGTCAAAAAACTACGTACTGTACGTAAAGTGGAGGTTAGTTGATGTTGTTCGCCCTGAATTCAAGAGCTACCTAAATAATTAAGTAAGTGCTTACATTTTATGTTGTTGTTTTTGTGGACAAGAGAAAAATATCGCAGCATTCAGCTTCAGCGCTGACTAGTGGCTGGTGAGCAAATAAATGAGTGGATTTTTACTAGCGTCTATGATAACATTCGCTGGGCACAGTAGTGGCTAATATATTTGTCCTTTCCTGTTAGTTTAAAATTAATGTAATTTGAGAAATGAATAAATTCATGGCATTCGTTTCGTGTGGCAAAATTCTACCTTCAGAATTGTCTTCCTCACATACTGTTAGATGTTTTGTGTGTTCTAGGACCATAAACCATTCAGAAGTTCAAAAGATTACAGGGGAGTCATTGTAATTGCAGCAAAACAAAACAGAATCCAAACAACTACCAACTACTAAACCATGTACTCGTAAAGCCATAGAATAAAAACTCCGATAATAACTTCGTGAACAATAAATTTTATTCATGTCCAGGCAACAAAGTAAACGCATTTATGTAACACATTATTCTAACAAAGCAACACGTTAATTAAACTGTTACGTGACTGCCTCGAAAGTAATGTGCTATCATTTTTTCCACTACTCACGCTCCAATTTGTTTTCCGTTTAGGCCATAAGCATCATCAGTTGTCTTATGGCTATAACCAGAATACTTAATACAACATAGTACACGCCAAGACGAAGATAGAGTGAAATAAATTGGAAAACGATGTAAGTTTTGAGCGCCAAAAGAATAAAATAAATGGAATGTAGTTCAGGTACACAGCACCATTACGAATCTGTTCCTGAGTAGTAAAATGTAAGACCAACTTTTTTGGTGCTCAAGTTGTAAATTATATTATAATTACAAATAATAAATATTGTTCTGGAAAAAACTTGATTGCTTATATTCAAGTCTTTACTATGTTATAATTTATTTTGTCTTGTCAGGTTAGCTTTTCAGGTTAAGGTTACTATCGGCAGATACGAGAGTATTTTTACAATGTACTCGTAATTAAAAATATGTACTGACCCGGCAACCAGCAAAACCACAAAGAAAAAAAATTAATGGAGATTTTTTTGTCCTACATACATATTTTCCGACTCGAACGACAATACCTTTTGGGTCAAGTAATTTTCTCTTGAAATTTATGAACCGAAATAATACTGACGGATGACAAGCCTAAAAAGCGGTATCCGCCATCAACAGCAGTGGCGGGTGCTCCTTTTGTGCTTTTCTGCTTTTGTCCTTAAGTCAATGTCCTTCACGTATTCTCTGTAAAATATCGTAACTGCCGCTGCATGAACAACGAATACAGACTGTTTGCACTCACCTATGTCCTTGTAGTCCTTGTATGTTTGGTGGATCATCAAGCCAGCGTCAAATAAAATAACTTTACTTTCAGTAAAGAGAAAAAAGTAGGAATACATTGGCATAACATCGTAAAGTCATCGTAATCAGAACGATGCTAGACTCAAAAACTTGATATTTGGGAACTTGAATCAATCAATTCTCTGTTAGGATTTTTACAACCGTAGCAGCACTGAAACAAAATTACGAAGAATATTCTACGCATTCATTACATTCATCCGTTCGTGCGTCAGTTTAGCTATTTTTTCATGGAGTTTGCTATGGACTGATCTTGTTTTTCTTTTCAAAAGTGAAAAAAAGGATCTCACTTTTAAAGACATTGTAACGAAGTTCCCATCGTTAAAAACCCTATGCGTTAATTCTCCGTTTTGTCTTTCCTCCGATTTCACTCAGCACATTGAGTTAATGCTGGACTATACGTCGGCGTCTGTATAGGAGTGTCGGCAGCCACAAGCTAGCAATGGACACACAACCGAAAAAATGTAAAGTGTCGATGGCCTTACCATAATAATAATAATATTCGGCGCGACAGAATATTGCTGTCCAATGCCTAGCTTCTCGCGACCATTTGTGTTGCGCATGTATATTTTTGAACACAAATGGAAGGGTCCTACAATTTACGGCCGGATCCGAACGGCGAGTTGCTGGAATTCGAAATACAAACCTCCTGCTCAGTAGCTATGTGCATTTCCACTGTGCCACGGCGCCCACACTAAAAGCATCAACCTCGGCAGTAACTCAAGTTAACATTGCTGGACAACCGGTAGAGAGAGTAGAGAGTTTCCAATATCTTGGGAGTATTGTCTCGACCGAAGGTGGAACCGAACAGGACATTGTCAACCGAATCGGTAAAGCATAATCAGTGTTTGGAATGATGGCAATGCGATCAGCTTAAACACCAAGCTGCGACTGTTCCGTTCAAATGTTGAATCTGTACTGTTGTATGGGTGCACCACTTGGAAGATGACCGCTACTATCACAAAAAGATTACAAACGGTCGTAAATAGGTGCCTACGGAACATCTCAAGGGTTTTCTGGCCTAACCGTATCTCACCGAAGTGGCAATGGATTGGTCATACATTGCGAAAAGGCGACAGTTCCATAGCAAACTACGCAATGCAATGAAATCTGTTATCTAGGGATGGTAGAAGAACGGGTCGTCCGAGAAATACATGGCGCAGAACAGTTGAGGAGGAGTCACGGCAATTGGGGAAGAGTTGGAGAGACCTGAAGCTCATTGACAGGAACCGCACGCGATAGTGGGTAGGCAAGGGGATATAGGACATAAGTAAGTAAGTACATTTATAAATAACGATTGATAAATTTATTCAATTAACGACGAACCATGAAAGCCGCTGAGTTCTGCCTTGACTGGAAAAAACGGTTACACAATTTCAAAAATTTAGTGTAAATGCATCTTATAAGGTAAAACGAAGCCAAATTTAAAACGTCTATGAATTAAACTTATACTTATATGGCATTTTGCTGCATCATATTTCATACACACTCAGTCGGTTGTGCATCACAAAACAATGAAGTCCTTAAAAGCATTACGTCATAATTTGAGAGAGTGTATAAAAGGAAACTCATCATTATGGCATCCTTATAAGCAACGTCACCTAACCGCTTTGTTGGTTTACATAACCGTGACGACGCCTGTCGCGCCTTTACATGCCCAAAAGTGCACACAGTGAATAATTATTATCCCTGCAGAGGATTTCTTTTGTAATGTAAAGATGGAGTTCTTCATATAGGTAGTGATGAGTACCAACCAGAGGCAAAAAATAGCTACAATAACTAAAAGTAACACCGCGGGACAGCCAACCTGTGCTCGGCAAAACAATTCTCTTCTAGATCCTACAAAAACACATCACACGAACATCACTTAAGGTGTGAATTTAAGTTATTGAAGAATATGAATCACAAGATCTTACAAGTAAAGCAGCACTTGAAAGCTTGTTGTTTAATATACGAGTACAAGGAGTATGCCAACCGCAGAGATAACAAAATTGACGAAGATATAATGCCATAGAGTCTGGTTTTTGCAGTGTACGTATTTTACCTTTCGTGTGTTGGCGAATTTCAGTCCTGTGATGTGTATCCTGTGTGAAATGCCATGCATTTTTCATTCATTATATGTTGATATGGCTCTTGGCGAAATGTTTGGCACAACAATATAATCAACGCCAGCTTTTGTAGTTCGAGGATGTCTTCTAAGTGGTAAGCATATTGTTGTCCTATATACGTGTATGTTAATGTTCTAACCAGGATTCAAGTATTTATACAACTTCTAAAGACGAAATAATCGTGTTGATCTTTGATGCACATCGCAGTTTTTTACGTTTTTTGTAATTTCGACGAAAGTGTTTTTGTATGTTTAAGATAATGAATGCGCTTCTCTTGAAATAAATTAAAGCAAAAGGCTTATGCGCTTGGAGATAAACAACGAAACAAAGTAAACCTTACTATCTGTTGTAAAAAAAGATTAAAGTTTATAAAGTACTCATCAAAACTTCAACAACTAAACTGTAGAAAACAAACTATAAAAAACTAAATATGCCAACGATATAAAACTTAAAGTACGAAAGAGAAATAGCTTTAAACAACAACTGTGTAATAGCAGACAGGCAGTTAAGGATGATTTCAAGGTAGTATAGTCCTGTTACCTGTCGGCGAGAATAAATCGTTTACCACACAATCTCGACATTGTGTCTGAGTTTCTACAAGGTATTCTAACTCTATTCAAATCATTTTGAATCTACACATCAACTTACTTGATCCTTTCAGAAATAATCTGCTTAGGAGACAAACATATAGGAGGTTAGTTCGATTTGCATGTATAACAAAAATGTATTTAAAACAACCGTTTATTGTTTCAAACTCATTTTTCCTTTATTTAGTATTCTCCAAGTAGAGCTGAATAAGTCTTCCAAACATTGACATTGACTAGTCAGGAAGTTGCATCAGAAATTAAGTTTTTTATATTTATCGCCCGCTAGTTAAAACACGACTAAATTAAATCTCCATCCTTGCGTTCTAATCTTTACAAATAGAAACAGGACAAGTAATATTTTCTTATTTTCTTGTTATCAGACGGCAGTTCTTACGCGCTTTGAGCTTTCTGTCAGTCAGTTGGATTGTAGATATGCCTAAGTATGTACGAATCTTGCGATATATTACAAGCTTATCTTTCTTTATTAATTCCAGCATAGCATTTATGTTACCTATCACAAAACAGATGATTTTCGGCGACTATCTTTCCACATGACAACCAACGAAGAACGCCTACGATTCAAATCTTTAACATCCGGAGCCTACCGAGGTTCATTCACTACATACTATAAAATGTCAACATCGCGGTAGCGCTCGTAGATCGTTTCATTAAAAAGTCGTCCTTCATCTTTCTTAAACTTTATCGTAAAACCTCGAACCCGGTAAAGATGTCAGAATACACAGCGTGGGCGTTAGGAAATTAGGGAGAGGAAAGGATGAGATGTCTATGCACACGTGTCTTAAACGACTGCAGATCATATAAATGCGGAAACACAGAATCAGGCAATTCATTCCACATAACTTGAGATTAAGCTATACCGATAGTTAATGAGTATCCTATATCCCATTTTGAAGGATATAGAAGAAAATCCTTTTTTTCTCTAGTCCATGTTAATTTTCAGGTTTATATTTGCATCGAAATTTTCAGTCATTTGGTATGTGGCCATTATTGTATACGAGAAAGAAAGCAAGTTTTATTAACGTACATGCCATCGCCGCCCTGGCTCTAGTGGTAAGTCGTTGGAATTCTAAGCAGGAGGTTCAAAATTCGAATCCCAAAAAAACCCAAAATCCTTTTCCCGGGCCCAACCTTTGTGAATGTCCGACAAAAGTCCAAGAGTAACCAACACCGTACCATCAAGTTCATAAGATTCATTGGGGGTGATATAGGGACGTGCATGCACTCTCTCTATAGCACTACTCAATGGGAAGCGTAACAGATTCATATGGGTCGCAGTTCTATTTGCGTGTTCCTCAATATTTCCTCATCATCACACTAGTATGTGGGGCTAAATATTATTATTTCAAGCATTATTATTACTTGGTGCACGCCTTTGAACCTTTCACTCCATTTGAAAACCTATATATACACATTTCCGTAAATGGTCACCTACCGAGTTAAAAAAAATATTGAAGCACCAAACGAACATTATGGCGTAAATATGGCTTCGATACATCCATTGGGCTAGGCATGATACGCGACATAATCAGCATTTCAGACTGAATAGGGCTTATCTTATATTTATTATTATATGTCAGTAAATGGTGTTATTTGTGTATGAACCATTCGATTCAAAGTTCTTATCATTGCAGCGATTCTATCATGCATTTATTCCGCTAAAATAAAAATAAAATATCCTTTTTCATAAAGAACAGCTCCCTGATGTAGGAATATCCTCTGGCTATGTCTACATATCTGACGATAGTGACATGAAAATGTTCTTCTAAGTACCACAATCGAAACGAGCGTACGTGGCGTAACGAAAAAGTTATTTTTATTTCATCAATTTTTGGATTATTGCTTGGTCTTTTGTAATGCATGACAGCATCCATTTAATCTTTGTTGTCACGAACGTATGAAGACAGTGAACAAGACCAGACCTACAGTTGTATCACACCCACAGGCAAAATGCTTGAACGGTACTTTTGCCACGTTCATTATGTATGAACCCTCAGGACAATATCGAAAACTTTAAATAGTTTTCCTTTGTTTGTGTGATAAGGACATTTGCAACGCAAAGATTCACAGAACCAAAGTTATCGCGTGTCTTGCAATTGTAAAAAAATTAAACTGACACCGACGAACAAACCTCATTCTGCAGCCATCCCACTCAGCGATTCTTAAACCTGAAATTAATATTTAACGCTGGGGCTAGCTAGTGTTAGTGTTAACAACGCAAACCCAAAAATGCATTAACAATTTTATGAGGAACATACTAGCATTCTGTGCTACACACTGCACTTTAGCCAACCAACTCGAAATGTCAGATAACTTCACACGTGCCACACTGCAGCCAGGTGAACTCACTCAGCATTCGTGCTAACTAAAATTATATTCCTTCGAACTAAATCTCATAAAAATAACCATTCAACGAATTTACAATTTGGTGTGAATTTTCAAGTAACTTTCTCGGTTTGTGCCATTCTGTCTCTCTGAAGCAAGTAGTCATCGTTGGATCATTGTTCATTTCCACAACATTAGCCGAGGTTTATGCGGTTTAAACCTGAAGTTTTAATCGCTTTCCAAAAGGGGCAAAGGACCATACCTTGATATTCCACACCCAAAATTCTCTAGACTTTTCGATAAAACACATACATCACAGTCATTTGGCTGCGATTCCCATGGCATTAGGAGTAAAAAGTTTGTTTTGTTCTTTTGTTGCTCGACTCTGCAATGAATTAAGTCTCAAAATTGCGATAAACTCCAAATGCCAAAATAAGTTGGTCTGCAACGCTGGTTGTCGGCAATAGTTTTCGCTGGTATTGGCAGTGAGCTACGTATACTGCTCTACTATTCGGCGAATTACACTTGAATCGTTGAATATTCCAAAGCAAGAACATTTTATTATCGCATGACTTAACGATTCTTTAAATATAAACATTCACAGTGAGTTGGTATTTATTGGAAACCAAATCGTGATTTTATTTATAGAGGTAATAAGTTACAGATTATTATTGTAAAGTTATTTTAGCAAATATTTATGTTAGTAAATCCACAGGTCGAAGTTAACCTTATAAATGTTATGAGAGATGTTATGACTGCTGTTGTAAATTCCTGAAACAGTCTACCAACTCGCTCGTAAGCTCGCCAACAAGAAACACCACATCAACGACCCTGTTAAGATGGCTAATTAATAGACGGCTCTTTAATCCTTATGGAGGAACAACAATTAACCCGCTGGACAGAAAATGTTAGGAATGTTTTGAATTGTACCTCGCCAGGCACGTCCATCAACCCACATGTATACCATAATAGACTACTTAACATCAGCCTCGCTACTCCTTCGTTGGATGAGATAGGGACAACAATTCCTTCACTGCAATCAGGTAAAGCAGCAGGCAATGGCAACATCTACGCAGAACTCCTTCAAGCCGACGTTTAGTAAACTACGCGAACATTGCATGCGATATATCACGGTATCTGGGAAGCTGAAACCATTACATCGTCGTTAAAAGTCAAACTTAATAGTCAAACTCCCCATGAAAGGTGATTTGAGCAACTGCGAAAACTAGAAAGGAATAACCCTGCTAAGCACCATAAACAAAGAGATCTCCTCTATAATAGCTAGGCGCTAAAGGAATGTGTTAGAGCCAATTTTGATAAATGAACAAGCAGGCCTTCGCCCAAACCGTTCTTGTACAGATCAAGTTAACATTTAACACCCTGCGTATAACGATTGAGCAGTCAGTTGTGTATCGCTCTCCTCTGTATATGGTTTTTGTAGATTTTAAATGCGCTCTTGATAGCGTGGGCCGAAACATGATGTGGCAGATTTTGCCTAGCTGTGGTGTTCCGGGCGCTCGAATCGAATCGAATTGGAATCCACAAGGTAGCCGTCAAGTTGGCCGTCCTAGCAAGACATGGAAAAGGAAAATAGAAGAGGAAGCAAGATCCCAGGGAACCGAGTGGCGTCTCTTGAAACCGAGTTCGTTCGTTGGCGGGCGTTTGTAGAAGCCCTATGCCCCCCGCGGAGTAAAGGAAAGAAAGAAGAAAGATGGTGTTCCGGAAAAACTCATTAACATCATTAAGGAGCGGTACCGCGACTCAACATGCCGCGTCATTCATAACGGTCATCTTGGCTCACCTTTCAACATCTACTCGGGAGTCAAGCAAGGTTGTACCCTCTCACCATTGCTTTTCACAATTGTCTGGGTGATTAAAAGATTCACCCGTACTCCATCGGGTTTGCCATGGAATGCTTTTCACCGCCTAGAAGATCTGTACTATGCCGATGATATCTGTCTCCTATCACAATCGCTAGGTGATATGGAGCGAAAATTAAACTCACTAGAACTCCACGCTAACAAAGTGGGTTTAAAAATTAACGTCTCAAAAACAAAACAAGCTAGTGGAACATGTAATCTCTCGATTGACGGACATCAGATAGAGGAAGTCGATAAGTTCTGTTATTTTGGCAGCTGGATGTCAAAAAATGGTGGTGCTGACTCGAATGTGTGCTCTCGTGTAAACAAGGTGTGACACTTCTATAGTATGCTAAATCATATCTGGAACTCCTCGCAAATCTCCCGGAATCTGAAGCTAGCGATCTTCAGATCTAACGTTCTCTCAGTACTCTTGCTTGGCTGCGAAACATGGAAAGTCACAGAGTCAATTGCGGCGTGCCTCGAAGTCTTCGTCAACAAGTGCTTAAGGAGGATACTTAGAATAAGATGGCCGGACATTATTATCAATCAAGACTTGTGGAGAGTAACGCAGCAGGAAGCAATCGCGATCACCATCAGACGACGAAAATGGAGCTGGATTGGCCACACTTTAAGAAAGCCAGCGGACGTTATTACGAAACTTGCGCTTACTTACATACTTTGTAAAGCGGTTTTCTAATTTCTTGATCGTTTTTAGACCTTATTATTGCAGGTCGGTAAATGATCTTGGCAGCTATTTTTCACGTGAAAATCGATAATAAATTTAGAGGTTGCGCGGGTATGAAGAACTATATATTGCCCCATTACTAATCAGTGGAGCCTGACCTTAGCATAAAACAACTAAGCGGAGTAAAACACGTAAGTCTGCATCGGAGTTGCCAAAACCTTAACACCTAACCTATCAGTAAGAAGTTTTTCTTACGTATGAGACTAGAGTGTCTCACGAAACTCTCTGAGTAAATCTTGGTCGATGGCAACCCCAAAATGAAGTGTAATTGCTTTTTAGTGTCAGTTTAAAAAAAATAAGCTGACGTGAGTGGTAAGCTATTAAGATATATACAGAGTTCTAGTAAATTTCACACTGCCTAATGTATGGGGGCACCCATACAAATTTTATAAAAAAATACCCGATTTTTTAAAATTTTGTATGCATGTGTGTGGGCGCCTCGGCTACTGAGCAGGGGGTTCGTGGTTCGAATCCCAGTAATACCAAAAGTATTTTTCACGGTGTCCCACCTCTCGCGAACGGGTGACAAATGTTCCGAGAGTTATAACTTGTCACGGACAGCTTCTTAATTCGCCGTTCGGATCCAGCCTTAAATTGTAGGGCCCTTCCATTTGTGTCCAAAAATATAAATGCGCAACACAATTGATCGGGCCCCGGTGTCGAAAGGCCCCATATAAAACAGGATAAGAGACAAACGATTTTTGCAGGTCGGATTGTTTCCACAAGTTTTAGCTTTCTAGGCTAGGCCCTGTTACTACAAGTGCAGTCCTCTAAATAGCTTTTATTAATTGTAGCAGCCGATACAAATATGTTACCAGTTCAGATATGAAAAAAAATATAATTTTGTACAAAAATAAATTTTTGAGGACATACAATACACAACTACATATACCTAATAGTCAGCAAAAACTACAAATTATCTTTGCATACCTCATTACACATACACATACGAGAAGATCTAGCACAAGAGGCTATTAAATCCTAAAAATGCCGCGTTCGAGTGAGGAAAATTTCTTGAAAATGCGTAAATTGCATTCTCAGCGAAATAGGATCTATCAATTATTTTAATAATACTGCAACAATTTCTGCTTCTTTCAACAGCAGTTCTGCAAAACGTGACTATTAAACAATTACGGGAAGAGGAAATGCCATCAAGGAAGAGACATTTTTTTTAGAACGGGACATGGCTAAATGCATTTCACTATATACCGACATTCGTTAAGATACGTGAACACTAAAAGCAGTAATTTGGAAAGTTCCGTGATGCCCGCCGTCGTACGAGATAATCACCGGTTGCTGCTGTAATTAAATGCACATCATACATACGCAGCAGGCGTTCCACCAACCATGTCCTATATGCGGTTGCTTTGATGGCACGAACAACATCGCGGGTAATCCAAGTAAAAAACAAAAGTTTGGGCACGGATGGACCAATGGAAACCAATTTTCAGAGCACTTAGTTTACCGAAGCCTTTACTTATTGTATGGTTGACTTTATTTGACTGTTGAACGTGTAGAAAGGCAGTTGTGTTAAAAAAGGTGACTTCTTCCGATTTCAGAAAACCATACTTTAAGGCACTTTACCAGTAAACCAATTCAAATTGTAAATTGTGCTGAAGACTACACATACACACATAGCTAAGATAGCTTCAGATTAAATTTCTGTGAGAAAAGTTGGAAAATTTAAGAAAATACGTCGTTTAAAAATAGCAATAATGTGTAGAATGTTAAGTATACGTCATGACGCCCCAGAGTTATTAGAAAACCTGAAATTCGATATAATTTATTTTGGGTATAATCAAAAAATTAGATTGAACCAACCGCTAATAGGCGTCTTTTGAAAAACTGTAAGCGTCCCAATTGCACTTCGTTTTAAGTAAACTATAGCTCAGCAAACAACCCTACATTAACAAATAGCATAGGCGGTGACCAGGATAAAGATCGGACCTTCTTTGTAAGGACAGAAATGATAATCTGAATGATAACTGAATTAATATGAAATGATTCGGACGGGCATGACTGAAAAGAGAAAGTAGAAACTTTAACGGAGTTAACCTAAGTGTGACCAGTATCCAATGTTTTAGAATCGTTACAATCAATTTAATCTATTGGGACGTTCAAGCTTTAATTTGATCTTATTTTCAAATCTTCTAAGCTTACAGGAATTTATATTAACCCTTGTTGTGTAGATGGAACGGAGCTTAAGTCAAGCAAGTCGTACCTCGTGTGAGGCCAGCCACATATTGTAACATCGCACAGCATGACATAGACGAGGTGTTTAGAGCTCACAATGTTATACTGTATTCCACAAGTGTGATTGTGCGTCATTAAGTTAGGCATTGTACCCCTAAAAAACATCGGCTACGCCATACTACGCTGTGCTGCTCTCAATGATGTATACATCTGGGTATTGCGTGACAGCTCGATGAGGTAACGTGAGGAGAGCGACTCAGTAACTTGGGCGGTGCGTGACAGCACGGTACGTAGATGCAGAACCAGGAACGTAGGGCGTGCGGTTCGGCGACTTGGGCGCTGCGCACATTTGGTCGAAACTCTAGGAAATGTAGGTGGCTAAACATTAGCAGCCAGATGCTGGAATACATAAGCATATTGACAAGAGGTATGTCGTCAGGTACACTTTCTTATACCACCGACAGAGAGTTATTTATTGACTTGTTGCAAAATCCATTGATTTCAAAAGAATGAGTTAATGTAAAATGGAGATCTTTCTAAACTCTTCATCACGTCACGATGAACCGATTTTACCGTAACCCTAAAACGGACATCAGTTGCACCATATTTTGCGAGAAACTAAACTCAACAGTATGAGGATGTGATGTGGTTGATATTAAATAAAAAAATTAACATAAAATATTTTGCAACCTCCAAAGAGATCAGCAATTTTTAAGGACCATAAAAAAATTGTCCGCTTCCTGGTGTTTTTTTTGCGATTTGGTATTTGATGGCCAATAGGATCATCAAAATAAGGAAGTATGTATATACAAAAAACATTAAAGTTGCTCTGTACATATCTATATAATATGCTTGTATAAATTGTTAACTTTTAAAAGTACGTCAATTGAGAATAATCCTAACATACTATTACGAAAGGTAGTTATTAGCGCAGATAGTGGATAGTGTTTTTGTGTACATTTAAAGTTATCACCAATATAAATTGTGAAATTGTATTATTTTTACTGTTTGTTTATTAAAGTTGTTATTTATAAATTAATAAACTTGTGTTGTATTTTATTTGCAAAATCCTTTACGAATTTGAAAGGCTGAATTTCGTAACAATATACTTTCAGCAGGATAGAGTCATTGCGCATACAGCCAACAGGAGGAGAGGTCTTCAAAGCAGTTTGTCCAAGTTTGACCACATACCCGTGCAATATAGTACTGTGTACTCATATGGATGATTTTCACCGCTGACCTCTTATATTACCATAAATATTCAATATAAATTACCGCACTGACACGTGAGGAAAAATCGAATGAAAATATAAATTAGTTTTGCCTTTGCTTCGCACAAATTTGCAGGAATAAGTACGTCATCACCTACCTGAATATACTTTCTCTCCATAGACGATAATGTTGCTCAAGGAGAAACATCTTTATAACTTCCAATGTATCATCAAGAAGAGGTCATTCTTAATTTATTTTTACATTTATTTTTCGTTAAAGGTAATTTTTAAGCTTAACTTAAATTAGCTCGAGAGTATCATCGGCTTATAATAATATAATATTTTCTGTGTATGCGGATCCGAACGCGGTTTGCAACACCAAGAAGAACTGCACCAGTAAAACAAATTCGAGTCATATTGGCTGCCTTGCACTGAAGAGACCGTACTTACATATGAATCCAAGACTTGGATGCTTAGCAAAAAGCATTCTCACCTCTTAACCGCGTCCGAGAGAAATTGTCGGTCCCGTATGTGAGAAAGGACGATTCCGGAGAATCTATAATGATGAGTTTTACGAGCGTTATCGTGAATTAAGCTCGGTATGCACCTAGGTAATATGAGCTAAGAAGATCCAGTTCGAAAAGTAATTTGCGGTAGAATTTATGGGACACGAGGCCGGCCATGCCTACGCTGGAAGGATGGCGTAGACCAGCACGCCCAGAGATTAGGAATGCCAAACTGGATCACATCCGTTCGAAATCGGATCCGGTGGAAAGATATTTTGTGGGTGAGCATGACTGTATCCCGGTTGTAGAGCCAAATATGATGATGATGAAATGTTTTTTAGAATGTTCTGGGTGAACTGAATCTCAAATGAGCAGCTCAACGAGATAATTGGCCGCGATCATATACGTACCAACATTTAACTAGAAAAGTGTGGCTGTTATACACTTTAAAGAAGTGACAGTCCAGTAGCAAAGTACGTGATGCTATCGAACCCACAAACCTAAAACGGCAGAATACTGGGTTGACTGAGAAGTGAATTGTACGCGGAATAGTGAGTGTTTAGTTTAGATGAGAGTAAAGGTAAGTAAATATGTAGTAACATTAAAGAATAATTGCATTTCAAGCTTCATTAATAGCTCCAAATAGTTTCTTTGAAAGAAGGAAAGGAATAAGACTCTGTGGTATCATAATGGATCATCATCGTTCTAATTGTGATGAAGCAACCACTGCTACCTTACATAACCTAATGATCTTAAGAGGAAAAGACATTCCTCTGGTCAGGAATGTCTTTTCCCAGGGTTCGGTTTTTGCTAGCGTGTATGCGAAAAATTTATTCACTCTCTTTTTGACCGAGAGTTTTTTTTATGGAAAAAAGCGGTTGAAGAGATTGTTCATCCGTTCCATCTGTTGTCTGTTGAGAAGGCCTTTGAAATGTAAAGCAGGGTGTTGCTGTTTTAATTTAATTGATATAAAAAAGTAGGGCACAGTTTCACTAGTCGAATGACAATTTAATTAGGTAGCTTCGGAACAGTGTTTTAGTGTTTTGAAGACTGGTTCAGCCAATAAACAAAAAACAAAATAATTGAGTTTCTGCTTTCATAAGCTACTGTCGAGAGTTATGACCAAAAACCAAATCTCATGTGCTTCCAGTCCAGGTATATTCAAAGACAATGTCGTTCACATCCTTATCTACACGAAATCATTATTTCCTGTGAAACTGGGTCACATCTTTAAGAGTTACTTTATATTGTTTGTTTATTATCAAACAAAAAGGACAAACAACAATTGGTATAAGAGCGTTGCACTTTTAGTGATTGTTTCCCATTAACCGCATTTCCTTGCAATACTCCCTTGGTTGGAATTCTTACAAAACAGCAGAACAAAACTACAATTACTCTAATTGTCGTACAATTAATGGTTGTTGCTGGCACAATGCATTTTAACATTTTACTCCTCGTGCCGTGTGCTATCATATCACAGAGGACAACAATTATCTAAAGTGCATTGATATTGTAAGAATCTTGAGCTTTTAGAAAAGAAATGAAAAAAAAAGTAAATGCGCAAGTTACGAGTACAATGCAAACAACTGCTGATGTCTTAAGATGCACGCCACTTTGGTCCGTTTTGCTCGCATGCAGTCGCCCACTTTATCGTCGCAATTATTGTGAGAAGAATTCGTACTCGTATTGTGACAATACAGCAGTTGCAGATCGCTTTACAAAATGAAAAATAATTTCCAAGGATGCTCGGATGTTCCGAAGCAGCAAAATGGAATGTCGCATATTTCCCAGAAAACAAGTGTCCGGATCAGAACCCCAATGATTTTTGATATTTTTCTGAACTTGCATAATTTTGCCAGAATATTAAATACTCAACTTTTCTCTATAAAATAATTATAATTTATTGTATATACATTTTGTATGTGTATGTGTTAAAAAAAAGTCCACACTTTGGATAATCGCTGATACGAACAAATCCTTATGAAAAGGCCTTTCCGAACACACGCAACGGTGCGGCAAATTGCAATTTCATTCGCTCTTGTTGTTTTGCGGCAGCCAAACAAAAAAATTCTGACCCGTCGCTGAGCACACTCTATGAATAATGACAAAAGTGGTGTCAACTTTTTCAATTAAAAGTTTCAAATTGCATGTGCCTCTTAGGTACCTTTATATGTATGGGAATATACAATATATGCTTTAGCAAATTGAACTTATAGGTTTACAATTGAGAAACTTATGATCGTAGAGTGTCGTATCCGCAAGTTTTTCTAAGATTTCCAAACAACATTATAGGACTAACTACAGTCATGATTATGATATTTCATGTTTCAGTTAAGCTTTTCAATATCAGAAATTAATATTTAACCCACATAGTTAGAAATTGCTAACTTATTACTTCGGTCGGGCACACACATTTATGTTTATTAAATTCACTTTATTAACTTCGCGTTCCCGTGGCTGGTTGGCGGACACAACAAATCTTGTGATCAATTTTTAACACACTTCCTAACGCCGAATTCTATTCAAACTTTGCATACATGTGTATTTGCCATGACAACACTTTCTATTTGGGGCTCATCGGGCCTCCCATAATAATAATTTACAAAATCCTGAGGGTTGCTTATAAAAATATTTTGAAAATTAACTCGATTTTCTTCAAATTTTAAACACTTGTGTATTTCCGATGTACAAAACTTTTTGTCAAATTTTTTCAGTAAGTGATCGGACCCTGAGGCCCGAGGGGTCCCATATAATTTTTTAATAATTAATACTATTTTTTCAAATATTAAACACCCGATCTACTTCAAATTTTAAACACTTGTATATCTCCCATGGACAAAACTTTTTGTTAAATTTTTAAAGTGATCGGGCCCTGGGCCCGAGGTGTACCCATATAAATTTATTAAAAACTAATCAGATTTTCTCCAAATTTTAAAAACCCGTGTATCTCCGTTGGACAAAACCCCAGGGATGCCCATATAAATTTAATCAGATTATAAAAATAATTTAAGAGTGCGTTTATAACAAAATACAAAATTGTTATATTCCTACTGAAAATCTATTCATTTTCTTTGAATTTTGCATTAAATAACTTTTATGTACGTGGAAGTCCATTCCCCATAATAGCACATTGTTCATTTTAAATACATACATAACATCAGTAAATAAAATTCACAGCTAACTCAAACCCTGCATATAAATGAAGTAAAGGGTCCGCCATCAAAAGTTTTTTTTTTCAACTAGTGCTTATTTCGTGAATGGTAACACTTAGCTCATATCTGATTTGACAAATAATTAGTTGTATCCTTCCGCTGAACGAATATGGTTGTCTATACGCTTGAACAACGCTGGGAAATATTGCGACATTACTTTGAAAATCATGGCAATGTTGCAGAATGTGTGCGAAAATTGCGTACGGATTTTGGAAGAAGAGAAGCACCGTCAGTTCCGTATGTTCGTTATCTTGTGAAAAAAGTGAAAGAAACTGGCATCCTCATCGATAAACCAAAGCGTAAAAAACCAAAAACAGTGCGTTCACCCGAGAATATTGATGCTGTGGCAGAAAGTGTGCGTGAAGCGCCATCAACATCAATTCACCGTCGTTCTCAACAATTGAACATTTCGGAGACATCATTGAGACAAATTTTGCATAAAGACCTTGGTATGACGCCATACAAAGTCCAATTGGTTCAGGAGTTGAAGCCAACTGACCATTCAATGCGTTTTCGCTTCGCTGAGTGGGCCTGCGATCGACTTACAGAAGATGCCGATTTTGCCAAAAAAAATCATCTTTTCGGATGAAGCTCATTTTGATCTTGGCGGGTATGTAAACAAGCAAAATTGTCGCATTTGGGGCACAGAAAACCCGCACGCATACATTGAAAAGCCGGTACACCCAAAACAAGTCACTGTTTGGTGCGGATTTTGGTCCAGAGGCATAATTGGGCCATTTTTCTTCGAAAATGAGCAAGGAGTGGCCGTTACAGTCAATGGCGATCGTTATCGGGCCATGTTGAACGAATTTTTGTTCACAAAAATTGAAGAGGAGGATATTGGCAACATTTGGTTTCAACAGGACGGCGCTACGTGCCACACAGCCGAAGCTACACTCGATGTTTTGCGCCCTGGTTTTGAAGATCGCATTATCAGCCGCAGAGCTGATGTCGTTTGGCCACCTCGGAGCTGCGATTTGACACCGTTGGACTATTATTTGTGGGGTGCCCTAAAAGATAAGTGTTACGCCGACAAGCCAGAGACAATTGACGCTTTATAGGACAATATTCGTGAAGCCATTGGTGAAATACAGCTGCACACAATCGATAATGTGCTTAAAAATTGGACCGATCGTGTAGGCTACTGCATCGCCAGCCGAGGCAGCCATTTGAATGAAATTATTTTCCATTATTAACCGGAAGGATTGTACTTTTAAATAAAAAAAGAAATTTGAGAAAATATTTAGTAGTTTTTTTTTATAGCATTTTCAAAAAAAAAAGGTTATTTGGCGGACCCTTTATATATGTAACAAGAAATAAAAGATCATTAGTTACGAATCAGATAATTATTTTTTTCTTTCCTCGAAGACCAAATTGGAGAAATAGCTAGAGCCAGTGGTGAGTTGTCTCGCCTTCTCAGTTTCCTCTTCCTCGTTGTCAGCTGGCACAACTGAACCCAAAACTCAGTTGTAAGCTTCTCCGCACGACTGAACCGCTCAATCTCCACAAAGATTGCCTCAACCCACGGTAAGAACTTCTGTGGAACACCCAATTTTTACCCTCCTGGTTTTGAGCTAGCTGAGACCCTCCTCTTTGCACGACTCTTTCATCAATCCACTCTGAAAATGAACCATTAGGCGAAATTCCAAGTTGATACATACGCCGATTTCTAGTCAACGAAACGTCACAACAAATTATTGTAATTAAACGCAGGAAGAAGTCGAATCCTGGTTTCAACTGCAGCAGATATCGTCGTTACAACCAGAAAATAGAAACAAACCAAAGTAAACATTTCTTAGACAGGGCGTTGCTCTATCACTTATATCGCCCCTCACCATCAACCCCATACCATCGACCCCCCTAACACCCTCAACACCACCACCAAAAACCAACACACAAACACCGCCAAAACACAGCTAAAACACCCCTGCAAAAATCTCTTAACCAATCTCACACAAACTATGTAGCTATTTTATTTTAAGTTGAAACTTTCAACAAAAATTAAATATTAACTCTGAAAAAAGTGGAAGTGTTGAAGTCTGAAATCCACAAGATAGATACAGGGGTAGATACAGGTGGAAAGACTGTCCAGCAGAGACATAAAAATTACTGTACGTTTCAGCAGCAAGCAAAAGGCTTAATAGATCACAGATGAGAAGACAAGAAGCATTGAGCGCGTTAACACAGCTTTAATGCTTTTTCTCCGATTGAAGTCGTGGACGTGATCATGGTCGTGGAATCTCCTCCATTGACAGCATGGTGGCATGGTGTTGTACGTAATTCTGTTGAAAATTTATTGACGATGCAGTTCAACACTCAGTAAGCCAATTCGCGTCGCATTACGATAACTCCACAACGCTTCGCTCTGCATGAACAGTCAAATGATTTATGTCAATGCAACGAACAAAACTTTTTTTTCTCAATGAACGGTTCCTTCCACTGCTCCTAGAGAAGAAATTCTTTAGAAACTTTTGCAAACCTTAACTAAATAGAAATTTGGAGGACAATTATTCATTCTTGAACTTCATTCTGCATTTTGTTACATGGGATAGAGGAATGGTGCCTAAGTACGTATAATCCGCACCACTGGACATGACTGAACTGTTGGCACCTTCTGAGTGGTGTGGTGGATACAATGAGATGAGCTACGGACAAACGAGTCAAGTAGTAATTGTGTGGGACAGTTATGAAATTTCACAGATGAGGGAGAGTGCACTGCACTTCATTTTGTCTGGAAAGAATCTCATACACGAATGAGTAGTGCCGGACGAACTAGAGCGCTTGCATGTATGTAGTACAATGAGAACTTCAAACTCTGACTTGGAAAGAGGGAAATGTTGAAATTTAACAGGTTCATGTCAAAGAAATGCCACTTGAATAGGCATGACACCACACAGAATAGCACAGCAGGAAATGTATCGTAAAATATAAAAAGATGTCATCTCTGGTCTCTGACTGTCCTCTACTTGGAAAATTATCTGGCTATTCATCTGTGGCAAAGATCTTCTTATAACGATATGTCTATTGCACGAGTTGAAAATTTAGGTGTCACAAGGGAATGAGGTAAAGTTTTTTACTTTAAGTTTTGAAATTTGAATTTCAAATCTTTACAAATTTGAAATCTTTACAATTGAGAGCTAGGACAACATAAAGGCAGTACAAGTTCGTTACAACTCTGTTATAAACTGCTATTTAAACAGGTGAGCAAAACTCCCCTTGGTAATGGAAGCAAATTTTTCGACCAAAATATATCAGAGAATCAGGCGGAGGGGCATTCGCTTAATAGGATGATTTTGCCGGGTGATATACTATATATTGTTGCCCTATATTCAACGCACGACAGTGAGAGGAATACTGATGGCCTATGGTCAAGTCACGACAGAGAGGAAGGCCTTGGGTCAAGACAGAGAAGGGGGGAGAGAGTGATGTGGCTTAAAGACGATCGCCCGGTCTGGAAAATATCGCTGCGTTTGATGTAACACAAATAACTACTTGGCGCGGTTTCGAAAAGATCGCTTGTTCTTTTCTAAATTTAGTTCAACGAGAAACTTTTACCATCGATCTCACTCGTTCGGAATGAAGCAACTTTATGTGAATAAATTGCTGAGCCTAATCACTTATTTGCAAAAAACGTATGCAAAGTTTTTCAGAGGACGGACAGAACGGAAAATTAGAAATAGGGTCGGTGACGATGGAAACTTTGTTGCAATATGTATCGCCGATGGCAACACTTTAGTCTTCGAAAAAAAAAAGTCAACGGATTCCTGACCTGTTCCGTGTGCAGTTTTATATGAATTTTGCTCTTTAGTTTATTACTGATACACATACGTTTGGGATGAATCTAAGCTTGTATCTGTGTACGATCGGAACAGTTGGGCTTTCTATAGAGAAGGTTTTGGTAAAAATTCGTAAGATGTTTCGCAGACATCTATTGACGAACGTTTGCATCTTTCTTATGACAGCAGATATGAACTTCCATGTGCTGCAGTACACATTAAACATCAGAGCGGAACAATCGTAGCTTACTCTTTAAACTCCATATTTTGGACAGCATTTCGAACGAAGCCTTTGCTTTCCCGATTTTACTACTGAAGTCTAGTTCCGTTCCATCCTCGGTAGAGACAATACATCAAAGATATTGGAAATTATTGTAAATTTTTCGTGTGTAGAACATGACATTTGGACTCATGGTATGTTGCCTTGATAATGGCAATCAATTTATCTGGGATGCATCTTCTGCGCAAAGCAAGCCAAAGAAATTCCCTATTAATGTTGTCAAATGCCTATTTCAAAATCGATGAACAGCAAGTGAATTCGGCCTGTTTGATATCGAGTGTGTCCTCAAGATGGTCTTTGATTTGATCGAGGATGATTTTTGCTAATATATTGGCAACAGCAGTCTGCACACAGCTTGACAATAATACCTTTTTTCCACTCGTCAGTGAAACTTTCGGATTCTCAGGATTGTGGATGCAGTAGCTCACTCGGTATTGTTGGTGCTGCTAGTAAGATTTCTTCGAGAATACCGTCAAGTCCTCCCGCCTTGTGGGCCTTCAGTGGTTTAATCGCAGTAATAATTTCTTCTCTACTAGAAGGATTCCGGCATTTGTTTCCAAACAAAATGTTCTTTCCATCTTCTGAGCTGGTCGTAATTTGAAATCACTATGAGTATCTTTCACTCGGTGTTGCGTAGAGCTGTGAGTTCCATGGTGATTCTGTAGACGGTTCTGCTATCACATCTATTTGCGGCCTCTTCTACTTCGGTAATGTCTTGATGTTGTTACGCCTATCAAGTCTCACGGTACGGTAAACTTCTCAAATCTTTACTCGATACATAGACTCCAGCTCATTTCTCCCCGCCACAGAGTTAGCTGCTTTGCGAGCATTGAGGTGTTTTCTTTCTTTGATTCTTGGGCAATTTTTTTCGAAGAACCATGCACTGTTCCTTCGCTGCGACCGACCAACTATTCTTTGAGCACCAGATATGATAACATTTTTCACAGCACACCAGTAGTTTTCGATTAAGTTAGTTTTTTCCTTGTGATTGTTGTCAAAACGTTTGAAAGGGTGCCCCCTAGTTGTTGGCGCACAGAGGGATGATTTATTCTATGGATATTAATGTTTGGTATACAAGTGTTTTCAGCTGTGCGTAATCGTATGCTAACTACCATCAAATTGTGGTCCCGAGCCATTCCCATGTCTGCTACTCTTCTGTTCCGCACGTCGTGAAGGCAGCTTCTTAAACTTCGGCTGATCGCGAAATTGTCAATTTGGTTGAAAATTGCTTCTTCTGTCATTTGACACCCAACTTTACTTTGTAACAAGTCTTGTGTTCAAACGTGGTCCCACCCATAACAAGGCGGTTGGCGTTGCAAAAATCAGCAAACCGTTCACCGTTGTCATTACGTTTTCCAACGCCATGCTTTCCCATAGTATTTCTGAGCCAATTGTTGTCATTATGCCCACCTTGTCATTCAAGTCTCCCATTGCCATTGTGATGTCCCTTTGTGCCGGTTATAAAAGATGTCCTTCTACTCATAAGAAACGAGCTTCGTTGGAGGGTAACACTGTATGATAGTAACAGGACGTACTTTAGTCCGGAACGTGGCTTTCAGGATATTTCCAAGAAATTAAGTTTTTCAGTGCTGTTTTGCAAAGCAGCAATCCAACACCAGGTTATTTTGTGAAGTATAATAGTACAGTGTTATGCGTTGGTTACCTATACTTGCCCAATCCCAAATAGCGGACTTCACTAAGTCCTAAGATATCCATCTTGTATCGCAAGAATTCCTTCTCTAATTGGAAGAATCTGACATTTTGAAGTTCTTCAATTCCAAAGTCGAGAAGCGTCCTCACATTCCAGTATAAATACAGTAACCAAAAGTCGTCAATGTGTGATCAATCATTATCCGAGGCATAGTATTGGTTTCGCTAGATTTTTAAATTTCAGCTACGAAGAATGATAACCACCGTTACCAATCCTATTAACCTTGGCTTTTCGCACTTGTAATTTTTGCCTATTTTCTTATATATGGATACACAAATAGTTGCCCGGAGACCACCACTGAAGGGTTAAATAAGCACTGGCAGATTGTTACGCTACTGGCCCAAACCAGGGTTTGGATACTCAATAATTTCCCGATCGGCCGATCCTCATGCCAGCGGCAATGGGTCATTAATATAACTTTTTTTTTTTCTAATAAAGTATGTCCTTTTTGCACTGAAACCATCTACTTTTCGAAGTCGTATATTTTAACCAAGTAAAGGATATAATTTCCAGAAATTTCTGCAGCAACAAACAAAACGCATAAATATGGTACAGATGAGCTGTTGCCTGGATGTAATCTTCATTATGTCTATAATATCTATGCTATCGCATGTTGAAGAAGCAAACTACTACAGCAACGAATCACATCATCTTCATCAATTCACGCGCTCATCATACACCAGTAATAATGATAACGCGAGTCCAAATAAATGCCAATTCAATGAACGGAACACGCTGCCTGCTGTCCGCCTGTCTGAATGGTATTACGATTGTAAGTAATTATTCCAAAGTAATGTGCACTTGTGAATTTGTGAATTTGTGCTCAAATTGTGGATTTTGTGCTGCGTCGACAATGATGTTAAGCATCTCTCATTGTCGCTTCATTCTCCGACTATAGCAATACATCATCGTCCAGCTAACAGTTGCGAAGCGTTTGCTTTGAGCTTACAATTGGATACCAAAACCCAATCTGAAGAGGAGCTAACTAAAGTACAAGTACTATTGAAATAAAGACGATGTTGGTTGAGGGATGGTGGTGAGGCGAGGAGAACAAAACAGTAACGTCGTCATGGCTGCAATTTCAGAAATACGGGTGAATTTTGACAAAACCATGCAGCACTCTTGAGCTCGCCTTGATGATAGTTGTCAACGTCTGTTTGATGGTTGTGGCTGAATGTTTCCAATGGATCTCTCATCACAGCATGACCGCAAGTGCTTGATGGCAGATATTTATGTGACTGCCATATTCCAGCACATATTAAGAATCAACCAAACGAACCTTAAAACGAGACTTTTGTTAATGCGAATGAATGGGTTCTACTCTTTGTTATTCCGTACAGCTGTGCGTACGTACGGTGGGACAAGGAAGTAAAACTCATGGTTTGAATCGGTTTTGTTTTGTTTATTTTCTATTGTTTAACTGTTTATTTGTTAATGAATACGCCTGATGGCCATCTATATGAGCTTACCTATATCCATTTGGCTAGTCGGTATCCAAATCTCCTTGTACAACACAAACTATACGGCTAATTTTTAAATATGGAATTAGAAGAGAGGTGTTCAATTATTACACACGGATATTATTACTTCCGCTTTTAAGGTACTTCCTGCTAACGCGGGCGAAGGCTTAAATTCTCTGCTCAGTCCAAGGTCCGTACAAGAAAATTAAACAAATTTGTTTCCCAAAATATACATAAATTTGATCTTAAGTTAGATGAAAAGACAATGTAGTAACTTTAAAATCGATATAGCGCTTCAGCGCTTGGCCGCTGTACCCCATTTCTGTTTTCGTGTCCTATCCTATAAGTCTCTTTCCATTTCTGGGTATAGTTCAGATTTTTCCCTAGTGGTTTAAGTTTGACGTTCCATTTAAAAACTGTACGCGACGTACGATAGGTACGCGATACTAACCCATTTGTTGTTGTGGACTTTAAGTTCCCTATACTTACTTCGCGTCTCCATATGTGTGTTTCATTGTTTGATGCCCATCTTGTGATACATTTTTAATCCACTTACTAAAGCTCGATTTTATTCAAACTTTGCACACATGTGCATCTCCGATGACAACACTTTCTGTAGGCGCATAAAATTTTTGTTTTCAAAATTACCCCGATTTTATTCAAACTTTGCACACATGTTTGTTTCGTGTATCTGTAATTAGAGAATTTACATGAAGTTTTAATTTTTATGGGTTGGTTTTTTCCATCTTATTTCTCAAAAGTCCAGTATGTGCATTTTTTCATTTCTGTTTTGACGTACGCCAGCCGCGATACTTAAGATAATTTTCTTACATTCCATGTTACAAAGAGTGTACATTTTCGTTTGTGATGTGACGTTGCTGTAATCTCGAGTCCGTTTATTCTTCTAACTGGATAGCTGAGTTTACATAAGTCAGAATTGCTGCAGATGGGCGGGAGATTTGTCTATATGTGTTAGTGCTCGATATGTATATGCAATAACTTAGAATCTATTTTCGGGTTTTAATTACACAATATATCGTTTATTTCATTTGTAGGATTAACGATTACAAAATATTCAATAATAAGAAAAGGAGAACAAATGGATTTGACAAACTTCAAACATGTTTCGGCCCACTGTACAGGCAAAATCGTTGTTTCGTCGGATTATTCAGATGATAAAAACACCAAAATGCATAAAGTAAACGTGTCATCATTTATCTCTCTGCTGCTGCTGATGTTGATGCTAAGTACTTTGAAATTTTCGACCATCAGAAACAGATTCTCGCTTCTTGGACGTTTGTTTGGCTCTTCGTAAACGTATCCCAGGGCAGCGAGTGGACGACTACAGCAGACACATACTAAAATTTTCAAATTACCATTGGTATAACGTTTATTTGCCCGTATACACCGCCCCTCCCAACCTTACCGTGTCAGCTTTAAGACTCATCAGTTGGCGAATCCTTTTGTCCTGTATGCGTATTATTAAAGCGAATTATGACAATGAATAGCTTAACGAGTAGCAACCAAGCAACCCACAATCGCCAGCACTGGATATATTGATGCCAGTTATCCTTAGCTGCGATGTGCGATAAATTGTTATTTACACGCACACACGGTTTTATGAAAGCCTCCTTGTATATATGGGAATAAATAAAGTAGAATAAAAAAATTGGTAACGAAAGTCAAAGTAGTTGCCATATTGAATAGCGTGAGAAGCAGTATTTTTAATTGTCCTTCCAGACCATTTCACAGAGGTTCGCATCAATTTTTCTAAGCTGCAGCTAGAGAATGCTAGAAAGTTCCGTGAAAATAACGTACAGAATTATATTTGTGAGGTGGGAGGAGAGACAGGTTGGTTAAGAATAAGTAAATACAAATCTAAAATGTGAATTCCTCAGTTCATTTTAAGAATAAGATCGTATGGAATAGGGAGCCAAGGTGTGCGGTCTTCATAGTGTTCTTCATCGGGATAGAAACGTGTTTTTGACTATGAATCACTTCCTACCTTATAACAATTAACCATATCAAGCTATTTTAGTCTTTTTAAAACAAAATTGAAAAAACAAACATTAAAAAACTAAGAAAATTGTATTTCATTTAAAAACATATAACATATACCGTTATGACATTAATAACGGAGCAGGAGCACCTAAAGCTCTAATTATGTCTCCTTATCTGTCCAGTCTTATGGAGAATGTCTAAAATATTAAGGAATTGTCGATAGTCAAACTCCACTTGAAGTCCTGCGGAATAGAAAATAGAAGTTATGTTGGGAAAGCCTATGGCATCCTATTAAAACGCGACATGAAAATGGCGCGTTTAAAAAGAAGCACGATAAAAAAAAACCCGCTATAAAAAAGTCGGTCATTAAAAAAGCTACCTTCTAAAAGGCGACCTATTGGTCTTGGTTCTTTTTGTTGGTCGATTTTTTTATCGCGCGCCTTTTTAATCGAGTCCTTTTTTATGATCTCATACCATACTCCATCATTTCTCACTCACCCCTCTCCGATCCGAAGCATTTGCAGAGAACATCAAACTCACGACTACTGATCACCGTGTGCACCTCACGAACAGTTAGTCCCCGAAGGAATTGATGCTGGGTAATTGTTCCGCAATTCTCTCGATCAAAGTCCTTAAAGACCGAACTTAAATTTGAAATTTCATCAGGATAACGTGCCAATTTCTGCAAAGCATGCGATGCAATTGTCCGGTCTTCGAAATTCATGAAACACTGCAAACAATCGAGATTTGCAAAATGCTTAAGGGGCATTGATATCACGTTGTCCGTGGAGTCGGTTTGAATGAAAATCTCATCCATCGCTTTGACAAATTCACGATAGAGAATCGAGCAACCAAAACTGGGGGATTGAAATCTGTAAATGAGAGAGAATATGGGGAATTGGAGATTTTTGCTTCTTTGTTTGCTTGTTTTTTGCCTCATTTATTAATATATTGCTTACGCTGTACAAATGGCATCCATTTCCGGAACGGTTAATTTAATATTGGCATTGTCCAAGCCACGTCGGAAGTCCACCTCCAGTATATGGTTCTCCCTGTGCCGATCATAGTCCTGCAAGAAGTCAGCAATTTGAATGCTTTTCACTATTGCCTGACGCTTAGCATTCGCCAGAGCTTTAATGAGAAACGCTTCTTTATCACGTTCTGAAACGGCCTCTTTCCTTTCGGGGCATTCCACTAGTTTTTCTTTAAGTGGCAAAGGTCCTTTCATCTGGTGGTACGTGCAGAATGGCTATTATTTTATTTTTCTTGGTAGCAACCAATTTGCACTCACCTTTGGCACTGCATATTCTGCTGGATCGGCGTCTTCAAGAAATCGAACATAACTGAAACCTAAATCGTTGCCGTAACGCGCATTCAGAGATTCAAACTCCTCATCTGACAATAGTATACCGTTACTAAGCAACACTTGATTAGCTTGATGACAGCGAACGTGACCGCAGTTTAATCTTGATATGTAGATAATAAATTAAATTTTTTATTGTTAGAAATGACCTTTATAATTTTGCCACAAGGGAAAATGTGCCAAATTTTGGAAAAAGCTTCTGCATCATTAATTTCGAATCTGTAATCCTACTTTCAGTATTGGAATATAAAGATGACCTAAATTCGATACCATCAAATATAGATGTATGGGAAAAGACTGCAGAATAAATGGCTGAAAAACACTGCATTCGCTTATTTTGCCTATCCCTTTCACAATGAGAATTTTCTCAGATTTGGAAGACCTCTTTTATAAGCCCGATACACAACCATCTTGTTGAATTTATGTCATTCGCCCTTTCAGCCCTAGAGACTAGCAACGAAGTCGACGTTGTTAAAACTGATTTCACTAAGGAAGTGATAAGATATCTCATCAACTAATCCTCTTTAAATTGTCTGCCCTCCGTTTTGAACCCATATGAATAAAATGGATATCTTCTTATTCTTTATAGCGTTCGCTTCAGATCCTATCGTCCACATTTTTGGCAACCTCTGCTGTCCCATAAGGCATCCATTTGGGCCCCCTTCTCTTCATTCTAACTACAAATTATCTTAATAGGATCACCAAACACTCCGCCCTCCAACTCTATGCTGACGATGCCAAATTTTTCAAACCCATTTCTTCCCCACAAGACTCCTATCTCCTTCAACAAGACCTAGACAGTTTTTCGACATGGTGCCTGGAAAGTTGTTTAGATCTACCAATTCAATATCTCCAAATGCCAATATATTAACCTATCACGTAAGTGCAACAAGCCCCCTTACACACATTACATATTGTGTAACTCGGAACTAAACTTCCAAGCCAACTCATCTCTTGGCTTCGTTAAACGGTGGTCCAAAGAATTCTCCAACCTCTTAAGTCTTAGTTTTTTTTCCAATGATGTTAACATTTAGCTAAGCTTGCAATAAGCCAAATAAATGGGGGCTATTGCCCACACCAAAATTAAAAAAATTAAAATGAAGGCTTTGCCACTGGTTTAGTCTAACCATAAGTTACCACTTTCAGTCGCAGGATATAGTATAGTTTTTAATAGACTTTTTGGACTAGGGCATCTCGAATTTTCAGGCCCAGGAAACCTATAACAAACAAAGAAGGAATCAATTAACAAATCTGGCAAAAAATTGGGTCGTCCTAGCAAACTTGGCACAAAACAGAAGAGAAAAAATCTAGAAAGATAGAAATGAGTTAGAGGGTAGCTTAGAAAACATGTTGCATGACTATTAACAGGTTTGAATGCAGGTTCCATTGTTATTGGTTAACGCCCCATAACTATTAGCGGTATTAGTATTGCACCTAATTAAAGAAAATTGCATGCCAAAGTGTTTCGTTCGTGATTTACATTTGGTTTGTCTACAGTTTAACAAACTAACAAAAATAAATTTAAAGATTCACTACACCTGTCGTAATCCTTAAAAAACGGATGCAAATAAATACGGCGAGTTCGAATTTTAGTCCTGATCCTTGCTAATGCCTCTTCGCATAAATCACGAACAGCTTCCGGTGCCTCCAGCCAACTTATCTGACCGTCCCTGAGCATTTTGTTAATATATTTCGGAGGCGATTCAACAGCAAGTTCCGGCTGTTTATTCAAATGCTTTTCGGTGAATACTTAAAAGAGAAAATATTTTTTTCATTAATTGTTATTGGAAAAATGTGGTTCTCCCCACTTTTAATCATTCGAAATTTTACCTCGATCAATATCATCCCGAAACACCCTCCAATGAACACGACTTTCATCTATGGGATCGGCATACCTTCGGCACATTGCTTCAATATCAAGTTCGTTAAGGATTTTCATCAGTCCAATACGGTCCATACCGCGAACAAATTGGGTGCGTGTTATCGTTCCCGTTTTCAGCAAATCAAAACTATCCAGGAAATCATGAATGCGTACTCGATTTGCGCTGACAAATCTTTGAATTCGAAATACTAGGTCACAGTCGCTTCGCACTGGTGTGTCTGCCATTTCCGGGAATATGACACCGAATCTCTTCCCATTCACATGAGGCAATTGGGGAAAATCAAGCTCGACAATTTTACCCGGAAAATTATTAATTATATCCTGATTACAAGCGAATATTATTATTGACAATTTCATATAAGGCATGTAGCGTATATAGTTTATTTGATGCAAGGTTATGCAGTTCCCAAAAAATTACCGCATTTAATTTTTTTAGAAAATAGCATTTATTGGACAAAATTTTTTTCTGAAAATTGGACACTATGAGTACTATGACATCTCTAAAGAAATGGCATTAAATGACGTTAATGTTTTTGGCATATTATTGTCATCTTAATTTGGGGGCAATCTTCGCGGTAGAACTGATGGAATATTCTAGAAGATTGACAGGCGCACGGAGTAAGGAGATTTTTAAAAAGACACAACAATCGTGGGTCGAAATCTAAGCAAATTCTGACTTCTCACAAACACATTTTATTCTGATTTTTGAAGACGTACTTTCTCAATGAGAATTCAATGGACTTATATATTTTTGGAAACTGCTTAAAAGCCGAATTTCATTTTGAAATTTGGAATCAAGCGTCGTCGTTCTTCTACCAATTTAGAGTATTAATGTCATTGTAAACATCCTAAAATTTAGATTTAATATTGAAACTCCAAACAGGACTCAATCAATTATAAGAACCCCTAATAACACTAATCTAAGTCTTCTTAGATCAACTCAATTGTTACCTAACTGGTATATGTACCCCCATTAATTCTTTTGCTGATCTTGACAGCTCAGCAAATGACCTAACGACCAGAACGGCCTATAAAACTGCCCTAAATAGATACAACGTGACCTTAAGGGACAGCAAAAGGAAAATCTCGAGAGAGAGTTTTGCGAAAGTATCGACACCTTGTAGACTCTTCTGTGATGGAAGTAGTCTCAGACATCTCGCCTTAATATGATTCTCTCCTCGAACTCTCTACTACAACCAATTAACCAAGTTATTTAATAAAACCGGCTTCGAGCAAGAAAACTTTTAAGCTTCTTTTAGAGACTCACTTTCCAGTCTCGACTCACTCGAGGAATGAGCTGGAGCTGATGAGGGTAACATTTTTATTATGGTTAAGGTTTTAGCTTTTGACGACGTCCGCCGCATTTTGTTAAGGGACAACAGTAGTTCCTTATTGTCAGATTTTCAAACAGAATGCCTCACTTCATTGGAACTTTGATTAAACTCACGCAAGTCAACGAACATTTAACGAAACCGACCAAAATTACAATATGGTCACATGTAATAAGTCGTTGTCGTCAGCGAACTAAAGCCCCTTAAGCTCCATTATAGTACAAGAGACTTAACCAAGAACTAAAGCGTTTTGGATTACATCCAACGAAGTCTGACACTTGTGTATACGTTCGTGGTTCAGAGGGAGACATGCTCATGGTGCTTGTCCACGTGTATGATATCCTAGTCATCTCTCGCAACGCCAGTGTTAAACAACTTAACGAGAGTTTATTGAAAACATTTGCTCTTAAAGATCTTGTTGAGGTTCAATGTTGCCTAGATCCAGAGTTCTTCAAAAGAGCTGAGGGAGACTCTATACATCAACGAGGTTACATTAGTGATGTGCTGCACTGATTCGGGATGGCAAATAGTAAACCAGTTTCAACTCCGATGTGTGTCGGCGTACCAAACAAGTGCAACTTGGAGGCAAACGACAATGATCAGACGAAGGTGCCATATCGTGAACTTGTAGGATAGCTTATGTACCTGGCAATGGGTACTTGCCCTTATATCGCTTACGCTGTAAGTTAGTTAAGATAATTTAACGATAGCCACAAGGAGGAACATTGTATTGCCGCCAATCTCCAGGGTACCAACAACATAGGTTTGATGTACGCACTATCGGAAACAGGATTGACAGGTATGGTGGATGCAGATTGGGGCTATTGCCCGAATGACAGACGTTCGTATACTAGGTGTGCTTTCATCCTCGCCTATGAAGCTATTACTTGGGAGTCGCGTAAATAGAGGACTGTTGCACTCTCTTTCACTTAAGCAGAATACATGAGTCTCACTGAGTCTGTAAAGGAGGGTGTTTATCTGCAAATATTCATCAGAGAACTTGGTTTTGAGTCGCATGTAAAGGATGTGTCGGTCCTGTGTGATAACACGGGAGCTCAGAAACTCGCTTCGAATCCTGTATTTCATTCCCGTACCAAACATATCGATGTCAGACATCCCCTTGTGCGGAAAGCATTATCTAACAACAACATTCATCTTCATTACTTGAAGTGTCTTGAAATCCTTGGTGTGCAGTCTATAGTCAAGTAACGAGAGGGAGTATTGGAGTACTACTTTAACGTGCACAATCCCGACAACAAACTGAACAAACCTAAACTCATTCATGCGTCTGACAGATACTGTCATTAATAATTCAAAGTTTCCTTTTTCTGATTTCAACGCGTCGCAGACGAAACTTTTAACTACCACTTTCCTTTTTATAGCAATAAAGTTATTTTAGTATTTAGTAAATAAATCGGTTTAGTATTATTATTATTCTTCGGTTCATCCACTCGCACAGATTAAATACTCATTTCTAATAGAGCCCAACCCCAATGTTAATAATTAACGCTGCCTTTGCACTCAACAAAATTTGAATTTATGACACTGAGAATTATTACCTCCGAGTGGTCAACTAATTTGTGCTCCTTGAGATAATCCATAACCGCTTGTAAATGCTTGACAAACGCCACATAATTCACAGTATATGAGTCCTTCATGTATCGTTTAAGTAAGAGCATAAAATCGGAATCCGACAGTTGGATCTTCATAAAGTGAAGAACGCGCGAAAAGTGAGCCACAGTGACAGTGCCAACATTTTGCGAGACCTTAATCAGATATGCTTTGTTAGTTAAACAAATTAGAAATTAATTTCTAAAAGCAAACCAATTCATAGTCCTGAAAGTATGGCATCAGAGGCATATGACTCGTTTGGGCAATTTTTATCAGCAGCAGGCAAATGAGTCGCTTGTCCTTTTCATTAGTTAGCAAATTCACATGCATCGGATCATTCCATTCGAGACCGTGCACCAAGTTCTTGTTGCGACTGTGATCTTGGCCTTAAAGAATGCGAAAGAGTGGATTTTGTTTGTTGGACAACTCAATTATTGATCTCACCTTCCTCGCAAATGACTTTGCAAAATTGCTGATATGAAATACGCCCATCGCGTGTACGAAAATAATCGGTGACTTCGCGCAGCTCGAAGCATGATATTCCGATTATATTTTTGTATTTGGCCAAAATATTGGTAAAAATAGATTCTAACAAAAGAGAGATCGAGAGAGAAAGAAGACAAGCAAATGATAAGTTTGAATATTTGCCAATCTATCTCTCTAACCGGATATCAATCCGTTCCTCTTTGGATCATGGACACAAAATTCTGAACAAATATCAATGCCATAGCGGAAAATTGTGTCTTGAATTTTGCGACAACTTCTCCAGATTTCATTCAGTCCTGAATTCAGCTGTAATCAATGGAGATAATGTTCTGCAGCACCCGCCACTATGTGCCTCACACTTACCCTGTCATTATCGTCCATAGCGAATTTTAAAATTTATTAACTACAATTTTTTTTAAAAAATCTAATAAGCTCCAAAATAAAATTAATTCAAAAAAAACAAAAACAAACTTTTTGAATTTTTTATCAAAAAAAAATTTGACAGCAAACTCAAAAGTTCAAAACATTTTATTGTTGAGTTCTTTCGGCAAAGAAAGAGCAAATAAGCTACATTAATTTTTAATTACTGAACCAAACATATCAGCGAATTAGATTCGAAGTCTCGGTATCGGTGAGCCCCACGGTTTTCCAGGCTGAACTCTATGCCATCGAGATATGCGCTATGACAAACCTTATTAAAACTGTACTGTGGTGTCAACTGGGCTGCCGCCACGGAGCAAAAATTCGTCTGGTCAACTGAGACAGTGCAAAAGATTGATCAGACCGTACTCATATAAGGAAATCCTTAATCTAGACAAGGATAGCATTAGAAAGCTGGTGAGCTTTATCACTGGTCACTGTGGCTTGTGATATCACCTTAATAAGATTGATCTAAGCTCAGATACAGAGTGAAGGCTCTGTTCGGAACATGACGAATCATCCGAGCACATTCTCTGTGAATGTCCAGCATTATTTCCGTAGGTAAATATGTTTTTCAGCAGTTAAGAAACTCAGCTAAAGAAGGACAATCCTTCATTATGGAGGTAGTTCGTCTTACCCTATTATGCGATAGATCTTTTAGGTCGCAGTATCGGCCATATGGGCTAGGGTATTTATTAATTTAAAAAAAAAGTCGAGCGTTGAACAGAAATGCGCATGCCTTAAAATAACTGCTAATTTTATCTTAGGCTCTAGTCGTAAATATCGGCTGTAGTTCTATGATAAATCTTAGCTAGCGACTTAACGTAAGAATGTTGCGTACCTCCTAGAACGCGCGCAGGCAGATAAGAAAAAATAGTTACTTAGCGAAAGAAAGCAGCCAGGAAGAAAAATTTCGTTGGTAAACTAGAACATTACATAGAGCGAGGATAGCATCAGACGAGGATGTTCAACTAAAAAGTCCGTGCCCTGCAGTAACGTGTGATGCGTGGAAAGTGGGTTAATCTTTAAAATAAGCCCAATTTTTTAGCCACCTTGCTCACGTCTTAGAGATTTGAAATTTTGTGGCCTAGTCTCATAGGGCGTTTCTGGGATCGTGATGCATGGAAAATTTGAAAATCTTTGAGATAGTCCCCACCGCGTCGACTTCTTTTAGGTAATTTTTAAGCCCAAGGACACTACCTCCAGAGCTGACTTTTTGTGAGCAGCTCAGTGTCATGGACGATTTTTGATACCCCGTGTGACACGTGTCGCGAGTTGCATGTGGCGTATGTGTCGTGTGGAAAGTGGATTAACCTTTAAATAGGCTACATTTTGTCGACCTTTTCAAGGTTGTTTTTAACCACCTTTTACACAATCGCCACCTCTGGTACGCCTTAGACCAGCTTGCAACTACTAGAATGAATACGGAACCACGCTTATAAGCAAACCTTGTGCACTTATGCTTCAAATGCTGATGCACATCTTTGGGCTTTTTCGAATTCTTTGTTTCTATCCACAAGCATTCAAAATGCATAACATATACTGTATACGTTCCTTTTCCTTTCACTACTTTACATTTCCTTGTCTTAATTGCTGTATGACCTTAATGCTTTGCCTAGCACAATAACGGTGAAAATCCCATAAGATGACTTAGAACAAAAACTACAAATATAATTTTTGTTTTGATTGTTTATTTTTTGCATTTAATTTAAATGTTTTTGATGTCAGTTTTTATTTTCGTATTTATAATGTTAATAATAATAATAATTATTTATTTGTTATAAATTAAATAAAAATTAATTTTATATAATGTCGGTAAAATAAAATAAACGAAATTATGTATGTAATTAAAAGAAGTTCAACAAAAAGTTACGAAAAATCGCGGTTGTATTTATTTTTTTTTCTTTAATATTTCTGTTCACTTTTACAAATCGCTTGCGTGTTTTTAAGTTCGAGTTTAAAACAAAAATAAGGTACATTATTCGAATTTTAACAATAACTTTTTCGAAACCGAATACGTTCGAAAGTGAAAATAGCATTCATTCGAATTAGAATAACTTTCCTTTCGATTCAAAGGCCCGAATAAGTGTCAAATATTTGTGTTACAGCGCCGTACAATCATAAAAGAAAGAATACTGTAACTTTTGATATTGCAAGTGACGCCAATAACAAATTGGTGTTATAAGTTAGTTTGTCCGGGTAGCAAAATGCGATCAAACGGTCCATCGCAGACAAGTTTTAATTTGAATCACTTTATATTTAATGATTTTAGTACATTAACTTAAACGGATTTTACATATACCATAAAAATAGGGCTTAGTATTAGGTTATAAATTGTTCATGCGATTGTGCTTTTAGTATGTCAACGGAAAATCTCTGAAGACATTTCCGACTGAGCTGCCAACATGACACGCACTGGATGACGTCGACTCGAAATTGAGAAGTGATATTTCTTTTTGCGGAAAACATTGACCGAACCTCGGTAGTACAACCAAATATAACGATGATGATGATAATGGAGATGATAATGATGATGTTGATGATAATGATGATGTGATAATGATTATGATAGTAATGGTGATGATGAAGTGATAATGATGGTGATGATGATAATGATAATGATTATGATACCGATGTTGATGATGATTATGATGATGATCGTGATGAAAATAATGGAGATGTTGATGATGATTATGATGATGATCGTGATGAAAATAATGGAGATGTTGATGATAAGATGGAGATGTTGATGTCGACTATGATGATGATTATAATGATGATGATGATGATGGTGATGAAAATAATGGAGATTTTGATGATAATGATGATGATAAGATGGAGATTTTAATGTCGATTTTGATGATGATACAACACGAAATCCACGGAAATCATATATATAAACAGCAGGCTGGCAGGCAAACTTGTTCATAAATTTGCATAGAATTTTACATACACACATACATAATACATACACAGCAGAAATATTAAAAATGTGGCACTTTGTTTTTACATAAAACTAATGCTATTTAATTCAATTATCAAACATTGTAATATTCCCCCACAAAAAAATTCATAATTCCCTCGTTAATCGTTTACTTTTATCCTTTGTGTTATTACATAATGTTTCTTCGCTTAGTTTTTTTTAAAGTTATTTTTCGTAAATTTTACATAATTATTTATAATTAGTTAAATAATATAAATAGTATGTGTAGTACATGATATAAACATAATGCTTGTCGGGTTGGGTTTCAGTTTCTTTTTTTGCGTTTGCTTTTTCTTTTATTTAGAACAATAATTAAGCCCACACACAAAAGGTATGGGAAAGAGAAAAAGACAGTGTGTGTGTTCAAAAGTTATGTATTACAGTTAATTAAAATCCTTTAAGCCAGATATAGTAAGATATTAATTGCTACTGTCTGTCTGTCGTCTGTTTCATAATCTTGCGCTACATTCTTCTTACACTTTGGCACTTCCTGAGAGTCATATCCAACTATTTCCTCTTTTTCTTTTTAAGTTGCTCGCCCATTTTTTTCTTCTTTTTAGAATGCCTTCCATCTTCCGCTTTGCTTTTAAGGTTCCAGTTGAAGTAAAGTATTAGATTTATGATTTTACGTTGTTTTAAGTGGAAATAGAATTATACCTACATACTGAATGCATTAGAAAAATAAAAAATTTAATATTCATAATTTATGGTTGATTTTTTCGTGATTTCTTTCAAATGAAAAAATAGAAAAATTTTCGAATGTCCGAAGGAGTAATAGGAGAAAGTAGGTAATGCCTTGTTATTGGTTCGACGAGTTTTTTTAAGAATTGACATTAGTTTACGATGTGTGTTTTTGGGATAGGGTTGATAAATGTAATGCAAAATTTACATTTGAGGCGTGCGAGACAAAGTGAGCGGGCCGACTAAAGTTAAATTGAAAATGGGGTTAGCCAGAGGAGACTGACGCTTTACATGCCGGGTGCGTTGGCTTCGCCTTGACACGAAATTTTTATGTTCTACAAATATAAAGCTTTGATGCGTACATACCGCTAGCGTTGCATTTTAGTTGCTTGATGTTTTCACAAAATTGTCAAGAATGTTCAATTAGTTTCGGCTTGCTTTAGATTGTCGCAGTCGAGTGTGGAGCGCGTTGCGTGCGCTTTGCGGCCAACTTCGTTGCAGTACATTCTTAATTTTAGGTAATTATCACCAAGAACTCTTTAGTTTAAAAACTATTTTCATTTATTTCTATAAAACTTGATTTTATTAATTAACACCAATTCATATAACTAAAAATTAAAAAAGGGATTCTTATTTTTGAAGCGCAACGCCACCCGCCCGGTATGCTAACGCTTTAATTTGACAGATGTTATAGTTTTTGGGGCGCTCTCACAATTAAAAAACGTAAAATACTAAAAATAAATACTAAAGACTTACAAGATTATATGGATTTTTTTTTTGTCAAAACCAATATCCATACAAACTTGTATGGTATTGGTATTAAGTTTTTCCATTGTGAGAGCACCCTATGAAACTACTATTTGTCAAATTAACTAACTATTCTTTTCGTGGATAAGAAATCTTTACTTGACTCATGTCGTTTTTTTTTTGTTTTTGAAATCTGCGCTCGAGCGTACATTTTGACAACCAAAAAATCAATCTACGCCAATTTTTTTTAAAAAAAAAAACATCAAACTCCGTTATGAAAACGTAAATGGTGAGTTTTTTGCTTTTTGGTTTTTCGTGTACATATATGTTTTTGCTGTCACCTGTCATTTACAATTTCACAGGAATAATTGAATAATGACCGTCAAAATCTTTTAATGAAATAAGAGAAGCACAAGTAAATGTTGGGCATCAAAAAACCACAAACAACGATAAAAAAAATTGGACCATCGTTTATTTAGCAGGTAGAACAACAGCTTTAGGCCAACCGCATATTGAGCGCAGCCTAACGCAACAGCAGAAGTTTTTAAAGAACACAATGTTAAGGGGCAACTGTAATTTGTTTCTAGTAGTTTCGGTTTCGGTTCAGAGCACAGCACAGCGTAGTCTGGCCGAGGTTCTTGGGGCATGGGTTATACTAAATGACACACATTCAAATTTTGCGGCATTTATCTAAAATAAGGCTCTAAAACCTTAGCTACTTTATGCTGGGGTAGGTTGCTGTTAAGGGGCAACTGTAATGGACTTGAGTTAAATCAATTTAGCTGATGTGAACGGCTCAATTCGTATGCTGTGACCATAACGACCTTTACTGTAACCAGCAAATCGAAAGCGCTGTAAATTGTTAAAGGAAATTAAGAACATTTTTACTTAATTCAGATTCTGATTTAAACTTCTTTTACTCATTTTGTTTTTTTGTTTTGTTTTAAAAAACGGGTTAAAAGAGAGAAATCAGTAAAGAATCTATAAATGTCGATTGTTTTTGACAGACGAGTCGATAAATCATAAATGGCAGTGATACAAAATAAAATCACCAATCATTGTGTCAACATTAATACTGGACTGAAGAACTAACTGATTGGTGAGTTAACTCTAGACTAATTTTATTCTATTTTATTATATTATATTTAGGTTACATAATTTCTAGAGGGCCTTTAAATTGTATGACTGAGTTAAGAGCCGCGTTCGATTGGCCTAAAGAGTACAACTATTCACTTCAGTTAATTGAGCGACTTTTCACCGAAATTGAGATACTGAAGTGAAGAGACTGCTCGATCGGTATTCTTCACTTCAAATAAATGTCATTGATACTCATCTGAAGTAACTGCCGAGCAGAACACTTACTTCAGTTACCAAATTTTTAGCTGAAGTGAAGAGTTGTCAATCGAACAGTCCTTCACTTGTTACTTCAAATACTAATTCAATTAACTCAGTCCTATCAAACGCGGCTAAGATTTGTCGGTTCGGTTTGTTTTTGCAATTCGCTCACCATGGAAACACCATCAATGGGTCGACGCATATAGAGCACAGCACAGCGTAGTCTGGCCGAGGTTCTTGGGGCATGGGTTATACTAAATGACACATATTCAAATTTTGCGGCATTTATCTAAAATAAGGCTCTAAAACCTTAGCTACTTTATGCTGGGGTAGGTTGCTCTCTTAATATAATGTTAGCCTTAACCTTGATTTCGATTTTGGTTTAAAGTATTACAAATGGAACGCCCCCCATTTTAAAAATTCACAAGAACTATTTCGTCACATTTGGGTTGCCCCTTGCATCCATCATAATTTCCCATCTCATCAGTTCAATCTTCAATTTTAATGTCCAAAACACTTGTTGTGTGTTCCTTCATAATAGGGCTGCCGTTCGCAGAAGCAGCAGCGGGGGTGAGGGATTAAAAAAAACGTCTTGTTATACAGTGAGTTGTTAGAGTGAGTGTTTTTTGTTTGTTTGTATTCCTCATTATTTCGTTTCTGTTATTAATATTATTATTACTATTATATAATAATAATGTTAAATTATTATGCAATGTTTTTTTTTTGTTGTGATTTTTAATTATATATATATAATAATAATAATATAGACTATCATATTACGTTAATTATAATATTTATAAGTTAGTCATAATTTGTATAATTGATTCATTATTCATGTTTTTGTTGTTTACTGGTAGAAACAAGAAAAATAAAAACAAAATGTTGTTGCTTTTCCTCTGGTTGTTAATTAGAATTATTTTTTGTTTGTTTTTTTTATGTTTTTTCTTTGTGTGTGTAGTTTTTGATTTTTTGGGTTTTTACATTTTTTTGTTGCTTTTTTTTAATTTTTTCTTTTCTTTTTTTTTATATCTCCGTATAATATTGTATTTTCGTTTGTAATTAATTTTCTTTATAAACGTACGAACAATAAAGTTTTACAAGTCTTTATTTTGCTTTTTTTATCGCGATTTTTTCAATTAGTGTTTGTTTTTACTCTTTTTTTGTGTGTAATTGTTTTTTTTTTTTTTTGTATTAATGAAGGTTTTCTACGTTGTTGATTTAAAACAAAAAATAATCTGTTTTTTAAAATATGTATATTAAAAAAAATAACATCTCAATACAAAGGAAAGGATAAAGAAAAATGGAAAAGCTAAATTAATGAACGGAAGATGAGAACAAAATTCATACTTCACGGAATTAGGAAAATATCTAAAGAATAAAAATCTAAGAGCCAATAAACGGATAGATGGAGACGGATGGGAGTACATCAGGGGTGGTCATGGTTAAACACAACAATCTACAGGCGAAAAGCCTTTACTCGATAATTTAATTAAAACTTAATTAAAAAAATGTTTTATTAATGGGGATTGTGTTGTCCTTGATTTTTGTTTTAATTTAATAAAGATACCTATCTTGCATTTTGTTTTGTGTTTTTTAAACCTATTTTGTTGGTGTGTTTTTTATTTTTGTTTTACATTAAAATAAAACATAAATGTTGTTGTATTTTTTTTCCTACGATTTGTATGTTTGTTTGTTTTTGTTGTGTTTGTTATATGATCTTATAAAGATTACTCTGTGAGAAAATAAAAGTGAAAGTGAATTAGCGACGACCACCGTAACTGTTGCCACCCGCATTATTGGTAGATGAGTTTCCATTGCCGCTTCGAGTATGTGGACCACCACTAGCACCAGTGCCGGGTGGACCTCGATTATCGTTTCGGTTGAAGCCGCCGCCCATTCGTGGTCCACCTCCACTTGAGCCACGCGACAAACTATTAGAGCCGCCGCCACGCATCATACCACCAGAATTTGATAGCGAACGATTTGGCCCACCACCAAGATTGTTCCGCTGTGAACTACCGCCACCCATACTGTTGTTGCCCAAATTGTTATTACCGCCGGACATATTGTTCGACTGACGTGGCGGCATATCATTGAGATTACGCATGCGTGGTTTCTTCTCTTCGACATTGAGTTTTTGGCCATCGGGTGAATTCTCTGGGAAGTAAAGAGGCTGCAAAATAAGGGAAAAAGAGAAAATAATTTCAGAAAATGTGTTTTAAGTGGGTGAGTGAGTGCTGCGTCTTTTAAAACTAAGAATTTTTAGGAATTTCATTTGGAAATCCCAATCAACTTGACATTACACGGACCGGCGATCGAAGTGTTATGGTGTTCTCACAATGGAAAAACTAAATAAATACATAAGACTTACAGGATTGTATTGATTTCCAACATCCTGTAAGTCTTAAGACTATTCAGTTTTTCCTTGTGATAATAATACTAAATCAAAAGGATGTAGTTTCGTCGTTTATGAATATTTTCACTTTTTTAAGGAAATTTCAAAAACATTTCAAACACGTTACTGCTCGATATAGCCACCTTTTGCGCGGATGATATGTTTGAGTCTCTTAACGAAGGCATTGCAATGATGTACGAACGTAAACTGATGGTATTTTAATAGTCCATTACCATCAATGAACTATCTTCAATGCGTACACATTTTCATATCTTTGTGTCGAAACCTTGGTCTTCAAAATGAACCATATGGAGAAGTCCATTTGATTCAAGTCTAGTGAGTATGGAGGCCATTGTTGCGAAGACATGAAATTTTGAAAGTGACTGTAAAAATTGTTTTTTTAACAGAGTCCTGAGTCCTGTTGTTGTTACCTGATCATCATTTCGATACACTTCTTGATTAATCTTGGCGCCTGATCGATAAAGACGGAGCGGAACAACCATTTGCAGTTACCATCACAGAAGCCGGCGCTTGTTTGCTTATTTTGTCCAAATTGTCGTTGGACTTGCCCTCTCACCACACACGATTAGTTTGTTTGTGTACGTACTGTTGAACAAAAAATACCAAGTCTTTCAAGTCGAACTGCGTTTTGAGCAATTGTTAAATCTTGCAAGAATCTTCAATTAAAATTCGAAGGAAAATATAACATCAGATAAACAAGAGCAAGTGCAAGCTTAATGAAAGACAGCAAGCTTAAGCTAATGTTTATGGTGCTCAATGCGAATAGTGCTTGGTTTACAACAATGTTCCTCTTCTGTATGGTGCTGAATGGGAATTGCAAGTAAACTTTTTTCCGAAATTTCAAAACTTCGATGTGGTGTCATTATTTTACATACATAGTGAGCTCGCTGATAAGACCATGAGTTTGCGTTTGAGTCGCGGCGGGTGGTTTGGCGGGAAAGGGGAATCGCGCAGATTGGACATAACCGGAGCTCTCGCTCTTTTCTATTGAGTTTACCTCAGGTGCTTGTGAATAGACTTTATTTAGATCTATCGATTTAAGCAAACCGATACTCTATTTTAGACTATATTTACAATTAAAAGTTTAAAGTCCATAAAAAAAAATATTAATATGTCAGCACCATCCCTTCAAGACCCAACCGATAATATAAATTACGCCTATCAACGACCCCGTCTTCGCTGTTGTACCTGTACCTGTGGACACCCACACATCTGTCAAAGACGTCTGATGAACTGAACTGATGGATAGAATGAATCCGGCCTCAATTACGTGCCCACAGAACCGACAACATTGGACAATACCACTTTATATTGTACGTTCACCAGAGACATTAATGTTTCTTATTGCCCATATCACCCATATCGAATATTAATCGAAATAATAATGTCTGCTTTAAATCAAATTTTTTTTAGTACGCAGTCAGCCAATGTCTTATTTTCATTTCAATCCATACACTAAAAGCGACTCGCTGACATGGACGTTTCACGTCAAAAAAACGGCTGTGCGCTCCAACACAGCTTCGCCAGATCTTTATGGTAGCAATGAATTAAATATTAAATACCTATTTTGCAAAAAAATAATATATAACCCGTCCAGATTCAGAATAAAGAGAAATCTGATGGGTAGCCAAGTACACTTACGCAATTTGACAAGCAGTTAATAACTGAATCAGGATCCTCATAAGTTATAAAACCATAATTTGGTGGATGCCGTACACCGGGAACCTTTGCACCAAGTTTCGAATGAATTCGTAAATCCATTACAGGACCGAATCGGCTGAACAAGATCTTCAAATCATCCTCAGTAGCATGATGGGGTACATTTCCAAAGAACAATTGATGACTGTCACCGTACTGTTGGGAGTTTGCATTGCTTGTCCGCCTCTGGTCGTAATCTAAGTGCAAATAAAATTAATGATTGTTATATGTGTTATTTGTTTGCAATCCTTTTACTCACCTTTATTTACTCTTGTAGAATTCGTCCTCTGTGGCAGACCACCACTATTCTGTTGCATATTATTGTTGTCCATTCGGGAAGAATCATTATTTTTTATGTATGCCGACGATGATGACGATGTATTTGAAGAATAAGTATTTGTAGACGCAGATTGCTGCTGTGGTTGTTGCTGCTGCTGTTGTTGTTGTTGCTGATGTTGTTGTTGTTGCTGCTGTTGTTGCTGTTGCTGTAGCTGTTGTTGTTGCTGTTGTTGCTGCTGTTGTTGCTGTTGGTGATGCTGTTGCTGATGAATGTGCTGCTGTTGATGTTGATTGGATGCCATTTGGTTTTGAACAGGCGGCAGTGGAACAAAGCCACCACTACTAGGCGATGAAGAGTTGCTAGATTTAAAGAGATTTGCGTAAGTCTTAGGTTCATTCGTCGCATGATGCTTGGCAGCTGCAGCTGCTTCGTATTTCTCCTGTTGTTGTTGTTCGTTTATTGTTTTGAAATCATCAATCATTGGCGGTGGTTCAGACTTGGCAATAATAACATGTTGTTGCTGTTGTTGTTTCTGCTGTTGTTGGTGGTGGTGGTGTTTTTGTGGTTGTTGTTGTGGTGGTGAAATTGACGATGACGAACCGATCGACGAGTTATTATTTTCATTCAAAGCAGCAATATTATCTTCATCAAGATGTGCTGCCATCGGTTGGAGATTAGGTGGTTGCTGCTGAATACCGGAGGAAGATACCACCACAGAAGCAACTTGCTGTTGATGCTGGATAACTGGTGGCGAATGTACTGCCACTACCGCTGCAGCTGCTTGAGCTGGTAGACTAGGAATACCAGCAGCTACTGCTGAAGTTTGCGGGAGGACTGCTGTCGGTCCAGCCGCAACCACAGTAACCGGTACTGCCTGCTGAGCGGTTAGCACTTGAGGAGGTGCAGATGCAACGACTGGCACAATAGCTGCTGCGACAACATTTGTTGGGGCTTGAGCAACATGCGCGAGCCCTTGTTGACCTGGTTGAGTCTGCTGAATACCCGTAATGATATCCTCATGTCCAAGAACTCCGTTGATTTGAGCCGGCTGTTGAACAGCTACAGCTCCGGCCGCAGTAAATTGAGCTAGTGGAACAGTCGGAGCTGCAATTACGGGCACGGGTCGTGGTGTACCTGCGACAACATTCTGGGGCATCGAGTAATAAATTGTCTGCTGGGGCTGCTGCTGTTGCTGAGGTGCTTGGGGTTGTTGTTGCTGGGGCGCCAACTGTTGCGGTTGTTGCTGCAGTGTAACAACTACTTGCTGGGCCTGTTGCGGCTGCTGCTGCTGCTGCTGTTGTTGTTGTTGTGGTTGTTGTGGTTGTTGTTGCTGCTGCTGCGAACTATCAACACATACTCCACCGCCCATGTTATTAATGGACACTACCGACTCCGTTTCATGCTCTTCGTCATTCTCCGAACGAGATTCAACATCATTCTCTTCGTCCGCGTACAAATCCTGATAGCGGAAAATGTCATTATGGACATAGTATTTCTTGGGCGATTGAGCTGCCAATACGAACGTCTGGGTAAAACGACGCATCGGTTGTCCATCGTTCGAAAGCTCGCCAGTCACTTGGACAACAACACCATTTCCGAGTGTCGCCTGCGCATCAACCTGACTAATCTTTGCATGACAATCGCGAAAGTTCAACTGTTGAATTCGATTGTGAATGTTCTTTTGGCCAACGACCAAAGTTGATTCACCATGAATAAAACTCGAATTATTATTGTAGAAACGATGCAAATGATTGGGAGCTTTGTTCAACAAAGTGTAGTATTGTCGTACAAATTCACGACCTACTGATTGTGGAGATGGTTGTGCCTCCATTACCATTTCTTCCAGCCTGATTGAAAAGAAGTACGATGAGATGAATCACAACAGAGATGTTAACAGATTATGTTATTTGTTGTGGGCGGCTTTTAAAATGTGCCTTATGGTTTAATATATTATTCCTGTTCGAAGCACAAGAGTAGCACAAAGATAATTAATTGTCTGATGATATTCTGAAATTGTAAATAAAAAAATAAGTACGATTTTGGTTTGCTTGATTATAACAAAAAAATCAACCAACTACAAAGTGAAATCCGATATCAGTAAACAGAATTAAGAAATTTGAGTAGGCAACTAAGCGAAGCGAGCAGTCCAAAAGAAACAAAGGATTTTGTGGGCATGAGCGTCATAAGCGTTAAATAACGTGAGGTACAAAAAGAAGTCTGTTTTCGGCCGAGTTAAGCAAAAATGTGATTTGGTTGTTAAATCCTTGGACAATTATATGTAATAAGCTCAGATTTGAAAATTGATTATGAAAATGTTTAAAAAACAAACAGATTCTCTGAAAATTGTGATAAACTCCCGAAGTAATTGAAAATTGCTAAGCAATTTAAGTTGTCCGAGCTTAGTCTTCCCCTGGAATAGTAACCATCTACCCAGATGACTTACAGATTTATTAAAAATAAAACCTTAAAATATACACCATTTCTATGCGGTAAACATGCGGTATATAATGCAGAAAACACTAAAGGGCACTATTTTGTTTGCATTTGCTTTAATTCAGCACTAAGGAATCAGCCATGACCTGGCTACTACCGCCAACACGTCCTTGTTGTCTTTCCTTAAAAATTGAGTCATTCCCCTGTTAGCACACCAACAGACAAAACCAAACCCACTTCACGCTATATACTCACAACAACTTTTGCTATAATTGATGAGGACGAGAAATTTCAATTCTAGAACACGCGCGCAGAATAGGTTGCTTGGTATGTGCAACTTTTTTCACTGTAACAAAATAGAAATATTTAAAAAAAAAATGCTTATTCTTAATATTTAATTTAAAACTTTTCAATTTTGTTCTCTATTGAAAAATTACTGTGCGCTTTGGTGCACCAAAAAAATGTAGAAAAGAACAACGCGCAAAAATTTCTATTTCTATTGAAATTGAAATGAAAACGCGTGGTATGGATGATGCAGTAGCAGAGGTAATGGCAATAGCAAATAACAGCAGAAGAACCGCTTAGAAAATTGGTATTCACACAACAAACAGGAACAACCTACAATGAAACAAAAGAAAAAACGCAAATCTAGCGATTCTCTCTCGCACACAATAAAAGCAAGCATGGCGGTGGCGACGCTACGAGCATCAAGTTCGCAACAGTGTTACCATTTTGTAGAAGAAAAAAAAGATTTAAAAACTCGTCGGATTAGATACCGAGTTTTGTCCTACAAATGCTCTCCTAACAAAAAAAAAGTGATGTGCTGTTAAACTGACAATATACGACCTATTATCGAATAAAAAAAAAGATCCATAGCGTTTTTGAAACTGAAAGTGGCTCTTATACCATAAAGCAATTCTCTCCTACCGGAAAAAAATGGAAATGCATGAATACGTTTATATTGTTGGTTGAGTTGGGTTAACAGATTGAAATGTAATTAGGTTTGGTATGTTTAAGCTATATTTCGACTGGGTTAGACTAGTTTAACCTGGGTGAGCGTTCATGGAAAAAGCATTGAGTTGAGTTTTTGTTGAACTTAGTTTGAACTCAACAAAAATGCTTAACCCAGGCTTTTTTGTTTAGTTCAAACTCAAAAGTTTGAAAAGTTTGAGTTGAAATTCAAAATTATGAGTTTCATTATTTTGTAAGTAGTCGTCGGATTTTATATTATGTTGACAATTAGTTTAGATAAAATAGTTAAATTCAAATAGTGGTGAGCTCGAAGAGATTGGCTCTACGAGCATTTTAACGTTATTTTATATCTGCAGGGGAAATAATATTTGTTGCATGTTGTAGTGTCAATCTCTTCTGGCTAACTACAACTTCAATTTAACTATAGTCGGCCCTTTCATTTCTTCTCGCACGGATATAGTCTAAATCCACTTTTATAGTTATTTTATATCTACAGGGAAACGCTTAATTTGCATTTGAGCCGAACGAGAAAAAATGAGCTGGACGGCTGTTAAATAGAAGCTGTGTATAGCCAGATGAGAGATGTAGTATATTTTTCAATGTTACCATAATACTAAACATTATATTTCCCTTACAGATAAAACATTTGCGTAGTGTCAATCTCTTCTGGCTAGCCACAACTTGAATTTACCTATAGTCGGCCCGCACATATTTTTTTCACGCACGGCTATAGTCTAAATTCGCGTTTAGGTATCATTGAAAAATATACTTCTCTCGCACGGCTCAAATGTAAATCTAGCATTTTGGTAACATTTAAAAATATATTACTTCTCTGTTCTGGCTAACCACAATTTAAATTTAACAGCCATCCTGCTCATTTTATCCAAAATGGCTATAGTGTACTGCTACACTTATTATCAAAACGTCAAAATATTAACTTTTGAAACGCAATACGGTTAAAAAATAAGTTGGTTATTAAATGTTTTTTTTCTTTGTTATTTCACTATTTTACCAATTGCAACACAGCCCAACAAGCCAACAGTGTGTGAATCTCTTTTGGAATAGGCCCCACCTCATAAAAATCAAAATACATTTTGCTTATTATTAGGACATAATATTATGTAAAAACACTAAAAAAAATCTCTATTATTTGTGAATAGATTAACTTTTGTTTCCCCTCGTTTACCAAGTAAATTTACTTTAGTGCGGCCATTGATTTTCGTGTTGCGTTTACGTTGAACGATTTTTTTCAGAACATTTTTTATCCGTAAAACCATGCGAAGTACTTCGTTACATGGGTAGTAAATATTAAATAAATAATAATAATACAAGTCATAAATTACATAAACAATTACATTGTATTATTTGGTAATAATCGGCAAATTAACTGCTTTTTAAAGGTTGACCTATACCAAAGATTAACTAGTCTACTAAAAATTAATGAACCTTTCAATTAAAAAATGGATATTGGTAGGTACGTAGAAAAAGAAATGTAGCATAGCTTCTTCAATATAATTATCCTATCTATCGGTTTATATGATACAGTTTAGTGAAACATAGAACTAGCTGATCTCAGGCGCAACCCTTGGAAGGGGGTAGGGGGTGTACTATAGCCTACAACCTTCCTCCACTTGCCAATAATATACATTGAACATTATGTAAAAATCGGTTGGTAAATGCGAATTTCCATAAATAACAAACAATTTTTAATTTTTATTTATATACACGAAAAATAGTGAAAAAAAAAGTATTGAGTTTACTGGCAACCCTATTTAAGTGTTTATTTCATACACGAATCAAGTGGACAACAAAATAACGACGACTTTTCACGTTTTTGCAAAAAAAAAAAATGCAGAAAACTATGGGACATGTTGGTTTTTTTTAATTTTTAATAATTTTTAAGAATGTTCGACCAAATAGACAAACCATAATGATGGTCAACAACTTTTTAAGGTTAAAACCGCCGGCGGTGTCTTCTATAGTTCATTCAAGACAGTTGTGTGAACACAACTTGTTCAGCGCATTTTTCTATTATGCACACAAAGAAAATGAAGCCCTTTTTAGCATTAATTTTATTTTTGGCTTCAGAGTTCAGGCTCTTACCTGTAGACAACTAGTAACTAGTAGTCGGCGACACTTTTACACTCTTTTAAAGTGGACGATTAATCTTCTGTGATTTTTTAGCACTAAATAACACCTTTAGCGATTATTGATTGTTTACTAGTTAGTAGAAATTGGTTAAATTTTTGGTAAAATATATTTATCGCTCTTTTGTCGTCTGAGTCTTCTTGCTAACCCAATCGATATTTCCCTGTCTTAACACTCACAACTTTTCTGACAATTTGTTAAAAAATTTATTAGATCACAGATTATATATTAGGTTTTAAATTAAGTTTCTTTAGTGTTAGATTTTATTTAATTATAAGTTTTGTGAGTTATGTGAACTGAACGTGTTGATGGCTTAGACGTGTGGTTGCGGAAAAAAGAGATGATTTTGATGAATAATTTAACTTTAGGATATGCCGCGGTATTATATATTTTTAGTATTTTTCTTTAATTGTATCGCGGCTCGTTATATGCTGCGGCAATTGTTAAGTAGAGTTTCAGCTACAGTTACGATTAGAAAAATGAGAAATTCGGAAAATTGCTAATTTTTATTTTATATGAAATCGTTCTTTGTCGCGTATTCTTGTTCTTTTGCTTGCATTAGTTTAGTAGCAAGAGGAGTGCTAAAACGTAGCGTGTGCAAACGAGATAGATGTGGATTAGTTTCGCAGCATGCCTTGCATACGATGTTTTTACACTCATGCAGCGCTAGCAGTTGTTAAAATCTTTGTGAGCCGCTGTAAAACAGGGCTAAAGAAGAAGTAGGTAACACAGTTAAACAATTTAAAATCTTTATTTTATAAATTACGGGATTGTATGATTTTTGGTTTTGAAGAAAAAAACTGTTTGCATATTATGTTGTTAGAAATCTTAAACCTTTTAACTTTTTGTAAGAAATAGATAATAAAGTTACAATGTTTCGTAAGGTTTGTGAAATATTCATGGTTTTTTTGTTAAAAGTGTTCAAATGTAAGAACTTTAAGTTAATCAGCTTTAATATAATAAAATAATGAAATGTGTCACAATTTTAAGCTTAGAGCATAAGCAGACTTATTAAGTAGTTAAAAACGTATTAGTATGAACTATGTCAATCAAATCAATTGTTATCAAATAAAAAAGGTTTTTAATTGATAACAATGTAGTCGATTTTTTTTCTAACTAACTTGTTAACTATACGACTACGTTATAAAGATGACAAAATTTATACCATCCATTCATAACATTCTAAAGAAATTTTAGTACTCTTTGGTATTTAACCTTATTACATTAGGCGCGTTCGAGATAGCTCAGGGCTCAGAGATTTTCTGTTTCTCCTCAGTGAAGAGGATTGCGTTCAGTCGAATAACATTCTCCGCTATCTGTCAGCTCAGCAACAAAAACTTTATAAAGTCAACTGACAATGTGAAGTGAGAGGGCGAAACCAAAATAAGTTTGTCTAAGAATATTGGAAATAATTGTCCGATTCCATAGCAAGCAATCGTGTTTGAGTTACTGAGGACACGGAGTATACGGAGCCCTTAACATTTCGAAATATGAAATAATTATGTATCTAAAATTTACAAATAATTCATAAACGGTTATTTAAAACTTTTTATGAAAAATTTTGCTTAAGGGGACAACGCGCTATATTTTATTTTTATCAGTTCCATTCAGTGGATCATATTTTCCTTCTTTACAGTGCCCATACTATTTTCTTCGTTAGTCCGAAAAATTCATTTAATTTTCGTTGTATTGCGTAAGTTTGGCATTTTTCTATAACTTCCAAAATTAGAATACACACTCAACGATCGCCTTCAGCAAACAATCATTATCTATATAGTAAGAAACGTCCATCATAACTGGTAGACACAAACTCAATAATAGCATTTTCTCGATTATTAGATTATTTTGGCCTTGTTGTCTGTACCCAATTTTTAGCCAAACTGAATTATTTCGCTTTCAAAATAAAAAAAAAATACTGATGAAGGAAAATAGTTTTGTGTTTATCTACTGTATAAGCAAGAATTGTTATTCGATTACTAAAGCATAAGTTAGGGTTATGTAATGGAGTGAAATGTAGTCGAACGTATTTTATTTGCCGAGGAAGAAAGAATTAGAATTTAAAAACCAGCAAAACAGCACAATTCCAAAGAAGGAATTCGACAGTGCAATTTTTGTTGTTCCTCGGCAATTAAAATACAGCTAAAATCGAGAGCGATTTAACTCATGTAGTGCAAAATCGCCCTTTTTCCTTTTTGCCAAAATCGCTCAAAAAAGGCGAATTCCAGTCCAGCAGTAATTAAACCGCTGTAAAAATTTATACCATTCAGATTGAACAAATTTCAATTAAACTGTGTACATCTCTTTCTACAACACGATGCTGCTTTTTGGTCACAAGATTTTTTCTTGCGCGTTTCTTCCGGCCATTGCTGTAGTGATCATCATTAAAGAGAGGTTGCATAGTTTTTTTTCTTTCGAAAAAGTTCATTTTAAACAAGTGAAATATTTTTCCATTTTCAAGTTGCAATATAAAATATATAAACTAATCAAATAAACACAATGGCAGACCAAAAAAGTAACGATTGTGAAATGAACGGTGAAGATTTCTCGCAAGACGTTTGTGCTAATGACCAACACTCTGGTAATAATCAAGAAGAAAATGGTGGTGCCGGTGGTACCAATGGTCTTGGAAGCCAAGACCACTCCTCCAGTGGAGGACGTGATGACGACAGGTGAATTAAGTTTAGATTTTTAACAAAATTTAAGTTAATCTTGTTTATATTTATACTCATATTACGTAAAACTCTAAAATAATTTAACTGCATTGCGACGCATTTATTTGAGTTTTATGTGTATCTATTTCTTTATATTTTTACTTTTTCATTTATATAATTGTACGATTACAGCAGTGTTTTACAGTGATTCCTTTTTATCGAATAAATTTTTCCAAAAAGTAAAAGGAAATATCGCAGTCGTCGTCGTCATCGTGTCATTTTTTTACCAATCGATACTCGTTCGGCGGGCATTATCTTTAGTAAAAAAAAATTTTAATTACTAATTCTACTTTTCCAGTTTGTTGTTTTTGCTTCATTGTCATTTTTCTCAGTCTGCCTGTAGTTTTTTCCTTAAAGAAGTTGTAATCTGAAAACATCGGTTGGGTTTTACTGCGAATTAACATTGATTTTTAAATATTTCTGATATTAGAAAGTTGTGTGGCAGTCTGGTAAATTTATTTTGAAAAAAGCTATATATGGTAATTCTTTCTGTAATTTTATTGCATATTGAGGTTAAACTAAAGACTCGCGGTCATTTTTGGCATTTAGAACTAATGTATGATTATACGGCCATTTCGATAGTTTACTTTTCTTCTACCGTGGTGGCGTGTTTAGTTTATTGTCCAATTTTAGATTTGCAATCAAAATGGCCGCCTGAAGTGTTAATGCGCCGGCATTTTTAGCGTCACCGTTAGTGTTGCCAATTGTTATTATTCTGCTAGAAAATTTCACTGTGTGTCCATTTATTTAAAATATTTCTGTTTCATTTATCAAAATATTTATTTTATTTTTTTTCCCTTGCTGCGTATATTATATACTCTAATTTTGTCTTCTTGTCCAAATAGAATTTGCATTCATTTGCATTGGGTTTGATAAAAATTTTGAATTGGCGTTATCAAAATATCCGCTTGTTATTGTTCTTGTTATTACAAGTTGTGGTTGCTTAATCGCGAATAATTGAAAAAAGATGAATTCGTTCATCGTAAGTGCAATTCTTGCATTTTTGTTCACTAGTATAAAGATTAAACGAGAATTTGTTTATTTTTGTTGATTTAATACAATGATTGGATTTTTGGCGGGCACCGACGTGTTATGCATATTTATTATTACATTTTATTCACAATTTATAAATTTATTACGAAATATACGAAACATTGTATTTATTGTAAGATTATGTAATTATAAGTTCAATTGTAAAAATTACACGTAGGGGAGAATTACAAAAAAAAGTAAGAATACACATTGTTAGAAATCTAAATATTTATGAAATATTAGAAACAAATTATAGACGCATATGTTTTTACTGTCATGTAAAGCCTTTGATCGATGAGTAATGTAACAATTTTTTTTTATCAATTTCATGCCTAAATATATGTATATACATGGCCACATTCATATGAAATATGAATTTTTGAACCTTACCTGCTAAGATTTATGCTTATTTGCGAATATGACATTCCAAAAGCAATAGGCACGGAAGTCTCGAGGATCATTAAGCATAATGCGGGTTCTGGGTTGAATTCAGTCCCAACGGCGGATAAATAATTTGGATGTTTTTTTATGTCGGAGTAATCGGAGAGATAACTGTCAAAATTCAGATGTTTTTTTTTTCGTTCTCCCAGAAAAATTTACTCTGATAATTCTGGGATCATATAGAATGCTCCAGGTCAAAAATAACACTTTTCTCTGGTACTTAAAAAACACTTCATACATAAGGCATTAAAGTCTTCACTTTTTTTTAAAGTAAAACAAACCCCTTTTCCATAAAATTTGCAATTTTTATGTTGTGTGCGCCATGGCTCAGTGGAAAAGCACATGGCTACAGAGCAGGAGGTTCGTGTTTCGAATCCCAGTAACAACAAAAGTATTTTTTACGGTGTCCTCGCAAATAGGTGACAAACGTTCCGAGAATAATAACTTTTTACGGAAAGCTTCTCAATTCGCCTTAGACCGCAACGGTCTATCGTGCCGAATATTTTTATTATTATAGTCTCTTTTCAATTGCAAGAACTGAAACCGAAACAGAAACGATAAAGCTAAGGATTTTCCTGGTGATCTCTGTGCAAATAGAACGCCAGACCGAAACCAAATTTGACATTTGTAGTTTACGCGCCAAATATTATTGCACTTGGTTGGTTGGTTAGATAGTGTAGAAAAACGAACCCCACATTAGTTGTCAATAAATTCGTTTTTGACAGAATGTTCACATGTTTTTGAAGCAAAAGTTGGAAAAATTCGCATGGAGGGGAAATGAACTCTTACTCTCTATTTTCCGCTGTTTTACTATTACTATTTTTGAGTACGGGAACAGACCTAATTTGTCCCATGCAAAAAAAAAAAACAATTAACGAAATATTCTCGTTTTACGTGGTCAATTTGCTGGGAGCTGCTGTCACCCACAAAAATTTCTAAAAAGGAAAAAAAAGACAAATAATTGTAATATTGAAACATTCAATTCATTTACTTTTTAATTTTCGTTATTTATCTATGATGAATTATCAATAATAATACAATAACTTTTGATACAATATTAATATAATAATATTTTAGCGCGACAGACCATTGTGGTCCAAGGGCTTAGCTTTTCGCGACCATTTGTATTGTGCATGGATATTAAATTTTAGAAGTGTTATAACTCTCGGAATTCGAAAGTCGAACTTCCTGCTCAGCAGTCCATGCACTAACCATTGAGCTACGGCGTCCACTTGATACAATATTATACAATATTTAAGTCGTGGTTTTTATCAACGTCACTGAAATGTCAAAAACAAAATTTCATGAGAAATTAGTTTGCTTGCTTTCTTTCCTTCAACAAATTGCTGAGTAAATAAAACTTTACCCGTTGATTGCCGATGGGTAGGTAACAAAGTTAAGGACCCAACCCAAAGAATACGTCACATACGCGACGCTTAAAAGTTGACCAACGTCACTGAAATGTCAAAAACAAAATTTCATGAGAAATTAGTTTGCTTGCTTTCTTTCCTTCAACAAATTGCTGAGTAAATGAAACCTTACCCGTTGATTGCCGATGGGTAGGTAACAAAGTTAAGGACCCAACCCAAAGAATACGTCACATACGCGACGCTTAAAAGTTGACCAACTTTCAACTTTTCTCTCCGGCAAATGCTTTGACAGTTCCAAAATAAGCAGTTTGAAGTTTTTTTTTGTCATTTGTTTTTGTTTGGCTGTACGGCGACAACGTAATCATTGGCTCAGCTCAAAAAGTTCACTTATGTTAATTTTTTTTTCATAAAAACTACTCCAGAGCGCGCTCGATCGCAGAATTTTTCAAAATGGAAATCGAACACGAAAGGCGAAAATCTTTTGTTTACATTTTTTTGTTGTTGCATGTGTTGTTGTTGTGCTAGTATAATGAGGGGTTAATCTCCCAAAATAAACAGATCTGTTTTAGCTCTACGGTAGAGTCGTTTTGAAGGGGAAACGAACAACTCGACAGCCAAAAAAAACCGGACAGAGTTTTACGAAAAAAAAAACCCGACATAACTTTTAACTTTTCTCTCCAAATCCTTTGACAGTTCCCTGACAGCAGTTTGACGTTTATTTTGGCAAACCACGGGAGAGAAATCTTAAAATAGACATAAGTATGAGCTAAATGTGTTGTGTTTCCGCATTTTTATGATCTCTAGTCGTTTAAGACATATCATCTTTTCCTCTCCCTAATTTCCTAAAAAAAAAACAGACTTTCTTACTAGTTAGTAGAACACTTGATTATTTGACTGATTTGAAGTTCTGAATAAAAGCTGCAGCTAAAAAGAAATGTTTTAAATGTGTATTCTATTAGAAGTTTTACAAACAATTGTTACTTTTTAAAACTTTAAATACGCGCGGAGTCTATTTCTTATATCCGATTTAGTCTTTAAAACATTAAGTGATGGTATCAAAAAATATAAGAATAAGCATTTGATTAAATATTTATTAAACGTGTGATTAAAGTAAATTTTGTAAGTTTTAACGAATATTTATATTGTAAAAATATTAAATAATTTATAAATTCTAAGATATTTGCATTTTCCCGTTTGGTTGCTGTAGCGGAGCGGAATACGAAAAAACTATTCAATTTCAAAAGATCGATTAACGAAATGAAATGAAAAAAAATCCAGTCATTGTACAAAAAATTTAGTGCAAAGTTACAATTTTTTTTATATATATAAATATAAACGCCCAACATAAAATAAAATTTCAAAATGTGCTCTCGGGTGAATTACATTTTTTTGTTTTTATTTAAAAATTAATGTAATAAATATTTACAACAATCTTATAATAAACAAATAATGGTATTTTTAAGTTTTTAATTTGTTTTTTTTTTTTTTTTTAATTAGTATACGAAACTAAATGAAACGTGATAAATATTTACAGCATTAATTGCAAATTTAAATTGAACTTTGTGGTCGTCGTCGTCCTCATATCCTCCAATCGGAAAATGAATGAACGGCTCCGCGGAATTACTTGAAATACAATCAGAAATTTCGGTTATTTTTGAGCTAACTACCAAAGTGGGTTTTAATCATGTCGAACCGACCGGGTGATGTCGTCGCCGCCTATCCTACTTTTGCAAACAACTACTTCCACTACACATGATTTTTTTGATTTGATTGAATAGCAAAAAAAAGAAATATCCAATACATGAAAAACCAAGCCTTTTGTCAAAAAAAAAAACACATAATGAACTACTACTACACTAGGGTTTCCTGTTGTGTACAGAGTGAACTAATCTTGTTCCTCTCCGGCAGGTGTGAGTGAAATGTGAAATGAAAACTCGCCTCAGAGAACTCGAGAGTTGTCAGTGGGGACGGGACTACAACAAGATCTCTTCCTCTTCCTCCACCGCAGAATCTCATCTATCTAGCTAGCTGTAATGGACGTGGGGAGACATCATCACCACCGCGACCACCGTCTGCAAGAGAGACAAAGAGAGAGATCGATGAGATGGTATTTATCAAACTAAAAACTAAACTCTAATAAAAATTCAAACAAACAAAAATTGGAGAAAGTTTTATAAATTAAAATATATAATAAAAAAAATCAAAACAAACTACAGCTACAACACTTTTGTATATAATCTCGAATTATCCATTAATTATTTTATGAGGTAAAAATAAATATATAAAAAATAAAACTAAATAATACAATTTGTTTATGTGTTAACGTAACGCAGTAAAGTTTTGTGATCCGATACGAAAATTTGCAGTAAAAACCGTAACGCCAAAAATCTTTGGCCTAAGAAAAAGCGATATTTGAAAATACTTTTTTTTTGTTGTTGTTTTTGAGAAAAATCCTTTGTCTTTGCTCTGATTTGTTGTGTTTTTTGTTGAGAGAAAAAAAAAAACAATAGAAACTACGAAACTATTATACAAAATTAGATTTGTACTGTGGATATAGTCTGGAGTCTTGTTATATTTGCCTTTGTCTTCTACATACCATTTTATATTCATTTTAGAGTAAAGAATTATTTTTGCTACTATAAAAAGTCTTATATTTGTTGTTGAGAAAATTGTTTAACGTACTTTTACTGTTGACGTTACTATTTGCGATTATTCACTTGTCAAAACGTTTTAAAGTAAATTTTGCCGGAAGGAAAAATTTGTAAGAATTTGTCAAAATTTCTTGGTGATAAACAGAAGTCATATTTTTTCCTAAACATAATTTGAGTTTTCTTTTTCATTTTGGTCGAAACTTGTTATTAATACAAAATTCTCCTCAAATTTTTACAGAAAACTTTTTGTTGGTGGACTTAGCTGGGAGACAACAGAAAGTAAGTTCATAGTGTAATACAAATCTAAAAAGTCGTCTAATTACTTTGTGTTTTATAGAGGAACTTCGTGAACATTTTGGTTCATACGGTGAGATTGAAAGTATTAATGTCAAAACTGACCCACAGACTGGACGATCACGTGGGTTTGCCTTTATTGTGTACAACTCTGCTGACTCAATTGATAAGGTAATTGCGGTCGGAGATCACATTATTAACAATAAGAAGGTTGATCCTAAGAAGGCCAAAGCGAGACATGGTAAAATCTTTGTTGGTGGTCTTACCACGGAAATCAGCGATGAAGAAATCAAGACATACTTTGGTCAATTTGGAAATGTAAGTTTCATTTGATAATATATATAACTATATACATACGTGGGTAGTCTGAAAAGTTTCCGACCTGAGAATGAAGATGGGAGCATTCGAAAACAATAGCTAGAGAATGTTTTTGCGCAACATTCCTCCTCCTCACAGTGAAATTTTGGACAGGTGAATTTCAACGTGGCCGTACCAACTTGGGAATCGGTAAACTGTGCCAAACTGCAACCTCTCCCTAATTCCCTAACGCCCACGCTGTGCTAAGAATTATAAAGGTGCAAACCCCTTTAGCGTGTGTACATTATTAAAAAAATAGCATCGCTTCAGTTCACCAAATGATGCCAAAAGTGACAGATATAGCAGAGGCTATGAATGTTTCCACAGAATGTGTTTGTCACATACTGCATGAAGAATTTGGAATGAAATGAATGAAAGATGTCGCACGATGGGGACCTCACGTTAAACCCAAAACGTGTTTGAATAAACATTTCCAACGCTGTCGCAGTTTATCAGACGCAATAAAGCAAAGTTTCGGCGCCTAATAATTACTGTAGATGAAATTTAGATACACTATTATACCACTGAGTGGGCGGCGTGGCTCAGTGAAAAAGTGCATGGCTACTGATCAGGGGTTCGTGGTTCGAATCCCAGCAAAAGTGTTTTTCACGGTGTCCCACCTCTCGCGAATGGGTGACAAACGTTGCGAGAGTAATAACTTGTCACGGAAAGCTTCACAATTCGCCCTTCGGATCCGGGCTTAAATTGTAGGTCACTTCCATTTGTGTCCAAAAATATACATGCGAGAAGCTGTCTCGCCGAATGTTATTATTATTATACCCAGAAGTGGTGGTGCAGTGATTAGAACCAGTGGCTCCCACTCGAAAGACAATGCGTTTGATTTTCGGTTCGTCTAAACAACGCACGATTTTTTTTCACGGCACTGATCATTTAGATTACAAGTATACATGATACGATGCTGTACAGTTGCCGTATACTGCTGTATTCACATGTACGGATGAGTTGATGTATGGGTTATTCTAGATGTAGAGCTATAAATGTGGGCTTATGAGCACAATATTCTAGTTTGTGAGTGCTCGGGTGTGAACTAAACTCCACCCACCACAACACTTTTTATTCTATCCAAATATTTTCAGGCCAACGCTGTGCCTCTGCATTACAATGGTGAAAATCCCTTGAAGCGTGCGCTAATTATAAAAAAAGTTGCTCCCACACTACACAGTGGAATATGGCTCTAAAAAAAAGCAAAAATTTTTTTTCCAGCTTGGAAAGGGATAGGATAGTCATGGAGTTATCTTAATCGATTCTCTTCAAAAAGGAAAAACAGGAGCATACTTACTACGCATTATTACTTACAATGGCGACAATCCATGAATTACGCTTTGAACTGCTTCGCCTTACTCACCAGATCTAGCCCAAAGCTTCTTTTTCCGTCTTGTATCTATGTTTGTTCGACAAATTTTCAGACCACCCTAGTACATAAGTATATATGTATATAAATGTAACATTATAATAATACTTAATGGTAATAATTGAAATTGTTATTTAATATTTTTGTAGATTGTTGAGGTTGAGATGCCATTCGATAAGCAAAAGTCACATCGCAAGGGATTTTGCTTTATCACCTTCGATTCAGAGCAAGTTGTTAATGAGCTTTTGAAGACACCAAAGCAAAAGATTTCTGGCAAGGAAGTCGATGTTAAGCGGGCGACACCGAAACCAGAAAACCAACCCATGCTTGCGTTACGCGGACGAGGTGGTGGCCCACGTGGACGAAATACTTATCGTGGAGGTAAGTGTGATGATTAATTTCGAATTTTGTTATCAATTATCATCATTTGAACTAGTGCAGTATATATAATTATCTATAGTACAAGTATAGGTACATCAAAAATTATTGTGAATGATTTTAAAAATTTAAAATTTTAAAGGAAAAAGTAAGTTTTTCTGTAATTATATATATTCTTGTTATATTCATAAAATGTAAAAAAGTGGGGTTTAATATTTCAAAAGGTGCACTAAGCAACTATAAAAAAATGGAATTCAGGAATGGAAATGGAAGTTATATATCACAGTTAGTTTTATTTAACCAATGCCGATGCCCAAAAAAGTGTGAAATTTTTAAGTTGCGAGGAAACTAGTGCGGAAATAGTTCCCTTCACAAAACCGTCTCATTCGAAAGGCTTCATGCTATTTTTAGGAATATCTAATTTTGGCACAAAAGCAGTACCCATTTTCGTTCCGCCAGGTTCTAAAATAAATGCAGATTACTACATAAGCAAATGTTTAAAACTACTTATCAAAGATTCGAAACGTTAATATCCAAATAGAAACTGGATATTCCACCAAGAATCGGCTCCGTCACATACGGCAAAGAAAACAGTTGCATTTCTTCAACAAAACCACATATTATTTGTTCATCACAATTTATGGACTCCTTCATAACATGACTTAGCACCGTGTGAATATTTCTTGTGGGGCTACTTGAAGTCACAATAAATGTGCAAAATATAAAGTTATTAATATTGCGCCAATGCTTTAAATTTTCAATCATCAATGGTTCTTTAGTTCATTAGGTCGAGTGTATAGAAATTTACAAATTAGTTCGAGTTCATAAATGCAGTCCTGTCAATTGTTCTTTTATCTTACTAATATTATAAACTACGAATTATTATAAAATTCGAAACTACTAGACCGATTTAAAAATTCATGATGAACATAGGCTATATATAATCAAGTTTTAATAAAAGGGTGTTTCGTGGTGACAAATTTTGCACCAATAGCTATTTCGATTTGCAGGGTAGAGTTAAAATTCTACCCTGCAAGCCAGAACTAATCGACAATAGTTGACAATTTTGTGAAAACTAAGTATCAGGCAACTTGCGGTATGTACGTATCAAAGCTTCATATTTGTAGAACATGAAAATTCCGTCTGAGAATTCCGTCTGAGCGTTAAGGCCTTAGAAAAGAGGTAAACTCACCAGAAATTACGAGTGTTCAGGCCGTACAAAAGAGGTCAACACACTAGAAATGGTCGATAAAATTGACGAGTGTGAAGGTACGCGAGGAGTTTTTTCGCCGCTTCATAATTGTGGACGAAACTTGGATCCATTACAATACCCTAGAGTCAAAGGAACAGTCAATACAGTGAACTGCTCCTGGCATATTGAAGCTGAAAAAGGCCTTTTGACTTTGACTTTTCCACCAAGTCAATTCACCGACACACAAGTCCGCAGTCGCAATTACATGGATTTCGCACCGAATTGTTTCCTTATTCTCTAGACTTAGCCGCCTCTGACTATTATCTATTTCTAAACCTTAAGAAATGTCTCGGTGGTAAGAGATTTGAGTCGAATGAGAAACTTAAGTTAAGAACTTAATCTAATCTTATCACTGAAACTGAGGCTTATTTTGGGGGCTTTCAGAAATCGTATTTTTCGGAGGGTTTCAAAAAATTGGAATGTCGTTGGACAATGTGTATTAATCTAAAAGTAATGAAATGAATTTTGCCAAAAAAAGCTGCCCTAGGCCGATTACCTTTCATGGCGCAATCGTAGCTCTTAAACTCTAGTCTACTTAGTCATAACGCGAAAATATTTTAATCGTTAGCTTAAAGCCGATTTTACACTGCGACTACTTATCAATTCAATTTTTACTTTTTTATAAATACATATGTGTATGCTGTTTGTTTAATTAAAGTTTACTTTTTTATATTTAATAGGTTATGCCCACCAATGGTCCGGCCAAGGTGCGTACCCAGCATATGGCAGTTATACCGGTGGCTATGATGCCGGAAGTCACGCATACGACTATTACAGTGGTGGCTACTACAATGGCAGTTATGACTATGGCTATGGTAAATACCAACAACAAAACAATACCAATCCTCAATATTCTAGTAGCAACTATTCATCATACCACAAAAATAATAATAATAGTTACCATCACTAAAAGCACTAAAAAACAAATGAAATGAAATAAAAAAAAAAACAATCAACAAACGAAAAGAAAATCGTAAAAACTTTACCAACCACCACCCACATCAAAAAGTTTGTTGTTTTTTTTTTCGTTGATCATTATTATTATACTATTATTATTATTTATTTGTTTGATGAATAACATAAAGGAAAACTATCTACATTAAAAACATACAGAAAAAATAAGAACTTCCTCTACACCACCACACAACCATATTTTTCAAGAAACAAGAAAATTATTATATTTTTCTTAGATTCTATAATATTTTTTTTTAAACAAAACATTAATATTGTTATTATTATTATTACTACTACTACTATTTTATCATTTTTTTAATTTGGATAAATTTACATAAAAGAACAAATGCTTTTAAACTACTATTGTAAAATATGTGGTATCAGAAGCAAGTTAACCGGTAATTTTACATCAAACAACAACAACAAACTGGCGAAGAGTGTGTGTGTGTGTTTTGATTAGAAAATGAGAATATAAACAAAGGTCCAAACAAAAGAGAATGAGACAGATTTTTATATAACTTTTTGGCGGCTTTAGCTACACGATGCAACCCAATTAAAATTCAAGTTGTATAGCCATTTCAAACGCAATTTATTGTAAATAAGAAAGTTAAAAGCACTATGGGTGGAGTATTGAATGCACTTTTTACCTTCTTTGCTGTTAATTTCTTTCAAACAACCAAATGAAACAGTTTCTGTTTTGAAAATACCTCACTACATAGCAAATAGTAAACCAATCAAGCAAGCAATATAAGTTACCGATATTAAAAAAAAATCTATGCCGAATACTAGGCACATACATACATAATCCATAAAATGGTTGTGGTTGGTATTAGAACAACGATTGTTGTGTGTGTGTGCAGTTTTGCAGCAAGAAGCCCTCAGCTCCCCAAGATTAACGATGCGATACATACTCTCATTATAAGTCAAATGTGCCTTTTAATTACTCTGTATGTATATGTATGAATATATATTTTATACAAAAAATATATATAATTTGTAACTGTATATATTGGGAGCGAAGGGTGTGAGAGAAGCATTGCATTCATAATATGCAATATTTCACAACCATTAGCAGCAGCCCTCAAGCAACAAATAAATATACAACACTATTTATTTATTTAAATAAACGTTACAGTAGTTAAGTCAACAAGATAAGACAGCGAAATCGCCAAAAAGAGACACACAGAGATAAAATGAAAGCAAGTGCATATAATATCTACATATGATATATATTTTAGATGGTGTAGTATATTTGCATATATTACTTTGATGTGTATGTTTGGTAGTTTGTTTGTTTGTTGCAAGTAAATAGCACGCATACACATCCCAAGATAATATACAGTATGACGGCGCGAGCACGATGCATACTTTTTTCGTATGCGATATTCATATACATATATAGTAGCATAACAAATGCATATATACAATAAATATTTATTTATCTATTCAGAGAATAAATATTGAGAGAATATACTATTTTTTATAGTATGTATATAAAAAGTATTTTTAAAAATATTTAGCACACAGCATTTGTCAGATCTGTCCTGTGCAGTTGTTGTGATTGGTATGTAGAGATGAGAGAGTGATAAGAAGAGATAATCATTATCAATATAGGTCATGATTTTTAAGCGGATTAGTAGATATAAAAAAAACAATAAATTGCGAATAACCTCTCTTCCTCTTCCTCATCATCTGCATTTAAAACCAAAACAAAAAAGCCACTTCTTTTATTTGCATCGTCATCAGCCGACGAGAGAGAAAAAACCAAAATTTAAATTTTAATGCTCGAGCTCTCCAAGTAACAATTTTCCATTTTACGTTCCAAGTGTGCCGGGCAACAGTTTTAGGCAGGAGTGGGGTTGGCTAATCATACCCCACCCCACAAGTTTTTAAAATTTCTATCGGGGAACATTTTCGCAAAAATACATTAACATTATTTCTCAAAAATCTGCACGTTTTCAAATAGTTTTTTTCCTTTTGTTTGATTTAAATCTAAACGTAACGTAACATTTTAAATAAACAACAACAACAAAAACACACTTCGTCACATTGAGCTTGTTGATATCTTGATCTTATCATTATTATTAACAACAATTATTACTATTTTATCATATAATAATATCATAATTTTGGCAAATTTAAATCTTTAAAATACATTTTATTAATTATTATATATATGTATATATATATATATATATATATATATATCTTTAAATAACAAATATTTGTATATCTATTCTTGATTATTTAAATAACAACATAACATAAAATTGTTATATATCGTCGTTTATATAACAACAACCACAATTAATAACACAAGATGCAAAAAAAAATGTTGTAACTTGGTATACATATAACAGTAGATCGATATCAATAATAAGAACACAAAACAGATGAAAGCAATTCAGCCATTCAGCAAATTAATTCAGCCATATTATGTAAAAGGAAAAATCTTGAATTGTTTTCTATACCCTACTGCATGTTTCTCAATGTTATTACAAATATTTCCCAATATTTTTTTAAGTGTATTTTTACAAAGTATGTTTTAATGAGACGACGTCGTGTGTGAAAGTGAGCTCGTGGCGCGTTGACAGTTTAGTGAGCGGTGAGAGTTCAAATCGTGATCATATGGAAATGTCTTAAAAAAGAATAATTAACAACTTATCACAGCTATTATGGTTATCGAGATGAAGGGCGCGTTGACAGTTTAGTAAGCGGTGAGAGTTCAAATCGTGATCATATGGAAATGTCTTAAAAAAGAATAATTAACAACTTATCACTCCTATTATGGTTATCGAGACGAACGTTCCGACTTGTACCGTAGACATCACAAAATTTACCTCGATTTTATTCCGTTATGGAAACTTCTTTGTAAAAATGTAGTGTAGAGGTTTATCTACCGTATAGGTTGAAGTGGCTGTCGATCGAAAGACCAACACACTTAGACCAGTACTGGTTCTTTGTGATTGTCCTTGCTATACATTTGCATTCGCTTATATTTGATATAAATTAACTCGATTCAGGGCCCTATTTTTGAAATCGGTTGAAATTTCCCCAAATAAACTGAAAAATTTCTAATTATCTGTTAAATGAATTCAGCACGCAGAGAAATTTTCTCTTACTCATTCATACCCAACCAGAAATTTCCCTAGATGGGCATATATGCGTTTCAAATTTTTCGATTGTTTTTGTATTTTCATTTTTACAAATATCCTAATGGGGAAATTTTCACAGTTTTAAGAATAGGGCTCCCTGAATCAAGTAAATAAATAACAAAATAGTCATTCTTTAACAACAACAAAAAATAAGCGAATGCAAATGTATAGTAAGTTATACGGTAGACATACTTTACACTATATTTTTACAAATAGGATTTTTATTAATTATTTGACAGATAACATTTCAAGTGACGTGCCTAAGTCAAAAGTTGGGGACTTGGAGTGGCTAACCATAATAGGGATGTATATCATTGCCTTTAAAAATTAAAATTTACTTGTAAGGCCCAACGTATCGCCTTGGTCGTCGTTTTATTATAACTTTACAACGATAATCGCAACTTACTCTCTTTCTCTCACCACCAGCTCACATTCTCACGTCGCCGTTTTTTGTAATTGCAAAATTTGTTGCCATTCGTAAATTTTTCTTCTCTTTTTTTTTAATTTAAATTTTACCAACCTTTTTAGTTTTATTTTTAAAATTATTAGTTTTTTTTTTGTTGGAAAAAACTTTTTGGATTTTTTTGTAATACCGAATTTTCTGATGTTTCGCCTCACTGTCTTTTTGTTGATTAATTTTTGGTAAGAAAAAAAGAACGCAAAAACAAAACAAAAAGAGCACAAGAACAGAAAAACAACCAACCTCTAAGCAAACCAAGCATCAAGCAAAGCAGAGCAGCACCAAACAAGAAATTTGTGCTGTGTGCATATGTGTGCGTGTGTGTGTCTGTTTGCCACAAATATTTTTCTAATTTGATTTTTCGAAATTACATAATTTACTCTTCTGTTTTTTTTTCTTCTTCATTGATATGTAATTACAATATAACTAAATTTTATTCTTGAAACTTTTTTGAATTTCTAAAAAAAAATAATATCTATCGGGATTTTGGATAAAATTTTAAATACAATTAGCATAATGTGTAATAATAATAATGATAACAATTAAATTAGTCATAATAATATTCAGATATTTTAGTAATAATTTTGTTGTTTCATCTTAATAATATTTCTCCTTGAATTCTTTACAACAAAAACAACAATTACAAATGAAGTGTAGTAGAAGAGCGCGCAAATGCAATGATGAGTTATAGTAGTAGTAGTAATAATACATACTGGTAGTAGTGGTAGTGGTGTGTGAAAATGCCATTGGACTTGTCTGTCTGTTTTTTCTGCACTTCTTTGTTCTTTTGTGAAATTTTTTCAAGAAAAAAAAACTACATTCATTAAAAAATTTCGCCCGTGTGCACATTTGATTAAGAACAACCAAAAACACACTACTTGTTTTAACGAAGTTGATCCGATTGGCCTCCGATTTTTTTTTGTTCAATTTCCAATCAAAACCCAATCTATTCTCTTTCTTCATTTTGTAAATATTGCGGTGAGGTGAGACATTAAAAACACACAAAATTAAACATCAAGAACAACAGCAGCCAGCAGCGGCAGGGGCAGGCTCACACGCTCTTCTCACAAAAGTAGCCGTTTGTGTGACTGCCTGTCAACTGCAGCTGGAAAAAAAATTATTTTGTTAGTTGTGTGTGGAAAATGAGGTAAATAAATTTTTGATATATGTGGAAATGCATTGTGAAACATGAGAAATAAATTCATCTTTTATCTAAAAAGTTGTATCCTTGAAAATCTTGAAAAAAAAGGAATAACGCATCCAACTAAGCTTAAAAATTCAATCAATCAATCATCATACTAAAATTGTATACAAATGATGAAAAAGTAGAAATTTGTAAACAACAACACCAAACCAATCAAAAACAAACTAAAAATATGTGTGCTAAACAACAACGCCCAATAAAATTTGTGAGGCGCGCGCCAAAAATATTTTTTTATAATAAACTGATTATTATGTTGTTTATGAAAATGATTAAAAGAGAAGCTTTTTAAATATATCCCAATATCTTCAATTTCAATCAATAAAAAATATGAACAACAAACTCTAAAAGGCAAATAAAAGAACAAAAAAAAACTACAAGACAATGTGTTTCTCATGTATTCTTTTTTTAATTTGGAGTTTATCCTTGTTTTTCCCACTACTACTGCTGCTGCGCGCGTTGATTGTTGATTGATGTGTATTTTGTTCTTTGCTGCTCTTCCTCATAATCATCCATCCACAGAATCAAAGGTTTCGCGTTCGTTTTTCTTCTTCTTCGTCGTCGTGCGTCCTACAAGTCTTGTTTTTGCGCTCTCCTCTATCTACTTCTAGAATTATCGTTGTTTTTTCATGCATATTTGATTTTAATTAATAGATAACTAGTTGCCAGTATTTGTGCTAACTTTTTGAAACTAAATCATTTAATTTTTGATGCTTACATAAAAAAATATATCAAAAAGTGTGTGTTGATGCATAAATAAATCATTTATTTTGAAGAGGTGAAAGTCCATTTTTTTAACTAAAAATTTATAAATTATATAATTTAGTGTGCACATTTTGCATTTTGAAATATGGATATGTTTTGATCAATTTAAAATTCGTCAATTAATAAAATACAATGCTAAACTTTTAATATCTCGAAAGAAGAAAAAAAAAGGACTTAGACACCACTTTCAAAATAAACGGTTCAGTTCAAATAGTTGCGCCTTTTGTAACGATATCAGGTTAAATTATGCTCATAATAATTATAATTCTACACAGTTGTTGGCAACACTGAACTGGATGTCATTACAAAGAACAGTGTTATCAAAGTTATTGATAATATTCGGCGCGATAAGACCTAACTTCTCGCGACCATTTGTCTTGTGCATGAATATTGTATACACAAATGGAGGGGACCTTCAATTTAATGCCGTATCCGAACGGCGAATTGAGAGCTTTTTGTGACAAGTTATTACTCTTCGACGGTTGTCAGACATTCGCAAGAGGTGGGATACCGTGAAAAATACTTTTCATGTTACTGGGATTTGAACTACGAACCTCGTCTTCAGAAGCCATGAACTTATCCACTGAGCTACGGCTCCCACGTGAGCTAAGTTAAAATTTTATGTAATCATTGATGAAAACTACACTTTCGAAATTTATCGTAAAAAAGGATAGTGATGCGGGGTCGTTATATTTATTGACCGATATATTTATTTATAAGACTTATGAAACGACCATATAGTGCAGTGTACTCACAAGGAATGGGTTCAATACACTGAGTATACCCAAATACAGTACGAGTACACTGAGTAGTCACAAATGAATGATTTAAGCGTAATTTTTAGTTTCACAAAAAGATGTAGGAAATATTTCACTCCCTAATATCTGGCTAGTACAGGGTCTGGCAGTGGAAGTGTTAATTTACTCACTTCACGCTGCTGTATCTGGCAAATGGCTGATGACAGTGCGCTCATATTATGACATATTGTTTTCAAGTCTACGGAAGCATATCAATATATACGTCATGTTTGAAAGGAATATTCAAAATGGAATTCAAACGTAATAGTGTGATTGCACTGTTTTTGACTGGAAAGTCACATCATTGTTAAAAGCTCCAACATTTTAATGTATAAAAAAGCCATTGGAAACAAAGACCTATACTTCTATAAAGTGTGGCTGTATAGTGGACTGCATTAGATAAAGCAGTTAATCGTGACAAGTTTAGCGAAGTCGGATGATCAGCTTGTTTATGTATGAGCGGGGCACTTCGCACAACTCCCTCCTCCAAAAAGGTTGCTATATCGAGCAGTAACTAGATTTAAGATCGCTGATCTGGCTACTATCTAGACAGCTTTTATTTTACTGAAACTTGAGTACAATTTTCATATCTGGTCAAGTGCGCCTAAGACCACCGTGCACCTGCGAGACAATACAAAAAATACAAAAGCGAGCGTTATCGGCGTTGAAAACATTGCGAAGTAAATAGATTCGCTTAAACACCGCAGGAACGTCTTCTGCTTGTCAGTGTTTTATCGCTTCTTCCACCAGCGGTGCTCAAGAGAAATGCATGCCATCTCTCCTTGAATTCAACTGCAATGCTCAAGGCGCTCTATCTGTTGAGCATTTCTCTCCCAAGGCCATCTTCCGACGTACAGTTAAGTTCAAAGATTCGTTCTTCACCCGTACAACACTTATGTGGAATGCTCTGCCGAGCTCTGTTCACATGCTATGTCCACAACCATTCAGAGTTGTCATATACAACTCCTCTTTTCTCCTCCTTTTCCTTAACGCTCACTCTGTGCCAAGCATATAGCCGAGCATTATAAGTGTTATAAGGGTAAATTATAAAAATTTATAAATATATTTCGTTCAGGAAATAGTTTTCTCGATAATACGAGTATGTACATCAGGGTTCTGCAATGACAAGACATTCACTACTATTTTGGTTCCTACCATTATTGTACTCTTAAGCTTGACATATAAAACAAATATGTAGTTCACCTTGAGCTTCAAATCACCACAAGCAAATTTCTCTAAGATAAATTAATAATTAACAGTTGCAAGGAATTAAGAAAAAATTAGTGGAATGGTAAGAAAGTTGGTGTTACGCATTTTTTTAACATAACAAGATTAGAAAAGTAAAGTCGACTAACTTGATCTAGTATTGCTTGCAAGTAAAGGACAACCGTCGATTTTAGCATGTTCGCTTGAATATATCTTCTTTATACTTAACCTTTAAGCATTCGCAAACATTGATGCATCAACACACACGCAACAAAAAATCAATCTTTATTTAATATCTATCTATCCCCCCGTAAAAATATTCATCCACTCACACACCCACACGAAGCCCACTACCCAACCCGATCTCGTCAACGTTTATAGTAGAATTTGATAACTTTGTCTCCTCCTCTTTTGGCATAAAGTAAAGTCTTAACTTTTGTCAGATTTGATTTGTCATAATTACAATTTATCGATTATAATTTTCCTATATCTTTATTAATTTATATATATATATTTTTTTTTGTAAATACAAATATCTTGAAAAACTTTTAACGAATATTGTTGAAATCTAAATGAAATCAAATCACATTAATCGCTGACAAACGGTACGATACGAATGTTTATCTCCAGACTACGGCTATGGAGGTGGTTATGACGGTGGCTACGGCGGTAGCGCCTACGGTAGTGGCGGTGGCGGTGGTCGAGCTGGTGGCCCACGAGGCGGCAGTGCCAAAGGTACTATCTTTCATCCATCTATCTAATCTAATAGAACTACTTAAAGAGCATCATCACTGTGCGGCTATTTCTCTACTTTCTTTCTTTTTTTAAAAAAAAAAAAGTGTAATATTTTTTCATGTAAAACTGTAACATTTTTGTTATTTGTATCAAAATTCTGAAAATTCGGTCGTTAATTCAAAAAATCTGTTGATTTATTTTCCTTATCTTTCTTGTCGAGAAATGCGTGCATATTAATTATTATATAATATTATATATTTAAGGTAGTACTTGTGGTTTTAGTTTCCTTTTTCCTTTTTTTTTTTTAACTTTGTTGTGGTACACCACCCTCCTCTGTTCAGTTCTAGAATCGTGTAAAAGACCTGGTGATGAAATTTTCTTCCAAATGAGTGGTGGTGTTCACCAAACGTATTATTTATTTTGTTTGTATTTAATTTTATTATTATCTTTGAACTAAACATAGTTTAATGCTTAAAGTAGAATTCAATATAATTTATTTTACAATTGAATTTTTGATTTTTAGTTTATGCGTAGCTGCAAGTTTGGCTTTTGTATGCGATTTGTTGGTTCATTTGGTTATGTTCAGGTTTGGGTCTAGTGATTTTTTTAGTTTGGAGAATTCTCTCTTTGGTTTCGGTTTGCCATTACATTAGCAAACAGTAACCGGGGTTTCGAGTTCATCATTTGCTTTCCATTTTCCGCACAATCCAAATCAAACAAACATATTGAACAAATTCCTGCGATGACGTAACGCACATTACTTTTCTTAAACGGGTTATGGCTAAATAGAGTCGAGTAAGGTCGGTTGGCAGGCACCTAAACAACGACTGAAGAATGTAAAAATGTCTGATTTTAAATAAATTATTATGTAAAGAGTTTTTCAATAGGGACATAACAGTTTTGTATTTTAATACAAATACACCCTTTAACCTTTTTTTATGATGTGTCATTGTTAAAACGTTAGTCAAGGTTTACATTTTTATCATGGTAAAGTTGGGAACTGGAAAAACGAGCAACGTTTGGAAATTATTAAAAATTACTACTGAAATTCTGAGTCGATGGTCGCACCTTTAAGAGCGACACCGACATAGACATCGAAGACGCTTTTAACAACGTCAACACATCTGCGTTTACGGATGCGCTGTCGACTTTGAGGGTGGACGACTCGCTCGGCGAATTGATTAATCATCTGCTTACAATTCGGCTTATTAATTTAAAGATGGGCGTGTCGTCTGCCAGATGGTCTGTCTGCAGAAGGACTCCAAAAGGTGGAGTCCTGTCCCCCTTGTATGAAACTTAGCGGTGAATGAGCTGTTGGGATGCCTAAGAGGTGAGGGCTGCAGAGTAATCGCTTATGCGGATGACGTTACTATTGCCGTCTCCGGAAAATATCCGAATACCTTAAAGGAACTCCTGCAAAATGCTCTTAACAAGCTAACTTGTTGTTGTTGTTGTTGTTGTTGTTGTTGTTGTTGTTGTTGTTGTTGTTGTTGTTGTTGTTGTAGCAACTCCAGGCCTGAAAAGAGACAAAGAGGAAACCCTCCACACATTAGAGTCTCATTCACCATACAAACAAACCCATTCATTCACGCTAAGTACTTAAATTAACTAAAGGCAAGCAAAGCGGATAGAAAATAAAAGTTCTAAAACCAATTAGACTAACTAAAGGAAACGTTAGTATCAAGTTACGTTGGCAGGCCAAGAAAAGTGGCCGCGCCAACAGGGTGGGACCACAGGTCCGCAACTTCCAAATCCGTAGGGTGTAGGGGACAAAGGAAAAGGTGGTTGGTAGTATGGGTGCCTTGGTTACAGTCGGGGCAGAGATCATTGGTGCCAGGGATACTCTGAAGTATATGGCACCGACCCGATTGAAGTTGTGCCAGGGTTGTCCGCGTTTCCCTGGGCTTCGCTGCTACTTAAGGGGGGGGATGTGTACCAAGGACCCTATTAACCTTACTTGAAGAGATGGCTGCAGAGACTGTATTATAGTGTATACTATTTAAGGCTGAACGGACAGTGGCGGGATTCCAGGTGGCCGGTATGGCTGGGTTTATACAGCCTCTGTACGTCCTGATGTCTTGACGTATGCAGCGTAAAGGCATCTCACTGACAGTGATGTCGTGAACTGGGTGTCTGGGGTTGTGGCAGGCTACCAATAATTGCTTTGACAACATTTCATTGTGTTGCCTGACGGGGAGAATGGACGTTTCGCCATGAAGATGATCAGGATTGGTAATGGAGTGGCACTCAGTTGCGATGCGAAGGGCTGTGTTTTGTCTGGACTGGATATTATGCCATTGAGTCTCACTTAAAAATGACGTCCAGATGGGGGCGGCGTAATTAAAGATTGAGTGGCCAATAGCTTTATACGTCGTCATAAGGACTTCTTTGTCCTTTCCCCATGCGGTTCCGGTAAGGGCTCTAAGAACCCTATTACGACTGTTCACTTTACTGCAAATATTTTTTGCGTGCCTACAGAAGGTAAGGAGGTTGTCGAATATGACTCATAAAATTTTAGGGTTATTGACTGTAGGGATAGTTTCGTTGTTGATACGAATGTCAAGTGCGAGCTTGACTTCTTTAGTCCAAGAGGTGAACAGCGTAGCAGATGATTTTTGGGAAGCGAGGTGGAGTTTCCTTTTCTTGAAAAATTCAGATAGCTCTGTCAGGTAGGAGTTTATCCTAAGTGTGACCTCGTTTACATCTGCACCGGAGGCAGCAACAGAGCAATCATCAGCGTAAGTGATCAGTTTAACGCCAGTAGGGGGAGTGGGAAGCATCGAGACATAGAGATTAAATAAGATGGGGGAGAGAACCCCTCCTTGTGGGACTCCCATCTTAAGTTTCCGATGCTTTGAGCAGGAATTTCTGAATTCCACATATGCGCTCCTGCCATTTAGGTAGGCTGACAGGAACCTTTTGATGGAGTCGGGGAGAGTGGAATTCAGTATGTCCTGTAGGAGAGTAGGGAGGTCAACCGTGTCGAAAGCCTTGGACAGGTCGAGTGCCACGACAGCAGTACGCCAGTTTCCGGCGACGGTGGTTAAAACCGTCCGCAATGTGGGACGACAGCTCCGTTAAAGCGGTAGTAGTGCAGCTCGAGAAGTACTTACTTATTAGCTAACTTGTTGCTCAGATCGCTGTGGTTTAGTAGTAAATCCTCAAAAAACTGAGCTTTTGCTATTCACCAGGAAAGTTCCACTTATTAACTCTCCTTCTATAAAAGGTAAAAGCTCAACATTTTTTGATAGAGCCAAGTCTTTGGGTTATATTTTGTATAGAAAGCTAACGTGGAAACCAAACATACAAGAAAGAGTTTGTAAATTCACAGTGCCACTCTTCTCATGTCAAAAAGCCATTTATGTTTCACATAACCCATTAGTAGTAAGACCTACTCTTCTATACGGTGTGACAGCATGGTGGACATTCTGTCCGACCTTACACCACTCGACATTTACAGCAGGCAGAGGTAGCTGCTAGTTCCGCTATTCGTGGAGATGGCGGAGCAGTTCAATATCCACCTGTGTTGGGTGCCGGAGCACAGATACATTCCGGGTAACTGTATGCCTGACGAACTCGCCAAGCAAGGAACTAAAGCTCTAATTGGTTCATCGAGTAGGTGTAAGGAATTTTTCCTGATTCGTGTGGTATCACAATGGACCATTACTGGTCTAAGTGTGTCGGTTTTACTGGCAGCCACCTTAACCTAACCTTACCTAACCTCATGGTACTTGTTGGTTTCAAAAATGTATTAAAAGAATAATTTAGTCTGTGTGAAGTAAAGGGCTTGTGGTGAATCCAGGTTTCATCCACGGTTACGAATTTTTCGAATTTTTCTGGAACCTCGCCAAACACACCTTTGAAGTTGTCAAACGAATGCGTTTGTTGTCGATTGTGAGCAAACGCGGCACCCATCTTGCGGAAAGCTTTTTCATAACAAAATATTTATGTAAAATCAAAATCACTGAGCCATGTGATAAGCCTGTGGCCTCTTCAAGCTCGCGCACTTTTACTCGCCGATCGTCCATTATCGTTTTGTATTTTTCTGACATATTTATGATGGCAATTAATAAGTCAATAAGTCTGAAATAAGTCATGATACAGAAACAACAAAATCGATATGAAAAATCTAGTGGCGTTAGGCACTTTGTAAGTACACCAACCATTTCGATTTTTAGACTCTACCTCGTAGTGTGACCTTTTTATTTTACATACCCGTAAGCCTTAGCCCGCACTATGGAATGTCTGGGGGGTTAAAAACCAAAAAACGACTTGAGTATTGGACGGGTCCATACTGTGGCTTCGCTTAACGCGTGGATAAGCCGACGTATAGTTTGACTCGGGTGCAATTTGTTTGTGTATTTGGAAGAAGCTGAGTGGAAACTGAAGAAAAAAACTAGTATTCGTTACAGGAAAGAATTTAATTTACTTTTTGGAAATGTATTTTTTTGCATGCATATTCATACTCCGTATATGTATTTTATTTTCTAAAGCTATTGTAGTATTTTAAAATTTCTCACTTGTGTAATTAGTTGTTTGTGTATCTCGGTGATCAATACAAAACTAAATAGACACAGAAAATTGATTTCTAATGTATAATATTTAGTTGTTTTATCCTGGTATTTGTTTAATTTGTGTATGTTTCCTTCAAATCTACTAGGAGTATTTATAAGGACAAAAATTATTTTATGTGCAGTTTTATAAGTTCCGATAATTTTTCCTCCTTCAAAATACATATATTTTTTTTTATAAATGTACAAGCAAAACCTGCAAAGAAATGCTGCAACGAAATATTTTTGTCCTTCAATTTTGGCAATTTAGGTGCAGGCGGATACCAATCAGGAAAACAAAGGGGGACAGGACGTCAGCCAAGGCATCAACCTTATTAGAAGCTTTTTTTGCCACATGTATCTCCATGATTCATTTATATTATAAATATAGTTTGTTGTGGTAAGTACATTAATTACACATCAGAAATTCGCCGAGTGTTTATCTCTTTATGTTATTGCAGCGTTCTTCTTAAAAATTTTTGTTATCATAAAACATTTCTACCAAATCATTTGAAAATCAAATGAAACCACAAGCGGATATCTTTTTCATTTTCTTCGACCATTCACCATTCCATTTTTATGAAATAGGAAAAAACACACAAAAGTAAAAATATGAGAGAAAATATTACATTTACAAATTCAATAACTAAAACGGATGAGAAATTCTCTACCAAGAAATCTTTGGACGCACGAGGAAAACATTTCTCGACAACTCACAAGCCGACCGACACCTGCAATCCACACCGCAAAGTGAATGAATATCAATAAAACACACCACACACATTTAAACAATAAACAGACAGATCAGTAAAAATTTAATTTGCAAACAAATGCAAAACAGAAAAACAAAAACAAAATATTAACTATAGATATACATAATAATAATTATAATAAATATATTGTGTTAGGGAAGTACAATAGTATTTTTTTTATTGCAACAAAAAAAAACAAAATAATGCGTTGTTTGAATGTTTCTGATGAAAGAGAGAGAGAGAGACAAGATATATTGTAAATTTAGAAAAAAAAAAAAACGCAAAAAATGATACAAATGAAATTTTTCTCTAATTTCGCAACCACAAAAAAAAAACTATTGATATAAATACATAACGTGCAACAATTGAAATATTTATATATAAAGAAAGAAACAAAATAGATTTAAATTTATTACTTACAAGATTAACAAGAACACAACAGACAGACGAACGGAGAACAGGAAAACATCATCCATAATACTACCACATACATACATTGCTTAAAGTCCTGATAATTTAGTTTATAATTAAAATAGTAAAGATAAATACTATAAAAATAGTACGTAGTTCTACTATATCTTTCAAACAAAAAAATATATAAATTTAAATGTACAAAACATAGAAAAAAATAGTATCGTGGTTTAATTTAAATTTATCATCGTAAACTACCAAACATCTACCATTTCATATATAGACGCAGATGTTTTTTTCTTCTTTTTTTTGTTTTTTTTTTTGATGAAACATAAATTTATGTAATCAACAAAATAAGGTAATAAAACGGGATACGAATCTTCAAACATTTTTTAAAAATTTTGTTTTTTTTTGATAAATCACAAAATATCTTAAAACCCGGTAAAAGAGCCTGCTTTTACCTTATAAATTCGCTGTAATTTTCTAACGTTCCCTTTTGCTCCTTCATTTTACTAGCCGTTGTTGTTGTGGTAAGTAACCCTGTCTATTTAGGGCTCCATAGAGCTGTATGCTGTCGAATTCTTCTTTTCAATAACCACCACCACTCGCCAATAAACCCGCCGCCACCGCACTTAACATTATCAGTCGGCAACAGGTTTTCTAGGAGTGCTGCTCCTGATTTTCATCATATTATTTTGCTTCCTTCTATGGCTAACAATTTTAAATTTACTTGGATTTATTTTCAAATTAATGAGAAAAACGTGAGTGCTGGTGGGACTCACGAGGATTGCTGTACGTACGGGACCGGAATCTTCAGTTTTTTTTTTGTTTTTTTTTTTTAATAATAAAGAGACTCATTGCCAAGGGAGGACTCCCTGAATGACTTTCGTCACGGTAATAAGTTGGGCTAAGCCCTTTATTAAATTTAAAATAAAATTAAAATCGAAGAAATGTGATTTACAATATATATCACATTTCTGACGTTTGTAGCCGGTTTCAATTTATTTTCTCAGTATTTTCTCTGATTCATTGAAAAAGCAATACGGAAAAATGAACACGAAAAACTAAAACGACGCGAGTCCAAATGCTTTTGTCAATGAATCATGGTCAGGGGAAACTACAAAAAACCTTGAGAAAGAAATAGTACAAATTTTAAAAATAATGTAGATAATATTGATAATCATTTTTTTTTTTAATTATATATTTTATATTCAATAAAAAGCTTATGAGCACTTCAATCTTCATATTAATTTTTTTTTGTTTAAATTTCTTTTGCACTTAGCAGGTTTCTCATAAGTGCTATACTTTTTTTAGGTATTTGTTAAAACTCGAAAAACTTTCGAGTAAACTGTCAATGCCGGTTGTCACGTCAAAATCATCTGGCCCCTCACAATTTATGTAAAAAGCTTAAATATGAAATGAAATATAAATCCCGATACGTTAAGCCGTCTGGGCTTTAGAGTGGACACAGACAGACAGAGATTTTTAAAATTCTCTATATAAATTTCGCGTGCCCGTGGCTGGCTGGTCAGATCTTGTGATCAATATTTAACCCACTTCCCAAAACCAGATTTTATTGAAACACACATGTATATTTCTGGTGACAATACTTTCTATTAAAATTTGAGAGTGATCGGGCCGCGGGGTCGCATACAAATTTTTTCCCGGTATCAGATCATTTCATACTATACTGACTGTAGGCAACGCTCCTTGCTTTACTTGTTTTGTTGTTGGGTTGCAGTGCTTTGAATGTGTTTTTATATTACAGTACATAGTGGAATTCAGTATACTTTTGGTTATTAGAGAATTTACATGAAAAATTTTAATTTTTATGGGTTGTTTTTTTTTATTTTCGCTTTTTCTGAGGATAAATGGATAAATCTGCAAAAACCCGAGTTCGAAAATTTTCATGATTACAATACTTCCTTTTACTATGTAAACGAAAGTAAAAAAGGACTTCTGCATCGTATTATGTGCTAATAAGGTTAACCTGCGAAATTATTGACAGGTGGAGGATGGTAATAAGTTTAAGTACACACCCCTTCCTATTCCATGTCACATTTACAAACCGATTTTTATAAAATTTTCAATGTTTATTGGTAGGTTGGGGGAAGGTTATAAGTATACTCCCCATCCCAAAGGCTCATGTGTACGACTAGCAAAGCGCCCCGGAAACAGCTGTTATATATAAAATGTAAGTATTCTTTTTTTTATGAGGTGGGGTCTATTCCAAAAAAAATCTTTAAAATTAAATGTATTCTTCTAGTTAGTTTAAAAAAATATATATGTCAGCCCCTCGCCATTGTGGCCCAATCTCTTCCAAATGTTTACAAAAAGTGTTGTTCATCGTGTGTATAAAATTTGAAGAAAAGCGGGTAAATTTTTCAAAAAATTGTATGGGAGCCAGCCGAATGAAAATTTGTTTGTGTATGTGTTTTCATCTTCGTAATTCCAGTTCGGCATATGGGAAGATTTTATTCTGTTTCATTTCGCGCTCTCCGTTTCCCTTACCATGAACTTGATTTTCCCACGGTGGAATTCTTCACGTTTTTAGGTAGTGGCCCATTAAGCATAGTTGATACGCGTCTGTGAGTTAGGTCCGTTTGCAGATTTTTGCAGTAAATTTTTTAATCGAAAAATCTTATTTGACAAAAAACTCTTAATTCCAACAAGATAACCAGTTTTGTAGTTTAGAATTGTATATAGAAAAAAATTTAAAATTTTTCGATCACTGTTAATTCTTATTATAAAAATCTTGAAAAAGACATGAGCATAATTATTAGGTTCCCACTACCCATTTACTATTTTTCCACCTCTTACAAAATTTTCACGTACGGAAAACGTTTTTTAATAAAATCTGCAAGAATATCAATAATAGCAATGAATTTTTATGTAGAGGAACAGACCTTATTAGTTGGATATAAGTTAATGTAATGTCACCTATTCGTAAAGCAGATGTGCAAGAAATGTCAAACGCACAGAACAGGTAAAAGAGGTTTGCGTCTATGCTTTGCCTATGCTGCGTGCATTCGCATTGTGTTGTGTTCGGTCTAATGTTGAATTCGAATTGAGAAAAAATCTGGCCTATATTGATTTTTCGGCTGTCGAGTTGTTAGTTTTCCTTAAAAAAAACAATCGATGGAAGATCGGAAATCGCCTTTCACATATCTGTATATTTCAAAGGATTTACACCTACTTTTACTAACACCAACCACTGATGTCATTTTGCTTGGCACATTGCACAATTTATCATTCGATTTGTGTTCACTAAAAGCATTGTGACTTTTCTTCAGGAATACATATCAAACACATGCAGCAAAATAATGCAAACAAAAGATTCTCGAAGGTTACTAAAAAGGGCGAAAAAAAAACAACAACATAACAATTGTGTGACTCTCGGAGTACTAAGCTACGCTGTGCTGGTCTGCGCTCAATATTCGCTAAGCCTTATTATCGGGTCTGTTATATTGTAGTTTTTTTACAGCAACTACTGTAGATGTCAAAAGGATAGTAATGTCGCAAAGCAAAAAATATTCACTCAGGTGAAGTCAAAATGCAGCCTACTAATATTTTAGTGGGATACTTATCATCATATTTCACATATTAATTATCGTCCCATTGAAATTCGTTATATCATGGAACATGAAAATGAACAGAGTCGTAATAATACCTTTAAAACTTTTTTGCGTGTTTTTTTCGCAAAAAAAAACATTTTGCTCACGTATGTATAGCTCAGTTTCATTTTGGGATGCAGCTTTGTAACTTTGCAAAGTATTTGAGTGGATATTTGACGCCCACCTTAGACTTAGTCATAGCCGGCCAGAAGACCGATTTTAGTCGCAAAATGAGGCATAAGGCAGAAATGGGTTACTTCCTGCATGAAGCAACAGAGAACCGATTCGGTCTCAGCGACAATTTTGTAGTACACGTTGTCATGAAAAGTACATACACTACCCAATTATAGAAAAAAATACCACAATAAAAAAATTATATGCTAGAGACCTAGTACGTATACCACAGACGGTCGCAAAATGAGGCATTAATAATAGTGTACTACAAAATTGTTGCTGCGAGCGAATCGGTTCTCTCTTGCTTCTTACTATTGCCAAGAGAAGTGAGAATCGAATGAGAAAAAAACCAAATGGCATGTTGCATGCGTCACTAACTATACTAAACGCTGAAACAGATCGAAGTGCGGTACGGTGCAGTGCAATACGGCGCCGTAGCAGTATTTCAATACCAAACGGAATACTATGCAGTGCGGTAATCTTATTATTACCTGGAATATTCATTTTAGCAGCTATTTCACACCCACCACACCATATCTTGTTTTTTTTATTGCTTTCGTAGTTTTTATTTCCTTTATTGTATAAATGTGCATATTCCATAATTAATTCTATTATTTGTTGTAATTAAATGTAATTAATATAATTTTTTTTGTAAGAAATGAAACGCGTATTTTAACTTTTAAGCAATAATTTTTAATTTTCTTAATGTGATTTATAAGAATATTACTAAAATAAAAATATGTAATCATTATGCTGCTACATTCATTTGAATTTCTTTCATTTTGAGGATTTAGACTTGTCGAAGTCGAAATACGACAGATACATAATTTGCCACCATGTCAGTAAGAAATTGATTAACTTATTATGTATACTGAAGAGATATTTTGCTCGTGTATTTTTTTCAGATGAGTATATTTTTCTTTTTTGTCATTTATCTGAAGTGAAGAATCCTAATCGAAGTCTTTCTCTATAGTAGCTCAATTAAGTGAAGAGTTACTCAATATGGCGAAGAGCAACTCGAAATGAAGAGTTGTACTCTTCAGTCCAATCGAAAAATGCTTATCGAAGCGGGAAAACACACAGCTACACATTGGTGATTTCAATATACATAGTTAGATTAAATTACCAACACCAACTGTTCACATTTTTAAACTACAAAACTGATGCATAAAAAAAGACACATATTTCTTTATATTTATTTAAATATTTATTTCCATTGTTATTCATAAAAAAAAAGGTAAAAGCCCCCTTATATTATACGACACTATTAGCAAGTCGATTAACAGATCTGCTTGATATTTTAATGAAATCTCATTTGCTGGAATCGCAACTTACCAGATCATCTCATGAGCATTCGACGAACCATGAGCAATTTCTTATCACTCATCCATCTGCCTGTTGTGCGCGCTCTTTATCGTGCAGCCTCTGTTATCCCTCCTTTGTCAGTGGGCGGAAAATGGAATATTCAGCGAAATTTTTGTTGTTTACGCTTAAAAGAAATTGAAATTGAATTCGTTTAAACGGAAAATTCCAATGCAACTCAAACGCATAAGAGAACACATAGCTCTTAGAAATACCGATTTAGAAGTTAAATACTAATACAAGAAAAAAAATACAATCAAGTTAACGATACAAAATGTAAATAGCACTAAGAATTATTATTTAAATACGACCGTCCATTACTATTTAAATAAATATTGATAATTGATTATTAATAAATATCGATTTTAAATATTTGCATTTTTAAACGAGAAAAATCACACACTTCCTATATCACACTTTAACTAATAATTAGTTGAAATAAAAAGAACATTGTCGCGTTTTTCCTTTGACCTTAATTATTAACAACTGAACTGGGATAGTCTGTTGAATGGCACACATTTTTAAATAAAATATATTTTGGTTATTATTAGCACATAATACGATGCAGAAATACATTGTTCTCTATTATTAATTTTTTGTATAATTTCTAATTCATTTAAAAAAAATCCAATTTTAACCCTCGTCGAATGACAAATGCTGAAATTTTACTTTACCAAAGTTAAAAGTTCTAACCACGAACCTTCTGCTCAGTAGCCACGCTCTTTTCCACTGAGCCTCGGCGCCCACTATTTTCAAGAATGATTGAGAAATTATATAAATAATTAATTAAAAAACGTGTTAAAAATGTATTTCCACATAATAAAATGTTAAGAATTATGCTTTTTAATGAGGTTGTGCCTATTCCAAAAGAAATTAAGAGAGAGGGGAGATAAGATCGAGCCCACCTTATTATATACGTACCTACGAGAATACAGGTGAATTTCCTTCTTATTACTTACGTATGCAATATATAGATATATATATATTATAAATATAATTAATTATATCATAGTCATACGAAAGTAAATACGATACCTGTAAAATAATCCATGAATTTAAAAATAATGCTAAGTTTTCGGTTTTGTGATTAGATTCTTTTAAAAGTAAATTTCAATCGTTTTTTAGTACATAATTATCGATACAATTATTGTTTTTATTATTCACGTGTATTTCATAATATATATGTAAGATGTACACTATTAATTATTACATATACTTACATACAAGTATATCTATATGCATGCTTGTTTTACTTTTATTTCTGGTTGGATATAATTATATCATGAATTTATAATTTTAATATACAATTTGGAGTAACAGAAGTGGCAAAATTAACTTAACAAATTTATTTTTGTTTGTTTACTCTTAAAATTGATGAAATAACCGTTTATTAAAGTAAATGTTGTGTGTTTGTTGTTACAGTCGTCAAAATAAACAAAAAAAAAAAAAAAAAACTATTCATAAAACCCCGTTTGCTCTGTTGAAAAAAAATAAAAAAACCATTGCACATAGAAAAAAAACCCATCCCTTTTTTGGCTTGTCGCGTGGAGTGTAGTGCACTTAAAATCTGCGAACAAAAAAAACAACGTAGCGGACTATACAGGGCGACTGACACGAAGTGTTACCAAAACAAAACGCATTTTTTGATGAATTTTATTGAATCAAAGTAAAAAATGTCAGAAAGCGGATTTGCATCCGGTGAATTTCGTGGCCATTGGGCAGTGGAAATGAACCGCGGAACGTTGTTTTCAGCCAATATTGATTGACGCGCGCTTTATGACTCGGCGCCGAGTCCTGTTGAAATGTCTGCGGCCGAAATGTTTTTGTGTCCAAGGATTCAACGCTCCTTCCAACACATGATCACGATAAATCTGAGGATTTGATGCCACGGTCCAAAAAAAAACGAGCGGTGAACGGCTTTCGGCCGTTACGGCGGTCCAAACCCTCGGCGGCGCTTGGTTTCGAGTGGCAATCCGTTGGTCCAAATTTACAGTAGAGCGGCCGGGCAAGTAAATCCGGTAGTTTTGCTTGTTCAGTCTGAAGTTGGTAACACTTCGTGTCAGTCACCAGGTATACTCCGCATTAATAGTTGTTAAATTCGAACACATTTATATCGTTTTTTCGTTCGTTTCCCTAAAAAAAAACAATCTACCGAAGGGCGCAAACAGATCGGTATATTTTGGGAGATTTACCCCTCTTTAAACTGACTACAACAACACAATATAAACCAAAGTTTTTCGGCTTTCGTATTCGATTTGCCGAAAAAAGTGAGCTCGAGCGCAGATGAGTGTTTTCTTTATTTCATTTTAAACATTCCGAATTTGACATAAAACATACGTTTATTTATTCTATGTATTCTATTTCCTTTTTTGGATATTCTTTTATTTTTTCGAAATGTTTAGAACGTAATCTTTTTATACTACAACGATAGGTATAATAAACAGAATATTCATTGTTCACGTGATTGATATTATTTTCTTTAACTGGATAACAAAACTAGTTATTGTATTTTTACATCATATTATGAACTAATAATAAAGAAAATATAGATATTTTAATTTTTTTGAGGTAGGAGCTTGTTAAAACAAACCCGGGCCCCTATTCTGGAAACGGTGGAAATTTATCCCATGGAGATATTTGTAAAAATACAAAAATTATAAAAAATTTTGCACCAAGGGAAATTTCCGATTGGGTATGAGAGTAAGGAAGAGGAAATAAATCCCTGCATCTCGAATAGTATATTACATAACAAGCTAGGAAAGTGGACGTTATCTTGCGAGTCAGAAGCTTAAAGCACCAGGCTCCAGCCGAAGTCACTTTTATCTATGGTCGTGTGAAAATTAATTTGTCAAATGATTAAAATTACAAGTGGGCCGCAGCCCATTATACGAATAAACGGGCGCCTAGCAAACCTCAATTTCGAGTGTTGTTAATTATGAGTAGTAATATGTATTTAACCTTTTTTTACACGTTTATACATTGGTTGCACTTAAATTTTTGATTACCGACTTTGAATTGTTCAGACTACAGAAAATTTTCATTTTATTTTTATTCTTTGATTTTCAATCTAAGTAACGTTAAAAAATTAAATTGTTAATTGATGTCACGTCTTTCGACAAAACATCATTTACAATTCGCACTTACGTGGCAAAAAATCCTATACTTATGTCAAAGTATGATGGTTTGTGATGAAGTTCTGTTAAAATAACTGCGCTAAAATTGAACTGATTTAGAACAACTTTGTGTGTGAGGGACATCGCCAGTTAGTATGGAAGTAGTTATGGAAGATATAAGTTAAAGTTTTCAGTTTGTTACAGATATCCTTATGGAGAAATTTCCACCGATTTTAAGAACAGGGCCCTAGGTGTGCCATCGCTCCACGTTAACGCATTGCAGCACCACTACACTACACACGCTTCAACAAGGTATGTATAAATAAATTTGGAAAAATGTGCTTGAATCTAAAATATCTATTTAAATGGGTTAGGTGGGTATATAAATGTTTTTTCGTATATCAAAGTTTATGGTAAAGTGTTATCCTTCACTGTCAGTTATTTCTGGTTTTGCTTTTCTCCTTTTCTTTTTTAATTTTCCTTGTCCTTGAATAGAGTTCTTTTATAGAATTAAAATTTTGAGATGTTCACCGCCGACAACAGATTTTGCTCTGCTATTTGCTTCTGCTGTTTATTTCAGAGATCGATCGATCTTTGATGGTTTTTCCACAGATGAAATTGTTTTGGAAATGTATATATTCAATTAAAAACTACGATACAATGTTTTTGTTTTGTTGACTCTTATTGTTGAAAGTATTAAAATTTGCGATATAGCATTCTATTTTTTTTAACCATTTGTAAATATTATAATACAAATATAATATATGTAGATAATAATCGTAATAATAAAAACTTCCGCTTGTATATTAATTTGTTTGTTTCAATGTTTCAATGGAAAAGTGAGAGAGAACGAACTTCACATGTGTCACTATCATTACTATTTTTAGGATTCTCTCTGCTCGTATGAATCATTTCATTATGCATTAGTTTTCTTAAAATAGTTATAACTCATCTTAAATGCCTAAATGAAAAATAAAGAAAGATAATATAATTGTATATAATTGGTAAATAGGTATAGTAAATTTTATAAATAATATAGTTAAAGTTATTTTATAATATTAGTATAATATAAAGAGCGATTGATTTGTTGCCAATGGACTGGAAAGAATTTGCCCTTCCCTACCCCCCCAAAAATCCAAACCAAATGTAAATGCTAAAACTTATGAGGCTTTCCATTTGATTATCTGCAAACCTGTTTGAAAAAAAAACACAAATAATCTTTCAAAGACTGTGTTTTTTTTTAATATAGGCGGAGTACTCTAAGAGTACTGTCAAAATTCAATGTTTTTTTTTCATTCTCCGATAATTCTCTGAAAAAATATACAGAACATGTTTTGACGGCTTTAGTTGTTTGTTTCTTTAAACAGGAGACATGACGACTACTATGGAGCATTCAGGTGAAAAACAAAACTTTTCTCTGGTAGTAAAAATACACAGCAGATAATTTGTTTGATTTAAAAAAAAAAAAAAAAGAGTCGGAAAGTGAAAAGTGACAATGAGGAGTTCGTAATACGTACTACACCTCGTATATCATACAATTTTATTATTGTGTGATGCGTTTTCTTTTTTTTAGCGTTTTCATGACAGAATCTAGTACAATAATTGTCGCTTTTTGCGAATCGGTTCGTTCTTTCCCCAACCCGACTCACAACTCGCCTACTCGTGATTAGGCGAGAAGTCTTTAAATGTCAAACAGCTTCTTGGAAACTAATCATATGTTCGGGACCAGTGCTGCCGTTCGTACTTAAATCAGTAATATACTACTATAACATCGACCGTACTACTATACTACGAAAAGCTAGTACTTTTATGAAGTTATTAAAAATCGAAACGATCCTAAATTTTTTTGTGCCAAAAAAAAACAAAAAAAGGGCAAAAAATCAAGCAGGAGGGGAACTCGATTTTTACTTTCCGACACGCTTTTTGCGACCAAAATCAGATCTGAATTTTGACAGTTAAATCTCTCCCCGATTACTCCGACATAAAAAAACAGCCATAACTTCCAGTAGTATTTTAACCACAGATCTTTGTGACTTTTTCATGTACTTTTTCACTACAATGTTGAATTTTCGGAATGACCAAAAATTTCAATCTGTGGAATGTATTTAGGACAGAAGCAAACGAAAATCGATGTTAATGTTCGATTTGCCGAGAAATACAAACTGATCTGTACCAGGATCGACCAAAAGCATTCAGAACTTAATATAAGAGTTGAGAGCACTGTAACTTCATTCCTTTAAAAAATACAACAACACGCATCTTCTGGACTATCTATTCACAACAAACAGATCTAATTCATGACTTTAGTTATTAAAGTGTGAGAATGAAATACAAAACCAACACTAAACTGCAAATGAAAAGCCCCATTAAACTATTTTGTAATTTGTAGACAGTTAATGTATGAATGAATTGTTGTGTGAACGTACGACAAAACATACCTGCAAAAAGTAGTGTAAACGGCTTTTATTATTTTCATGAAAATAGAAATTTACATTTCCACGTTGTTCGTTCACACACTTAATAGCGACGAGCAGTCGCTTGGGCCGCAACCATAGAAGCAGAAGTTGGCAGAACTTTTACCGACGACGATTGCAGTGTATTCGTTGGAATACTGACATTATTTGGCGCACCATTATACCCGCTGACATAACCCTGAGGTGTTGTCGAGTAATCGTACGTGGTATGTGGAATTGTTCCTGGATGAACGAAAGAAATAGCATACAATAGTGGTGTCGTTGGTTTTTGAAATCCTTTAAATTCAAAATTTTATAACCTACTAAAAATAACGTACATAAATAGATTCTATAAATTTTAAGATTCAAGCTAAATCAGGAAAAGAAATTACTTTTCCTGTAGCATTTTTCGGAAGAAAAGATGCGTATTTGAACAAAAACATTCAAGAAAGTGCTTTAGTATGTAGTTTCTTAATAAATTAAAATAAAGGATGATAATTTATCTTGTAAAGGTAATTTAAAAGCGAAAATCAGAGCTTAAATAATGGCCGGCACTTAATATATAGTATGCTATACTACTAAGTTATTAAAAACGTGGCCGGCTTACCTGTAAGAATACTGCGGAAACTCAATATTTACTTATTACTATATTTTAAGACTACTGGAAATATACGAAACGATAAACATAAAAAATCCTAACCAACCAGGGAGGTTTCTGACAAATTTTAGTTTATCAAAATAACGTATATGTTATGAGTTATGAGTATGACAATGTTAGCTGCTTACCATAATTTGCTGTAGCAGGTACATTATACGGATTCATACGATTTCCTGTTAAATTGCCTGCTTTAGTTGGTCCTCCATTGTAAGCCTGCTGATAATCACCGAAATTTTGGCCACCATTCCAATTCGCGGCTGGAGGTCCGGCGGCTGAACCTACTGCAGCTGGCGGTGGCACTCCGGTAGGTGTCCCACCATAACCGTTTTGATTCCAAGATGTTTGATATGCCGCCGGTGGGGCCGCATTCCATGCAGCGGCTGATTGAGCCCCATTTTGTGCTGCATAGTTGTAGTTAGCAACTGGTGCTTGGTGTGGCGGTTGTTGATAAGCCGGTTGCCCGTATCCCCAACCATTGTAACCAGGTTGCTGTGGAACTTGAGGTGCCATATGTTGATACGGCTGCTGAGGATGTTGAGGCATACCTTGCTGTTGTAATTGTTGTTTGCGTTGTACCTCCTGTTTGTACACTGATTTTTTGACATCGACAAGAACATACTTAATCGAGTGATGTTTTTGCACTATAGAGAGATATAATAGATTCGATTAAATTAACAACTTTAAGAAAGAAATCCATAATAAGTTCCCCCAATATAACTCATTCTACGTTTTATCAGATATTAAATAGAATTTAATTAATATTTGGTTTATAAAACTTACAAACAGCTTTGTCCACTGCATCGTAATCGTCAAATTCTATAAATGCGAAACCACGCTTGCGTCCAGTAGTCCTGTCCGTTAAAATCTTCACACCAACGACATGACCAAATTGCTGAAAGTATTCTTGTAGGGCTGCTTCATCGTGATTTTCCTTGAGGCCACCTACAAAGATTTTCTTAACCATTGCATTTGCCTCTGGGTTACTGAGTTCTGGGCGAGGTAAAGCCCGTTTAGCATCGACAGTTCTAAAGAATACATTATATTTTGGTTAACAAATGATGTGTACTTTGATAGAAAAAATTATTTATAACTATTGGTTTTAACTCAAGGACAATTTTATTAAATAACAAACATTGGAATAATTGCAGCAATGTTATAATAATATACTTACTTTCCATCGATTATATGTGGACGGGCGTTTTGTGCCTTATCGACCATAGCAGGAGATGCAAAGGTTACAAAGCCAAATCCACGAGAACGTTTCGTCGCTGGATCTTTCATGACAACTGCATCTAAGACTTCGCCCCACTGTTCATAAAAGGCTCGAAGTGATTCTTCTGTTGTGACTGGTGCAAGACCACCAATGAACAATTTTCGTAAATGTTCCATATCTACTTCCTCCTTAAAATGATTGAAAATAGATAATCTTTAATAAATATGAAACCAAAACGCTTAGTTAAAGGTAGAACATATAGTGTGAATTTGAGTTTTAAGAGTAAATGACGCCATTTTTTCGGTTCCTTTCTATTCCGTGATTTTACACGAAAATTACATTTGTAATTATGATGACGCGACGCTATCACTTGCCGGATGCACGTTTTTGTCTTCAGTTTTCCTAATAGCTGTATTTTATTTGCCGAGGAATAAGGAATTACAACAATTGCACTTCTTTCTTTGGAATAAGATAACCTGCTGGTTTTGAAATTCTAATTACTTATTCCACAGCAAATAAAATGCGCCCTGAAAAATGGCGTTACCGAAAAAAATGTGTAAACTACGCAATGACGCCATGTTTTCTGTAGTATATACATGGCAAGAAAAATACTTGATTTATCTGATACCTTCGCTTTGTAATTTCATATTTTCTACTACAGACCCAGTTAATGAAAGAAAAAAATAAACCCAAATAATAACAATTTCATATTTATTTAATGTGTACCTTCTCCCCGTTTCTAGATTGATAGTTAGTTTCTTTTTTTAACATTTTAACAGTTCTTTAAATATCAAATTAATATATAAAACCTTTAATATTCCAAAAATTTTCACCTCTGCCGATTATTGAGCTACCAGCTACCACAATCCAGAAAAGACAGGCCAATACTATACTAGCACAGAAGGGAACGCATCAAAACAGTCGATTATTTTGTTGGTTCGTAATCGAATACATCGATAGACATCGAAACATTAACTTTTTACATTAACGGTGTGATTACACTAGTTTTGTAATTGATTATACTGTAAAGACAAATTTCGAATTTTCTAGATTATTAAGTTATTTTTACCTGGCTGTCTTTATCTAGAAAGAATTGCAGACGGATGTAAAATATTTATTTTTGTTAAGACTTCAACTTAACAACAATAAAGTTTGCCACATTTAAAACCGTGCTGTTTAAACTTTCTATTTTCAGTGCACCGCAATTCTACGGTTTAAGGTTAAAGACATAAGTTTTAAGACAAAAGTTTTTTAATTGTATGTATGTGTATATGTTTCGTATGGACTACCAAACCCGTCAACCGATCTCGTTTAAACTTTGTGTAGGCGTTTTATGCCATTATGAGCACCTAATAGGCATATTTCAAGGGGTCACCATACGAAGCGTCACGAAACCCTGGCTGTGCGGGTAGCGAAGCGCCCCGAATAGCAAGTCTTTATATAACAGTAAAACTCTGTATGTACATCTAGTAATCCATATCCATACTAATCCGTAACCATACTATCCATATCCATACTTCCATACTAATATTATAAATGTGAAAGTAACTCTGTCTGTTACCTTTTCACGGCTAAATGGCTGGATTTGGTTACTTTTTCTTTTAATGTTCGTAAAAACCTGGGAAAAACTTGGAATATTCGGTTCAGTGGTATGTAGGTGGGGATCAATGGTGTGTGGTTTCAGTGATGGAGCGGTTAGTTTGGTTGGGTCAGTAAGGTGTGAGGGGCAGCCGAGAAGGCCTGTTATTTTAGCTTTTGATAGGTCAAAACAGTGTCTTGGGGGTGGGAGTCGGCTGCTTCCGGGTAACGCCAGAGTTAACAACTAGTTAATAATAATTTTTTTAGGAATTGAAATGACTGGAAGAAAATTGTCTGGATATTGGAAAGAAGGGAAGTATTAGCCACTAAATAAAACTGACAAAAATGAAAAAAGGTGCGTTGTAATATGATTTTAAAAACAACACAAAACCACATTATTACTCACAGTTTATGAATTGTGATTTATGAATTATGAATTATTATTATTACAATTAATTGATGTATGAAGGTTAAAGACCAAAGATACATAATTTTTTTTTAATGTTATGAATTGAATAAGGCAGTTTAAAAAAATAAAAAATCTACTTTTCTTAGGTTTCTTTACAACGTAGTCAATGACGTAGCTAACAAGGTAGTTAATATAAAAAAAACTGACTACGTAGTTTTAGCTAACAACGTGTTTAAGGCGTATTTCATATGGCGATCTACAACATATTTTATTTGACGGCTAAGATATTTTTCCAAACACCGGTTTTTTAAAAAAATTTGACTTACTTGACGCCATCTTAAATTGGCAATAGCATTGAAAAAACGCGAAGTGCGGAAGATATGTACATATAGTGTCCATCAATTTTATGACAAATTTTACATGATACCCTTAAAGATTTTTTGTAAAAGTCATATACCGCCTGCTTACTAATACTCATTTCTCTTATTTTTAATTACTCGGATTTATCATTTACTCGCGTTCATAAATTCGGGCCTTAATATATAAGTGCTTTACAACAACAATTATATAAATTTAGGCTTAATATCTTGTCATCTTTATTTCTTTCCTTTTATTGGTATGTCATACATTATACAAGAGTCTCGTTATAGGGTTAAAATAATTTATCGATAGATGCAGTATTACCTATCGATAATTTGTTTTCATATATCCGTTCAATAAATTTTGCTCTTCATTTTCAATTGGGACATTTGATAATGGAACGAAGTGAAGTCGTGGAGAAATGCGAGCTGTTTCCGCCATTATCTTTCTGGTTTTTGAGCTGATAGGTCGTTCCGCTGGCTTCTCGAAGTGTTCTGAACTGAAAACTGAATTTTGACTTTTTTGAAGAATTTCTGTTGTGAAAAAGAATTACTAATTATAAGTAACAAAATGTCTAATGATAATGGAAATAATTCCAATGGAAACTACAACAACCAAGATGATGACGATGTAAGTAATATATTTGTTAATTTTATTTTTACTACTTCAGTTATACCTTACGCGTTTGATGCGTTCACATCCATCCGCCATTTTGTGAAATGAGTAATCAATAATTTTGGTTTCGTGCTCTACTTTGATTTTTTTTTATTCTAGAGCATTCATGAGCCAGAGCATTTAAGAAAACTTTTTATTGGTGGATTGGATTACCGCACTACTGATGACTCGTTAAAAAATCATTTCGAAAAATGGGGTAAAATCGTCGACGTGGTTGTAATGAAAGATCCACGTACAAAGCGTTCACGTGGTTTTGGTTTTATTACGTATTCTCGGTCCTACATGATTGATGATGCTCAAAATGCGCGTCCCCACAAGATCGATGGCAGAGTAGTTGAACCCAAGCGTGCCGTTCCACGACAGGATATCGACCGTCCAGATGCGGGAGCTACTGTTAAAAAGCTCTTTGTTGGTGGTCTCCGCGATGAGCATGATGAAGACTCGTTACGCGATTATTTCATTAAATTTGGAAAAATTACAGGAATTAATATTGTAACCGATAAAGAGACTGGTAAAAAACGTGGCTTCGCCTTTGTTGAATTTGAAGATTATGATCCCGTTGATAAGATTGTCTGTAAGTACTAAATTTATTTAATTTTTGGTTAATTTCAATGTATATTTTTATAATTTTATTATACTGTTAAACCGTAACAAACATTTCATCTATAAAATAGGGGTTGAAATATTGTTACTCAACTTGCGCACAGTCCCAGCTCCGCACAGTTCTGTTAATAAATTAGTGCGGCGTTTCACGACTGTAAGAGAAAACTACGCTACTATTATATTACTGTTGACTTGCTTTTTGGTAGTGAGTTGATGAAAATGTATTTGCAACATTATATAAATGGCTAAAATAGTCAGTTTTTCAAGTTTTATGGTAATTTTTTTTTTTTAATTAAACGTACATATGGGAACAATATGTCGGTTTAGTCTAAAGCACCTGTAAAAAATTCAAGCGTGAGTTGTACTGGGTTCATCGAATCCGAAAATTTTATTCATTCTGTTCGACTGGAGTTTCCAATGAAAAGAAAGTGAAGGTAATGAGATAACCTATTAAAATTCGTGAAGACCTTTACAAAAAAATCAAACAAAAGCAATAGTGCATTACTGCATTTACTGAACGTTCTGCAAACCGACCTAATATATTTTACTAATAATTGTTTACGATTTAAATTCTCTATATTATTACCTTTGTAGTCTTAAATAAAACCTCGTCTGCAGAAAGCCCAACTGTTTGATGATTGACAGATAGGTGCATAAACAATTTATGCATTGATTATCAACAAAGCAAAAGCCATATAAAATTTTTCTATTTCTCACTACCACATCTTACGTTTCTCGCTCTTTTCACTACCTGCAGTTAGCGCGTTTCATTAAATACGTCTGCTAATTTTTTGTACACTGTATTTACATCTCACCAGTACAGCCGCGTTTGGTATTTTTTCACTGAATTAGTATGCGTACAGTTGGCCTTTCTGTAAAGGTTTTGGTCCGTAAGTCAGATTTTGATCGAAAAGTGAGGTTGCACTAGTGAATGAATGTGAGTTACGTGTACATACTACGTTTATATGCAGGGTTGAGAGTTTGAGTTACAGGTGTGGTGAAATTTGACCAGAGTATTTCAGCACACGGTTGAAGTTGGCTTAGGATGTTATGTCAAATGTATATTACGACTCGACTTCGCTGAGAGAGTGTAGTCGAGTCGAATTAATATCATCTAAACTCGACCCAGGTTTATATGATGTAGAAACGTAGTTCAAGCTGGCTTCAATCCCACATATAAACGTAATATCAAACCATACCCATGGTTAAGCGGTCAAAGTAACAGATTTTTCGTGGTGAATGCCTTGCAAATAGAATGCCAAACCGAAACCAAATTGACAAGAACAACGAACTGAGAAATTAGTCTTCTACCCTCGCTTCGCCTTCTTGCTGAGTAAACGATACGATACGACGGGTAGCAAAGTTACAGGGTCTATTCTTTTATTCAGCCCGAGCGAGAAAAGTATTCGGTGTGTACACTGGGTTACTTTACTCGCTCTTACTCTGCCTTACACTGATATTCACTTCAGAGTAAAAAAATAGGAAAATGTGTATACACCGTGTCGTACTCGGTTCACAATAAAAAACACAAAGTACAGAGTAAAATTACCCCAGGTGAATAAAAGAACACTGTAAATTTTTGACGTACACTGCTCGCTCGGGTTGAATAAAAGAATAGACCCACAGTGAGTGAGTTAACTGCGCAACAATATGCTACACAAAGTTTTTTTGACATTAGCTGCATTTTATTTGCCGAGCGAAATTCGGAATTCGAATGTCAAAACCAGCCAAACAGCAGGTTTTTACAATTCCAAAGAAGAAATTCGACAGTGCAATTGTAGTTGTTCCTCGGCAAATAAAATACGGCTATTTTGTCGTTCCATGAGGACTATGGTGTTGCAGTATGTTACCACAACTTGGTGTTCACCACATGGTTGTCGTCGACAAAAAGTAACATTTTTTAACAACAGTGGGGAGAGTGTTGTTAGTTGATGTCTTATGAGTCATTTGATTATTAGTTGTTGTCACATTATTGACACAAAATAACAAAATGATGTTCACTGCGTTTAAGTTTGGTTAACACCGATGTAGATTTGATATTTAGTAACACGACTTCACATCGACAACATTTTTTGCAGGGACACAACCAGTGTCGGTTACAAAACATTGCAAATAAACTCAAATCTTATCCTACCATGCAAATCGAAAGAGCTTCTAGTATAATTTTAATGGCGGCATTTACTTGTACTACAAAATTATCGATACGAGCGAATCGGTTCTCTTGTCTTATGTAGCAGACAACTCTCGTGCTCATGATCTTGACCTGACTTACACGCATTCGTCAAAAACCATATTATTCCATACAAGATCTACTAACACTACAAACTGACGGTTCTGCATGAGGGTACCCTCATTTTGCGACCTAAATCGATCTGATTTGTGTTTGGCATCAAATTTTGTGATAAATTTTTACACTTCCTAAAATTCATCAAATTTCAATCAACCCTTGCACCATGTATATCTTAGATTAGAGAATTTACATGAACATTTTTAATTTTTACAAAAATTGTCCATTTTGTTAATTTACACTGTGTACGAGTATTTTAATATATGTATTTAAATTCACAGTCCCAGCTCCGCACAGTTTTTATCAGTAAATTAGTGCGGCGTTTCATGACTGTAAGAGAAAATCTTAATGCCTTTATTATATCAATGTTGATTTGCTTTTATAGTAAATTGATGAAAACGTATTTGCAACAGTATAAATCTGCTTATATATGAATAAACACACGCTTATATTACGTGTGTATACTGACTGACTGACTGACTGTCGGGGTGTAATGAAATTTTATAATTTCGATTTTATTTTTATTATTGCAGTGCAAAAATCACACTCCATCAAAGGCAAGTTGTTGGACATTAAGAAAGCTTTGCCCAAACAAGAGATGGATCGTCAAGGCGGTGGTGGAGGAGCACGTGGAGGTGGTGGCGGCGGTGGTGGTGGTCGTGGAGGTATGATGGGACGCAACGATCGTGGAGGCAATCAAAGCGGCGGGGGCGGCTGGGGTGGTAATCGTAATCAAAATGACAGCTGGGGTGGCAATAGCAATTGGGGAGGAAACAGTGGTGGTGGCGGAGGAGGTGGATTCAACCAAGGTGGGGGCGGTGGTGGTAGCTGGAATAACCAAATGACACCATGGGATAATGGCAACAACCAAGGTGGTGGTAATTGGAACCAAGGCGGCGGTGGTGGTGGCTTTGGTGGAAACCAAGGTGGTGGCGGTGGAAATCCTGGTAACTGGGGAAACAACGATAACTTTGGGTCTGGTTACCAGGCTGGATTTGGAGGAGGACCATCGCGCAATAACAATTTTGGCAATAACCGAATGAATCCATATGCTGGTGGTGCTGGAGGCGGTGGTGGTGGTAGTCAAGGTGGTGGAAACTTTGGTGGTAAAATGGGTAAGTCAGATTAAATAAACTTAGTTAGTTTTTATACGTCTACCCAATTAAGTATAAAAAATATCACAGTTTCTGACACTATTGACAAATCATCACTAATGTTTGTTCAATTTAATATAACAGCTGTGAGAATAATACGCGTAGGCTTTCGCTATGTTATGCGAATCTAATGTTTAATTGTTCGATGTAACACGCTGCCCACGCAACATGCAAAATGTTCTTAACTTTTATAAATTAGGCCGTCAATAGTAAAAAAAATTAATCACACCTTTGTTTTATTTATTTGCTAGGAAATAACCAAGGAGGAGGTGGTTATGGGGGTGGCAATCAGGGTTATAATAACGGTCCAGGCAATATGATGGGAGGAGGCGGCGGCAATAGACGGTATTGATAAGGAAGGTAAGTAAGGATTTTAAAAAGCCATGATGATTTTTTTTTATTTTTTTTATAAAGGTTTAGTTAACTTTACAATTTTACACACATCAGTATTGCAATAGTGCTCTGTCAAGTAGTTTTGCAAAAAGAAAATATATTGAAAAGAAAGCTCGAACTACAAATCCAAATGGTAGAAAGTATTTTCATATGCTCCAAATGATATTGAGCGAGATATTTGTTGTGTTTGTGTAGTACAATCATACTTACATTTCTGGGAAAAATACAACAGAGTAGTAGTTTTCGAATTTGACAGAACTGCGAAGAATTGTTGTAATCTCTTAAAAATTACCTAGTGTATTATGTTAATAAAATCATAAATTTTTCTCCTTTATTTTCGACAATAGGTGGTAAAAGAATGAGAGAGGGCCAGGTCACATACAATCTTTAAAGTTCTTTCTCAAGCAATTAAAAGTCAGTGACAAAAAAATATGTATAAAAATGGGAGAAAAGAAGTCATGTAAGAAATCAGAAGTGCAGTATATCAGACAGACAGTCAGTGAGAATGAAAGGCAAAGAACAGAGATTGTGTCGTAACAATATTTATAGGCAAAGTGATAAAACATACTTTACAAAAAGTACACCAAGATACAAATCGACAACAGAAAAAATAACATTATCAAACATAATTATCTCCCATTAATTTAGAGAAAGTCTAAAGCATTAGTATTTCTAGCGTAGATTTTAATAGAACATTATTTGAACATGAAATGAAGGCCAGCCAAATCAATCTCTATGCAAGGACAAAGGTTACAACAAAGTTCTCGCTGCTGAGTTATTATTGAACAGCATTCTAATTTTAACTTAAAACAAATTTTATATATTACATGCGTGTCTGTACGTTTAGATTTAGTGGTATTGAAATAAAACAGCTATTTATATACATTTACACAAAAATTATAAGAAGAAATCTCCTTTACAAAATAGTTTGTAATGGGAATGCGAAGATAAAGTTTTTGTTTTAACAAATTTTTTACTCAATACGCAACATAACATTTATATTATATTTTAAACACTAATTATAGTTTAAAATATATGTAATTTTAGAGTTTAGTTAATTCATTTATTGTGAACATCATATAACAAGTTATTATTGTTTAACATACCTCCCCATTTTTCTGAACAATCAATTCAATCGTGGCACAGAAAAATGTGCAGAAATTAAGAACACATTATTACTGCAGCAGATCGATCAGAAGAAGGATTGATTTTTTTTTACATATAAAACCATTTTACATATTTTAAAATGTAATAGCACTTTAGCCTTGACATTAAGAATCATAAAACAAATAATTTATAACTATTGATCAAGAAAGAACGAACCTATGTTCGTCTAAATATTGTGTGATGAATACATCAAAAATATAGATTTAATTTTAAAAATTTATAAAATTGGAAATTTAGTCGGAAAAAAAGTTTTATCGCCAATCACATCACCACCCACTACCATTCTTATAAATTTAGTTTTGTTGTTCTCTTCCTAACCACCCAAGAATATGTAAATGATTTAAAAAAAAACTCAATATAGCACAGGAAAAGAGAAAGAGAGGACAAGTGGCAGAATTAAAAAACCACATCTTTTATAGAGTTTTAGCATTGATCCACCAAACTGTATCAGCGCAATAGAAACTTAACAAAAGCACAGGATTGACAAGTTATTTAAGCACAGAAAGCAACAACGACCACAGAGCAGAGAGGAGACAAGCCAAAAGATTTAAAAGTGAAGGCAGACAGAAAAAGCGAACCATTGAGCGCTGATGAGCGAAAAATTTCTAATTTCAATAATCGATGAAAGTGATTAGGAAATAGTAGGCAAGCCTGCGTATTGTTTCGAATTTTAAGTTAATTGATTGTCCTTTCGATTTTCACAATTCTCTGCATTTAGCAATTTTAATTTTATAATGATTTTTTTTCTGTTGCAAGATTTATAACCGAAGTGTGGTGATGATAGTGCCGGCGGCTAGCACATATTTCCCTCACTTTTTACTGAGTTTTCAAAAACGGAACGGCGGGATGCCTTCGTAAGTACGTACTAGATAATTCAGCTCTGGTAAATGCTGTAAAATGACGCGCAAACGGGTAAGTACACTTGTGAGTCGTGATTGACAAATAACCGTAACCGGGGCATGAGGATGGCGTCGCCAGCTGATAGTTTCCGACCAATCAGTTCATTATAAACTCGTAATTTTTCAGTTTTTAAAAAAATTATTTATTTGTATTTTAAAACATTTATTTATTGAATAAAAACTTTACCAAAAACTAAAACTTTTTACATTTTTCTTATATCAATTTGTATAATGCGCTTAATAATAATATTTATGGGAAGAAATCCAAAATCAAAGTCCCTAGAGTTTACGAAATTCCAATTTTAAAAAAAGTTCACGAGTATTGAAATTAAACACCAGGGGTGGAATCGACTAAAGCGATAGTTGACTGTCACTGTTTTGATTGTCATTTTTGATTATCAACTTTTCTTTGTTCTGCGTAAAGTGATCGTTAAAAATTTAATCAACGTAGGCATAGAAGTGACTTCATTCTCTTAATAACTGCGGAGATTATATAGGCTTTGACCCATCGGTGCAGCCCAATCAGCTTCAACTTGTCGTTAGTAGCCACCACCTCCAAGAACATTTAATGTTGCAGCCAGTTGAAGGATAGGTGGAATGTGTGTTGATCTTATTCCTGGTGGTAAATCAAGCAACCGCAAAACATAAATAAACGTTTCTTTGTTTATATAATTTATGTGTCGAAAATAACTGATTAATGAAGATCAATAAAGGCATAGGTACATTGGGTTAGGGAGTTCCAGAATATTTGCTTTATTCCTTAAATTAAGTCTGAGCAATTGGACTTTTATGGGGTCATATCTTTATATATCGTTCTGTTCGTCGCATAGAAAATTGCATTGAAGTACACTATACGGTTAACTTATTTTTTATTTTAACTTTGATAACTTTTTTAGTTTTTATCAGTAAACTTTCGATTTATAGTGGAGCTGAGGCTGACACAACTTATCTTTCTCCAAAAAATTAAACAAAATGTATGAAAATGACACCTAAATAGCTGTCACCCACAAACCATAGCAAAAAAGTGATAGTCAATTTGATAATCACCTTACGTGGAGCAAAAGCATTTGTTTTGATGATTAACAATCAACTATCGGCTTAGCCGATTCCACCCCAGTATACACTGAATACTTCCCTCGACGTTTCAGAAAGACAACCAATAACATAACAACCCATAAAAATTGTTCGTGTAAATTCTCTAATAGGGGATACACAATGTGCAGTTTGAATAAAATCGGGTAAATTTCCCTCCAAATTTTTGCAGTAAGTGTTGTCCATTGGAGATACACATGCGTAAAAGATTTGTTTTATAAAATTTGTATGGGTGCCCGATCTCTTTCAAATTTTTACAGGAACTTGTCCATCGGAGATATACATGTGTGCAAAATTTCAATAAAATCGGGTTGAAAATTGATCACAAGATCTGACCAGCCAGTCCGCCAGCCACGGGAAGTTAATATAGATAATTTAAAAATTATAATTTTTCATGTAAATTCTTTAATAACCAAAAGTATACTGAATTCCACTATAAAATCTGAAATATAAAAACTGCAAACCAACAACCCCAATCATAAAGCAAGCAGCGCTTCTCACATAGACATAATGCATGCGCATAATGCCTGAAACACAAACTCGCTTCAGCTTCGTCTTCGCTGCGTTAGGATGCAGCCGCTTTGAATGACTATTATCGTAGGACATTTCTCAAATGAGAGTTCTGCCACATTTCTCTGCTTTGAGCTGTCAGGCAAAGCAAATGTTCAGCACTTTTGAACTAGAGCTTCCGTTTGTAGCTTCGTTACGTAGCATTACGTTTTTCTTTACGATTGCCAAACGAAACGTTGAAGCCGAAGCGACATTGTCATAGGAAGCATTGAAGTCGTATGGCTGAACTCGTAAACGTCAGCCGAAGCTGAAGCGTGTTTGTATTTCAGGCATAATGCACACAGAACAGTCTTGGTATGAAATTATCTGATGCCGCTATATGGGAAAAAAAATTTGACGGCTTTTGGAAGTTGGTTAAATTGATCACAAGATCTGACCAGCCAGCCAGTACGCTAGCCACGGGTACACGAAATTAATAGAGAATTTAAAAATATACAGTGAAGAGTGGTGCTCGGGGAATGGATAGTCTGATGTGGAAAAAAGTATTTTTCTAAAATGAAAAAGGTACAACTCTTGTGAATTTAAAAAAAAGGTAAGGGGCTTGTGATAAGTTTGAGTTTTGAAGGTGAAATTAACTTGTGCTCTAAAAAATGGAGTCTTCAAAAAATATATTTTGATTACTTTTCTTTTAATATTAATCCCAAGTCTTGGAATTTTTTAAATCGCCCAGCGTACAGCTTTTTCCTTTTTAAAACCAATAAAAAGAAAAGTAGTGGTCGAGTATTTCGTCATTATTCCCCTTGCACAAGACATTCAGGCATTTAAACAATGTTTTGGGAAATTATGTGTACATTTGACAGTCGGATCTTGCGAAGCATTTTGTGTCTGGAATAATCCTTAAAAAACGCTCGAAGACAAAAAGAAATGGGTCGTTATGGGTGTATCGTCTTTTCATACATGCAGATTTTTTAGTTCATAGCACTATAGCAGGAAAAGCCTATTAAGTTAAAGGCCACTACAAAGCCTTTGCAAATGCAATACAATTCTATAAAAAATTCCGAAAAAGGTATAATTGTTGGTTTTGACAGCTTTATGAATGCGTTCAAAACTGCATTTTTGAATTCTTTGCTTAGCAGTGATGCCAAATTACATATTTGGAAGTTTAAATTGCTCATAAAAAAAGAGGGACGGATTTTATTTTTAATGGAATGATAGGTAATTGTTGTTTTATTCACCTCCAGATTTTGGCAGACGTACCGCGACGTACCCGTCTGAAGTATGTTGTCACAACACCATGCAAATTTTTATTTAAAAAAATATTTCATGGCGGTTAGGTCCTGAATAATGGTGCACAAGCAGTTTTGTTTGTGGTTGCCATGGCGTTGTTAATGGCCTGTGAGAACAACATGCTGCGCGAACATGCCCATCGTCTGAAAATATGTTCTCACACAGCCATACAAATTTTAAATTTAAAAATATTTCATGAAGTTCAGTTCGTGAATATGGTGGACAAAAAAATTATTATGTTGGTTGCCAAGGCGGCTTTCACTGCACCAACATGCTCGCTAAATGTGAGATGATTGTCAGTATTACATGCTGCGCGAATATATCTATAGCTGTATTTTATTTGGAATCCGAATAAGGAATTCGAATGTCAAAACCAGCCAAACAGCAGGTTTTCAAATTCCAAAGAAGGAATTCGACAGTACAATTGTTGTTGTAATTCCTTATTCCTCGGCAAATAAAATACTGTTCATATTGTCCATCGTCTTCATCTGAAATCCCTTAATTAAAAAAAGCATTGATAATGCAGATTCAAAAAAAGCTATATACAATACATTTTATAGAACAAAAAATGGATATTCGCCCCGCGGGTTGAAAAATGCATTTCTATGTTTTGTTTATCTTCTACAAACAATTACTTAATTGTACTGAATAACAAATAATAGAAGACAGCTTGATTGTACTGAATAGAATGCGAATAATGCATTTTTTTCTTAATGCCGTTTCTTTGAGAATCGAAATCACAATTTCTTGAAAGATTCTATAATAATCGTATAATCATAAGAATTAAGGCTCAGAATTCAGCCGCTGCGCAGTTTATGCTACATGTTGGTCAAAAATTTAGTTTTGCAGCGAAAGCAGCGCAGGGTATCGGATAAAATTGCAGTAAAATAAAATCGAATGCGCAGTTTACGCAGCCACTTTAAAATGGACCGACTGTACGTCGGTTTTAAATGCAGCCGCAATTTCGTGCATACCGATAGCCTGTCATTGTTTTTGTGCAGCACAGGCTATGCAGCTGCTGAATTCTTGACCGCAGCCATATATAATCGACATGAAGAGTATTATTTAAAACTGCATTACCGTTCTCATGACCATTCGTTAACTGTAACGTCAAAAGGAGCCATTTTTAAATTTAAAGGTAACTGTATTGCCTACATTTGATACTTTTTATGTAAAAACTTCAAATAGGTACGAGTTTTTCCCAAAAAACTTTTACAAGTTCCATCCCAAAGGCAAAGGCCCCTGAATCCAAATTCGCTGTAAAGGCCAATTATTTTTCTGTTATTATATACCGTTGCGGAAGACTACCCCCAACAGGAAGACACACCCACAAAATGTTTTGCGGACAGTTTTTGCGATTGGTGATTAATTTTTAATTGAGGGATATCTGTGTTAGCATTCATATGATACCCACCCACCAATTTCGAAACAATCCGAAAAACGCATTTAAATGAAAGCAAAATATGTAGGTATTTATAAATAAAACAATGAGATAAGTTGAAGGCGGACTAACATCATTGTAATTTTGTTTCATATCAATTATTTTATTTTTTGGCACAGGAGGGAGGAATTGAAAAAAATTTAACAACTTTTTTATTGAAATAAGTTCTTTATTAGCTAATAGTTTTGCTAGGTACGGAATTCAAATGAATAAATTATTCTAAGACAGTCACTGAAAACAAAACGAAAGAAAGTTAATTTTACACCTCAAACTTACCACTAAGTCAACCATAAGTCCCGTGATGACACTTCCATCCCATCTGCTGAAGAACACTTATTTGGTAAGAAGACGATAGAAGTAGCAAACCGCTTCTGCTGCCTGTGTTAGGAGGATGATCCTGGAGACATCGATAGAATAACATGGACTCTTCAAACCAACGTCGTTTTCACATCCCATCCGTCAGAATATTTTTGAGACAGTTCTTGAAAAATCCGAGCATTTCAACAAATTAGTTAGGCGTTTATAGGATCGTTGGGGTTAATAGAGTTTAGAGATTTTAATTGTTATCCGAACATTCAATTTAGTTATAAAAATCTAATCTTTCTACCTCATAAGTATTATCATCTCATGACTCATCAAAGATACATCTTTAGAAAAGTGGAGAAATTACGCTTCTGATTCTGCTTACGATTGAAGAAATAATTTTGTTCTTCTGCTCTACCTCTCCCGCTTTTGATGTAGCTCTTCATTTTGTGTCTTCTTTAAACTTGTCCCTCGGTCTTATACAATAACTTATTAAAAATATCTTTTTTAATCGGTTTCCTTCATAATTTTAAAGAAAAATGTACAAATTGAACTTTTTCTGTATTTTTTATCATTATTGTAGTTCATTATTCATCAATGAACAATTTTGTAATTTTACTTGGGCGATTCTACACTACATTGAAGGATTTTTTGTTTGTGTTAGTTTTTGTCTTATTTTATTTATTTAAACAGTCAAAAGGTTCTTATATTTAAATTAGTTTTATACAAGAAGAAATAATTCAAGAACTAGGTTTGTCAATTGAGCAAATTTACAACGCAGACGAGTCCAGCTTATGACCAACAAAACTCTTGTAAGCTGTAAAGAGACACATCAGCTCCCGACTGTATAGTAAGCAGGAAAAGAATAACCTCTTTTGCTTGATTGTTAAATTGTTTGTCATCAAGATGTCAGTCAGTCCAAGCGCTTTTAAATTTTTTTTTATCGAAAAGTCAGTCGTTTGTTCATGAGGTATAACCTACATTAAAGGAAGACTATTCATACTAAATTTTATGTATTTTAACAGGTAATACAACATCTTTGATCAGAAGGTCTGAAAAGACGCCTTATGTTTATAGATAACGCTCCTTGTAGTCCCAAGAACGGCTAGGTTAGGTTAGGTTGAAGTGGCCGTCAGTGAAAACCAACGCACGTAGCCCATGAAGGTCCGTTGTGATACCACAAGGATCTTTTTTTATAATGTACACACGCTAAAGGGGTTTGCACCCTTACAATGCTTAGGACAGCGTGGGCGTTAGGAAATTAGGGAGAGGAAAAGATGAGATGTCTATGTACGCGTGTCTTAAACGACTGCAGATCATAAAAATGCGGAAACACAGAATCAGGCAAATCATTCCACATAATTCCACGCATACACTTGGAGCTTCGTATGAAGCGCAAGAGACTATTAATGTCAATGTGGGTTAGATTGTTGAGATCGTTGAAAAAGAACGCTCCCAGATGGAGCTTTCGGCTATTCGAGAGGGCTGGGCACGTATAAAGTAGATAGAGAGTGGTTTCCTCATCCTCCTCATCCATGCAGCTTCTGCAGAAATCGTTGGAAAAGACTCCTAGTCTTTCTGCATGGTTATGGCACCTATAATGGCACTAATGTGTCGTCTGTTTTGAGAGATCGATCATACACTTGGCGCGTTTCGGATCTAGCTTGGGCCAGATCTGCTTCGTTGCTATGCAAGTTGTACCATTTGACCATCTATAATTAGTTTTTATTATAGCATCCGGTTTAAACATGAGTTTGCACGTAGCGATCGGCATGCCTAGTGAACCATATTCAGGCAATAGGGGTAGAGTGGTTCCATGTTTGGCGAGACCATCAGCCATACAATTACCAGGAATGTATCTATGCCCCGGCACCCAGCAGAGGTGAATGTAAAACTGCTCCGCAATCTCATCAAGATACGATCAGCAATCCAGCGCAGCCTGGCTCTCCGAGAAAATGTGGATATCCTTAACAGATATGACATTACTCTTCAGCCAAGACAAGGCTTCCTGAATAGCCATGATTTCAGCTTCGAAAACACTACAGTGATCAGGAAGAGAGACTTAGATTTAGTCTTTTTGAAAAGACACCTCCGCCAACCCTTCATCAGTTTTCGACCCGTCTGTGTAGAAATAAATTTCTTCATTTTCCAATCGAAGATAGGCTAACTACAGTGCTATTTTACAACCAATGGATCAACATGTGAATAATTGAACAAAACTGTTTTATAAAAAACATTTGTTGGCACATCTTGTTGGAAGCGAGATGTCTTACTTAATTTACTACTCGTTTTTGTTGGACGAACAATCAGTGGGAGTAAGACGGACTGTTCGTCCAACGAAGACGTCAACAATTGGATTTCGGAATACAGATATGAGCTTAAACTCTTTGGGAATGATCAGCACGAGAAGGGAAGGAATTAACAACGTGCAGCAGAAAGCGAGACAGAGAGCCCGGGTAAAGGAGGAGGGTGTTAGGCAACAGACTTGTCCTATCTTCAGTAAAGTAAATGTGGGTGCCGTGGCTCAGTGGATAGGTGCATGGCTGCTGAGCAGGAGGTTCGTGACACGAATCCTGGTAACACCAAAGGTATGCTTCACGGTGTCCCAGCTCTCATAAATGTCTGACAAACGTCCGAGAGATGTCACAGTACGCTTCTCAATTCGCCTTTCGGATACGGCAATAAACTGTAGATCCCTTTCGATTTGTGTACAAAAATCATCTACATGCACAACACAATGGTCGCGAGAAAATAGGCCTTTCTACGATGATCGGTTCTACACACCTGGAGGACTCCAGTGTTTCTCACATTGGACCAAGGATCATCAACTCAACTCAGCAATAGGTTTCACAGACCTGGAACTGGTACTACAACAACAACAGAGAGCTTGGAACAACCAGCAACAATTAAAGCGAACTGTAATTCAAGCCTTCAACATATGCATTCAATGGTCAAACGAAAATTTCATTTCATTGGGGGATTTAGATATTTTAAATCTTCATAAATTGAAGGAGATGGTGGCTGCGATTAAAAATATTGAATGTAAGAAAATACAGTCAAAAATGTCAGACTTCTTCAAACAACAATAAAATATGTACGTATACGTACACATATCTGTCTCTTCCTACCTACCTGTGAATGTGAATAACTTTTGTTATTTCTCATTTTTGTTTTTGCTAAAGTTAATAATTAAATAAATGAATTAAATTGTTATATAGTAAACCAAAAAACATAGTTTTTAGTTATCATTTACTTTGTTAATTCCTTGTTTTATGGTAATCTTTAACTGGGAATTTCGTGACTCGGTTTTTGCAACAACTTCAATTGACGCAACAGCCTCGATTTCTATCGAGACCACACAGTATATTATATAATTTTGTAATAATTATGTTATTTGATCATAGCGAATACAGTGTAGTTTATTAATAACATTTAACATGTTTGTGAACATTTTAATCCTAATATGTAATTATCTATTTTATTGTGTGATGATTATGATGATGTATGTGATGAGACACGGTGCTCTTATTTGAGTTCACAACACATTTTTGAAATTTTTGAAATTGAGAATTTACAAAAAAGTGAATTTTTATTATGGGTTGTTTTTTAATTACACCCTTAGCGAATCGAAATCGATCGATTAGGAATGTAACCATTTTGATCACTAATTTCTTAGCAGTTAAAGATTCAAGAGTTTCGCTTTAAATACAACGAGAGCAACAACTCGCCTAAGCGATGAGTCGAGGCGAACGTATGACTTGCTAACCATAGGGATTGTTATCCCCAAATATTTACTATACATATTGTTTTTTGTTATTTAATTCTTACTTTCATAAATATATGTATAAAGTTTTAGAAAAAAGAAATAATAAATACATGACATGACTTTGGGGAAGAAGTAATTTAATGCTAAATAGGTAGGTTGGTATGTGTTTGAGCCATTTATCATTAATTATCAATTTTATTAGTGATACAAAAGTTTTTATAAACACGCTCATGCCAGCAACTTTTCCGTCCCGCAAAATAGTTCGGAGAAATGCAATTAAACCTATACATTGAAAGTGTTTCCCATTTGATGTTTCTAATCAAATTTCTTTAGAACGACCAACCCAATCAACCGTACGACAACTACGGCAACAAAAACGGCTAAACGATTTAAGAGTTTTCTCATGGAACGTGCAACCAGATGGACCACGTGTTAATAGACCGCCGCCACAACCCGAACCTGATGATGGTACGAACCGAGGTGCCAACGATGACTCGGACCACTTGTTGGTATGGTTCTTCGAGTGTGGATTGCATCATCAGGAAAGAGTGCATCCGCGTATCAGGTTCGAGTCAACACGGCTGCCCTTCGCAACGAAGAGACCAGAAACAACTACGGTCCAGCGATAGGAGTGCGATCTTTTTTGAGAGATCAACTTGGAGCGTTTCGGATCCAGCTTGGGCCAGATCTGCTTTGTCGCTATGCAAGTTGTACCGTGTGAAGTGGATATTGAACTGCTCCGCCATCTCCACGAGAGATGATCAGCAGTTAAGGGCTAGAATAGAATTTGTGGAGACTGATTCCAGGGATTTCAGTGCAGCTTGGCTATCCAAGAATATAGGGTTGTCCTTAGGGGATATGACGTTTCTTTTCAGCCAAGACAGGGCTTCACTGATCGCCATCATTTCAGCCTGGAAAACACCAGTGATTTGGAAGACGGGAAGAGAGGCTAAGATTTAGCATTTTAAAGAAAACACCTCCGCCGACTCCGTCTGTGTAAAAATGAATGTGTTCATCTTCCAGGTAGGCGTCTACGTCACCGAATGATCTGGAGGGGAAGGTGACCTGAAAGTTTTTGTTGAAATTGAGTTGCGGAATGGTGTAGTCTATGTTGTCTGGGATCCCGGCTAAATTCAGAATAGAGTGACCGATTTCATTTCTAGTCCACTGGGAGATAGCATTAAGGCGAATAGCCGAACTAGCAGCTACTTGCCTGCTGTAAATGTCGAATGTTTGGAAGTACATAGTTTATTTAATTTGAAGGAAGGAAGGTTTTTTAAAACATCATGTGGATAACGAAAGTTTTTGGATTTGTTTACATTTTTATTGAATGCAGGTTTCCAAATTTATAAATGAACATAATCTGCCGAAGAAAGCATTATTCCTGCTCCAACAATTCATGAAGAACAGCAAAGTGATAATTGGTACTTCTATACATTTTTCCCGCACATGCATTAAAATGCCATACGGTAGAAAAATCTTACTATCGATGGTGATTGCTAAGGAAACAGAATGAATTGCAGTGATTTTAAAGAAAAGTAAGAGAGTAAATCCTTCTTTTTAAATTAGCTGGTAACAGGAGAAGAATTCAAAAAGTGATGGCACAACATATTTGATCACTGAAATGCTTGAATCTCTAAATTGGACAATGTAGGTTAATTGCTTACGCTCAGAACACAAACCGTTATACAAAAACTTCTGCTGATCGACGTGCTTATGAAACACCACAGCAACGTAGAATTTACGTTACTGCTCAAATCGCCAGAAACATTTAGAGCTATAAACCTACCTAGGCAGCCTTTACCAGCTTGTGAACTAGAATTCTGGAATTGGCAACACATTTTCTGTTGATGTTCATTCTAGGTGTTTTTTAACTAAATCCGACTTGCGACTTGGCAAATAAAATGATCAAAAGAATGCCATTGCATTTATAAGCGGATTGTTGACTTAGACATGGGAGTTTCTTCATTAAAATGTGCGGAATAATGCAGTTCAAAGCCTGAAAACAGAGATACTCTTTCACCTCGATAATTTGGAAATCTGTAGAAATAAAAATGTTGCTGAACAACTGCCGCATTCAGGATATTCGATTGATTTATCAGACTTTAATTGCTCCGAAACTAGCTATATGAATGTTTATGTAGCTTTCCTGAAACTTCCAAGTTTAAGGGAGAGGAACTTCTATATATATTTTTTTTAAATATACTCAAACATTATGCATGAACCCAATATATTTTATGCATTTTGACGTTACCGTCTTATAATCTAACCAATACTCTGCTTGTGTGTAATACAAGAAATTTGGAGGTAATAGAAATTCACTCCTCAAATAGTGGTATACCAAAGTAAAAAGAAGATAACCACCGCAGAGAATACGAAAAACTTAAAAATGTCCCCGATTTTTCAATTACCATCGCTCTTGGCGCTTGAAAAAACTACCTTGTGTTCTTTTTGAATATATTTTGGTATTCATTTTAAGCTCAGAACTAATTACTACCTCGTTTTTTTTGTTTACATATATTTTTTATTAATGCATATTCATTTGTGGTTCCGAACTACTACCTCATTTGTTTTGTTATATTAATATATAAATTATATTAATTTATTTGTATACTCTGCCTATTTTTTTGTTTCTTGTCTTCACTGTCTGACTGACTGCCTGTCTGAATACTTTTGTTTCTTTCATTACCTATTCATAGAAGTAAGAGAAAAAAGTTCATAAAATTAATTGAATTGTTTAGGTCGAGTTTTTGTATTATGGTTAGAAATTTTTGAAGAAGGGATAATTGAAAATTGCAAGTGAAGGAGTAACAATGCGAAAACATCAGATCTCTTAATTTATTTAGGAAGTCATAGAGGTTTTAAAAAATCTGCTGCTTTTTGGTGTACTATTACATGGATCTAGAGATCTGCATATCGAATGGACTGTTTAATGCAAAGAAATACGTGTGCTAAATAAAAAACTTACATTTTAATATCTTCTGTTACCACCACCGCCACCCATGCTGGCACCTTGGCCACCACCACTGTTGAAATTGCCGCCAAAACCACCACCTCCACCTACTCCTGGGTTACCTATAAAAAAATATTATTTTTTTTTTATATAAACATCTTTTTTATATTTTACTGGATCTATATTTAAAAACTTTTTTTTCAAAAATACCTTGATGTTTATTGATTCCGGCATTTCCTCCTGCTGGGAAGTTTCCATACGGCGTTGACCGGTTATTAGCAAAGCTGTTATTATTTCTTGCTGGTCCACCGCCATAGCTTTGTTGGTAGTCATTGCCTCCAAACCCGTTATTTCCGCCCCAATTGCCACCGCCTTGGCCACCTCCGGTAGATTGGTTTCCATTTCCAAAACCTCCGCCAGCATTTCCACCGTTGGAGTTCCAGTCATTTCCGCCACCTTGGTTTCCATTGCTCCATGGCGCTGGCCCATTCCAACCACCACCACCACCACCACCACCACCACTGTTGTTGCCAAAGTTATTGCCACCCCAGCTGCCACTTTGATTTCGATTGTTACCTCCCCAGTTGTTTCGATCACCACCACCTCCACGACCACCGCGATCACCTTGTGGACCACCACGCCCACCACCACCTCCTCCACCTCCACCGCCCCCACCGCCATTGCGGTCCATATCTTGTTTGGCAATTGCTTTTTTCACATCTAATAGCTTATTTTTGATTGTATGTTGTTTATGTACTAAAAACGTAAGTACAAACAAACATTTAGAAAGATGAAAATAAACTCTAATAAACATTTCTTAGACTTACAAACAACTTTGTCCACAGGGTCATAGTCATCGAATTCAACGAAGGCGAATCCACGCTTCTTGCCTGTCATCTTGTCTGTGACTATATTGATGCTAACAATTTTTCCAAAATCGCTAAAATAATCTCGTAGGCAATCTTCCTCATGATCATCACGTAGGCCACCAACAAAAAGTTTTTTGACGGTGGCTCCAGCGTTTGGACTGTCTATCTCTTGACGGGGAACTGCACGTTTTGGTTCGACAATACGTCCATCGATCTTGTGTGGGCGAGCATTTTGGGCATTATCAATCATATACGATTGAGAATATGTAATGAAGCCAAAACCACGGGATCGTTTAGTTTTTGGATCTTTCATGACCACAACATCGACGATATTGCCCCATTTCTCAAAATGCGATTTAAGCGAGTCATCTGTTGTGCGATAATCCAAGCCACCAATGAAAAGTTTTCTTAAGTGTTCAGGCTCTCGAATGTCCTTAAAATTAGAAGCACATACAATATTAGGTACTTAGTTGAAACCAATGTATGTAAATATTACTAAGGAAAGCAAGCTAAGCTAATTGTCCCAAAACTAGCATTTATCATCTACAACTTAAATATAGGTACATATATAATATATATATAATTTATAGATAGGTATATATAATTTTAAATGGGTACATATAACTTTAAGGCAAAGAATATCTGCAACTATTTCATTCAGAGGAGTTAAAAAATTCAACATAATGCCAATGCAATACAAAATGGTCTCAGCATAAATATTGAACGATATTATAACAAAATGATGAAATTTAATTTATATAAAAATTATATTTTGTTTAGTTAGAAAATGCCGCCATTTTGTGAACAAAAATGATATTCTACCAAAAATAAAACATTTTTCAAGTTACACTAACCAAGTCATAAGGCAATCGGGAATTGAAAATGCATTTTATATTTTATAATAAATAATAATTAGTTTATCAATTCTACTTACTTCTTCATCGTCTTCGTATTTGACCTGGTTACCATTTTCGTTATCAGTCATGTTTTATTGAAAACAAGTATTCTATGAGATCAAATAGTTGTTTTAACGAAAAGAAAAGTCAATGACACTCGTTCTTCAATAAAATTTTATAAGCTATTACAGTCTTTTAATAAAATTTGTATTTTCGTCGTACAAATTAAAAATTAAAATTTCAACACATGCGACTTAGAGGAACTCTCCTCAGAAAATGAAAAAATATGTTATAAGTTATACTGGTATTACTACAATTACAATGGCTATTGCCTATTGTGCTAGTGTGTGTGTCACAAGCGTCCCAGTGCCGGCACCCGGCTTACCAAGAGTCAAGAGAACGGTATTGAATGAAACAAACTAAAACGACTTTGCCCCAGTAATGCCGTTTCAACATTTTCAATAGGATCTATTACTGATATATTTAGGAACCAAAAGGAGCAAAAATTAAAGTAGACAAAATTGTTTTTTTCTTTTATGTAATATAATAAATACACTTGGCATAGTTTTTTTTTAACATTTATATCAACAAAAACCAAATATATATATGTATACATGCATATAGAATTATATAAAAATTAAATTAAAATTAATGTAGAGGGTGTCCCTAATTCGTGTACAATCATTTGGAAAATGATTATTGGGTATATTCTAAGAAAAAAAATTAGATCCGAATCAATAGACGTAACTATAACTAAAAGCAATGCTTTCAGTGACGGATTTTGATGACTACAAGCCTTCCTACAACGTTCTATTTCACTCTATCATTGATACAGCATGACTCATTGTTTCCATTTTAAATAATAATGATGCTACAATCAAATAATTTGCTTGTGTGCGTTACACGTATACGGGCTTCAAATAATGCTACTATAATCCTATAACATTTTCCTTTCAATTCGGCTCTCATTTCCTCCCACTCCCCCGCTCGTTATGTAATATACTATTTTCTACGTTTTTCTTAATGCATTTATATAGGGGACTTAACGATAGTGAGTCAATTAAAGTAATTATTCAAAATTATTTAAAGTAATTAAAGTGATTAAAATGACAGGAAGGAAGTATAAATAAGTGTTTAAAATGTTATTGGTAAGGGAATATGAATAGGATTATGCTTTTCCAATAAAATGAACTTTATCCCGAAACTTTACCACTTCAATTAAATGTTGAAATAGATCAGTCCCACAATTTTGTTCTTATTCAATAAGTTCATAATTGTTCCCTTTTTTGAATTAAACTCCTTAAAACACGCCAAGTGACAGTTAAAATCAACTCTGGTGTTGAGTTTTCTAAATAAAATTTTTTCTTTCCTACAAAAAGTTGGAATAAAATTCCTATTCCAGTGCAAATAAAATGCTGCTTATGTTGCGTTCATTCCGTAGCTACTACTGTCATTACCGTTTGGCGTACAGCTTGTCTAATTTAGTTGTGGTATATACGTAACCTACATAAAATTTGAAAAGTTCCGTTTTGTGAAAATTATATATAGACACTAGCTGACCCGACAGACGTTGTCCTGTCCCACTTTCAATAAATTTGACCTCCCGGCCACTGGCACCACGCCCACTTACACCCCACTAACCAATCCAGAAAACTAAAGAATCGACACTTATACAGACCAAAAATGTACACTTGTTCGAATATTCTTTATATGAATATGATATACAGGGAAAACTACATTTTCCACCCTAGCGCCACCTATCGGGTCCAAATTTTATCAACGACTTTGTTTTTATTTAAATATAATATGGTGTGATTTTGAGCCAAATCGTTCCATAAATAAGAATTATCGGAAAATACGATACCAGCGCCATCTTCCGGGCTTTTTTGTGAATCTAAACCATCCAGAGAGTCACCCAAACGCATACAAAAAAATTCATTCAAATCTGTACAGCCGTTTAGGAGGAGTTCAGTGACATACACACGTACAGTAGAATTATATATATAAAGAAGATAAACACTTTCTTTAAATCATATATTATAATCAAATATTTGCCAGAAAAAAACACTGAAAAGATTTCAAGATCATATGCTAAAGTTAAACTTAACTCTTAATTGATTATTAATTCCTAATTATAAATTTAAATTTAATAAAATAAGATAAAATTTATTTTAAGTATATAAGTTAAGTATATTTTAATATATATTTAAACTTATAATTGAACTAAATTTTTTTACAAAATTTTATTTGGACTAAAAGTCCAACAAACTACATACTAATGTTGTGATAACCGTCATATATCAGTTCAAAGTGAATTAAAAACAACCAAATAAACAGTATATATTATCATATAAAGTAAGTCCCTCTAAATAACAAAAGGTCTAGAGCCATCAACCATCATCCTTTAACGACAGAGGTTTATATTGTATATTTTTCTATAATTATTCATATTTATTTATATTAATTATTTTTTATAATTATTTATATTTCTATTTTTTTTACTATTGAATAAAATTCTATTCTTTGTGTAATACAAAAGTTCATACTGATAATGTCATTAAAAGACAGGCATTTTAGGCAAGTTAGGCATTGATTGTTTTAAATTTTACGACTATCATCATATACCTTAATCATCAATTTTCAATTATTTAATGAAAAAGTGTATCTAACAGAGCCTCCATATTTTTTATTGTGGCAAAAAAGAAAGAAAATTATAAATTTCGTTAGTTTGCCGCAAGAAAATAGCTGGGGTGCTTGGTAGATGTTTGAACACCCATGAAGTTGGCAACTATCAATCAATATTTATACATAGTAAGTGCTTTAAAGGCAAAGCCAGAAATAATAAAACTATCATTAAATTGAAAGCTTTCTTTAAATTATTTTAATTATAAATACAGTTAGTATTAACACTAACTAATCCAAAATTAATTGATATTTTTAATTGAAAATTAACTGTAGATAAAAAAGAAGATTAAACGTCATTCCATTCTGTCGTTACTAAAAAGATTATTTTTTCTTAATGGTATAATTTTTACAGTGCTCTTATTTCGTCCATTAAACTTATCTGATATAAATGCTGTTAACGTCAAAATTGCATGCCAAGTCACATTAAGCCACAAGACGGTTTTCTCTTTCTGCTTCTGAAGATTACTTTTAAAATTTTCCAGGTTTAATTGAAGTTTTACATAATTTAATCAACATAAAATAAATTAATTTTTCTTTTAGATAATTTAAATTTAGGCGCACAATGCCGAAGAAGAAGACAGGCCAAAGAAAAAAAGCTGAGAAGCAAAAACTCCGCCTGAAGGAAATTCGAAATAAGGAAGTACTTTTGCCAGAGTACCCTTGCAACGCTCCAATGGAGTGTGAAAAATGCGAAAAGAAGCAAAAATCTCGCGCATTCTGCTACTTTTGCCAAAGCCTTCAACGTCTACCGATATGTGCCCAATGTGGCAAAGTCAAATGTATGTTAAAGACTGGCGATTGTGTTATAAAGCATGCTGGCGTTTTTACCACCGGTTTGGGAATGGTTGGAGCCATATGCGACTTTTGTGAGGCTTGGGTTTGCCACGGACGGAAGTGCTTACAAGTTCACGCTTGTACTTGTCCGCTGCAAAATGCTGTTTGTGTTGAGTGTGAACGTAGCGTCTGGGAACATGGTGGACGGATCTTTAAGTGTTCATTTTGTAATGGATTTCTGTGTGAAGATGATCAGTTTGAACATCAGGCTTCTTGTCAAGTGTTAGAATCGGAGAATTATAAATGCCAGTCATGCAATCGCTTGGGGCAGTATTCCTGTCTGCGTTGCAAAACATGCTACTGTGAGGACCATGTTCGTCGCAAGGGATTTAAATATGATAAGAACAAGGCAATTCCTTGTCCGAAATGTAACTATGATACGTCGGTCACCAAGGATTTGAGTATGTCAACGCGTTCGCATAAGTATGGAAGGCAAACTCAAGGTGGTGAAGACAGCGACGAATATGACGGCTACTATGATTCATCATCATATCAGACTTCTGGTGGCGCTCAGTACGATGATGAGGACGATGATGGTGATTACGATGACGACGATGACGAAGAAGACGATGAGGATGATGAAGATGAAACTGAATCCGAAGAATCTGAAGAAGTGGGTGCTACAGCAATTGCTGCTAAAAAGGAAGATGCCAAACGGTCATCAAAATAAAGAGGAATTTATCTACTTTACCAAAAAAAAAAAAAAAATAGATGACTGAGGAATTTTTAATCTTTGTTATACATAGTTTATTTTGTCCCTGAAAACATTTACTACTGATATACAAAGGTAATGGAAAATAAAATATTAATTAGCTTCCGTTGAAATGTATATCTCGTATTTAAGTAAACAGAGACAGCATTGTTTCTAAAACATATATTTTTGATAAGGGGTATCACGAATTTTCCGATTCTTTGAATCTATAAAAAATAAAATTAGTATGTATCTCGTTTGACTAATAGCTTGTACTTGCTTGCAATTGAGACATGTGAAAAACACCGTCTGCCCTTCATCAGCCGAACGTAGTTGTAGAGTCGCATACGACATTTTATCGTGGCCACATTTTAAACATTTTCTTTCGACGATTGGCCCATCAGCTTCTTCGTCGTCTTCCCGTTTAACCTTTGCATGCACTTTTTCAGCGTCATACGTATTGAAGTGGATAGTAAATTCAACTTCCTGATCGCCGAAAACTATGTAATCGTAGGAAATTAAACTTTTCGTACATTTTGATCTAATGACACTTACCATCCGGCTGGAATTCTTTTGTGCAGATGTAACAGGTGACGCTACCCGCTGGTTTCAGCGGAGGGAATATTGAACCGCAAAAGGGACAAAATCCAGGATGCGTAGAAAAGGTTTCCATTGAAAAATGTAATATTAATATAAAATGTATTACAAAGCCGCTTGCTGCATGTAAGTGCTGTCAGTGTCAAAAGTTATGACATTAAGGATTGTGATGTATACAATAGCCCACACGTTAATTCTGACGTATTCTATAAGTGCAAGAAAGATAAGTAATGACAATAAATTTTTATCACGAACTGTCACTGGTAGACTAAACCAATACCTCGTTTCCAAGAAAAAACAATCGAATTATTAGCCGTATTTTATTGCCGAGGAATAAGGAATTACAACACTAATGCACTGTCGAATTCCTTCTTTGGAATTGGAAAACTTGCTGTTTTTATGGTTTTGGTTGGTTTTGACATTCGAATTCCTTATTGGGATTCCAAATAAAATACAGCTATTGTTGAAATCGGATCAGCATATTATCCAACACGAGAGGTAAATCTTCCAAAACAAACAGATCTGTTTTCGCTCTATGGTAGAGTTGAAGGCGAAACTAGAGTTGTGCGGGTAGTAACTATTCGGTATTTGACACCCGTTACAAGCAACTACCCGTACCCGAAGTAAAGCTTACTTTAACGAAATACTCGTCGTTACTTTTTAGTATTTTATGATGCTAGTATGCAGCAAACAAGGGAGCTGGTATACCAACTGCTAGCAAGGTTAACCAAAATGTTCGTTTCAAAAGTGGCAACTTCTACGCCTTCAGAATAAATATTTTCAAAAAGTGGGGAAAAATTTTCTGACAGGTCTTTAATTCCAAACATTTTGAAAAAATTATATTTTTGAATTTTATTTGACTTAATCAGATGAATTAATATAATATGCCTTTTGTTTTATTTTGTATAATTAAAACATATTTTCTTAATGAAAAAATAAACAGTTTTATATGAGTTGCGGCAGAGTTTATACGAACAAAAAATTTACATAAGAGCGAGGCTACACAGGCGTGGGAATGAGTCATTTCAATGAACGTTGTGGCTACACATAACGAAGCAATATAGTGTGTTTGTGTGTATGTACGTCAATTTGTTGTTGCTTTGCCGTACATAACGTTCATTTTTAGCTAGTGTCAAAATTTAACGAAATGCTTGCTTCTGCTGCCAAATTACAATAAATGGTTATAATGAACTTTTGCCTGCATAACCAAACCATCCGTTTTTTTATTCAAATGACAAATTTACATATGTAAAGAGTGACCTGAACTTCTCACACAGCTGCATCTGATAGTAAATGAAAACTTTAAGAATCGAAGCTGAACTCCTATACATAACTATAAAAACACAAAACACTCTGTGTATTCCCAAATTCACCTATGCGTGCTCATGCTGGCAAATGTCCATTATAATTCATGATTCAATCTTAAAAAATGACAGCTTTATAGAGTATGAATGCAATCTAGATTGTATGTCAATTATTAAAGAGGATAAACTGGCCCAACTGTTATTAAAATTTAAAATTAACGCCACTTAATGGAAGTTCTTAGGATGCTGCCTTATACATACTTATTGGATGCATTCATTTAGCAAATCGAATGTCTACAAAGAGTAAGAAGCAAAAAATTATATTGTAGTATTCAGATGTTTCCTATATTTTTGCAGCTTTTTTAATACATATACAAGGTGGGGCAAAAGTAATGTCATAATGTGAATTGGCTGCCATTTTATTAGAAATGAAAAAAAAGAGCACAATGACATTTGACGCTATTTGCAAAAGTGATAGCATATTCACATTATAACATTACTTTTGCCCTACCTTATATAATATGTGTGATTGGTATTCAATATCCAAATTTTTCATTTAATGAAGTAAAACCGTCGCCCGATTGATTCTCCGGCGGCACCCATTTTGAATATTTATCAGAAGCTTCATGTTCGTCGAGATCTTCAATGTCCACTTCCTGGCGTTTGTTACGAATTCTTTGACGGTTGCGGCGTCTTTTCGCAGCGACACTTCTTTCTAATTGTTCCGTGCTGTTTCCTTCATTTGCTGCATTGTCTGACAGAATGGTGTGGTTCTTTTGTAAGCTCACTATCTCGGATTCCGAATCTCTGTTTTCTAATGCTTTGAATTGTTTTTTATCTTCAGGTGGAGATTGTGTTTGAATCTCATCTGAGGCATTTATCGTTGTGGTTTCTTCCGTTTTTTTATCACCCTCTTTCGTTAAGTTGTCAATCACGTTTTCGCCTTCTTCTTTTTCCTCTTGTTCCTCCTCAACATCATCAAATTTCAAGTGATCTTTACTGCAGCTCACCTTTTCCACGGGCAGTTTTTTGAGTGGTTTAGCCAGTGTGAACTTGTACTGGTTTCTTTTGCCAATCATTGGCAACGCAATCTTTTTTTCAGCAGCTGCGCTTGTAGCTGATTGTGGCGCTGTAAAGTTTTCCCTTGTAAATACCATATCAATTGGTTTTGCTATTTTTATTAACCGCTGTAATTTTTGGTGCTCAATTTTAAGTCTTTGATGTTCAACCTAAGCGAGTGCATAAATAATATATTGGTTAAGAAACATTTAATTAAAAGGTAGCAATGACTTTAAAATATAAGGACTAACTCTAAGTTTCCGTATTTCTATTTTATCCAATGATGGCGTTTCATTATTCAGATTATGCATAAAAGAATCCAAGTCATCGTCCTGCTGGTCACTCGTCACTTTTAAACGTTTTGTTATATCCTGATATTTGACAATATCTTCATTAACTTTATTAATTTTTCCAAGTAAATCAACTTCCTGGCTAAGCTATAGAATGGTTTAAATGCCATAGAGTTAAACTTTAAAATTTTGTATAATCTTAATGTCTTACTAAATCTGTGTACGTTAATGTTACTGTTGTTCCTGTTTTATTTTTACGCATTTTCTTTCGTTCAATGTCGCCAGTGCGATCAAGGTAATCATCGTCATCATCGGAATCGTCTTTTTGTATCTTCCGCTTTAGTGGTTCTAAAAGTAAAGCATTCAGTTAAATATTTTGGATATACTATTATCATACCGTGGTTAGCCTGCCGGAGTACACCATGTCTGTCCAGAATTCGACATGCTTCTAACGCACACTGTACTACACAATCTTTTTTGCGCCCTTTATGACTAACCTCAGCTACAATTGGACGACCATTTAAGTCATCGATAGGCAATTCGACACTGCACACAAATGATCCTGTTGACATCTCATCACATTTATACTCGAGGGGAAGTCCCTCACGTTCGAAAAAACCTCGTAGTGTTTTCTTGGGATCATCCAAGAAAAGCTCCTCATTGTTGGAAGAAGCATAAGGATTTACTGATAGGTCAGTCTCCTCATCGGCATCTTCAGACATTCCCCATGATATGCCCTCTTTTTCGCGAGCTTCCAATTGTATTTGAGCATCTTTGATTTTTTGTTCTTCCGCTCGGGCACGTGCATCTCGCATTTCTGTAACGGTAAGTTCCGATTCAGGCTCTTCATCGGAGGCGGGACCTTGTAAAATAAAACATCGAGTGCTGGCACCAAGCTTCAGCATGTGACCGACTTTCATGCGAATGTATACCTTAGGCGGGATACGCATTTTATTTAAGAACGTTCCGTGCGTGCTTCCTAGGTCGTAGATGTACCATCCCTCTTCAAATTTTTTCTTTTGTTGTTTTGGATCATCCTCATCTTTTTCGCTAACTTCGGTCTGTTCATCTTGAAGGTTTTCAATCACTTTCGGTCGATACTGTAAAATTGCGTGGAAACGCGATATTGTCGGGTGAGCCATTTCTACGTCGTTACCTGGCAAGCGTCCAAATATCCAATATGGTTTTTGCCCCAGGTTTTTTATATTTTCAATAATTTGACCGGATTTTAAAACTTCAAAATAATACTCAACACCGGCTGCTGGAGTTCCAGACCATTTAGGCGCGAGGTATCGGCAACTTGTTGCCGCAACGGATGATAACAATTCCTTGGATTTTACTGGAAGAGGTTTGTGCGTTTCTTCCGTTTTTTCGATAGAATTGAATTCAATTTCCGCTTCCGGCTCATTTGCGTCTACTGTCTTTTTCGCGGAGCATGATACAACGGAAGGTGGAAGAACTGGAACTTTGAATTCATTCATATTATTAAACAATAAATAACGTAAACAAAGGTTTTTCTTTATTGATAGTAAGCTAAAAACGTTTGTGACCACTGATTGTCAATATTCAATAAAAACAAACAAATGTTTTGTAATTTTTGACGTTTCGAAAATAGTACCTGACAGTTTGACAGCATTACTACCTGACCAGATTGGAATTTGCAGCCGTGTGTTAGCGCAAATACCGTGCTCTATAAATGAAAAATTATAATTAAGACTTTCAAAAATGTATGGATTTTGTTTTGACAATAAACAAAATATAAAAAAATGACAAACGTCTATAATGACGATCAATTTAATGCAATTGTACCAGATCAATGAATAAATTTTAAGCCAGACCAGTAACATTTTATGAAAATGAAATGAATCGAAATTATGTGTTTTCACGTATTTATACGTTTTTCTTTTATTTCTTTACGCCACAAACAATCATTATTCTTGTGGGAAAGCCACTACGATAAAGTTGCAGTGAGTTTATATAACTAGTTGCACAACCACTTGAAAATAATAGCTAATTAAAAATGGCAATTAAAAATGTTAAACAATGAAGTTTGTCACTAAGTTAAAACTTATCTGTCAGAATTTAAAATTTATGTCTTCATTAGCTGTCTTTTATTTGCCAAGGAATAAGGAATTAGAATTTGAAAACCAGCAAAACAGCAGGATTTCTTATTCCAAAGAAGGAATAAAATACAGCTTTCATTAGCGGACTACGTAGTTTTTAAATACCAACGTGTTGTTTTTAACGTTGTTTATGACGTTTTTAACTACTTTAGGACTTTGTTGAGAACGTTATGTATAGTTTTGGTATCCCCGGAAGCTACTGCTATCGTACGAGTTGGTTAACTTTTAATAGTCGACGCGCGACAAGTGTTTGACAGCTACCAAAAAGCCTCAGGTTACAATGGAAGATGGAAAATTGAAAATGTCATAGAAGCGGTGCAAAAGAAGGAATTATTGTGGGATCCTCCTAGAAATTTTTTTTGATTAAATTTAATTATAAAAATTATATGTAGTCATCGAAAATACACATGTGTGCAAAGTTTGAATAAAATCGGGGTTTGGGAAGTTTATTTAAATTTGATCACAAGTTAATGTAGAGAATTTAAAAAAGACATGGCAATAATTAGTGCGAAAAACTCAATGGGGCACATTCATCATAGACAATTTTTAAACTGATGCTAAGTTCTGACCAAGCAAACCTGAAGTTTAAGCTATTCATAATCAAATTTAACCCTATGCTTAAGAGTTAACCTGAGAGCTAACTTTAAACATAGGTAATGCTGTGTTTAAGTTGATAAGGCTTATCAAAATTCAGCTTTCAAAACCTGAAAAGACTTAAAAATGTTACAAATTCTAAATTAATGTCCAAATAAAACTCCAAAATTTGCGTTGGTTGGTTGGTTTCAAATGAAGTTTGTCAGAAAAAAAATCTCTTTTCAAAACATTCTTTGTTGTTTTTCGTAGTTTGGTCAAGTCCTCTTGAGCGCAACTACAAATTCAGGCTTTTGATAAGGATTTCCTATTTTGATTTTTTTGTTTTTAATTTTTGTAATTAAAATAAAAGTTTTTCCGACAAAAAAAAAACAACAAGAAGTAAATGTAAAAAAAACTTCGTTTTTCGCTTACAAACTTTTGTGTATTCATCGACACACGCCACACAGTCCTTTATTATTTGGTGATAATCGCCAAAATATCTTATTTCAAAGTATTTTCCTACATGCTTCACACGTGCCACATGTGACTCGCAACACGCGTCAAACGTGGGATATCAAAATTTGCCCTTGACATTGAGCCGCTTAAAAAATTTCAGCCCTCTAGTTCGTGCGTAGCTATAAAAGACCTCAAAAACGAGAAAATGGCGCGATTTCAAACCATCACACGTGCCACAGGTGACATGCGACACGCGTCATACGCATATATACACATATATAAAAAATGCTATTTTGCACTTAGACAAATTTAAGCTGTCTAGGTCGTGTGGAAGGTTGTTAAAAAGGACCGGAGCCTACCAAGCTTAATTTTCTTCACGATGTCGACATCGCGGTAATGCTCGTAGATCTCATCAGTATAGAGTCTCCGGAATTGTCCTTCCTCACATACGGGCCCAACAATTCTCCGTAAGACTTTTCTCTCGAACGCGGCTAAGAGGTGAGAATGCTTTTTGCTAAGCACACAAGTCTGGGATCCATATGTAAGTACTGGTATGACCATTGTCTTATATATCGGCAGCCTGGATGTTATGGTTAAGTTCCTCGATTTGAAGAGTCTTGACAGACTATAGAAGGCTTTGTTGGCTTTAAGCAACCGTGCGCGTATTTCTGGTTCCATGCTATTATCGGATGCCACAGTTGACCCGAGTTAGTTAAAGGATTGCACTACTTCAAATTCGAGCTCCACTATTTGAATTGAGGGACCCTTGTTGGATCTTCTACTCGCAGACGTGGCCATCATGTACTTTGTTTTGCTCTCATTTATGTGCAGATCCAAATTTCGTGCCGCCTGCTCTGTCTGGATGAAAGCTTTCTGTACAGCTCATCGGTTTCTACCAACAATGTAAATATCGTCTGCGTAAGCCAGTATCTGAATGGACTTATAGAGAAGTGTTCCTCTCGCCGTTACGTCAGAGTCTCGGATCACTCTCTCCAACGACAGGTTGAAGAGGACGCAGGCCAGTCCATCCCCTTGTCGGAGGCCGTTATAGATGTTGAATCTCTGAATTGAATGGGCTTGATAGTGATCCAGATATTTTTAATTGGCTTATAACATTTGTCATGGCCAACCTACATAGTCGTGTCAGTTTATTTGGGATGCCGAATTCTCTCATGATAAAGTTTATAAAGTTCTACTCTGTCTATGCTATCATAGGCGGCTTTAAAGTCTATAAAAGATGGTGTAGTGAGTTTTGAAACTCTAAGCATTTTTCCATCACGTGCCTAAGGGTGTAAATCTGATCAGTTGTTTTACTTATATACTTCACCCAAACTGGAATAACTATTTATGACGTCACTAAAATGTATTCTTAGTTGGTTTATGTGTTCAAATAAAATTCAGTTGAATGTTGTATAATATCAACATTAATCAGTTTGTAAATTACGAATTTTGCAATTTTCGTGGAATAAAAACACAGGAGTATGAGTGACATTTTCATTATTTATTTGATGAAAACTAACTTCAATTATTGAGTATGTCACTCATGCTTCTTTAAAAAAAAAATAATTAAAGTGAAGATAAATAGGGTGATTTAAATGAATGTTTACTAAGGAGTAAGCTAAATTTAAGAAAGTACCATCTATACAAGATTCACATTCAGAAAGTCACATAAAAAGACGAAAGGCCTTAAAAGGATGCAATAGGATACAGAATAGAGTAATGACAAGCAAATGAGCTTAACATATTAATTTTTGTCAAGAATAAATGTAATCTTTAAAGAATAGAAAACACTGTGGAAATCTTTGGAAGTGTGATTTATTTATAGGAAAATTGCTCTGTCTGTTTACAACTTCACTTTCTCTTGTTTATGTGTAGCTATACGTATTTTCCTGTAAAATGTAAAAAAGTTGCTTTTTTAAACAAAAGTACTCTATTGTAGTTGACAATGTAAAATGTAATCTAATGCAGTTAAATGGTTCCTCCTCGAAAGCTTGTGTGACCCCTCTTCAAAGAATACCTAACTCTAAAATGTCACTCAAAAAATTACCCAAAAGCTCTATTTTCCTCCTCAACTTATTTAGTTCTTCACTTTACAGTGAAGTAAATACTTCTCCTTGCACACTTATGTACTCGAAACTATTCAAACAAACAAGAACATATAAATACATAAATCCTCTTGGCCTTTCCACCTACACAGAACAGAAGATAAGACTAATGGAGTCCTCACTCACACAAACACGCATGCGTACTTCAAAACATACACCCATGCAGAGAGACACCACAAGTTCGACATCAATTAACATATTTACGCTGTGAAAGTTAACTTCCATGAGCCTTCAGTCAGTTACCATTTTACTATTGAGCCTGCTAGATCAACCGGTCTAACGCACGGTCAAGCCGGAAGGAAACTACAGCGTTATACACAAGAACGACAGTCATCACAACGACGAACGCGTCGTGACCGTGGTAAAAGTAAAAAAAGCTCTCCGTTAACTTCTGTACTAATACAACGCGTTATCAACAGCATACCCGACTGATTCATCTACCTACCATGTAAAAACATCTAGCCAAGACCACTCCTCTTTTTTGGGAAAGCTTTCTAACTTTGGATCTTTGATAAACAGGGTACGTGCCCAATGCCCAATCAATGACTGAAGGACACAGTGTTGTTTTAAACGAAATGGAGTTTATATCGTAAGAAAGGATCAAATAGTTAAATTTTGATTGGAATCTGTATGTGTACATAAGAAAGGAATAAAATCAATAACGACCAGCGTCCTTACTTTGTGACTGATTTGTAGGAACGTATTAATTGCTTCTTGGCTACCACCGCGTTAAATTAGACAATAGGCTAAATTTTTACATTCTTCTGTTGATGTTGTTTGACCGGAAATAAGAATTAAAAGCTGCCGCCATAGTTGTTTGCCATTGTCAACATCATCATCATCATCATCATTATCGCTGGATAAATCCAATTCAATTGATTTGATGACTTTAGAAAATAATCTGGTTCGCGAAGCACATGTGCGGGTTACATTTTAAGACACGAAATAGTCCGTCTCAAAAGACGTCATTGCGTTGGGGCGACAGTTGCCGCTAATAGTCCGTTTGAGCCGCATTCGCGCCAAACACGCCAACCAGTCAACAAATCGCAAAAGAAATATAAAATTCCTATTAATATAATATAATTTTAACATCGAAACATTTACTAAGCGATGTGTGTGCAATAAAACTTAATAAAAAAAATAAATGGCAAAAATACAAACAAAAACCATAGTTAATTAATAAAAAATTCATAACCACTGAGAAAAAATGTCTGTGATGTGTTTCATAAAAATTTAGTTGTAATAGAGCAAAGCTTTCTAGAAATAGTAATACAATATTACTGATATAATAATAATTGTTGAATAATCTTTTTAAAATATATATTTATGTACAAAAATAACTATCGAACTGTTGAGATAACTATTAAACCCTTATATAATTAAACGAACGCTGCTTCAACGACTACCTAAACAAAATACACACAATTCTTGCAAAACGGGGATAGAGTGAAAGAGAGAGCGCATGGGACAAACAAAGGGAGTGAGAGAAATCGAGCTAAGAAGAAAGGAAAAAGCTTCATTATTTTAGGTTCTTAATTGGAGCTATTTTCATATATATGCTCATAAAGATAAGTAAGTACATAAATGTACCCTGGCACATTACGACGCTATAAATAGATATCCTTTTCATTTCCAATGAAATTCCTACTGAACCTACTACATACGTAGTTTTTCTCTCCTTCAACCCCCAACATTACAATAGCAATCCGATAAAAGTTGTTAACCCCCTCTTTACTTAACAAAAGGTAAGTCAAGTTGATACGTGTTGAATTTCCCCTACAAATGCCATTGCAATTTTCTGAATGAAAGTCTTTCAATTCAAGTCGCTCCCTCTAAAGAGCTTAAATGCTTTGCTCATGTTATCATGGCATTGTAGCAACAATTATATATGCAGAGTGGCTCTCCTGTCAGTATATCAAAAGGTAATTTACATATCATTGTCTGGGAATGTGTGTCAGAGCTTTCTTCTAAATGGCGCAGGTGCAACTTTTTGAGACGATTACAGCAATAACGCAGTAAACGATAAACGAGATTCTCTAAGTATATGAGTTTGGTATGAGGGTTGCTCGACCTATCTTCGGATTAAGTATTAAAAGAATGTGAAACGCATTTATTGTTACTTCGACCAGACTAGAAATCTTGTGAAAAAGTACATATTACAACCTTGCGAAAATGTTGATAATTTTACCATTGTTCTTTTTAGTTTCATCGACGAATTTTATGTCCAATGTCTGCGTATGTATCTAATCCAACTAAGAAAACTCAAGAACAGCTTGTCTGATTAAAGGCGATACGGACAATATCCTTGCAACGTTTTTCACATTTATCATTAAATACCAGGCTTATTTTAAATTCTCAACGAACTCAATATACCGCCTGAGGTTTGAAAAGACGCCACTCTGTCCCCTGAGATCTTGCTTCCTCTTTTATTGTCCTTTTACATGTCCTACTAGGACGATCAATTCGGCGGCTTTGTTGTGGATTCCAGTCGAGTGCTTGTTTCGTGATATCATCTGCTGGTTTTTACAAAGTGTGGCGAATCCAGCTTCATTTCCGTCGTCTGATGGTAAATGCGATTGCTTCCTGCTGTGTAACTTTCCACAGATCTTGATAGATGATAGTGTCCGGCCATCTTATTCTCAGTATCCGTCTTAAACACTTGTTGGCGAAGAGTACATATCCGAAAATAGTGGCGTTTTTTGACATTCAATTGCCCAAATAACAAAACTTATCAACTTTCTCTATCTGGTGTCCGTCAATCGACTGTTCCACTAGCGTAGACGCGTAATAGTTTTGCTTTTGATACGTTAATTTTTAAGCCCACTTGGTTAGCGTGGAATTCTAGGCTAATTTTCGCTGCATCTCACCCAACGATTGTGACAGAAGACAGATATAATCGGCATAGTTCAGATCTTCTAGGCGGTGAAAAACATTCATATGTTTGGATGCATATGTGGGCTGGTGGACGTGCCTGGCGAAGTACAATTCAAAATATTCCTAAAATGTTCTATTATAAAAATTAAACAAATAATTTAATTTTAATTGAATATATTTTCAAAGTCTTCCTTATTGTGAAGATTTATTTTGTATAAATTAAATAATTATTTGTTTAAATAAATTCATTATGAATTTTAATTATTGAAAATGTTCTGTCCAACGGATTATTGGTTGTTGTTGTTCGATCTGCAATATCACTCTGTCACAAGGTGGTGGTCGCTATAGACGTCTGCTGCCCTTCGGGTTCTAACGTCCAGCAACGATGCACGTCACTTGCGGCTTAATGCAATTTGATCGATCTGGTTGTTATACATACGATCAGGTGAGATCCAGGTGGACTTGTGGTTGTTTTTGGAAAAATGGTGCCTCCAATGACTAAGTTGTGATCAGAACAAAGCTCATCAAACCTTTCTCCGTTGTCATTCATACAACCAAGTCCGTGCTTTCCCATGACATGTTCCAAATCACTGTTATCGCTGCCTACTTTTGATTTAAGGTCGCCCATCAAAATTACGATGTCACTCTTCCGTAGTTGTTCTAATAAATTAGAACTAGAAACAGGTGGCTTGTTCCGTTGGTGCGTCGACTTGAACAAACATCTTGCAATGATTATTCTATCGGATATTGCTTGCCAGTCTTGTATGTTTCTTAATATGTGGATTTTGTTAACAGATGGACAAACTAGTAAACCATTCATCCGTTTTTCTAATGGGCTTGCGGTCTGTATGACGAATGGTAGTCGTGCAAGAGGGATTTGATTTTGATCTTACTTATGCGCAAGGATTCCTTTGTTCTACGAAGTACGAGTTCATTGCATATAGCATTGATTTGACTCATTTTAGATGCCCTTTTTGTAAACAGTCAGCCAGCGAAGAATGTCCACGATTGAACCAGCAAAATATGTGGCTCTGTTTTCTGTTTAAAGTAACATCGCCAAAAGTCAAAGTAAGTTAATTGATGCACTCTCCGTTATTCCCTGACTGATACTGCACTAAGAACAACGCTATCGCTTTAGTAACATCTTAGGACAACAGTTTAAGTGCGCTCTCACTATGGAAAAATTTAATATTTAAGACTCAAAGGATTGTATGGATTTCCAACATAATGAGAAAAAAAAAATTTTTCTGCAAGAACCAAAATCCATACAATCTTGTAAGACTTAACTATAAAATTTTTTTCATTGTAAGAGCTCTGTAACTTTTCTTTAAATCAAGTCTTAAGTGTTAATTTTGGAAAATGTAATTGTACGTTGAAAATTGAAATTTCTACGCAGCATTGAATAAAGCGACGCACATGATATGCCCGCCGAAGAGTTTGCCACTATTTGAATTACTCGACGTTGTTAAGTCTTAATGGTATGGGATGGCGTGGTTTATTGTAATAAAGTATTGAACAAGTAATCTGCAAGTAGTGCGAAATATGCAAATGGGTTTCAAATATAGAATTACATATTAAGATACTTTTTTCAAGAAAATCGATTCTCCCGATTTCTGGTAATATTATTTTACTATCCGTATAAATAAGATAATAAGGTCATCTCTTTTATATGTTCGTACATCGATAGAATAATAAATTTTGTGTATACAACGATATATAGTCATACATTTTCGTGTTGAGATGATGAAAATAATATCCACTTTTAAACGCGATTCGTGACATGCGTTATACGCATGAGCCCTAAGCATGAAACTAAGCTGCTTAAAAAATTTCGGTTCTATCGGTTGCGTGAAAGTTGGTTTAAAAGGACCTCAAAGAAGTTGAAACAGACAGACACACAAAGAGGGGTCAAATCAAGTTAAACAAAAGTTTCTTAAAAAGACTTCAAGTCTTTTGATTCAATGATACATAGTCCAAACTTTTCGGACTTTTCGTATTTACTTATTCACATAAAAAGTTTTCCTAAATTACTCGTTCAGAACACAGACACACGTTGCAAGTGCACTCAGATTATATGCTGTTCAACTAAATTAGAGTCTAGTATTGAATGTTTGCTTCCTCGCATTAAGCAAAATGTCCAAATCCGTTAAACAATTTTACTAATAAAATTAAAAAAAACAAAAACTATTTTTGAAAGCTACAGGAGTTTATTATTATTATTACTATACAAAATAAATCACTTTACTTGTCCCGATTTCAAGCTAATGTCATGCTGTTCAGTATGTATATATAAACTCTGGGTACTATTAAGTCTGTCCCGCTGACCATTTCAATAAAATCTAACCCAAAGGACCTTTTGAGGAGGTTCCTCTTTATTTATACGAGTAAGAGATAGGTGTCCTGTTAACCAAAGTTTTTTTTAGTAAGATGTCAGTGTTTTGGTAACGTCCGATAATCTTGTTTGTAGTAATTCTAGTTGCTCACCTAAGTCTCTGATCTGTTTGTGAGTATTGGTTAAACACTAGAAGCCTAAATGTAGGTTTGGTTAGAATTTGAAGACAGCACATTTAAATCTTAAAGCAACTTTATTGGTAAGAGGTATATAAGGTAAAATTATTGTAGCCCTTCGAATTTTTACTCCCTTATCTCAAATCAAATAGGAATATTGTAGGAATGTTTTAGGATAAAAAAAATGTCCACAATCAATATATGTACATATATGTTAACGTGAAAAAAACTCACTTAACACGTACTGTAAGCTCTAATGCGATATACTAAATAACCCAGCTGCATTAAATTATGCATAAATCTATTAATTCCTACATTTAAATATGAATAAGTGCAAGAAGCATATTTCCATAGCATGCAAAGAATGATTAATGGACGCTGAGTAAACTGAGTTGACAATAATTACAACACTATTAGTGTTAAACTTTTGTCTACAGAGTTTTTCTGTTGCTTTATAATATAATTTATAGTTAGCTTGACTTTTAATTACTAACCAACAACAATGGTCCAATTCGCTTCACAGAAATAGGGTGTGTATACTCGTAGTAAATTAATGGTTAAATGCAGTTTGGGCGGTTGCGTCCGTTTTTTAATGAGCAGTGTAAAGTTTACATTCACTGTAGCTGGATGCTGTAAGATGCATAAACTCTTTCTTTTGTAAATGGCGTTGTACAAATAAAGAACGGGATAGACGATGCACATAGAGGGCAATCCACATATCCTTGGAAGTATATACAACGAGAGTTAGGGTGTATACAAGCCACTTGCACCGCGACCTGCATGGATCCTGCGTGCTTTCATAAACATCACCTAAATTTAAACCATTTTGCTTTAGGAAGCCTTTATGTTCTCTATGTTATACGAAAAAAGGAATCAACAATAATCCTATCAACTTAAGGCAGTGGGGCAGGAATTCGAAATAGAACCATCATCTATACTTATTTATACTAATATTATAAAGAGGTAAAGTAGGTTTGTATGTAGGAGGTGATCTTCGAAACTGCTAGACCGATTTAAAAGATTCATTCACCAATATTTAAAATGGACTTTCAGGGTGAACATAGATGATAAATTATCCCGTTTAAATCAAAGGGCCTTTCGTGACGACCAGTTAAAAACTAAATAAAGTCGACGAAGAAATGATCGGTCATCATAATGGTTGTGTGCTGTATGCTGCACTGCTCACTGCGCTGCGCTGCTTTCTGTGTTGTTTTGTATGAACATGACACCTATAGCGACATCAAAAAGACTGTTCTATGGGCTGGTTGCTTTTTACGTACTATAATCTATATATATGTATATGTATATAAAAATGAGTGTCTGTTGGTTTGTTGTTTGTTATACGACACTAAAACTCAAAAACTAGACAGCCGATTGAGCTGAAACTTTCACAGAATATGCGTCTTAGCAAAATCCAAAATAACAAAATAAACCAAATAATGCGAAAACGATCGGGGTGGCGCTTTGTTAAGGGTTCGGCAAGTCGGGTGTGTGCGGGTGGCGGAACGCCCGGTAAAAGCTAGTTTTACTATATACGTCGATCAATATACAGACAAGACTTGTATAGTCTACAGGTAAAGAATATCATCAACGCGAGTATGTTGAAATCAAAGAAAAAATGAGTGCGAGTAACCAATACACGCGGTTGAAGTGAAACTTCTTTGACGTTGTGGCCGATAAATATTACAGTAAAATAAAAAAAAATAAATAAAATAAAAAATATTTTAAAACAAAGACTAATGGACTTAATTTTTGTATGACGTTTTCTTGATAAAATATTCTTGTAGTGTTCTGTGTCAATGCGATAGTACGCGCAAGCATTAAGACCCCCAAATGACACCAAATAGATACCAAAAATACGCACATAAGACACAAACAAGACCCCAAAAAGACCATCACAAAACCCCCTAAAGCCCCTTAAAAGACCCACAAAGGACCCTAAAACACCCTCCAAAAATCCCCCCAAAAGAACTTCAGAATACGCCCAAAAGACCTCCAAATGACCTTCAAGAGACCCCAAAAAGACTCCCAAAAATACCACCAAAAGACTCTTAATAACTATTACCCTCATGCGATCGAAATTTTCGTAACGCTTGAAAATTGCTTAAGAATTGCTATAAAGAAATTTCATTTCAATATGGTAGCGTTAATCGTTAGCCGTTACGGAAACTGAGGAGTAGACAAAGACAAGCAGCACTACCAGAATTCCGTAGCATCACTGCTGCCTCGTTTCTACATCTGCACTGACGTTTCCGCTTTTGGCCGTTACAACTACCATATAGCCTGCTACGCTACGTACTATCCCCCGTCGACTTTCGACTTTTAGTACATGCACTGCCGCACTGTACTCCTCTACTGGTTATCACACCATGAACCTAACTATTCCCCTTATGTGATTGGAATTTTCGTAACGCTCGAAAATTATAGCCCCTTCAGCAAAGAAGTTTTACTTTTTTAACCAATTAGAATGTATCCAGTCAACACCCATTATTGTTTGTTTATAATGAGTGTTTATAAGGTAATTAAAAAGTAGCCCCAAACTCACTGGGTGTGCAAAGAACAAGTTGCGGCTGATCATTTTACAATTGAAACAGTTCAGTTAATTATATTCTCTAGATCGAGTGCCGTGACTCTAGTGGTTAGTACGTTGGACTACTGAGCGGCAAGTTCGAATTTCGAATACTAGAAAAACACCGACCAGTCTTTTCTCGCGAATGACTGACAAACGTCCGAGAGTAATAATATTAAGGGAAAGTTTTTCAATTCGTTTTTCCCATACGGTTTTAAGTTGTAGGTCCCTATAATTTGTGTGCAAAATATAACACGCACAACACAAATCCTCTCAAGAAGCTGTAGGCCATGGAACACAATGGTCTGTTTTGCGAAATATTATTTTATTCTCTATCATCTCATTATTTTAAACAATTTATATGCCATTTAGTTTTCTTAAAAACTCTGTAGGCAGCTTGATGCCATGAGTAAGAACCAAAGAACATGCCGGTAAAATGCACGCAATTGGACTGTTGCACTCGTATATTTAACATTATTTGTTCTTTGTATGTTTAGTTAATAAAGCTTCATATTGGTTTAAAAATGCAAATGTCACTTCAGGGTTTTTGTATCCTTCTTCAATATAACAATGTTGTAAATATATACGATTATATGCGTACTCGTATACACATTAATAATACGCTTAGTATTAAATGATATGCTTTTGTTCTTTTAGAAGCATATATTAAAATCTGTCAAAAGCAGATCTTCTCAGTGGGTTGTTTGAAACTGAAAATATAAAAAAGTTTGGTTGAAATAATACCTTCAAGAATAACATACAATCGTTAAACTCTTTGTCTGTCTGTAGGTGCAGAATTAATATAAGAGCCTGTAAAATAAAAAAATAGAAATAAAAATGAAATGATGTTCGTTGGTACCCGCATCATTTGAGAACGGCTGGACCGATTTAGATTATATTTTAAAATGTTTGTCATAGTCCGAGTGAAAAAGTTTATGTGGAAAATTGTTTATGAAAAGTTGCCCGGATAATTGGAAAATTCGGGAAAAACTGAAAGTTCTGTTTCCCATAGGATTTTTGTATGAACTAGCTCACGATTCAAGCGATGGATTTGCGTAATTCTGTTCAATAGTGAAGCGCAGGGTGTTTATGTGGTCTACACATACGTTTGTCACGTCTTACACTACGCTGCACTTATCTCATTTTGCTTCGATACAGGGACTCTAGCTCGATCCTCGCTGCTGCTGGGGTATCTACAATACGAGCTTTAATTAGCTTACCTTCTTCAAGCCGCCTCCAGGTATCTTCGGTAAGCCACGTGCTGTGCCTTGCCTGGCTTCTACCAACAATACTTTCCGCTCCAGATGTGAAAACATTTATCACAGCCTTCCAATGTTCTTGAATGGTTGTCGGCAATGAGCTGCTGATTGCTTCCACTCCTTGCGATAAATGATCCCTTTATTGTTGGCGTACTGAGGGGATCTTTAGCCGGTCGATGTTATACCTAGGCATTCGAATGATATTGTGGATTCTTTGAACTGATGCAGTACGTAACTGGACAGTAGCTACCATAAGGTTATGATCCCGTACCATACCCACGTCGGCTCCTCGTCTGCTTCGGACGTCTAAAAGACAGTTCCAGGCTGAGGGGCTCTCAAATAATTTTTTTTAAATTTACCCGATTTAATTCAAACTTTGCATGAATGTGCATCTCCGATTAAAGAATTTAAATGAATATTTATGTGTTGGTTTTTTTTTTTTAAATAATAATTTCAGCGTGCAGGCTAATATAGAACTTTTACGAAATTTAAGAAAGCAAAGAGAAGAACGTCTTTAGCAAAATGATTAATATTGCTGGTGTGGTGAGCATTGTACTCTTTTATTTGCTAATTTTGGGTGTTGGTATATGGGCTGGTCGCAAAAAAGAGGCGGGTAATGATTCCGAGGAGGAGGTTATGCTGGCCGGACGATCGATTGGACTTTTTGTCGGTATATTCACAATGACTGGTGAGAACAATATTTGACATTTGGCAAGTGTTACATAATCATGTCATGTTTGTGTTTTTTTTGTACAGCAACCTGGGTTGGTGGTGGTTACATCAATGGAACTGCTGAAGCAATTTACACCTCTGGGTTGGTATGGTGTCAAGCTCCGTTTGGCTATGCTTTGAGTTTAGTCTTCGGTAATTAGACCTAGTATCCCAAGCGCGTATAACATAATAGAAAGTGCTTTTTTTTTATTAGGTGGCATCTTTTTTGCCAATCCGATGCGAAAACAAGGCTACATCACAATGTTAGATCCACTGCAGGACTCATTTGGTGAGCGCATGGGAGGCCTGCTCTTTTTGCCAGCACTGTGTGGAGAGGTCTTCTGGGCTGCTGGCATTTTAGCTGCATTGGGTGAGTGCACTCATCTCCTACAATTGAATGTTAAATGAAAACAAAAACCATCTTCCTCTGTAGGTGCAACACTCTCGGTCATTATCGATATGGATCACAGAACTTCAGTGATTTTGTCATCATGCATTGCAGTATTTTACACCCTCTTCGGTGGTCTCTATTCGGTAGCCTACACCGATGTTATTCAACTCTTTTGTATTTTTATTGGTTTATGGATGTGCATACCGTTCGCTTGGGCAAATGACCATGTCAAGAGTTTGTCATCGATGGATGTCGATTGGATTGGTTCGATTGAGCCGGAACAAAAATGGTTCTATATAGACTACGGCTTGTTGCTGGTTTTTGGCGGAATTCCGTGGCAGGTTGGTTTTATATAAATGTTTATTAATGTTTCATGTTTATAGGTATAAATAAAGGTTAAGAAACATGAAGATATTAAAGAAGAATTTTCAAAAATAAATTTAATTTATTGTACGGTATCTTCACCAATCTAGGTTTATTTTCAACGTGTACTATCAAGCAAGACTGCTGGAAGAGCACAAATTTTATCCTATGTTGCGGCAGGTGGTTGTATTTTAATGGCCATTCCACCGGTTCTCATTGGAGCTATTGCGAAAGCAACTGGTAAGAAATTTTTTTAAAAAAGCGCTTGATAGAATTGAAACTTTATTGGTAGTCTTTGTATGTCTTAATTTATATGAAATAAGGATGTGTTTAGTTATTTTTTAAAGGCAAACATAAGAAAAAAGAAAAGTAAAGCATTTCTATATAATAAAAAAGTAAGAAGGTAACTTAAGTATTATGATTACCCTATTTTACTTAAATAAACTTCTAAAGAATCTCTAAATCAAAAAAACTAAGAAGGTAACTTAAGTATTACGATCACCATATTCTACTTAAATAATCTTCTAAAGAATCTCTAAACCATTTTATAAGAGCAAACATCCTTTAATCTTCTTCTAATTTTTCCATAACCGTTTTTTTTGTATTCACATTCAATTCATTTATTTTAATCTGCAGCATGGAATGAAACAGACTACAAAGGTCCTTATCCACTGACTGTCGATCAAACAAGTATGATCCTACCTATGGTACTACAATATCTGACACCAGATTTTGTTTCCTTCTTCGGGCTTGGCGCTGTATCTGCGGCAGTGATGTCCTCTGCTGATTCATCGGTTCTGTCTGCATCGTCAATGTTTGCGAGAAATGTCTACAAATTGATCTTCCGACAGAATGCATCCGAAATGGAAATCATTTGGGTGATGAGAGTCTCTATTATAGTGGTTGGCATTCTATCGACTATTATGGCTTTGACAATACCATCGATTTATGGATTATGGTGAGTGTGTGCATGTCCACCTTCCCCTCCCGCCGGTTGGCAAACTCTCACTATATGGTTTCCAATTTAGGTCCATGTGTTCCGATTTGGTATATGTTATTCTGTTTCCACAACTTCTTATGGTGGTACATTTCAAAAGTTACTGCAACACCTACGGTAGCCTGGCGGCATATTTAGTGGCCTTCTTTATACGACTGTCGGGTGGTGAACCACTTATGGGTCTGCCCGCGTTTATTCATTATCCTGGCTATGATGAGCTTAATCAAAGGCAATTGTTCCCATTCCGAACGATGGCAATGCTCGCGAGCCTGATTACTTTGATTTTCGTCTCCTGGTGGACTAAGTAAGAAAGACAAGACTCGTATGAATATGGGCTAATTTTTGTTATTACTATGGTTTTTTTTAGAATGATGTTCGAATCTGGCAAAATACCACCGAGCTACGATTTCTTTAAATGCGTGGTCAATATTCCTGAAGATATACAAAGGGTAGGAGAGCCTTCCGAAGCTGGTGAACAGGTAAAATCAATGTTAGGTTTAGGTAAATTATATTTTTATTTACAATCTTCTTTTGTGATAGCTTTCTGTAATGGCTGGTCAACTTGCCCGATCTTATGGTGCTGCAACAATGGTGGGCAAAGATGAACGTAATGGACGGATAAATCCCGCTCTTGAAACAGACGAAGATCTGCCCGCTTCAGAGGCGGAGCGTCTCAAGCAAAGAGCGCCGCCGGGTAAACCCCTATATGGCGGCGGAGGACAGGGTATTGCTGTACCAACTGCCGACCAGGAGAATACAGCTTTTTAATAGGAGCTTGCAACAACTTGAGAGAGGTAATGCATCCGAAATGAATCTCTAACTATAGCTAAATCAACAGAAAAACTATTTTGAAAAAAACTATCGTACTCTAACCTATTTATAAATAGAACGAAACTAAAAGTTTGTTTAAACGAACATTATAAAGAAATTATTTTTATAAACTTATTTGAATACGCAGTGCGAATTTTTGTTGTTTTCTATTTTGTTGGTTGGGTTTAAAGTTAATGTAATCTTTTGATATATAAGTTGATAATGTTGACAAAGAAAAAAATGTTAAGTGCTCAGGTATATCAAATTTGTTGGTTGTTTCCACAAATTCAGAATTGTTTAAACTATTTAATAGCTTTGTTTTCACAGCAATACACATGAATAATCGCGTATCAGTAGTTTTGTACGCAAAGATGCATATATATAAATATATAACAAATGATATCGAAGATACTAAAAGAGTACTGCGATTCGATTCATCAAATTAATGTGAATTTGTATAAATGTTAAATATTTAAAAAATGAAAAAAGAAAAGAGAAAAAAAAAAACAACAGCATTTAAATATTATATTTAATACTTAAAAGTAGTAGTAGAGGATAACATGTATAAAAATACCAACCCATAAAAGGTAGTTTAAAAAATATCAAATAATAGGCAAAAAAACAGAGTTTCTAATTATTTCTTTTTAAAGTTCTTTTTTAAAATTAGTTTCCACATTCCAAATCATACAGACTAATTATTTAATAATAATTTGAAAAGAAAAAGATCCTGTTCTTGTATTAACATTTATGTGCACGACTTTACAAGAATCAAGAATCTTTTGAAAAGTCTCTACCACTCTCTTGGAGGGTTTTTTTTAGTTCTAAGCGCGCATTTCTGGTTCCCTACTCTTTTCAATGACCGATGTAGTTAAAGATGGCACTACTAAGAGTTCGTTGAGTATTACATTTTTGGGGCACAAAATATTCTTATTCATCTTCTTCTCTTCTCGTTTTTCTGATGCATTTCTCATTTATGTGCAACACGGATTTAGTGCCGAATGCTTAATTAGAATAAAAGCTTATTGCAAAGCCCTTATTTATTGATTGATTTTACGAGATGATGCGGATATATTGCGCTTTCCCTGACTTGAGCTCAGATGCCGATGCCGATGTCTACCCCCAATGGCTTCTAAGAACCAAATGATATGGAGTGGATTCAGAGAATCCATCTCAGCTTAGACTTCAAGAGCGCGTGGGCTTTCAAATGATTCCCTTTCTGTTGGATGTCTTCTGTTTGATGTCTTCGTAGTCTGCAATGCCCTATTAGGAACCTCGTAATAATTTTTACATTATTATTTATTACTACTTAATTCCTGTACTATCCGAAACTTCTTTGGCTTGTAGTTCCCTAACATTTCCTATGTCTATGTCGTATTCCCTGAAGGTGTTTCTTCCTTTCTGCACATCTCTTTACTTCTATCCGCAGTATGGGGTCAGAATGGTTCTCGTCCTACTAGTGGAGTAGTTCTGGTCTATTATTTGCGAGTTCATCCGCTGCATCGTTGCATATACCGATGTCGGCGATGATGGCTTGTAGTCTATTCAGTTTTGCCGTTCACTCCTCCACCAGTCTTGGGTTGAAATGGAATGTTTGAAGTACTTTTTTCTTAGACCATCATCTCCCGCACCAGTGCCATTTGCTGTCTGTCTTTGACTCATCATCACTTTATGGATTCCATCAGATGTATTTAATATTCAGTTTCAGATCCGAATTTCTCATCTTGGTTCTCAATATGACTTCAAAACTTTTTTTAAAGCTTATCACATGATAAAGCCCTTAGAGCCTTAATTACCGATGATAAAAATTTCGTTCGTCAATTTTTGAAGTTTGAAGTTTGAATTTCAAAAAATACCAAAGAGTTTTTTTACGGTTTGTACAATTGCGAATGTCTGACAAATGACCAAAAGTAATAACTGTTATATGGTATGATATGATATGGGAATGGTCGCGAGAATCTAAGCACTGTACCCCGTCTGTTATGTTCCTATAACGTCAATTAAAAAGAACGCAAGCCAATTTATCCTCTTGTCAGAGACTGTTTCATTTGTTGATTGGGTTTAATAGTGATCCGAAAATCTTAACAATAAAATACTAAAAATCCCACCTTTTTTGGTTTTTTTTACGTCAACTGTTTTCATGGATTTATAAAGTTCTACTCTTAGTATTCGCATTTTTTGATCGCCTGCATAAGTACGAAATCCTTGCTTTGGAATATTTTTTTTATCCTAGTAGTCTTTTCATATGATAATGTAATGTAAAATGTGCACATAAGAGTTAAAGGATGAAAAGGAATGTCGCATGACGAATTGAAGCGGAGTTTTTCGGCCTTAACATATTTCACTTTATTTAATGTAATATTTTTGTAGGAAATCAAAACATCTAAAAAAAATAATTTTTATTTATTTACTAATTTTTTATACTCATATTTGTACGAATTTTTATTTTGTGTACACTAAATATTACACATTTAATAAAAATGTTTAATTAATGCGAATTTTTTAACTGATTTGCCTGCTAACTGAAAATAGAACTGAAAATAGTATAATAAGTATTTAAATAAAGTGTGTCCGAAAAGTATTAGGTTGAATTTGTACAGTATGCTAAATATAAAAAATATGTTCAATATATCCATGCTCAATGAAGTTAATTGATTTGAGGTTTATTACACTTAAAAAGTCGCCGAAGAAATTTACTAATAAACAAATGATCGGTTTAGGATCATTCAGTAAGAGTTTTTCATAAAAAAATAGAAAAAATAGCTACGCTATTAATAGAGTTTGAAAAAACAAACTCAAGAAAGTTAAATATTTTATATTTTCTTCTAACAGGGAGTAATTGTTATTCAATTAACAAACGTACAGATTTATATGAAGGAAAATCATCTGCGAAAATTAAACTTCTTAAACTCACGGTCCATCATTATCACAAAGTCACAAATCAGCGACTCACTTAAGCGATAAAACAATTTCCCGGACAAAATGGCAATATAGATTGGCCTTTATAAATAGAAATTAATCAAAACATCACCAATTATTGGTAAAACAATTTAGATCATTTTGTAATAAAATGGAATCATACAAGCATGAATTTTAATATATCATATCATCAGCAAATTATAAATTGCTTGGGTATAAATAATAATCAAAATTTATATCATTTATTTATGTATTGAAAAAAACGCTAACGTATCTATGTGGCTGCATTGGGGTACGCCAGACTTTTTCTGAAAAGAGTTTGATATAAAATCATTAATAAGATCGAAATTTCTTAAGACTTTGCCAAATAAAGCATTGAAGATCGAAAACCAAAACTTGACAGATTTGGTGTCGGTCCAAATATTTGGAATGACACCCAATTCGTTCCGAACTTTATGAGTTCTTCACGCCAAAAAAAATTAAAGGCTTAGCTTTATTTGAATCAGAGGTATTTAATTAAATCTATGAATCCTATGAATTTTTTTCCTGCTATTTTACCATGGCAGATGTGAGCCGTTCTTATATTGCACTAAAGGAACAAATAACCAAAAAACTATTAAGATCTGTATCACCTAACCACTTAAAGGAAGGTGAGTGTATGTCCCTTGTGTTAGTGTTTTTAAACTCTACAAGAGTTAAAAATCCACTTTCTGATGAAGTTTTATAATATTTACACTCACATAGAGTACTGATATTTTTGGGTCTGCTAGACAGAAAAGGTGCTCTGTATAGATTTTTCATATGTTATATAAGCAGGCCTTATTATTGAATTAAAATTGTGTATGAAGTCTGTTCAATTACAGTATAACATCAAGGCATCATAACTGGTTGACTGGTCATCTTGATCATACCGAAATGTCTTTACTAAAATTTCATCTCATACTTTTCGGACACTCTAAATGTAGAAAAAAATTGACCCTTTCCCAAATGAGGGTTCTTGCAATAAAAACAACCACACAAAAATTATGCAATAAAAAAAGCGAATAAAACCAGAGAAGAACTTACCCCAAGTACATATACATATACAGTGCACAGTCCAATGTACAGCTAAAAAAGTACTTAATTTTATAATAATCAAACCAAAATCGCATACATATCAATGGAAAATGTGTCCTTCCACGAGTCAAAACAACATATCGTAAACATATTATATAAACAGCAAAATAGGCTGAAATTAATCCCATTATGCGGATACATATCATTTTAATGTAAAATAAAATTATATATACGTAATAAATATATTTATATATATATATATATATGCATACATACATATATATGTATTAGGAAAACAATAGGTATTTATACACAGACTCTTCACCAACAATATATAGGGAGACATGTAATCAGATGTGTTATATAAATAAATATTAATGGATACCTAAATATTGTCAGTGCAAAAAAGTTTGAGACACTTACCAGTTTTTAGGAAACTCAATGGGCAGTTTCTAATATTGCCGCCAACATACGATTATTGATTTTGAGATTTTAATAGTCTTCAGATATAATTTAAAAAAAATAAAATAAAATGCATATTTAAAAAAAATTAGTAAATACGACGACAGTAACATATTTGATGTCTAAGAGCAGGCTAAAATGGTATATTTCCCCAAAGCTATTCTAACCTCTTAAAGTATGCAATGAAATATAATGATTGTTGCAATATTTATTTTTATTTTATTTATTTGTTTTTTTTTTAGACGCGTGTTTCGAAACGCCTGTATGGGACGGGTTTTATACGCGTGTTTTGACAACGTGCTTTTTATACGTGTTTTTAGACGCGATTTTTGTCGGGCTATTTTCGTTATACGTGTTTTGTGACACTTGTTTTGAGAGGCGTGTTTGAGACGCGCGTGGCGCATGTACCAAGAAGTTATTACAAGTAGGCAACAAATCTTGCACCTTTATGACCCAACCTTTCGTAGTTCATTCCCTATTAGTACATCTAACTTGTTTCCTTTCGTCTTCTTTGACTGCACTGTCTTTAGCTTTCTCCAATTATCTTATGTCGTTATTTTACAGTTAAATAATAATAATAATAATATTTGGTCCGACAGACTGTTGCGGTTTCTCGCAACCATTCGCGTTGTACGTGTTATATTTTTGCACACAAACGGAAGGGACCTACAATTTAATGCCTTGTTTGAAAGGCGAGTTGTATAGCTTTCACTGACAAATTATTATTATCTTACGTTTGCCAGACATTGGCGAGAGGTGGAACGATGAGAAAAACTTTTTTAATGTTTCTGGGGTTCAAACCTCGAACCTGCTTCTCAGAAGTCCAATGCGAGCCACGGCGCACCCTTTTTATTAAAATTTTTTAGTGATCGGGCGCCGGGGTCAGGGGCTTCCATACAAAATTTTTAAGAATTATGTCATATAGCGGCATCAGATCATGTCATACTATATTGACTGCAGCGCTGCTATACGATTTGAACCACAAAGTGCTTCAGCATTTATAGAGGTTTACTTGTAGGCGCATATTTTGGGTATTAGAGAATTTAGTTAAAAAATTGTTATGGGTTGTTTTTTAGAGTCTACAAACGTTTCTTATCACATCCGTAAGACTTTCCTCTTGTATAAGATAAGGGTTGGGTTCAGTAAGGCAATGCTATGAAGAGGTTTAACAGACAACCGTATAAGCTTTTTTAAGTTTTCCTAAATTTTGGTTTCACGTTGCTATAATATAGTTTAGGAATCGCATTGTCTTCGTTATTTATTTTCCATTTTAAAACGTTTGCATGCCAAGAACATAAGTTATTTACGTTGTAATTTTTGTAGTTGAAGACATCATTGGCCCTACAAAATTTGATTTAAAAATTGATAAAATCTTGTTGTGGAAATAATGATTCAGATTTCAGATTTGAAGACATTACCAATTACAATCTACCTTCCAAGAATATCATCATAATTTTAGTCATTCTTCTAAAAGTTGAAAGGCGTCTCAAATTATTTGCCCTACAGTGTATATTAAAAGCGATTCGCTTAAAGTCAAAGTTACCAATGGCAACAGCAACATTTTACCTGAAAAGAAATATTTTATTCCTTCTAATTCCTAATTCCTAATGTTTAATTATTTTAAAATTTAAATGTTTACAAAAATCACAAAATTTATTGTTGTTATCAAAAACTAATTAATAAATTTAAACTTAGGAAAATTATTACCTAATTTTTTTAATGATTAAATGTTAAAATTCAAGAATACTTTATTGATTAAAATCCAATGTCAATTAGAAAATGTTGTAAACTATGTTTTTTTACTTTAAAATTAAAATCAAATGTATATTTACGCAAATAATCCAATGCAAATTTTAATTCTTGATCTGTATGTGCATGTGTAATGCAGTGTTGAACAGAATCTTTAAATTCAATGTTATCATTTTTTTAACTATCTGAATGTAAATTATTAGAATTGCTGAAAACCCCGCAAGTTAAAATTTTACTATAATCAAATGTAATTATAAAAAACTATGTTTATGTTGTTAGTTCAATTGTATTGAATTTTTCATTCTTAGATATATGTATGTGTATTAGTATATAGCAAAAGGCAAAAGCAATCCTTCATATGTTACTAAAATGTTTACTAGCCAAGCAGGTTTATGTACGATACAAATTCACCACCAATAGAAAAATATTTAAAAAACAAAAACAAATAATTAAATAAATCCAACAACAACAAAGATATTTATTAATGTTATATACCAAATTCTTAGTTAAGTTTTACATTGCATATATATTTGGAGTTGCGAGTTGGAGTTGCCATTAGAAAAACCAACAAAAATTATGTTAAACGTGCAAATAGAATAATAACTAAAGTTATACATATAGTATATATACGAGAATAGAAGAAGAAAGATAATCTAATACGAAAGATCATTGAAAGAGAAACAAAACAAATGTTATCCAAAAAACAAAATATTTATTAATTTAAAATAAAATAATAAATAAAATACGAAATTGGTTTCTCTGTTTACGAATATTTTGCGTTTTTGTTCTAAGCTTGCGTTCGTTTTTTGATAATTTTGGGCCACTATTTTGAAAATTCGAACAAAGTTTTGAATCCAGAATATCCCAGAAATATATCAAAACAAAATTTTCTAGAATATAAGCTATATGACAATGACTTAGACAAAACAAGAGAATTTATTGTCTTTGGTACACAGCAAAGCATGAACATGAACAAAAGCAAACCTTTTTGTTTGACCCGAACTGAAACGTAAGTCGGTGGGAATCGGGTTGAGTAAAGTCTTCGCCAATGAAAAAAAATCACTGTTTCGTGTGGTTTTTGTGAATGGACAATATTTCAGTCAATTAATTGGTAGTTGCCAAAGCTGTAACTGTAATTGAATAAATGAAAATAAAATTTGATCGTTTAAATTGGAATTGCCATGAATGTTTATAATATGTCATTTTAATAACATGGTGTCACATACATTTTGTTATGAAATTTAGGCTTTCGAGTTCGTAAAGGATTTTGCAAATGCAAATAAAACACAATAACAACTTTAATAAAGAAAAAGTAAAAATAATACAAGTTCACAATTTTATACTGGACAACTTTTAAATGCACACAAAAACACTTATAATACTTGTACTTTACAATAATTCTTTTAGGTGGTAGCTTTATCACTTTGCAAGAACTTTTACAACTTGACTGGTTAAATTCCAAATAACTAATGAATGCTCTGCAGCGACCTTTTATACTCATTGAAGAGTATCCAGAAACTTCAAATCTTATAGACAGAAACCGGGAAAATCGCACGAACCGGTTTGACTAAATTTTCGACCAGTTCGTATTGAATCAAACTTACAGGCGGATTAATTCAGTGCCTATTTTTAGTATGCAGTACGAGGGGTGCCGTAAAAGTTTATAGAAAAAGTAATAAAAAATTAAAATTTTTCATCCAAAATTGCTTTATTGCTTTTAAAAATATTCGCCTTTAAGATCTAGGTATATACTTTTGCATACGATCAAACAACCATTTATCGAAACACTTTTTCCAGTCCGAAGATGATAGCTCCAAAACATGGGTTTTGAACGCTTCAACCGCTTCTTCAGGTGCTAAAAATCTTTGTCCATGCATCTTATCTTTGATTGTTGGGAACAGGAAGAAGTCATTGGGTGCCAAGTCGGGGCTGTAAGGCGGATGACTCATCAATTCGATCGTTTGAGTGCTCAAATACTCGTTTGTTTAATGTGATGTGTGTCAGCTTGCATTATCGTGATGCAAAATGATTCGCCGTTTTGGGTTATTTTCTCTCAATTTGTTGAAAACCTCAGGCAAACAAATGATCGCATACCAAGTTGAATTGACTTTCTTTTAATTTTCAAGAGCCACAGTAGCCACATGACCAGTTTTCGTGAAGAAACACGCCCATTTGCTTCCCAACGCTCCGAGCTCGCACAACTTTTGTTGGATTTTCTTCGAATTGGAAGACCCAAACAGTCGATTGCCCTTTTCTTTCCGGTTCATACGCAAATATCCATGACTCGTCACCTGTCACGATCTTGTATACGTTTTTGGAAGTACCTTCAACGAGTTTTTGAAGCATTTGGCGGCACCAATCGACACGAACCTTTTTTTATACGTTTGTCAAAAAATGTGGAATCCGCACCTTTAAATGTTCATGTAAGATCGTATATACACTGGTGTTACTAATGCCTAGGCATGCCTCGATTTCCCGATAAGTCACATGACGATCTTCTTCATCCAGTTTTCTCACAGCATCGATAATTTCTGGCACAACAGATGTTTTTGAACGACCTTTACGAGGCTCGTCTTTGAGTGAACGTCGTTCGCGTTTAAATTCATTGTACCAATTATAAATACTAACCAAGGAGGGTGATTCATCACCAAAAGTCAAATGAAGTAATTCAAAGCACTGTTGTTGAGTTAGCCCCTTTTCAAAAATCGTAAAAAATCGTCACACGAAAATTTTCACGCGATAATTCCATTTTTTCAATGAGTTCAATTTTTCAAGTAAATAAAAAACAATGTTGCGATGCGAACTGACAGATTACTCTTGAGAAATATAACCTCCAAAAATGTTAAACTTTTTGACTGACATAGAGATTTGCATCTACAAATATTACCATTTTCTAAAAATATTTACGGCGCCCTATGCATGTACATTGCGATTTATTTTAGGATTCGAATTCCATTATCTACTAACTACTTTTCGTAACAATATGTATATTTGATACAATGTACCATTTGCGTCACTACGAAGATCATTATAGAATGGCGCGATCCATATGACTTGATTTTATAATTTTTTTTTCATGAGAACACCTCGACTCCGTGGACCGATCAATGCCAAAGAGAAAGTGCTGTCACCGGAAATACACATGTGTGCAAAGTTTCAATAAAATCGGGCTTTTGGAAGTGGGTTAAATATTGATCGAAAGATTTCACGACAAACAGACAAACAAATCCACGGGCATGCGAAGTTAATATAAAAAATTTAAAAAGAAAGTTTTTATTTTTGTTAAAATTTTTATTTATACAAATAATACAATATATAATACACAAAATAAGACTTAGTTATAAACATACTCGTAAACTGCACAATTCAAATATAAAAAATAAAATCTAAAAAATAATAATATTACGTAGATGATGAAAATATTTCATGGTGTTGCGCCTAAAATGCAACTCCTTAGTATTGCATATTTTGGTCAGCACGTCAATTTAGAGATTGTGTGTCAAACAAAAAAGCTTGCTCTGATAATACTGAAGTTGAAGTGTTAAAGAGAGACAGATTGTTACTTTGAAATACAATGGTAATAATTGGTAAATTTAAGGCACTTTCTTTGAGGAGCGCTAACGCTTTTCCCATTTTTATTTTTTGTATTTATATCCACCATCGGCTGTGTAGCCTTGGGGAATTGTTTCCGGAACACTGGGAGTTCTGTAACTGGGTGATGGTTGGGCTGGTAAAATTGGACCAACTGGAGCACCATATCGGCTAGATGGACCAGATGAGCTGCTGCCACTTGATGAAGATGTAGATGGAGCGCCATAACTGGATGATGGTGGTTGAGATGGTGTGCCGTAACGGGACGATGGATTTTGCGATGAACCTGGTGATGATGGAGCGCTATAGATACCCGCTGGAGAGGGTCTTTGTAGGGCACCGTAGCTGGATGACGGTGGGAAGCTTGGTGACAAGCTAGAGCCGGATGTTACACCAAAGCCTGAAGAAGATGCTGACGAGGCGGAGGGACTGCCGTAGCTCGTTGAGGGAGAAGGTGCTGGAGAGCCATAAGATGAGGATGGCGGTTGAGCTGGAGAGCCATAAGATGAGGATGGCGGTTGAGCTGGAGTGCCATAGTTTGAAGATGGAGGTTGAGCTGGAGTGCCATAGCTTGAAGACGGAGCTTGGACTGGAGTACCATAGTTGGATGATGGGGGTAAAACTGGAGTGCCATAGCTTGATGATGGGGGCTGAACTGATGGTGTGCCATAGTTTGATGATGGTGAAGAAGGTGTTCCATACCTCGTGGATGGAGTTTGTGGTGGACTTTGAGATGGTGTTTGAACTGGAGTACCATAACTTGGTGATGGGCTTTGAGCTGGTGTACCGTAGCTTGAAGATGGAAGTTGAGCGGGTGGACTGAAACTTGAAGCTGGAGATGAAGGTGAACCGTAGCTTGAAGATGGAGTTTGCACTGGGGTACCATAACTCGAAGAAGGCGGACCGAAGCTTGAAGACGGCGATGGTGGTGCACCGTAGTTAGATGATGGTGTTTGTGCTGGCGTGCCGTAATTCGAAGATGGAGTTTGAGCAGGTCCTGATGGAACTCCATAGCTTGTCGATGGGGGTGAAGATCTTGGTGGTCCGTAGTTTGAAGAAGGATTCTGAGAAGGAGTACCATAGCTCGATGAAGGACTTTGTGGTGGCCCTGAAGATGGTGCTGGAGGCCCATTGAAAATTGGACCAACTGGAGTACCGTAGCTAGACGATGGACCGGATGGAGCACCGTAGCTCGACGATAGAGCTGATGAAGATGAAACAAAGTTGGTTATAGCTGGGGAACCATAACTTGCAGATGGTCGAGAACCAGTACGAGCACCATAGTTGGAAGATGAGCGCGATGGTGGCTGGAAAGAGTTGGACGGAGACGATGGAGCACCGTAGTTTGAAGATGGTGTTTGGGCTGGTAGGATATAATTCGATGATGGGGCAGATGGCACTCCATAGTTGGTTGATGGCGGTGACGATTTTGGTGGGCCAAAGCTTCCAGGAGGGCCTTGAGCTGGGCTACCATAGCTGGATGATGGTTTCGATGGTGGTCCATAGTTAGAAGATGGTCGGCTTGAAGCACCATGGCTGGAAGATGGTCGTTTCGGGGGTCCGTGGTTTGATGAAGATTTCTTTGATGGTCCATGGTTAGATGGACGGCTTGGTGGTCCATAATTAGAGGTTGGACCTGATGGTGGGGCACCGTAATTCGGAGAAGGACGATTTGGGACACCGTAGTTACTTGACGGGCGTGATGGGCTGCCACCAAAACTTGGCGGTGGCCCAGAAGGCGCCGATGGACCAGATGGCGGTCCATAAGCCGTCGAAGGACCACTTTGTGGTGGAGCACCGTAACTATTAGACGGCCTTGATGGACCCGATGAAGCTACTGGGGCAGTAAAGCTACTTGACGGCCCCGACGGAGCACCGTAGCTAGCGGATGGCGGCCTTGAATTGTATGTCGACGGTGGTGCAGGTCCCGATGCTGGTGGCAAATACGAATTAGATGGTGAACTATATTTGGTTGAAGGTCGCTGTCCAGACGTCGGTGGCAGGTAACTGTTCGATGGCAATGGAGCTTCACGCTTCTCTTGTTGATTGCCATGAACGCTTTGGGAACAAAGCGCAAACCATAGAATCTGAAGGAAGAATGTTCATCTGTTAAATAATTCCCAGTTAGTTGGCTGACTGTTTGACTTACCGTTGTCACGGGGATGAACATCTTCATCTTGGAGCGGAAAAATCGATGCGAAACTTACAATCTGCAATGAGAAAGAGAGCGACAGAGTGAGAAAGAATGAAACTTATGAACTGTACACATATGTAAAGCGTATGCATTTTTACGTGTTATCATTACATAATGGCACGCATGCGCTGTAGTAAATTCGTGTTATTTCTGTGTGATTGCATGACGTGTGCGCATTTATGCGCTCGGATGTGCGTAAGTTTTCTTACAGCACTGCCCCTCGCATTATCCAATGGCTCAATACTTGAGATATTAGCCGAGTGGCAATAATTGATTTTTTCGTTTTGTCCATTTTATGAATAAGTAAGCGTTGGCAGTACGCTGGAGCAAAGTGGAAACAGCGAACAGATTTTTCGTTACTTTACTTTGATGAGCCTGTCGAGTGAAATTCACATGGTCTGCTGATGCATAGCGAAGTGCACAGACAAAAGCGAAAGTCAGCATCGACTGTGTCACGGCAATGATAATGATACAAAGACACAGCACAGATTTTCTTGGTGAGTGCTTGGTACTCGTATTATCGTTAGCTTTTTGTACACGTTTTGTTTTTTCTTGTTATTTGTTATTGTTGGCCTACAAGAAGTTTACCAATTTTATTGTCTTCCTATAGTTTTTCGCAGCAGCAAAAATTTACGTTTAATGTGACGATGCTTCCTATTGAACGTGTGCATGTGTGCGTACTTTTGTATCCAGTTGTAAAAATTATTTTTCCTATTTTCCACAATGCCAAGAAAACCTCAACCTAATCAGAAAGACTGACAAAAACTACCTGTTTCATGGAGTAGCATTTCATGGTTAAAAATGCCTAAAAATTCAGCATTTTCTATGAACCAGTGTTGGACACTTAGTTGTAATGAATGTAAGAAAATATTAAAACTATTTCTTAACTAGAAGTTATTTTTTTTAACAATTGCAATATTGTACGTTGAAGTATCTGTGTGTATGTCAATCGTTATGAATTTAGGGAAATTGCGCGATAAAATTTTCAAGTTATGCAAAAAGCTCATTTGCGAAATTTTCAATTTTCATTGTCTCGATTCGAAGATAATGATGATGTTATGTTTTCATTTATTTATTTGTTTTTATCTCACGATTACGTGTAAAGTGCCGGTAAGAAGATGTAATCAGCAGAAGGAGTTATGCAAAGAAAAATGAATGAGGAAATATATTTGGCGAACGATTTTTTGCTAGCAGTGCGGTAAGCGTATTTTTAGTTTTGTCTCTAAATTTTCAACATTGCATAGAAAAAGTCAATATACTTTTTAGAAAAATACATAAAAGTGAGTTACTCAAAATCAGCGAAATTACTCTGAGCTGTAGGCTTTGCACAATTTAAGTGAATTTAAGAGGAGCTCAGACTTTTTTTTAAATTACATAATATTACAAATAAATCCAAGTTAATTAACCATTATTATTTGACTGTGTCTTAATAATAATAATAATAATATTCGGCGCGACAGACAATTGCGGGTCCAAGGCCTAGCTTCTCGTGACCATTTGTTTTGCGCTTGTATATTTTTGGACACATATGGAAGGGAGAGGTAGGACACCGTGAAAAATACTTTTGGTATTACTGGGATTCGAACCACGAACCTCCTGCTCAGTAGCCACGCGCATTTCCACTGAGCCACGGCACTATTTGGGTCCTATTGCGTACAGAAAGCTTAGCTGGAAAACAAACCAACCAGAAAGAGTTCGTAAAGCCACGGTGGCACTCTTTTGATGCAAAAAAGTCATTGGTAGCAGATTGGGTCTGCCTGTGACTGTGTCTTAACATTAGCTGAATTATTGTTCTTTAAGCTGAACAACAAAATAACAAAAACTTTGCACACATGTGTATCTCCGATGAAAACACTTTCTATTAGAATTTGGAAGGTACGGGCCTTAAGGCCGAGGGTATCCCATATAAATTTATTAAAAATTAAAATATATATTCAAATTTTGAGCACGTGTGTATCTCTAATTACAGAATTGTCATGAAAAATAAACTTTGCGTGTCAGAGTGAACGGAGCTGGCTGACTACATTTTGTGATCAATTTTTAATCCACTACCTTAAGCCCAATTTTATTTAAACTTTGCACACATGTGTATCTCCGATGACAACACTTTCTGTTAACATTTGGAAGTGATTGGGCCAAAGGGCAGAGAGGCTCCCATATAATTTTTTTTAAAAATTAACTCGATTTTATTCAAGCTTTGCACACAAGGCAACTTTGGATGCAAAATTTAAATTTTCTATTAAATTCTCTATATTAACTTCGAGTGTCCGTGTGTCGGTGGCTTACTGGCGGAATCTTGTGATTAATTTTTAACACACTTCTTAAAGAACGATTTTATTCAAAATTTTCACACATGTGTATCTCCAATGACAACACTTTCTATTAAAATTTGGAAGTGATCGGGCACCAGGATCGAGGGGCTCCCATATAATTATTTTCAAAGTTAACCTGATTTTATTCAAAATTTGCCCAAGGTGTATAAGAGAATTTACATGAACAATTTTAATGTGTTTTTTATGCGGGTTTTTTAATTGTTCAAGTTAGCGTGGTTCTTCTGTACTATATATGGTTCTATTAATTAATGCTCGTTTTGTAATTTCTTAAATTATATAATTTGAACTTAAGAGATGCCAATTTTCTGTCAAAAAATTAGATATCAAAGGTAAAAATCCTCTATCCTACCCTGTGGTGAGGAAACTGAACTCGCAAGACAATCATTTGCTTTGTTCTTTTTTAAATTCTCTATATTAACTTTACGTGCCCGTTAGGTTAGGTTAGGTTAGGTTGGGGTGGCTGTCGGCTGGATACCGACCCACTTAGAGCACAAATGATCCATTGTTATATCACATGAACGAGAAGATTCTTCACCCTAGTCATTGAACCAATTGGAGCCACGAACGAAACGTAGTCAGTATTTGATAAATCATTTAGGTCACTGTAAAAAAAGGCTCCCAGATAGAGTTTACGTTTTATACGTTTCGTTTTACGTTTTCTCGTCCATGCAGCATCTGCAGAAGTCATTGGAAAATACACCAAGCCTTGCTGAATGCTTGCCTATGAGACAGTGCCCAGTAATGGGATCTATTGTGACACCAATGTGCAATCTCTTTAGAGAGATCAAATACTTGGAGCGTTTCCAGCCTAGGCCAGATCTGTTTTGTCACTACGCAAGTTGTTCCGTTTGACCACCTAATGTCAGTTTTCTCAATAGCATCCAAATTAAGCATGGGTTCGGGTGATCAGTATTTCTAAGAAAGCAGTGTAGAACTTCTTTTATCGCTATGATTTCAGCTTGGAAAAGACTGCAGTGATTGGAAAGACAGAAAGAGAGACTAATATTAAGCCTTTTTAAGAAGACACCTCCGCCTTCTCCAACATCAGTTTTTGACCAATCAGTGTAAAAATCTTCCAAGAGATCACCTTCCTCCCAGAACGATCTGAAGGGAATAGTGACTTGAAAGTGATTACCGAACTGTTATTGCGAAATGGTGTAGTCTATGTTTCCTGATGGAGCCCTGAATAAACTCAGAATAGAGGAGTGTTCGATTTCATTCTTGTCCACTGGGAATAGCCGAGCTAGCAGTTACTTCTCTGCTGAAGATGTCGAAATGAACTAAAAAGTATAAAATAAGCTTTAAAATGAAAAACGTGTGGCGCATGCAATTGATAATTGATGCATGATTAGTGTTTATTTTAGTTCTTATTTTATACATTTTTGTTCGTTTTAAAAACGTGACATATTAAATATTTTTTTTAATCAAATAATTATTTTCTTCCTAACCCAGATTGAACCTTAAGGTTCAAAAGATACAGTCTTTCAAAGGTAACAGAACCAGATAGTCGGACGAATAGCATGAACTTAGTAATATGGTTCCGTACGGTAGCATAACGAACAGAAAGACAGAAAGAAAGAAAGACAAGAAAGAGAGTTTATATTGCATTGTCATTCAGTTCTGAGCTAAGTTTTAATTTTCAAGTCTTAAGCTCTTCAGAAAGTTTGTTTAAAATAATTAACGAAATTTGTACCGAACAGATAAATAAAGCGAGTTATTAAAAACGTTTTAAAAAGACACGCCTTTTAGACCGCTCTACAGATTTCGGATAACATTATCAACCTATCACTAATTGAAATGATTCAGAAACCGTAAACGCACCCAACTAATATGTCTTCCTACACAGACTTATGAGTCTTTTGCCAAAACTATCCAAAGTTTTCGATAACATTTATTTACAAAATTTATTACCATAACTACGTGATAAAAATATCATACCTCAGCAAGGTTTCGCAAAAAAAAATTACAATCCAACAAATGCATCGAATTGTGTTACATACTCGTATTTAACAAGGCGATTTGAACTTGGATGGTTACTTATATTCTGCATACTAATTGGTTATGTCAATCACGCACAAAGTGGTTCTAAAATTGTTATGAAATACGAGTATCATCAGCTTACCAATTTAGTGGCTCACAATTTTAACATAGACATAAACCATAATGGAAGCAACAGTTTTAAATAAAATTTAAAAATATTTTAAATGTAAGGCAATTGACAACAACTTGATTAGATCTTTATACATAATTCGCCACAATGAGAGATTTCCAATTCCTGTGACCGGCGTGGAATCGACAGATTTGGCTTATTTTGCTCACCGAACAGTGGAACCGGTCTTTGCATCAATTTTGAGAAAGAAAAGCTGTTGCACTCGATATTTCTAAGGCATTTAACAAGGCTTGGGCATCAAGCTCTTTTGTCCAAAATGTGTGCTTATGTAGTCGATGATAAATTACTTCACTGGGTTAAAAGTTATCTTTAGGACCGCTCAATTCAAGTTGTATTGGACGTTTTCAAGGCTAAAGTTCAAGTCTAAAGTTCTTATCGGTGACTTCTAATCCAATTCACTCTTTCGCTGACGACAGCTTCTCATATAAGTTTGAGGAACCTCCCTACACTTCTCATGTAAAACTCAAGCAAATTCGTATTTTAAGACGTTAAATTCTGACCTAGACAGCATAATACAATGGGGAGAATTCAATAGAGTAGAATTTAACGCCTCCAAAGCTGTCTCCTGTCGTCTAAGCGAATCCCAAATTCTAAGCCATAATCCATGGCATAATGGCCATAATGGCACTTGCTTCGAAGAAACTGAAAATCTCGCAATTCCCGGTATGTGCATTAACGAAATTCGTTGGAATGACCACACATTTACCATCGCCAAAAATGCTGCGAAATGCTTAGGTTTTCTAGCCCGGTGCAAGAAATATTTCACTCCCTCTGATCTGGATACTATATACAAGGTTTTTATTCGCCCTAAAGTGGGCGTCGTGGCTTAGTGGAAATGAGCATGGCTACTGAGCAGGGGGTTCCGTGGTTCGAATCCCAGTAAAAGTATTTTTCAAGGTGTCCCACCTCTCGCGAATGGGTGACAAACGTTCCGAGAGTTTCTCAAATTCGCCGTTCGGATCCGGCCTTAAATTGTAGGTCCCTTCCATTTGTGTGCAAAAATATACATGCTCAACACGAATGGTTGCGAGAAGCTAGGCCTTGGACCGCGGTCTGTCGCGCCGAATATTATTATTATTGTTAAACTTGCCATATCTGGTCTGGTGCGCCTAAAACTTTGCATCAGCTAGATAGAAAGATACAAAACCGCGCGATAAAACTTATCGGTGATGCAAATATAGCAAAATCAATAGATTCGCTTGAACACCACAGGAACGTTTTCTGCTTGTCACTGTTTGATCGCTTCTTCTACCAGCGGTGCTCAAGAAAAATAGCCAGCTGCATGCCACCTCTCCTTGAATTCAACCTCAATACTCGTGGCGCTCTAAATTCTCATCAGTTTACCCTCAAGCCTATCTTGGGACGGAAAGTTAAGTTCAGATATTCGTTCTTCACCCGTACAACACGTATGTGGAATGCTCCGCCAAGCTCTGCAGAGCATTGCATTGCGTATAACCGGTTTAGCAGAAAAACCGGTTTTGGTCGTGTGAAAAATAGCGTACATTACTCGCAGAAAAGTGCTCATCGCTCCGCTTTCGTTGCTCGTTATGTAATATACCATTTTACACGACCATCGTGCTTCAAGCTTCTAACTTGTCCACTTTCCTAGCTCGTTAAATAATTACCTATAGTCGTACATCAAACAAAACAATTTAGCTCTTATAAAGAAGAGAAGAAGAAGAAAATGAAAAAGCAACTATGTACATGGTGGCTTATGCATTATCCGATTACCTGGTATACCAAAATTAAAAAAAGATAAGATATGACTGTGCATCAAAACTGTCAATTACCCATAGACATTTGAAATTGATTTGCATAAAGTTTTAGCTTATTATCTTTGGTTCAATAACATTGAAATGAATAAGGGAATACAATTGAAAATTGATCATTGAGAAAGATTATATAATTTTCCAGGTAAAGTCGGCATTAGGGTACAAGAAATAAGACAAGAAGTGTGAAAAGTACAATGGTCATCAAATAAATTGGAAAAAAAAAATTTAACCGCACAACTGCTCATAGGAAGCCAAAAATGCTATCAGGAAAGGTGTCACTGCTTTACTCGTACATAAGACAATAGTTATGTCATTGGAAATTGTTAGGAAAATTTATTTAACGACAAAAAATTATGACAAAAATGATGCAAACATCTGTGATGTGCAAGTGGACTTTTGGTTTGGGAGTTTCATTTTCTCATTATTATGTGAGGTGATTTTGTCTGTGCGCTGCAAAATTTATGCATCTGTGAGGTCTTAGCTTCCTCTGTTTCAGGAAGTGTAAGTTGTACGAGTTGTACGGGTGAGTGTGAGTAAGTGAGAGATGCTGGTGCTTATTTTTACAAGGGCCCTCTTGGTCGGTCGGTAAATCGCATACATGACAATTTTTTCCATCGCATGCAATATTAAAATATGAAGTTAATTTGAATGCTTTAAAGATTGCTGTGGAACCAAATGGAACATTTTTTTTATGTTTTGAATATTTATGCAATTTAATAGGGAAATTATTCACATATCATACAAAGTATGTTTTGCATTTTGCATTTAACATTTAAAAGGCAACAAATATCAAATATCAAACATTTATCATATATTGCCAAATGTATAGCCGACTAAGATATTGGAGGCTTCAAAAAAGACACTATCAAGTTATCAGTTATTAAATCGATACTCTTGCTCAAAATTCGGTCTTGGGAACGAGCAGACGGCATCAAAGCAAAGCTAATAAAACATGTTGTTCTTGTAGTATTATAAAGACAGTAAAACAGAAAATTGAAAAAAATAATGCTGGAAAACGAGGCCTTGAAGAAAGAAAACTGAAAAAATATCGTTAAAAACAATTATAGACGACTGATAAAAACTGGAAAAAAGACAGAAAAACAGAAGACTTAAAAAAATTAACTAGAAAACACACGCCTGAGAAAAGTCTGGGAAGAGGTTGCTTGAAAAAGAAGACAGAAAAAAAGGCTGAAAAGAGGACGGAGATGACTGCGAAATATAAAGAAATTAAAATGAATTAGAAAACACACGCCTGAAAAAAGTCTGGGAAAAGGTTGCTTGAAAAAGAAGACAGAAAAAAGGCTGAAAAGTGGACGGAGATGACTGCGAAATATAAAGAAATTAAAATGAACTAGAAGATAAGTCAGAAAAACAGAAGACTAAAACAGATGATTGGAAATAAGTAAATTTAAAATTCACTTCGTTTTTCGGGTAAAAACTTTTATGTTTACATCGACACACGTCACACGTGCAGCAAATTGCAGATCTATAAGTCGAAAAAACCACTTTTTCACACGTGGCAGGATACTCGCGACACGGCACACGCGGGATATTAAAAATGGCCTATGACTCTGAACTCAACTTGGCTGGGCTGACCCCACAGCCCTGATAAACTGTTGGCAACACAAACTTCGTCTGGTCCACTGGAATAAAGTCCCGAGGCTATCCAAACAATTAATTAGGTCATTTTTCTATAAGAAAATCCTTAGTCTAAATAGGGGTAGCATTACGAAGCTGGTGAGTTTCCTAACAGGTCATTGTAGCTTGGGATATGACCTTAACAAAATTGGTGTGAGCTCGGAGACGGAATGTAGGTTCTGCTTGGAAGATATTGAGTCATCCGAGCACATTCTCAGCGAATACCCTTGGCTTAAGGAGACTCATTTTTAATAAGGAAATGTGCTCGACAGCGGTGTTGAGAAATTCTTCTACTAAGGACATACAATCCTTCACTAAAGAGGTGGTATATCTCTTAGAGTAAATACACCTTAAGATACAATAGATATTTTAGGTCGCAGTGTCTGTCATATGGGCTAAAAAATAATAACTCTGAACTGCTTACAATTTCAGCTCTCTCGGTTGTGTAATTGGTGGTTAAAAAGGACCACAAATAGGTCGGAAAAATGGGGCCTATTTTAATGCATCACATGCGGAATATACCTGTCACGACACATGTAACACGCGAGATCTTAGAAATGGATCATGATACTGGGCTGCTCTCTAGGTTAAAAAGGACCTCAAAGAAGTCGACGCGATGGGGAGCTATTTCAAAGATTAATTTATTTTCCACACGTAAGAGGCACAATATGCGTTACACATACCAGACACTTCACACGTGCACCAAATTTCAGATATATAGGGTGAGTGAAAGTTAGTTTAGAAGGACCTCTAAGAAATCGAAAAAACCACTGTTAAGCGCATCACATTAATCCAAAAAAAACGCATCACATGCGCCATATGTGACTCGCAATACACGTGGCATGATACATCTTAGAAATAGCCCACAACTTCTCACAAAATTTCAGCTCGTTAGCTTGTGAAAAAGTGGCTGCAAAGGACCGCAACGAAGTCGAAAAAATGGGACATATTTCAATGATTAACTCATATCCAACGCATCACATGCGTCATATAGGATTCGCGATACGTTTGGAAGGTGGTTAAAAAACATAGGGATTTTATCAATTAGCCAAAATTCCACGCATCATACGCGCCACACGCGCCTTACGACAAGAGTCACATACGGGATTTCGAAAACACTCTATGAAGCTAAGCTTCTTACAATTTCAACTCTCTAGGACGTGTGGAAGGTTTTGAAAAAAACCTAGGGAATATAATAAAAAAATCCACATAAAATATTATAAAATTAACCACCTTTCCACCCATAACACTCACCACACTCAACTCGCAACTCGTGTCACATGCGAGATCTCAGAAACGGCTCATGAAACTGAGCTGATCGCAAAATTTCAGCTCTCTAGATCACGGGAATGGAGGTTAAAAAAAGCTCAAAAAAGTCGAAACAACCGACAGACACTCAAGTTAAATAAAAGAACAGAAGACTAGAAAATAAAGACTGTTTAAAAGAGACTGGGGAACAGTCGGCTAAAAAAAGATTTGGGAAAAGAAGCCTGAAAACTAATGAATGAACTAGTAAAATAATGATATCACCACGTCTAAAAAGTTAGATTGTCAAAAGTTAAAGTCATCATTTGTCCAAACTAAAATGGCTTCATACAAGTTCATAATTGATCAGATAAATGCCCCTAGACCGGGAAAAATTGTTTAGAGTTTAAAAAGTATTAACAACGCGTCTATTTGTAGACTTTAACGTCGGTTGTGGAATTTTGTAAGCTTTGAGTTCCATCATAGGTATGGACCTCCCCGCACCTACTACTTGTGTAGAGCGATCCATTATCAGTTTGACTTGTTGCTGACTCACACAAATGCAAACGATATTAATGAAAGAAACCCAAGAGGATTTAATCTAATTGGAGCTGGAAGCATAATATCTGGTGCATACACAGAGAGATGGCTTCGACTTGAAATAAAAATTCTAACATTTTATCTTAAGTATGGGCAGTGGATCAGTATAGTGAAATATTTTAACCACTTGGCTCAATTGAATGCAGAACCACAAAACAAGCACAGTTTCTTAAAGCTGTGTAGAAATGTGAAGAAAATAACCATTTGAATACTCATATAAGGATCTAAGACTTCGTTGGCTTACATAAAGGACCGCGTTTGAGACTTTCTTCTCGGAAAATGAAATGGCTATGAAGAAAGACAGGGACTCTACTACAACTGCGAGATTGCATTGGATTGGTAGGCGGCAATCCTTAATTACTTGAACAAGGAGAAACCTTCTCGTATAGTATTTTGTGGTAAGATTTACAAAACAAATACGTGTGATGTAACCAGAGCCTTCACCGAAAGATAACGTTGACCTGAACGACTCAAGTTTTCAAGATGTCATACTCATAAGCTCGTAATAAATTCAGGATTGTGCGATTATTTGCAGAATTTTAAGGACGGTAAAACTATTTTTTGTTTATTTTTACGATAAACTATGTTTTTGTTGTTGTTGCTTAAAGCATGATTAAATGGAAATTAGATGTTACCATTGTTTCGTTTTGTACTATTTTATGACGAAAATTAACACCAATTTTTTGTTATGGCTTTGGTGGCCAGGACGTATGCGTTACTTTTTCTTTATATCACCGAAAAGTGATTTATTATTATTTTTACTTTATTTTTTAAAATATAAATATTCTGAAACGATTATGTTTTTAGTTTTAAATATAAGTTTTTTATACAAAACTACAAACTCTTAGCCCAAGAGCGGTTTCTTTATACCGATAAAGGATAATACGATCCACAATTTCCATATCAATAATTTTTTTTTTATTTTCTTTCGGTATCGTGTTTTTGAAGTCAAAAATTTACGTTCACTAATTTGGAAAACACTTTTAGCACTTAATCCTTCAAGAAATTGTTTTTATTTGCTTTCACTTCAGTATATTCAGTTTTTACATCTCTTAGAGATATATGATTTTACTAAAAATGTCAACTAACCAAAAAACCAGATCCAATATCCAAAATTGTTGTGTTGTTTGTTGTTTTGTAAATAATCTACGGAGTACTCGTACTAATAATTGTGTTCTGTGGTTGAATGTAAACTACATAAGTTGCAACGAACGTTTTGCATTTTTATACCAAAAATAGGATTGTTTGTTCCATATAATGTTGTGAGTATGTGAGAGCGCGCGCAATTTGCTCATATTTTTTTTGAATATGAATATTGTTAAAGTTCGTTTTGAGATTATTGTTACTTTTGTCTTTTTGTCTTATTCCAAACAACTGCAGCATAAGAGCTTCACCACTCGATCATAAAGTTTCGAGTCATCATAATATGTATTGAATCTCCTGCATACCATGCTCATCTTCAAAAAGCCGACTTAAAGTACTCCAAGCTTAACAACAAATGAAACCAACTGAAGACAAGCTGAGAAACGCATTGAGTGATCGAGCGGTAAGCGCTGTACTCACACCAATACAGATGTATATTAATATATAAAAGCTCTAGAGGGAAGCTTTATCATCAATCTTGGCAGCTACTGAAGATGTTCCATTGACTGTGAAATTCATACATGAAGCAATGCAGATATTCTGCTCTTTAGGTAATTAGAGATTTTTTTTATTGTAACGCTAGGTTATCGAAAGTGAATGGGAGACGAATGCAGGGTCAGTCAGTCAGTCAGTGATTAAGTAGCAAGTGCAGAAGAATTGTTTTTTTGTCAGCAGATGAATTGGCTTAATTGATAAATTTGATATGGAAGTTGTAAACGTTTTAGCTACCAAGTTTGTTTTATTATTAATATTTCAGGTTTTTGTAACCATCGCTTGATATATAATTAAATTGTTTGATTCATTAATTCATAATTAAGTCAGTGGGCTTAGATCGAGATCAATTCATTGTCATAAAATATTTGACTACTCTCCCGACGCACAGGACTACAGATTTGGGTAAACCTAATTTAAAATTTAAGAATTTTCACATGGCACGTACTCTCACTGTATAGAGCTCAAGCTGCATAGCAGCTAGTAGCGAGGCAGATTTAAAAGCATAAGCTTCATAAACGTTCACGCACCTACAGAGGATGAATAATTTTTTTAATCTGTCGAACGGGAACTCCATGCCTGTCCTCAGTATGACGTAAAAATCATTATAGGGGATAGATACAAATGCCAAAATAGGTATAGGGAGCCAGTATTCAGCAGTACATTGGCATCCATAGCTAACACGACAACACTAATGTCAATGGACAACAAGTCATAGAGATGGCAGCAAGCAATAATTTGGTCGTTGCGAGTACAAGGCTTTCGCGTAAAAATGTACATGTAATGTCAAAATTTAAATTGGTTACCTATTTATACAACAAGTGATGTCAGCAAGCAAATAGAAATCTTTAATGAAAATATTCTGTATCTTTTCAATAAACATGTGCCTGTTAGGATAAGTCAATCTAAAAGGAGAACTTTACCTTGGTTTACACAAGAAGTAATCGATCTCATCAAACAGCGTGATATTTTATATGCAAGATGGAGAAGATACAGGTGTTCTGCAATTCACAATGAATTTAAATTAAACCGGCAATGCTGTGACATCTCTTATTCGTAGAAACAAGCAGACTTTCTATAAGAATAAATTTTCGACCTGCGATTCTAGTTCCAAGTTTTGGAAAAATGTTCGTCAAGTTGGACTAGGTAAACAGTCTGTGCCAATCGATGTGAACCTAAATGAATTGAATGCCAAGTTTATTCAACCTCCCTCATTAACAACAAGTTCATTTAATGAATCGGAAATTAGAACTGACCTCACAGGATCGCTTTCACTTTCAGGCTTAGATGAAATATATGTAGGTCTATCAATATTAAAAATAAAATCAAAAGCGGTTGGTTCCGACAATATCCATCCTGATTTCGTCAAAGTCCTTCTTCCCGCCATACTACATCATATCACACATATATTCAATACCATTATTACAACCTCAACTTTTCCCGAAGGCTGGAAGACCGCAAAAGTTATACCTTTACCTAAAGTGTCAACATCCAATGGAACAGAATATCGTCCTATAGCAATACTACCATTTTTAAGCAAAGTCTTTGAAGCGATTGTAAGCAACCAAATAAAAAATTTTCTTAATAGTAAAAAGCTACTTACTGAATACCAGTCTGGTTTTCGGGAGAAACACAGTTGCACTACGGCTCTCCTAAAGGTTTGTGACGATATACGTGCTGGTTTGGATAGTGACATGTCAGGACTAATTGTTTTTCTTGACTTTTCCAAGGCTTTCGACTCTGTCAATCATTGCTTATTAGTCAAGAAACTTAAAGAAAAATTTATTTTTGGAAATTCTTTATGTAACCTTCTATCATCATATCTCTTTAATCGGTCGCAATATGTTATTAACAATAATGAATGTTCATCTAAACTAAAAGTTCCATTGGGTGTACCACAAGGTTCTATACTTGGTCCGCTATTATTCACATGTTTCATAAACGACATAGGAGGCCACATAACGTCTAAGTATCACATATACGCGGATGATGTGCAGCTATATACTCTCTTTTCTAATAGTCACAAAACTCTTGCCTTTAGCAAAATTAATCATGTACTAAGTCAAGTACTTCTTTGGTCGGAAGAAAATAAGCTTAGCCTCAATCCGAGAAAAACTAAGGCGCTAATAATTAATAGAAGTAAAACCAAAGAAAATTATCCAATGCTGTATCTTAATGGCTTACCAGTGGAAACTGTATCAAATTTTAAAAATCTAGGAATTTACTTTAGTGAAACCTTCAGCTGGAATGTCCACATTAATAAAATAGTGTCAAAAGTTTACGGTGCTCTTCGCGGCCTAAGTCCCACTGCAAAATATCTTCCGCAGCACGTTAAATTGAAGCTTGTGAAATCATTCATTTTACCTATTATGCTAACGGGTGTTTTTTTAAGAGGTTGCCGATTTTTTTTTTTTTGAATAAAACACATATAAAATTATGAAATGACCAAAATTTTTTTTTATTTGGTAGATAATTTTTTGGCATTTAACATTTAAACACAATTTCTGGCATATGGCTACCACGACTATTTTTCACAAATGTCATTCTGGAGGTCCAATTTTCCAGCACTTTTTCAAGCATTTGAGGGCGTATGTCAGCAATGACACGTTGAATATTGGTTTCCAAAGCGTCAATCGATTGAGGTTTATCCACATAAACCAATGACTTCACGTATCCCCACAAAAAGTAATCGAGTGGCGTCAAATCGCACGAACGCGGAGGCCAATTCACCGGACCATTTCTCGAAATAATGTTGTCGTTGAAAGTTTCTTTCAATAAGTCGATTGTTTCACGTGCTGTATGGCAAGTGGCACCATCTTGTTGAAACCACATTTCATCCATATCCATATCTTCAAGATTTGACAACAAAAACTCATTTAACATGGTTCTGTATCGATTTCCATTTACGGTAACGCGTCGTCCTTCCTCATTTTTAAAGAAATATGGACCGATGATCCCACCAGCCCATAGACCGCACCAAACAGTACATTTATCAGGATGCATTGGTAATTCTTGAACGGCGTGTGGATTATCTTTGCTCCAAATGCGACAATTTTGTTTGTTGACGTATCCATTTAACAAAAAATGCGCCTCATCACTGAAGAGAATTTTACGGTAAAAAAATGGATCTTCGTTCAATTGATTTAACGACCAATCACTGAATTCACGGCGCAAACGATGGTCGTGTGGCTTTAATTCTTGCACCAATTGAATTTTGTATGGCACCAAACCCAAATCTTTACGTAAAATTTTCCATAAAGTCGATGGACAAAGTCCAATTTGCTGAGCACGACGACGAATCGATAAATTGTCGTTTTCTTCGACACTGGCCTCAACGACAGCAATATTTTCTTCTGTACGAACTCTTCTCATTCTTGTCGGTGGCTTGGCATCCAAAAGAGTGAATGTAGACCGAAATTTGGTAATTACGTTCTTTATGGTGGTCTCTGACGGACGATTATGTGCACCATAAAATTCACGAAGTGCTCTATAAACATTTTTAATTGAACACTGATTTTGAAAATAAATTTCCACGATTTGAAAACGTTGTTCTGGAGTTAACCTATTCATAATGATTTGCCAAACAATACTGAGTAGAAATGCCACTTTGAGCTGTCAAAACAACTGTCATAAAATAAAACGACATCTATCGGAAAAACAAACATCCTAAAAAAACACCCTTTATATGGATGTGAGATTTTTTCATGCATTGATAGTGGCTCAATGAGACGTATCACTGTTGCTTATAACAGTTGTGCAAGATATATCTTCAATGTTAGCCGACACGTGCATATTTCAGAGTTTTCCAAGCAGATTGCTGGTTCTTCTTTAATGAGTTTATTTAAGTATAAAACTATTGCAACATTAAATAAAATAATTACAACTAAAGAGCCTAAATATCTATTTGAAAAATTCAACTTTGCTAGAAGTCAGAGAACGCAGCAATTAATATCACCGAGACATAAATATCTGGTCACCTCTCGTCAGTTCTTCGTTTATTCATCTAAACTTTGGAATCTTCTACCCCCTGATATTAGACAAACAAGAAACACGAACACCTTTAAGTTAAAAGTTTTTCAGTTTTATGCCGAGGGTCACTGACGTTATCTTTTGAACTCCTAAATCTTCTCTTTATCTTTTTTATTTTTTTTTTTCCTATTTTCATAATTTAATCTTAACTTAAATTTTTATTGTTATCTTATTTTTTGTAATTTCTTATTTCACCACACTTTCATGGTTTTATTAATTTTTTATTTTTTTTTTTTTTTTTTTTTTTTAATTTTTTAGTTTTTTAATTTAGCTTTAAGTATAATGTAATGATTAATTTTCAAATGGTTAAACGATACATTGTAAAATAACTTGTGTATAACAAAAAGATTGACTCTTAAATGCACAAAGAATGAATGGTTAAATAAATAAATAAATAAATAAATAAAGCCAACTGGGTATCTCCTGATGGAGCCGCTCGCAACAAGATAGACCACGTGTTGATAGACCACCGCCAAAAGCCGAACCTGATGACGGTATGAACGTACCGAGGTGCCAACTTCCGACCGAGGATTGCATCATGAAGAAAGACAGCATCCGCGAATCAGATTCGTGGTAACACGGCTGCCCTTCGCAACGAAGAGACCAGAAACAATTACGGTCAAGCGATAGGACTCGCCCTTAATACAGGGAGAGTAAGTCCTGGGGCTGAGATGCCCGGCGTTAAAGAGAAATGGACACGCTTTAAAAACACTGTCATTAGTACAGCTGACGAAACGACTGGTTCGATGACGAATGTAAGCTAACGACTGAACGTAAGAATGTTGCATACCGAGCAATACAACAGCTCATAAAGAGCTCAGGAGATATAAAAAAACAGTTCACTGACGAAAGAAAGCAGCCTGTGAGAAGAATCTTGTCCATGAACTAGAACCGTACAGAGAGCGAGGACCGCACCAGGCGCAGAAGTTCTACCAAATTGTCCGCGGTATGACGCAATAAATAATAAAGGACAAAGAGGGTACTCTGATCGCCGATCTCAAAGGCCTCTTAGAGCGATGGGAAGAACACTTTTATGAGTTGCTTAATGGCCAGCTAACTGAGGAATAATAGGCTCCACCAATTACCGAAGACTACACTATGCTGCCGCCACCAAGCATAGACGAAATTAGCAGAGCGATACGATATACGCTTAGGCCATCATTGGTCCATAGCAGTGTGGCTTCATCCCAGGCAAATAAAAAACTGACCAGATTTACACCCTTAGGCAAGTGATGGAAAAATGTCTAGAGTTTTAAAACTCACTACATCATCTTTTTATAGACTTTATAGCCGCCTATGATAGTATAGCCAGAGTAGAACCTTATAAACCCATGAGAGAATTCGGCATCCCAAACAAACTGACAAGACTGTGTAGGTTGACCATGACCAAATGTTATAAGCCGGGTAAAAATATCCGGATCACTATCAAGCTCAGTCAACATCTATAACGGGCTCCGTTTAAGGGGATGGACTGGCCTACATCCTCTTTAACCTGGCGTTGGAGAAAGTGATCCGGGACGCTGACGTAACGGCGAGAGAAACAATCCTCTATATTTCCATTCAGATACTGGCTTACGCAGACGATATTGACATCGTTGGTAGAAACCGAAGAGCTGTACAGGAAACTTTCATCAAGATCGAGCAGGCGGCACGAAATCTGGGGCTGCACATAAATGAGAGCAAAACAAAGTACATGGTGGCCACGTCAGCGAGTAGAAAATCCAACATTGTCCCTCAATTCAAATAGTGGAAATAGTGGTAGCAGACGATAAACCATGGAACCAGAAATACGCGCACTGCTGCTTAAAGCCAACAAAGCCTACTTTAGTCTGTCAAGACTCTTCAAATCCAGGAATTAAACCATAACTTCCAAGCTGCTGGTATATAAGACAATGGTCATACCAGTACTTACATATGGATCCGAGACTTGGCTTAGCAAAAAGCATTCTGACATCTTAGCCGCGTTCGAGAGAAAAGTCTTACGGAGAACTGTTGGCCCCGTATGTGAGGAAGGATGATTCCGGAGACTTTATAATGATGTGGTCTACGTGTGTTACCGCGATGTTGAAATCGTGAAGAAAATTAAGCTCGGTAGGCTCCGGTGGGCAGGACACCTAGCTCGTATGAACAAACAGGATCCTACTCGGAAAGTCCTTTGCGGTAGGATTTATGGAACACGACGGCGACGCCGGCAAAACCTACGCTAGAAGGATGGCGTAGACCAGGACGCCCAGAGTTTAGGGATGCCAAACTGGATGACATCGGCTCAAAATCGGGACCGGTGGAGATAATTTTGCGGGAGTCCAGGACCGGACGCCGGTTGTAGAGCCAAATATGATGACATCTATGTGCTTCCGTAGACTTGTAATCTTATATTACATAAAGACCGAGGAAAGTAGAGATTATCGTGCGAGTTAGAAGCTTGAAGCAATCTAACGAGCACGATCAGCACTTTTCTGCGAGTAATGTACCCTATTTTTCAAACGACCAAAACCGGTTATGCGCAATGCAAAATTACTCTGGGAATGTATGTTCGCTGTGACTGCAGTAAAGAACAAAAATGTTAGCTCACTAGTGTGTATAACGGCTCCTTCCGAAGCTGGGTTATAGTGTATGAAACAGTCACTTTCGTCTAGGGGCGTGTGAAGACATAATAAGAGACTAACGTTTGTCAAAATATGAGCAGGCTGTCATCAGCCGTTTGGTTCAGATACAGCAGCGTGAATTAAGAAATACTTTATATATTTCTCCTTTCCGCTCATGCTAGTTAGGTCCCCTACCTACAGGAGCCTACCGGGGGTGATTCTCTTCAGGATGTATATCTGGTCATTTTAGAATTTGTACTTCCTCACATACGTAGCCAACCATTCTTCGTTAGACTTTCCTTTCGTACGCCGCTGAAAAGTAAACGTGCATCTTGCTATGACCTCCATGTACTTTGTTTTGCTTCCATTTATATGCAGTTCAAGATTTTGTGCCGCCTGCTCGATCTGACCGAGTGATTCTTACATAGCTATTGGGTTTCTACCAATGATATCAATATTGTCTGCATACTCTATTATCTGCATGATTGTGTTTAAATTTGTCCCACATGTGAAAGGTACATAGTTGTTCATTTATTTCTTTAAAACCGCGTTAAGCGTGGGTTTTATTTTGTGGAGACTTAAAATTCCTTTCCGAACACAATGCCTTATAATATATGTCACATTGTAATTATTGTAAGACATAAATGCCCGACCATTGCATCTCCTTGATTGCTGTTATATCAGCTTTATATTTAAAATATCTGAAATTCTTTATCGCCTAATAACAAAATTGGTAACTTTTCATTACTAATACCTACATACAAAAATGCTCAGTAGTGTTACATGAAAATGATACGAATACTTTAACAACCGAACATTAGCTCACACATAAAGAGCATTTTCTGAACTAAACACATGGAATATGAAGCAGCGTACTTTTCATTACTTTCACACCCATCCATCAAGCTTTCAACATCATCCTATCACCACATAGCCATTCAATATTTTAGGTTTCTTGACTGCTGCACGAGAAATACTGTCCGCACGTAACCTAGTCATCCCCCAACTGAGTTTCTTGTGTGATGTGAATCCCCATTTAGAGTATAGGCTCCGCACTTCCTCGCAGACACATCGTAGTTTGTATTTAGCCCAATTTGTCTGTTTACCAACCAACCATCCAGCTGAACCATAAAACTAATTTCGCTTGGCAAAGAATTACATATTACATTTGCAGAGGCAATTTGCAATTTATTAAGTAAAGCGTGCTCGGCTGCTAGTACCTAATGGGAAGCTGGAAGCAATGAAACTAAAATAAGTAAGAAGCAATTGGCCGATGCGACGCAGGCGCAGCTGATGTTATAAACTAGAGACTGAACTATAGTAAGGAGTAGCGCTTTTTGACGGCGCGACGCTACGACTGCTGTGTGTGTACCGCTTGGTAGTAACTTCTTGCGGGGGACGATTGCTTAAACCAAGTTTTATTAGTTAGCATTGGGATAAAAATGTTTGCTTGTTTTTGATTGCCGCTAACCAACAGTCCCACACAATGAGTGCAAAGTACTTTTTCGCAATATGCACAAAAAGTTAACTGCACTATGTGAGATTCGCACATTGTGATGGCAAAAAAGTGCACCCTCATCTTATGTCGCATCGTTAGTCGGGTCGCACAGTTTTATCACCTTTGCTCTGGTAACATAGCACACCTGATGTTGTGGCACTGTGATTATGCGATATGTTGCAATGTTACTGGTGCTTGTTGTAGAGATGCTCTTCATTTTATCGCTATGCACAGCAACATTACACTAAAGAACTAACAAAACGACGAGCAAAAAGCATGAACTTCTTGGCAATCTTTGTGCAGACATCTTTGCATATACGAGTATCAGAAACAAAAATACAATCAAATGAGTACGTGAGCTCGTAGAGAGTGGTTTTATTTGTTCACTTTATTGTTTGTCCACAGAATAAATTACCATCAGTTGCAACTAATAAAACAGCTTGCCGTTTATCTAGGCAGAATATTAGACAATTGCAGCTTAAGTCGGGCTATACTTTAACTGCGATAATAGTAAAAAAAACTGGTTTCTTTGCAATCCAAATTATGGCTTGTATTCGTATAGCTGGCACTATATAGACTTAGAGTAACTAAAATATGAAGCCTACGTCTTTGACTAAACATTTTCTTGATATCTTCTTCATTATCCTCTATTGAACGATTCGGTCGTTCAGAAACTTTTTGGCGGCTATTTTAAAGGACTGTAGATTAAAAGATTTTTTTTGTAAGACAAAACCCTAGCCCAATTGGCTGATACTGCGACATAAGATCTATTGCATCGTAGGGTGTAATTAATCTAAGAGACCACCTACATTCGTAATGAAGGATAGTATGTCCTTAGTGGCATAATTACGCAGATCTGCCGACGAACATAATGCCTTGTGGAAAATATGTCTCCTTAACCACCTTCTAGTTGCAGCTTGATAGCGCATCTAGCGGGCGTCTTCCTAATGAAGATTAGCAGAGGCGAAAGCCCTACTACAGCTTCTACTGCAGTCGAAGGGCAGGTGTGCATGACACCCGTTATACCTAGGCAGGTAGGTTATTCTTTGTAGATTCTGGAGCTTAATTACTGTTGTCCGATCAAGAATTGTCGGCCACCATATGATGACCGTGTACGTGATAGTTGGTCTAACCATCATAGTATACATCCAATGTATCATTTTAGGATTAAGATCCCAAGTTCTGCCGTACAGGCGCCTACAGGCCCACAGGGCCCTAGTGGCACGTTCAATGGAGGACTTGATATGAGAATTCCAGTTTAGTCGTTTATCAAGGATGACTCAGAGATATTTAACCTCACTGGAATACTCTACTGTAGTAATATGGTTATTGTTATTGAGTTACACCTAGATTTTCAATGCTTCTCTCCCAATAATGAGTTATGCACGCCATCTGTTCACTGAAGAGTAATTTTTATGAAGTACAAACTGCACATCGGATAAAAGAGCATTCGAATCCGGATAGCTTAATGGTTTGAAATTAATTGTAGATTACATTGCCTACGATGGACTCCACAATATAGAAATAGGGCGGTAGTAAGTAAGTGCAGACTTATCACCATTTTTCGAAACTAGTTGAATATTCGTATTTTTCCGGCGTGGCCGGAATTATATTTTAGACTTAACTGAGCATTCGGGATAATTTGTGGACTTTGGTTATGGTGTTTGATTCATTGCAATCTTAAGTTACAACCTGGTCTTTTTGAACTTTTTATAGTCCTTGCTTTTTAAAGGATGTCATTCTATCCATATGTACAGGAAAGATGCTTATATCTGAATATATCCTGATTGCAAAGCATTGAACGCCGATCGCTATTATGCACCCATCACATCTTTTATTTCAGTCGTTGAATTGCGTAACTAACTCAAAAATTTCTCAATAAGAAATTTGTAGCAGCAACCACCTGTACTGTAGCTATCTGTATTTTTTTTTTTGCAACTTAAACAAAGTGAGCAGTAAAAAAAATCTCTGGTTAGTACATACTCATACATTTTATTGTGAATGCTTTACATATCATTACATAACAATGTACAAAAGTTTATGTTATTGTGTGACCCAATTAAGTGAGAAATAACGATTCAAATGTTTTTGATTCAGTTAATAGATGAAAGTGCTGTAGTGTGTCTTCTTAACCTTGTCAACTTCGTTGAGCAGCAGGTAGACAGTGTAGGTAAAATATTAACAAAATTATTGAGACAATTTCTTTTATGCACAAAATAATTGATTGAATATTGAATATCGTCGGGTGATCATCTTTGCAATCTCTTATCAACTATTTTACTTTCCACTTACACAGCAACGTACTACTTGTAATGAAATTCAAAACTTTCCACATTTCTTTGAAGAGGATAAAAAGCGGAGATTCAATAACAAGTGAAGCGAATCAAAAAAAAAATGCTTAGGCTTTTGTACTTTGCCTTTCGAGGCCAACTATGCGAGCACTGCTGGATCCGCTGCTTATAATATATACCATGGAAATTGAAATAGTTTTATCGTTTCCAAAGCTTTCCTTGCGCGTGACATTCAGCAGAAATCTTAAGTTTCTTCCAGTTTACACTAAATCTATGCATGCAGTCAGTCATCCACACACCAAACTTAACACGTCCTAGTTTTTATCTCACTTAACTAACAAAGATGAGTGTTCGAGAAGAAATGTGCAGCTTGTAGGATATTCTGAATGGGGGATTTCATTTTGACAAGTAATGTAAGCACAATTTTAGAGTGAAATTTATATGAATTCAGGTTAAAGCTATTTTGATAGTACGAGTGGGGAATTTTTTTAAAAACTTTTATTTAACTTGACTTGACCCCATTTTTGTCTGTATTTTTGACTACTTTGAGGTCATTTTTATCCACCTTCCATACGACCCAGAGAGTTGACATTTTGTGAGTGTCGAAGTCAAAAATAGCATTTTTATATTCCACGTATGATGCGTGTCACCTTTGATTGTGGCGCGTGTGATCGTTAGTATTCGCGCCATTTTATCGTTTTTTAGGTCTTTTTTACCACCTTTCGCACAACCATTTTGATATCCTGCGTTTGACGTGTGTCGCGATTCGCGTGTGGCGCGTCCGAAGCTTGGAAAATAGAAAATACTTAAAAATAGCCCAGACCTCAAAAAGTGATATTTTGGCGATTATTACCAAATAGTTAACGACTGTGTGGCATGTTTCTATGTAAACATAAAAGTTTGTACCCGAAAAACGAAGTTTTTTTTACATTTACTTGTTTTCTGTGAAAAAATAAAATTTTTCTTATTTTTTTGGGAAATTTTCTATTTCTTAAATTCTGTCTGGTAGAAGCCGAGATATACGAGTTCCTACCAAAAGATGGAACATTAAAATTATGCGTTTTTTCATCCCAATGGCGATTCATTTTTAAACGCCCAAATGCACTAGTTTTTCCAGGTTTTCCTTTCCAAACAACAATAACGGCAGATTTTGTTCACAAAAGCATTTTGTTCGAGAAATAACTGCGGCATATTTTACACAGATATCTCTTTTGGGAGAATTGTCATCACTTGTCGGTATATAACCGGGCTACGATCCTAGAATCCTCTAAAAGATCTCGCCACTGGTTCAAATTACGAGCCAATGTTAACCAGCTAAGCATCCCTTAACTCTGGGCATCCTGCACCAATCTTCAAGGCTTGAGGCTTGTCCTGCCTCGATGTGATGACCAATAAATCCTTCCAAAAAAACTTTCCGAACAGGATCCTAATCGCTAACGCAAGATAGGTGTTCTGACAACTGGAGCCTACCGAGATTGCTTATCTTCATGTCGACATCGCGGTAACGCTCGTAGATCTCATCAATTTAAAGTGGTAGGAGCCGTTGTAAGACTTTTCTATCGAATGCGAATAAGAGGTCAGAACGCCTCTTGCAAGTCTCGGATCAATATGTGAGTACTGGTATGACCATTGCCTTATATACCAGCAGCTTGGATGTTATGGTTAAATTCCTGGGTTTTAAGAGTATTAACAGACTTAAATAGGCTCCGTTGACTTTAAACAACTGGTGGCGTTGCTGTTACAATTAAGATAATACCCTAATTGATGATCCAATGTTGGATCTTCTGCACGCAGACATGACTACCATGTACTATATTTTGCTCTCATTTATTTGCTGCTTCAGATTCCGGACCGCCTGCTAGATGTAGAAAACATTTTTCAGTATTTTTTTTTTCTAATCTCAACACACTAGATCTGCAAACAATTGAAATTCGATGTTCCCCAATTATCTGGACATGTTTGTACTTTTAATTGAAAAACCGTGCATTCCCAATAAACATTTCGTTATCAATAAAATTAAACAACACAATTTTTTTTTCATCCCTAACTATTTAATTTGTCGAAGAATTTTCCATTCGCTCTGCAAACTAATAGATAGTATTTAAAAGATCGCAATGCCATTCCAGTTGTCATTCAAAGGCAATAATCGTGACAACAGCATTCAATATGAAAATCGGTATAGTCAACTAATTTACAAAAAATTTAAAGTCATTTTTATTATAAATTTTTTCTATTCAATAATTCCTCCCAACAGCACTTTGTTTTATTATACCTGCTGCTTTGGCCATTGCAATGGTTGCCTCTGAAGCTGGTCGTTCTGCATGTTTGGACTCATCCGAGGTGGACCAAACATTTCCACATCATTTCGATCCAACTAAATACTGGCACTGTGAAACATTCGGACAACCCGCTGTGGAACATCAATGCGAGCATGAACACGCTTACATGCATTTCCTTAAAAGATGCATTCCATGGCAATACTGGCAGTGGAAAGAGCCACAAAATCCACCAACTTTGGCTTAGAATTTGTGATTTAAGATATTTTTGATTACAAATGAACATGTATTACAATAAACTTTAATGACGCTATTCTTTTGCTTTTATTTACTTAAATTTATTTCAATTCCAGTTCAAAGGTTTCTTTTGGAATCCTGCGAATACTGTTAGCTAATTAAATTTCTGTGTAATACCAATTGATTTCATGTAATTGAATTAGAAAATTTGGCATTAATTTCCAAAGATTTGAATTGTAATGTTTTAAGGTATATACATGACATATATATATTAACGAGTATATACAAGTAGGATATTGTTTCAACGAATCCTCACAAATTCTACTTACGAATAAATTAAAGCATAGAGTATACAAGTAATGGACGAGTAGACAGAAGGAGTATCAAAGACAATCTGACAAAATTGTATTCTTATCTAGAATATTATATGAACATATTCTTGTACATATGTAAGTATGGTGGTAGCATTTGCGAACCAAAATCTGGATATCCGGCATGTAACCATGCACACGATTGTTTAAAAATATTATGATTTGTTTAATTCTGAAAACTTGGAATAAAATTCAGCTGCTCTTTGTACTCTCATATGAAGCCAACTGTTCTGCTTAGCAAAGAGTGGTCCAAGCTCTTAGCCATGTTTTGGATAAAATCTGCATGGAAAATTGTTACGCTCAGTATGTGCAGAAGAATGAATTTACACTCTATAGTCTAGGAATTCGAGGCTTCACCAATTACCGAAGACTAGTTTACTAACACAACCAGGTACAGAAGAAGTCAGCAGGGAGATAAATCGGCTCAAGCTGGCATTACCATTGCGGAAGCTTTTCCATCTATCCTATACTTCTGGATACTTCCCGAGAAGTTGGAAAAAAGCCTTTGTCCAGGCGAGCCGTCGTCTCATTCTTCGTACCGACATATAGCAATTACATCCATTCTTTCCAAGGCAATGGAAATGCTGATCAATTATCAGCTCCTGAAATATCTTGAAACTAACGAAATCCTTAGTGACTGGCAGTAAGGATTTCGTGGGCAACGTTCTACTAGTGATTTTATGGCATTTCTCACCGATTGGTGGAACCGATCCTTGCATCAATTTGGTTAAAGCAAAGCTGTAGCACTCAATATTTTCAAGGCATTTGGCAGAGTTTGACATTAAGCTTTTGTCCTTTTGTTTTTTTTACGGTTTCTAGTCTGAAATACATCACATAAATCTAAGTGTGCCACAGGGGTTTGTTTTGTCCCAGACACTCTTGCTAATTTTTATTAATGATCTCTTGTCCATTACTTCTAATCCATTTGATTTTTTCGCTAACGACAGTGCTATCAGCATCAGCGTCCCCCTCATGTGGAACTCAATCAACTACGTATGTAAAGCAAGTTTAATTCTGACCTTGACAGCATAATAAAATAGGGAAAATTCCATCGCAGCTAAAAATGCTGCGAAATGTTTAGGGTTTCTAACCCTGTGCAAGAAATATATTTCACTCCCTCTGATCTGGCTGCTATTTTCAATGCGTTTTTTCGCCACAGACTTGAGTACAATTTGGTAAATTGCGCCTTAGACCACCTCGCATTTGTTAGATAAATCACAAAAGCGAGTGATATCGGTGATAAAAACTCTGCGAAGTTAATCGATTCGCTTAAACACCGTAGGAACGTTTCCTGCTTGGCACTGTTTTATCGCTTCTTCCAACAGCATTGCTCAAGAGAAATATCCAGTTGCATGCCACCTCTCCATGATTTAAACCGTAATACTCTTGGCGCTCTAGTTTCGCCAAGCTTTGTTTTACCTCATCACTACAATCTGCAGGCATTCAAAGCACAAACTCACAGACATCTGCTCCTTTCCTCTTCCTTAACTTTAACGCCGACGCTGTCCTAAGCCTAGTATTATAAGGATGCAAGTCCTTGTTCGCGTGCCTAAATTATATAAAACAAAATCATTGGTTCCTCAAGTAAGATAGTCGAGCGCAAACTTGAAGTAGAACAATCATTTGACAATCTTGTATTAATTGTAGCAGCCGATAACTGCATTAAGCCAAAAATAAGTGTACGTTTGTTTAAAGCCAGTCTACCAAGACTCTTTAAATCCAGGAATTAAATCCAAGCTGCTTGTGTAAGACAATGCTCATATCAGTCTGAGACTTGAGTGCTTAGCAAAAAATATTCTGACTCTCTTAGGAGCGTCTGAGTGGAAAGTCTTTGGAAGAACAATGCCGATGTACACTGCTTTTATACAGTTTCGATTACACTTCTGACTATTCCATTCAACAAACCCTTTTTTTGGGTTAAGATTTCGAAGAAGCATGATAAGTGCATCATTTTTCTACCACCTAACCATTTCACCATTTTTCATCGAAGCACCAAACGAACGGTATGCATATGAACCAAATCCAACTATAAACACAATTTTCGTAACTATCTCGACTCCAGCGCCACCCTACGGGTCGAAAAATGGGAGCAACAACCGATCGTATGATGTGAATATAGCTTCGATACGTCTTGTGGTTTAGGTTGGATGAGGCGACATTAAAGAGTTATATCCATACGGACAAACAGACAACAGTGACATAACGCACCGGTCGAAGTATCGTAAATATCGCCGCCGTAAATGCTTCAGTTTAAAATGAGCCAAATAAGTCGATTCCACGCCATTCACAGGAATTAGGAATCTCTCAGTTCGCACTGTGGTAAATTTTGCATAAAGATCTTGGTCTACATCCTTACAAGATCAAATTACCTCAAGAACTAAAGCTTGATTATTTGAAGCGTCGAAACTTCTACGGTTGTGCTCTGCAAAAGTTTGAAGGAAATCCTGAATTTCATCGAAAAATCATCTTCAGCGATTAAGTTCATTTTTGGCTGTATGGCTTTGTCAATAAGCAAAATATATGTTATAGGACAGCATCAAACCCACATGTGCTTAAAGAGACTCCATTTCATCCACAAAAATGAAATGATCGCCATGTTACGGTCAATAGAGTGTCGTGCCATGTTGGAAGATTATTTTTAATCAGAATTCGATGGAATTAATATCAGTGATATGTGGTTCCAACAAGAGAGTGCCACATGCCACATAGCTGGTCAAACAATCGATCAATTGAGAGGAAGTATGGTAATTGTGTATTCTCGAGAAATGGTCTGGTCGAATGGCCATTTTTGATCAGAATTGGATAGAATTAATATCAGTGAAATGTGGTTCCAACAAGAAAGTGTCACATGCCACATAGCTGGTCAAACAATTGATCAATTGAGGGGAAGTATGGTAATCGTGTATTTTCGAGAATGGCCAGCACGGTCATGCGGTTTAACGCCGGTTGATTTATTTTTATGGGGCTATGTTAAGTTATTGCCTTGTGCCAACAAACCAACAAAGTTTGAGGAGTTCAGGAACAATGTCGAACACGAAATTGCCAATGTTTCGGCCGCTATGTATCGAAGAGTTGGGAAAAAACGATCGCTGCAAACGTGCTCGTGGTGATTTTATGAACGAGATCGAATTCCGTTCTATTACTTTTTTTATGTGCTTTATTTAATTACCTAAATATTTTTATGTCTACCGCTAGATAGTATCATACTATACAAAAAGTATACTCTTTAAGTCGTGGTGCAATTAATTGTTTTTATTTTTAAATCAGATGAAAGCAATAACACGAAAAGAACATCTGGTATGTGTCTTTAATGTTCAGTGTTAAACGAAGCCGCGTGTTTTTCAGAACCTGTGATAAGAATGACTGAATTTCAGATATTTTTTTGCTCACAAAATTTCGTGTTTACTTGTGCGCAAAATTGCATTTAGTTAATGGAATTGATATGTTAAAAATATTAAACAATTTTATTTCGGAAACTATTCGAAGAAAGCATGTACGTTATTTGAAATGGACCCGACTATAAATAAAATGAAATTGTATTCTTCTATTACAGTAGTTTGGGACACCTGAAGCACAATGAAATCTGGTAAGTTGCTTGCAAAAAGAAGATTCTTCATCGGTCTGTCTGTTGTTTTTCTTTTTAAATAAGTCATTGATTACATTGCACAGCGGTACTTCTTCTTGTAGTGGCATTTGCCGCTGCAACTATTGCCTCCGGAGCGGTTTTCAATGGCGCCGACATGTACGCAGAGCCGAATTGTGAAAATGTAAACGACCATCATCGTTTGTACAGAGATATTTTAGATCCAACTTTCTACTGGGTATGTCCCAAGGAACAGGATAAAGCCGAACATATTCAATGTCCTGATAATATGGCATTCATGGAACAACAACAGTCTTGTGTTGTCTGGGATGAATGGAAGTGGATTGAACCATACACCAAATAAATACGGAACTGATGATTATGATGATGATGATGATGATGAAAATTGTGATAATGGAAATTATGCGTATCAATAAATCAATTGAATCAAGAATATTGTTGTTTTTGTGCATTTCTTTGGGACTTATTAAAAATTAACAGTTCGATTACTGATGTCAAGTTAAACAGAAATCTGCAAAAGCAGCGAATTAAAATATTTACACTTTACATTTAAAAATGTAAAGGAGTTGCCTCACTTCACTCTGTGTCAAGGTATTCCGTTTTCATTCCCACGGGCATTACAAACATTTTTCAATTACAATAAATCAATAAATTGAGTAATAATATCCAGTAGTGGGACAACAGAGTGGGTCACGTACGGCCATCGGATGCGTCACTGATGGTGCTTTATTCTCTCTCTCTCTTATTTTACGTGAAATGCTTAAGTCCATCAGCGTCACCGACCATTATCATCAACAACAACAACTACCGAACTAATGGCAGGCTACGCACTGATGTTCAAGAGCCACTACGTAACCAGATACTTATAATCTATAATCGACTATACAATACCCGTACATTCTTCCGCACTATGAGAGTCTGCTTTACTTGCTAGTTCCATATTTTCAACTAGCAACTGCTTAGCATATAAATGTAAACACACCGAGCTTACACACTGAACAGACAATAACACACGATTAGATAACTACACACGCTCTGAAGGGGTTTGCGGTGTTAAAATTGGCTGTTGGTCTTGTCTGTTGACAGCTAGACAGATTGATGACCGATAAACACTGAACGAGTAGCAAGGTAGCTAGCTCTGTGCTCGTTCCACATAGTTTCACACGCCATGATACTTAGTAGTTGTCGTTAAATTGATTGAAAAGTGACGGAATTTTGTCTGCAGTTCCGAGCTGGAATGTTATTTGTATTTAGAACGTTCAAACAATATGACCGTGTGGCCTAATGGATAAGGCGTCGGACTTCGAATCCGAAGATTGCAGGTTCGAGTCCTGTCACGGTCGAATTGACATGATTGTCTATTTTTTTTGAACTCTTGAAGAAGGTTTAAGCGTCGAATGGTAATCTTGATAGACCATACAATTTGCAAGGACGGTGTCATGATTGAATAATCCGAGAGGAGAGTATTCTTTAGAGTTCTTGTTTCAATTTTGAAAGTTGCTAGCAGAAGGTTTTCAGAATTTTAATATCTCAAATCTCCACAACCACTACTCGTATGTTATGGTAAGTGAACGTGATTTTTGTTGGATTCTCCTACCCGCTTTTGAAATGGGCTGTTTTACCATAAGAAATCAACACGATGGGTGGTCAATGATTACCGTTTGTCCTTTTTGTGTTAGACGCTGTTAGATGGCGCTGCGATAGCATATGAAAATTTATGGGGAAAAATGGTGAAATTATGAATGGTTAAATTGTAAAATAGTATATTACATAACGAGCGAGGAAAGTGGACGTTATCGTGCGAGTTAGAAGCTTGATGCACGAGGCAGTAGCCGAGAAGATAAGCACTTTTCAGCGAGTAATATATGCTCATGCGCAATGCAAAACTGTGGGAATGTGTGTTCGATGAGACTGCAGTAAATAATAAAAGTATTTTCTATGTTAACACACTAGTGTGGGATAATGCCTACTTTCGAGGGTAGGTTATAGCGTAGAAAACAGTTACTTTCGTCTATGGTCGTGTGAAAAAATATTCCATAATTTCTGGCCATCGGCGATAGATTTTTAATGGTGATGGTGATAAGAGCGAGAAAAACAAATTTCTGAGAGGAGAATTTTCATTTTAAAAGCTTAATTGTGATTTCAGTATTGAGTTCGAAATGTGTAAATGGAAAGCGCTGTTGAATTGAATGTCTTTTCGATGTCTTCTACTCAGCTGATATTCAAGACACAGGTGCATAGACATATCCTCCTCCTCCTACTTCATAATTCCTTAATTCTATAACGCCCATGGAGGAATTTCAAATTCTTGGCGAATCCGAAGGGCGAAGCTCATAATCAAAGGACAAGAAAAGTTTTTCAGCGTGCGTGTCTACATTTGTCAGTTTGTACGTTTACCAGTTTGTTAACTCGTATAACTCGGTTTATACCTATCAGAATTTGATGGAACTTGTTTTAAAATAATTGGTTAGCGCTCGGCTTGCGATGGTGTAGTTTTTAATTTGATTTTTTTTTATTCATAGGTGTAGTAGATGAGAAACTGAGAAAAATACTCAATCTACGAATTGCTATCGATTTTTTTAAGTCTAAAGTTATGCAATGTTTAATGTGGTTTTTTCAGTCCATTTCAGAATCGAAACGAAAGAGCTACATTTAACTCTGCTTACTATTAGGCTTTTAAGATAATTCAGCTTTAGACTGAATTACAACTAATAATGGCGAGTTGAGAAACTCGATTTACTATTACATTACATTAGTTCGTGGGTGTGGCCGCTCATATAGCGAAATACATTTGTGCGGGTGTGTAGTCACTCGCATGGCAGAATACATTAGTTCGTGTGTGTATATATGTGGAAAGTTTTTGATTTTTTGAAAGTAACGATTTTAAGTACTACTCCCTAGTTAAAGTACTAGTTTTGGTAAATTTTTTCAAAGTCACATCTAACAACAGATTTAGTACTTCATTTTTAAGGGACCATAGACGGTAAAACAAGTTTGTCAATTTTCATTGACAATCATTTTCGTCAAACACGTCCAACCGTGTACTACAAAAGAACCTTAACATTTATTTTTGGGGAAACACGTGAATAAGTGTTCAGATCAGATCTACCTTGACCTTGATAACCGGTTTTAAAAAAAATAGTTTCGTGCCCCAAAGTTGAAGTGAAGAGGACATGAACATTTTTTCGGCGCGTGTGTTTCATTTTGACAGTTTGTTTGTCCACACGTATATCTCGGCCTCTACCAGTCAGAATTTAATGAGACTTGTTTTAAACCATTGTAACGCATTAAGCGTTAAAAAAAGTTAAACAACTCATTACCAAAGAGCAGATTCCTCCTCGACCGTCCTGCGCCATGTTTTCCTAGGGCGTCCAATCCTCTCCTAATTTCACTTTCGCACAATAATGGTGTTGAAAGAATACTTTACTTACAGTAATGAAACAATTTTCAATGATCGGCAATTTATTGAACACAGAAAGGATGAAAAACGAATTGTGTAAAGGTGTAAATAAAGACATTTTAATCAACTATGTTTTAGGTTATGATTTCATTGATAAAAAGCAATATTACAAAATTCTATAAAAAATGTCGCTGATGAATTGCTGTCATATTTTTTCGATGATTGCCGATGAAAACATAAATGGACTTTTAAGACTTGGGGTCTTCCACGGGAGATTTTGACTCTCTCGTAGTTTAAGGGTTCCAGCTCTAGTGAAATACGATACACATTTTAAAGGTAATAAGTAATGTCGGCTAATTTTAGTATTCTATTTTACTGATAATCGAGACAAAAAGTAAAATGTTGATATTTAAACCATATAACCTAAGTTAGTTATATTACAATATATACAACTAAGTTAGGTTATAGTATGTACATATTTAGTAAAAATTAAGATTATAGCTAGCGATTTTAATGTTACTGTGCGCACCTTGAACTTAATATGTAATTGCATTTTATCATTTATCGACGAATATTTATTGTCAATTTAAAAATAGATGATCTTGCGAGTTTAATTCAGAACATCAAACGTGAATATAAAATGAATCAAACATTTTCTTTCTAATGTTTACCGTCCACAAGGTGAGCTGCATTCTAAATATAAATTATTTATATTTTCAGTAATTAGTAACGATTGTCAGTAAATTTTTTTTTTTGAAAAATATAGGATAACGTTTCTCATAATTGCTACTTTGCAGATAAACTGCAACTATAAGATATGTAGATAAAGCTGTAATTATAGCACAAAAAAATTGGTGCCGCATATAGGATCTAAAATGCATCTTAAATTGTAATAAAATGCATATTACATGCATAAGTATAGCTTTTCAAGGTACATTGCGACGGCCCTCACGATGTTTCACAACAGAGAATGCTACTAGTTATATGTGATACGATTTTAGATCCAGTACAAAAAAAGTCGATCGATTCTGCGCTTCAAATCGTTTCTCCTTCCAAATCCTGATCGTTTAAAAGTTTTGTGTTAGGATTCTACTACACGCTTCTAAGCCCGGCTGAGAAAGTTTTTTTCACGATTGATCCTACCCAGCAGAAGGTCATATGTGGGATTTCCCAGTTCTGCTGCATGGTTGCATGAAAATCAACTCTGTGTATTCTTTTAATTATATTAGGTATATAGGTTCTTGATATGGTAAAAGCTTTTTCCTTAATTACGATTATGGCATAAGCGAATCCACTACTGTTTTTTTCCTAAAGCCGTAGTCTAAACTGACGATTTTTTTGGCTTTTTCTCATTGCTTTCTTTGATACTATGCCTCGCGTCCACAGAAGGATTACATCTAGGATATGACTTAATAAACCCAGTTGTTTTACATGTTTTAAGTTATAAAGTGCATGTGTTGATTACTGAAATGTTTTATAGTTTACGATAATTTCAAATAATGAAATTTGTGTCATCGCAACGTATTTTCCTTTGGAATACAAATAAATGTAAATTTATTAAATACAAGCTAATACGAGTATATTAAAGCTAAATAAATTTCAATTAAAAAAAAACAACCCATAAAAATTAAAATTGTTCATCTAAATTCTCTAATCGCAGAAATTGATATGGGAGCCCCTCGATCCTGGGCCATTTAGGAGAAAATCATCGAAACAGACATTTGAAAATTAAAAATGCTCAGATCATTTTATTCTGAGCACTTAGAGCACGCTCATACTCTGAGCAAATAAGAAACACGAGCATTTATCTTGAGAACTCTTTGACTGCTCTGAACTAATTTATGAAAACGCGAAATGACAGAATATTGCGAAAACTTGTTGTTCTATCTGTAAGTTGATATCGACAACAAAAAAACGACATCAATAAAAATAAAATTCAGTAAATAAAAATGTAAGTTGAATTAAGCATAAAACATGTATGTCTCGTTTCATTTGCTCGGTTCATTTGTGCGTGAGCTAAGATTTCTCTCTCTCTCTCTCTACCACCAAAACCATGCAGCGCAGCCGACTGCGCAGCACACACCGCACACAGTCCATAAAGGGCGACGAATATCTGATGCCAGTATAGATATTTAAAAAATGTATAAGGGCCTTGCGGCCGAACCCGGGACCCGATCACTACCAAATTTTCGAAAAAGTATTGTTTTTTGGGTATACACATGTGTGTAAAATTTGAAGAAAATCGGGTAAATTTTTTAAAATTTTTGTATGGGAGCCCCCCGACCCAGCAGCCCAAATTTCAATAAAATCGGGCTGTAGGAAGTGGGTTAAAAATTTATCGCAAGAATCCATGACAAATCCACAAACTCACAAGCCCACAAACCCACAAACACACGGGCAAGTGAAGTTAATATAGAGAATTTAAAAAATAAATAGATGGACTTGTCACTTATGGTTATAACACATCAATGCCAGTTTAAGGAGAGAAGATAACATCAATGTCAAGGTGCATGTGAAGCGGTGATGCCACGTGTTACTAACACAGAAAATCACATCCCTCTATTAGCAATGACCTTAAGATGCCTTCTCATTCCATCATTGAACTATTGTAGATCGCCGACTAAGTGCGATGTGACAAGGTGAAGAATTTTTATAATGCGCGATAAACATTTACACGTTAATGTACATTTACACATTAATGTACCATATCTTAAACTTGTTTCCAGATACATTGCGTGCGTCGCTTAAAATAATACTATAATTTACCTATAACACTTACAATCGATTTATATAAAGTGAATTTTTATTACAATTCGGGCAATTTATTGAACTACACTACTAAGCACGTCGTTTTCATAGCTTTGTGATATGAAGAAGAAGACCTCTACTATCACTTTTTTATATCAATGTTAACAGTCTATCATTAATATTAATTGAGCAGAGTTGAACATTTATGACAATTGAATATTTGTGGGCTTCTCCAATAGTTTGGATAATAATTAATTCATAAAGTTATGATATCATACTCCAAGATAATTAATATAAAAAATATGGTGTTTTATGTATTTCAGTCCTTTTAATGTAAATACCTCTTTTATTACAAAAAAAAAGCCAATTTTACTATAGTTTATATTGGGAAAGTTAAAAGAAAACTAACAAAAAGTAAGTAAAAAGTCAGTAAGATTTGAACTGTTAGCTGGACGGAAAAATAACTAATTATATTAATGGGGTTTGCATTTGGACGTCCATTTTTCCAATAGTGTCTCACGATATGCGTAATGTAAGCTTCAGTTTGTTTGTTACTTGCCACTTGTTACTTCTAGATAGCGTCTGCGATTGCATCAAACCGAGGCCTATAGAGCTATATATTGGGAAAATTAAAAGATTAAAACAATGATGCAATTGCACAAAAAATAAAGAAAAAATAAAAATAAAATACTGAAAAGACCAGTGCAGATTCGAATCCAGGACTCTAACACCAGCCAAGCTGGCTGGCTGTCTGGCTGGTGTCTTCGATTCTTCTTCTATTATAGCGCTTCAATTGGTGAACCACGGAAAACATATCGGCTACCTTTTTAAATTCTCTATATTAACTTCGCTTGCCCGTGGCTAGCTGGTTGACTGCCTGGCTGGCAAACAAATGTGATTGTGCATCACGCCCAAATTACGAGATGTATAGAAATCTATGTAGGATTTTTAATTTACCCAGCAGGTTAAGCCGGGGGGCTTTTTGTATATTTTTCGTGAGCTGAGTAACTCCAGAATCAGCTGGATCTGCTGCGTCGCTCTGCAAGCTTTATGGCTTCCGGCAAAATGGCTTTTTGATTCTTCCGACGGGAATGAATCTTTTGGCGGAACGAACTACAATGTCATAAATAGTTTTCTCACCTATAGCGTCAGTAGATCAGGCAACTGATGTAATTTGATATCGACAAATTCCGCGAAACCTTTCTAGTTGGCTTTGTTGTTATTTATGTAGGTTCACTGTTCGGATATGACAAAGTTGTCTGGTCTATCCACTGTGGTCGTAATTAGGATATGATCAAAGCTAAGCACTGGTGCTGCCCGTCATGATAGGAAGCTTAATAGCGAGGTGCTAACCATTGTAATATCAGACGAGCTAGAGCACATGGCAGTGATTTTTGTGAAGTTCAGTTGGGTGATGGGGTAGTGTGTTGGGGACATTGCGGTGTGTCAGTGTGGTGGGGGCAGCCGAGCAACGCTAGGTATTTTATGTATAACATTCGGGAGGCCAGGACCGGACCCCGGTTGTAGAGCCAAAGATGATGATGATGATGTATAACTTTATGGGCGCTACTAATGATAGCTCCAGACATTATTTGTCTGTGATTCGACGTCTATTTCAAAACTCATTTTACCATATGTTTACACAGGTTGCAGCTAAATGCGTGGAAAATATTTAAAGTTGTCATTCACGGGATGATTACGATTAACAATTTCTATAGGGAGAGTCTATTTGAACACATAACACATTAAGAAAAAAGAATAAATACCAGATATGAAAGAATCAACATTTTTGAAAACTTTGTAATCCATTATAACTTTGTAGAACGCCAAAATTTGAAAAATTTTATATTTGGGTTTTTGCTTCAATTGATTGTTAATAAAAGTTACATGCCTATATAAAAAGTAGTAGAAGAGCGGACAAACCTTTCTTGAACGTATTATTCATAAAATTTTATTTCAATAGGGGGTTTTCTAAAGGGTTCCAAGTAAATAATAAACGTACTCGGCCAATATTGAGCAATTGGTTGGTCGTATAACGAAACCAACTTTCCAACTTTTCAGTGCCTAACTTTTTTACCTTGAACGTTTACATCACTTATCGCTCTCCATCATATGCGGCAAATCGTCAATCAGAAAATCGATTGCAACATTAATAATCAATAATTGCATTTAAAAGTATTAATTGCACACTAACATCAAAAATTCAAAAATACAAAATCGATACCAACTGTCGATGCCATTCACTTCTCAACTAAACGCTCTGAGGTCTCGAAGTTAAACGCCGCACAGCATCACCAACGACACGGCTATTGATGATGCTAACATCCCACATGGCAAATGTCAAAATACAAATTCACCCGCCGATGATTGCTGTGGCGGCCGGCGGAGCAGTAGTTGCGATTGCACAAACCGACACTTATTTCGAAGCAAACGGTTGATACACAAAGTGCGCTGATGAGCTTCGCTTCTTGCATACAGTAAACAATGTGATCTTGTCAATAATTATTAAGTAGTAATGTGTTATTGTTATAATTTTTATTATTTTACATTTTCAATTTATATTTTGGCTGTCTGTTGGTGGTCTTTGGTTTTTTTTTGTTTTGTTGTCGTCCTCAATGAAATTTTTTTCTATGTTATACTCGTAAGATTTGGAGTGTGGACATCTTGACATTGCTCATCGTTGAAGTGAGTATTTTCTATTATTAGGATTTTTGGCTCTTGTGCAATAAATTAATTCATAACTGTTAGTGTCATCTCAGACGAAATTATTTTTTTCAAAAAGGCCTTATAGCCGTTATGATAAATTTCAATGGAAAATAAATATTAAGTTTCTATTTACATAAACATGAACACGGATAGCGTTTGTAGGTTAATTATAGTGCTTTCAGTGATTCCCATCACATCATAACTTGACTTTAACTTGACAAGGATATACTTATGCCAAAGTGAGTGGCATTCTTAAAAAATTGCACAGCCTTAATAAACGGATGCGTTCGTAGAATATTAATTGAGTAAAACTAATTGTTTCACTCTCTCTCTCAAACATTACAACAAACAAAATAGGTGCAATTAGGTTGCAATTTGAGAAAACCTTCTTCATTACTATTTTAAGCAAATACCTAGATTGGGTTAGGTTCGATTGTGATACCGACCTACTTAGACCACTAATGGTCCACTGGGATACTACATGGATCGAAAAGATTTATCACCCTACTCGTTGAACCAGTTGGAGGTTCGAATTAAGGGTAGAAGACTTATAATGTCACTATTTGACAAATCATTTAGGTCATTGTAAAAGAAGGCTCCCAGATGGAGCATGCAGCTTCTGCAGAAGTCATTGGAATATACACCAAGCCTTGCTGCATGATTTCCTAAGGGAGAGTGCGCAGTAGTGACAACTGTTATAAGACCAATGTGCACTCTGTTTAGAGAGATCAAACACTTGGAGCTTTTCAGATCCAGCCTAGTTCAGATCTGTTTTGTCGCTACGTACGTTGAGTTTGGGTAGCGATCAGTATGTATATGGAGGTATTTTCAGGTAGTTCTGTAGTTCAATTTTCTATAATGTAAACAAGAGATTTGGGCCCTTATTATTCATAGAACAGCGTGGGTGTTAGGAAATTATGGAGAGGAAAAGATGAGATGTCTATGCTTATGTGTCTTAAATGACTGCAAATTATCAGCCCTACAGTTCCCTAGAATGTCTCTATGTCCCGGTATCCAGCACAGGAGAATGTTGAACTGCTCCGCCGTCTCCTTGAGAGATAATCTAGGTCTACAATAGAGTTCGTAGAGACTGATTTCAGAGATTTCAACGCAACTTGACTATCCGAGAAGATGCGGATATAACATTCCTTTTCAGCCAAAATTAAGATATGTACTTTGATCCCCATAAGCTCTGCCTGAAAGACACTACAGTGATTAGGAAGACGGAAGGAGAGACCAAGATGAAGCCTTTTGGAGAAAACACCTTCGCCAACCCCATCATAAATTTTTGACCCGTCTGTGTAAAAATGTATGTGTTCATCCTCCTAGTGAGCGCCTTCTCCCAGAATGATGTGGAGGAGGGGATGGTTACCTGGAAGGTGTTGTTAAATTGGATTTGTGAAATGGTGGAGCCTGAGTTGCCTGGTGGAATCCTAAACGAATTCAGAACAAAGGAGTATACGCTTTCATTTCTGGTTGCACTCAGGCGAATAGCTGCACTGACAGCTTTTTGAAACTAAAGATGTCGAGTGGTGTAAGATTGAACAGAATGTCTAGTGCGGGGGATGAATTTGTGCGAAGTGCTCCGGCGCTCATACATAAGCAAGCTGATCTTTGGACTTTGCTTAGATTGTAACGATTTACTGCTTTTTCTAACACAGTCCACTATACAGCCACACCGTATATAAGTGTAGGTTTTACTACCGCTGAAGACCCCATTTTTTCCAATAGCTTTTTTGCATGAGACGAATGCCCCTGTGGGCTTACGAATTCTTTCTTGTATATGGCTTCCATTTCAGCTTTCTATACAGAATAAGATCCAGATATGTGGCTTCGTCAGATAAAGTAAAACTAATGCCCTTTATAGAGGGAGGGTCTACATGCGGGATTTTGTATTACCCTGTGAAGAGGACAAATTCAGTTTTATGGGGGTTTATCTCAAAACCGCTACGATCTGTCTATCTCGTTAGCTTCTTAAAAGCAATCTGTCCCATGTGGGGTGGCCACTCAGTAGCCACGCGCATTTCGGCGCCCAGGCTCAGCGGATAGGAGATCATTAATAAATTTGTGGGGGATAAAATAGAGCCTTGGGGAACACCGACGTTTATAAGGTAAGCATTGGATTTGAAACCTTCCAATATGAACTGGATTGAACGGCCAGAAAGTCCAATCAAGCAGTCTTATCAATTCCATAGGCATTAGTTTTAGACAAAAGAGCTTGATGCCAGACTCTTTCAAATGCCTTGGGAATATTGGGTGCAACAACTTTGCTCCCATCAATTTTGTGAATAGACTGGTTCCACTTTTCAGTGAGATATGCCATAAGAACACGTTGCCTTCGAAAACCGTACTGCTGGTCGCTAAGGATTTCACGAGATTCCAGGTATTGCATAAGATTACGATTAATCAGCGTGTCCATGACATTAGAAAGTATAGCGCAATGTGTTGGTACGAGGAAAGAGATGATATTTCGGCTTTTTAAGGAACAAGATGGACAATGGCTGTTTTCAAATTCTTGGGAAGACTCCAGAAGAATAAGCGAAATGGAAAAGGCTGCGCAGTGGCAAAGCCAACATTGAAGAACACCTCTTCAACACTTTGGCAGGAATACCATTGGGTCCAACAGATTTAGGAATGTTTAGATTATTGAATACTCTAGCTATTGACGAGTACGAAAGCAGATCTTTCCCATAGAGGATTCGACTCCTCAAAGCAGTGGCGGCGACAACGCGCTATCTGATAGCGTGAAGCTACCTAGTTTTGAAATGTGAAGCAAGGCTTTGTCTATAGAGCTGACAGTTGGAATGTCGTTGTGAATTAGCGTTGGAATTGAAGACGAGGCAGTATTTTCAATTCGTTTCAAGAATGACGAAACTTCCTTATAAATCAAAAGAGTTGAGACGGGCACGGTTCCTCAATTATGTGTTAATTTTCGCGTACAAGTAGTTTTTTAAACCTGACAATAACTTTCTTTAATTGTTGTATTGGCGATATTTTAAAAAAGATTTAAACGGAAAAAGTGTACGAGGATATGTAAAAGAAATACTGTTATATAATTTTAAAAGCTTACAAAACCGTTTAGATTTTTTTTGAGGCCTTATTATAACAGTGCTGTCTGTCTGTCAGCGTGTTTGTATGGTTTTCCGACTTTTCTTTACCGGCTAAATTTAGAAATAGTAGTCAAAAAAGTTATAAAGCTCTTTTTTCCCTTAAATTACCGTGGTCAATTTATCGCTTTCATGATACAAAAGATACTAAAAAGAATGGGTATACAAGTAGTAGGACGAGTTTGCAAAGTCAAAAGTTTGTACACAATTGTCCCTTTTTTAAGCTATGCATATACTTTAGCAATGTGGGATATTCATATAATCCCTTTTACTTACTGGGGTTAAGCTCTTTCAATTAAACGGCAAATAAGGTAAATTTCCTAAGAAAAATGTTTCCCCTTCAGCTTCATACGAACTAAGTGGAAAGCTTCTGAACGATTGAGTGAACTTTTGCACAACCCCTTCAGGGTACTTTTAAGCTATGTACTGCAAATAGGTACAATGTAAGGGGTTTCTTCTTGTATTTACTTTTGGTAGTGCGAAAGAGTTTGATTGAAGACACCAAGTCGCCAACAATTTAAGGCACTCTCTCAGTATTCCTCTCCACAAGTTTTTGCAGTGATTGATACAATTCAGTGGAGCACAAGAAATTGAATCTGGTGGTAAACAAAGAGACTGCTCCGCCTTTTAATAGGATTTTGTGTGTAACCACTCCCTCGCAGCCATATTGAATGTTAAGCTGCTGAAAATCTGAAAACATGGTCGATACAAATCTACCGGCCTACTCGTATTCACATTGAATTATATTTACCCCTAGTTACGTCAGAGAAATAAATTGAACTGAAAGTGGAACCAGTCTCATTTCCATTGTCGCCTTAGGCTGTAGGTTAAGTTAAGTTGTTGGCAAAACGTTTAAAGTGAATGAACGAAAGGTTTGTTGTTGTTTTTTTGTGCCTAAGGTCATCGAAATGTCAAACCTTCGTCAACGCAGCAAGCTCTCATACTCAGTCGTAATTGAGAGGAAACTCATATAAATAAGTGAGGCAACTCAAAGTCAAGTCAGTTCACGAACAAACATGCGAACAGAGAGAGCGTCTTGTGGTTTTACATGGAATTTGACAGTAAGAAATTTTAGTAATTATTTTCCGGAGTACGAATTAGAAGAACATATATTAAGGATGAAATAATAATGAACGAAGATGTCTTCCATTTTTAATATATGAAACGCCGCCATTTGCTTTACTTCGGCCTAAATACGAGCACTCCAGCACTATCGGTCTGCGCTCTCTTGTGCGTCTGTCTGCTCGATATCTCTTTTCGTCCTTGTCGGAGGGTATACATTTTCTTTCTCTCGTATAGTTTTCGTTTGGAGTTCGAGGATATACCTTATTGGATCCCTGCCTAACTGTGCTTGTAGTGGCGGGTGTGGGTGTCGCTTAGGGTTGCGTGATATATACGTTGAATTGTAATCAATTTTCCGGCCCAAGTGCTTTGTACCTTTGAAGCTATTGATAGTGCTGCAGTTTGTGTGCAAAGGTTTTCTACATCAACACCTAATTGTTATATATGACTATTGGACTATTTAGGACACATTGTGTATATGCTCGTATTTTCTGTAGATGTTATTGCATTTAGGTATGAATAGAAAGCTATTGAACGTAACATATAATTAAGCTAATCAATACCATTAGCAATGATGCATTATAATAATTTTGCTGATGTCCCTTCTCATGTGCTAATTTGTCATTTTATTACTAATTGTACACTAAATAAGCGTTCATTGTAGTGTTAACACCAAAATCTTGTCTAATTTATAGAGGATATATATTAGCAAGTAGCAGATCGCAAATGGACTCTTGCAAAGTGCACTTGTTCCACTTTTATTTGAAATACTTCTTACGTAGTACCATTGCATCGATCATGATTGAAATTTACATAGAAGTTCTTAAAGACTGGACCACATGAGAAGTAAATTGTAGACAAAAAGCTTAACTTATTAAGGGAACATTTTGCAAGAAGGACTATTAAGTGTGTTTTAAGGCGTGAAGTAGCATACATTTTTCTTTTAAATAGGATTGATCTTTATCAAGAATTTATACCAGATTATTAGATAAATTGAGATTTTGTTCGGTGTTGACGTTTTACAAAATTATTCATAGTCTCTGTTTTGAGAGGATCAATTCGATCAGGTATAACTGAACTCTAGTCTTTATAGTCTACACCATTCATTTAGCTTATACTTGGATTAATACCCTATTCTAATCCATGAATAGTATCACGTTGTTAAAGCCAAATTTCTCAAATAATTCAAAAATTCGAAAATTCTGTAAGACTTTTCTCTCAAACGCGTCCAATAGTTCTGGAATGCTTTAAACAGTGGATTAGAGTTGTATTATACATCCGAAGCTTGAACGTTATGCTTATGTTGCAACATTTGTAGATTCTAAAAATATGGTTGTTGTTTTTATGCAGCCTTGCTCGTTTGTGGATTTCTATGTTGTTATAGTTTTTAGCAATTAATTAATTATTTAATTCACTATCCGCTATCTTAATTGATGAACCAATGTTTGATCTTCTACTTGGAGACATGGCCTCTATGTTCTTTATTTTAGACTTATAGAAGAGCGTTGCTATCGCCGTCAGATCAGAGTCTCAGATCACTTTCTGCATTACTAGAGGTTTAAGAGAACGCAGTCCAGTCTATCTCCTTGTCCGAGCCCGTTCTAGATGAATGAGTGATATGCCGGGCAATCAGCTAGTTGCTTTATAAAGTTATACTCTTACTATGAAATCATAGGCGACTTTAAAGTATTTTAGCAGATATGGTAGTGAGTTTGTAACTCCAGAGATCTGTCCATCACTTTCTATGGAGGAAAATCTGATCAGTGGTTTTTGGTTTTGGCTGGTATGCAGCCACACTAGTATTGGTCAATAAGGACTTAAGCGTGTGGCGCTATCATGTCTTGTAGAATTAAGAGAAAATCTAATACGCGGTATTCAACAACGTTATATAGTTGTTACACGTTGTTATATCTCCTTCCCCATACTTGCGCTATTGGTTCATGAATTGCTTAGTGTAATGAGGGCCCTACAAATTTAATCAGCTTTTCTTGAATGCCATTTGATTCTGAGGCTTTATTAGTTTTTAGTTTTGTGACGGCAGTAAAGTATAGTCGACGGTCATTGGTGGTTGTATTTAATTAAAACAGAATAATTAAGATACTGGGATGAATTTTATTTCAAGTGTAGCATTTGTATATCTTATCTAAGTATGGACTTTGATTTCCGTTTGCAGGGATCGATTCTTTGGAGCGGATTTTTCACCGTTTTTCCACAAATATCACCCGGTTGGCAATTTCGCATTCGATATTGTTCCTTAGCTCCTCAAAAATTATTGGCTTGTTGGCATAAACCAACGATTTCACGTAACCCAACGGCGTTAAATTGCATGAACGAGCTGACCATTCGACCGGACCAATTCTTGAGATTACACGATCATCAAACTTTTCCTTCAATAGAACAATTGTTTGGCCAGGTGTGTAGCATGTTGGATAAAACTGATGTCTAGTCCATCCAATTTTGACCAAAAATTGTCTTCCAATATGGCACGATAGCTAACTCCAATGACCGTAATATGGCGATCATTTTCATCGATGAAAAAGTACGGCCCAATCACAGCCAAGACCTTTACGCTTTTGAATTGAAGCACTTACGGCTGCGGTATTTGCAGTACTTCGACCGGTGCGTTGTCTTATTGGCACAATAGTGAATATGTTCAGTCGAACTTATTCACTATAGCACGATTATTTGGAACGAAAATTGGAGTCAAGGCTCTTAAAGTTCCGACAACCGGTAGTAATTGTTAATGATTTTCAAACGCTACTTGCTGAATACCATTGCTGGATTTCTGTTATGTCAGCTTTATATTTGGACAGTGTTTTGGTTAGATCCTTTTGCAGCTTGAGCTCCATACTATACAGTGAGCGTACGTTCAGTGAGAAAATTCTATTTTATATTCACATGATATCAACAGAATGCCAATAACTTTCACATGCTAGTAGCTTATATTGCTGCTGCTGATTGGAAATTGCCATAAAAAAGTTGTTACGTACATAATTTCATCAAATTAAATACATTATGAACATTTTATGACAAGCATGAAGATAAACGATGATTAACAGTTTTGAGAATGGAATAGCTTGTCTTTCCAGACGAGAGAAAACCAATGGAATAATCAACTGAATATTTAAAAAGAATATAATAGATATAAAATATTAATAGAATAGACATTTTTTACCGTTATATTTATATATAAAAATATTACCTACTACTGTCTCAATCCTACAAAATCTATTTTAAAATCTATCTTAATTGATGAACCAATGTTTGATCTTCTACTTGGAGACATGGCCTCTATGTTCTTTATTTTAGACTTATAGAAGAGCGTTGCTATCGCCGTCAGATCAGAGTCTCAGATCACTTTCTGCATTACTAGAGGTTTAAGAGAACGCAGTCCAGTCTATCTCCTTGTCCGAGCCCGTTCTAGATGAATGAGTGATATGCCGGGCAATCAGCTAGTTGCTTTATAAAGTTATACTCTTACTATGAAATCATAGGCGACTTTAAAGTATTTTAGCAGATATGGTAGTGAGTTTGTAACTCCAGAGATCTGTCCATCACTTTCTATGGAGGAAAATCTGATCAGTGGTTTTTGGTTTTGGCTGGTATGCAGCCACACTAGTATTGGTCAATAAGGACTTAAGCGTGTGGCGCTATCATGTCTTGTAGAATTAAGAGAAAATCTAATACGCGGTATTCAACAACGTTATATAGTTGTTACACGTTGTTATATCTCCTTCCCCATACTTGCGCTATTGGTTCATGAATTGCTTAGTGTAATGAGGGCCCTACAAATTTAATCAGCTTTTCTTGAATGCCATTTGATTCTGAGGCTTTATTAGTTTTTAGTTTTGTGACGGCAGTAAAGTATAGTCGACGGTCATTGGTGGTTGTATTTAATTAAAACAGAATAATTAAGATACTGGGATGAATTTTATTTCAAGTGTAGCATTTGTATATCTTATCTAAGTATGGACTTTGATTTCCGTTTGCAGGGATCGATTCTTTGGAGCGGATTTTTCACCGTTTTTCCACAAATATCACCCGGTTGGCAATTTCGCATTCGATATTGTTCCTTAGCTCCTCAAAAATTATTGGCTTGTTGGCATAAACCAACGATTTCACGTAACCCAACGGCGTTAAATTGCATGAACGAGCTGACCATTCGACCGGACCAATTCTTGAGATTACACGATCATCAAACTTTTCCTTCAATAGAACAATTGTTTGGCCAGGTGTGTAGCATGTTGGATAAAACTGATGTCTAGTCCATCCAATTTTGACCAAAAATTGTCTTCCAATATGGCACGATAGCTAACTCCAATGACCGTAATATGGCGATCATTTTCATCGATGAAAAAGTACGGCCCAATCACAGCCAAGACCTTTACGCTTTTGAATTGAAGCACTTACGGCTGCGGTATTTGCAGTACTTCGACCGGTGCGTTGTCTTATTGGCACAATAGTGAATATGTTCAGTCGAACTTATTCACTATAGCACGATTATTTGGAACGAAAATTGGAGTCAAGGCTCTTAAAGTTCCGACAACCGGTAGTAATTGTTAATGATTTTCAAACGCTACTTGCTGAATACCATTGCTGGATTTCTGTTATGTCAGCTTTATATTTGGACAGTGTTTTGGTTAGATCCTTTTGCAGCTTGAGCTCCATACTATACAGTGAGCGTACGTTCAGTGAGAAAATTCTATTTTATATTCACATGATATCAACAGAATGCCAATAACTTTCACATGCTAGTAGCTTATATTGCTGCTGCTGATTGGAAATTGCCATAAAAAAGTTGTTACGTACATAATTTCATCAAATTAAATACATTATGAACATTTTATGACAAGCATGAAGATAAACGATGATTAACAGTTTTGAGAATGGAATAGCTTGTCTTTCCAGACGAGAGAAAACCAATGGAATAATCAACTGAATATTTAAAAAGAATATAATAGATATAAAATATTAATAGAATAGACATTTTTTACCGTTATATTTATATATAAAAATATTACCTACTACTGTCTCAATCCTACAAAATCTATTTTAAACTGGTATTATTAACTCGCTTTTCTGTTCGGTACAAATTTCGTAATTGATTTAAAACTAACTTTCTGATGAGCTAGAGACTTGAAACTTTAAACATAGCTCAGAACTCGATGAATACGCGATATTAACTCCGTTTATGTCTGTACGGAACCTAATTACTAAGTTTACGCTATCCGTCCGACCATCTGGTTCTGTTACATTTGAAAGGTTCTATCTTTTAAACCCCAACGAACGACCGACAGATTTTGTAATATTCAGAAAGCAGTAAATTTAGATTTTAAATTTAAATATAAATTAGCTGTTGCCAGGCGCTTCACTACTCGCACACATGAACCCCTGCCTTCTTTCTACCATCGCTGCGGCTGAAATTAACATTTTACATTTCCTTTAGCCTATAATCAAGAAATAGGACAAAACTTGCTTCACAACACTGTCTGTGTAAAATAAAATAACTAATAACCAAACTAATGACATTTTTGTGAATATCTTCACTTAAGCTAAAGGTGGCTTAAACTTATCGAAGCACCGAACGGACATATTGTGTGAATATGGCTTCGATACCTCCAGTAGTTTAGGCGTGATGCAATAATAACCATATGCATTAACATATGTGATTTCTAATAGAGAGGGTCTACAGCCGATAGGCCCAACTGTGGACCACAACGTACTGTAAGATCGACTGCGAAAATAGCTGCTGTTCAAGAAACTGTTCAAAATAATCCATCAACCTCAATTCAACACCGTGCTCAGGAGCTTGGTATACGAAAAACAACTTTGACCACGATTCTGCACAAGGATTTGGATCTATTTCCATTTAAGATTCAATTAACACAAGACCATTCAGCCAGGACCATATGCCGATAGGATGTTACAGCTCGCCGATGACAACCCTGATTTTCATGAAAAACTCATAATACGTAACGAGGCTCATGCTCTAAAGGTTCTAAAGGAAGGTTAATATAGAGAATAGTCAGTTCTAGGCATTGGAAAACCCAATATATATGTATGAGTCTCCTTTACATCCATTTAAAGCGACAGTCAGATGGACTCATGGGACCTTACTTCTCTAAAAAAGACAACGGCTTTACTATCAAACGATACCGTGACATGTTTGAAAACTCTTTAATGCCAGAACTGAATACTTTGGGCTTGATTAACATGTAGTGCCAACAAGACAGTGCCACATATCATACAGTCAGAATTAGAATGATTTTACTGCGAGACCTCTTTCCACAACAAGTTATCTCAAGGTTTATGCAAGCAAACCAGAAACCCTAAGAAACTAAAAAAAAATATTCGTGATGAACGTTAATGAAATACCGGGTGAAATGTGTCAAAATTTAATAAAAAATGTGTTCAAAAGAGCCCGCATTTGTGAGACTATCAGATGCGGACATTTATCTGATATTGTATTCCATACATAATTCCTAACATTAAATAAACCTTTTATAAATATTATATCCATTCTATGTCATTTAACAAAAGTTTATAATCAAACAAAATAGTATACCTTTCCGGCGGACACCCTGTATTTTTTTTATCTTCCTCTTGTTTGAGATGTATAAGTAGTTATGCTTGTACAAAATATTAACGAAGCCTACGCAGCTGGAAATCCTTGTTATAAGCAAAACAAGGATTTTTGAGAGACACCATCAAGGACAACGACCACACCACTGATTGACGTGACCCTCCGTGGTGTCTCAGAGTAAAAATACTTAAACATGACAAGCACACTATGCTGTTTTTTTTGCAACAAATTAATCCAAAATCTGCGTGACTTGATGACATATGAGCAAGTACTAAGAGTTTATGTATCGGTGGCAGATATTGATCCGTTGATTTGTTTGTTGTCCGTGAGAGGTACACGGTAATGTTCGGAAAGCGCGTTGGGGTGTGTTATTTGCAGAAATGACGTATACATTGTGTGCCACCTGCTAATTTGTCAACTGATTGACAATTTGACTTTGTTGCACGACGAAGGACTGACACAAAAGCCGTGTCAGGGTTTATCGCTAATTGAAAAGTTGCACTGTGAGTGAGATTTTAAATCGAATGCAAATTTTTAACACACAGTTTTAATTTTATAGACAATTTTATTCCTAGAAGCGTGCGTTAATTATATACCAGTATATATATTAATAGGTGGTCAGCCGTCAGCAAAGTAGGGCGAATAACACAGAATGCTTCAGAAATGCATGTGGCCGCAACTAGTGAAACAACTGGTGGAAGTGCGATCAAACCGCCACTAGCTAGCTGATACCGAGTGATAAATGGGTCTTAAAATAATAAAGACTCTGGACTATATGGCTTTACAGTGGAGCGGTTTAAATCAGGAGGGCTTGCATTAATCAAAACTAATAGTGCAAATATGGGGGGAAGAAGTGATGCCAGAAGACTGAAAGAAAGCCATCCTGACCTCAAAACATAAGAAGTGAGATATCACAACGCCGATCTCAGCGATGAAAGCCATTACACTATAACACTGATTGATGCGAGTTTCATACTGGAGGGATAATTAGACTATACTTCTTCTTCAATGATGTGCAACGCAGTCAGAGTTAATATGAACATGGGTACTGAACCGTGTTGGCTGACTATTTGTGGGACAACTTAGACGAGATTGGCTTGGGGTACATGTGGTTTGAACAAGACGGCACCACATGTTAGACAGCTGGCCAAACAATAGAGCTATTGCAGTGGAAGTTCGGTGAGCACCACTTAATTGACCGCCACTTGTGTGAAATTTGATGGTTATGGACATTTATCCTCAGGAATATGTCATGTTTGCTACTTTATTATGTTAAGACTCTTCAAATCCAGTACTTTAACAATAACATCCAAGCTGGTGGTACATAAGAGAATATTTATACTACTACTTATGTGTGCATGCGAGAATTGCATTCTGACCTCTTAGGCGTATTTAAGAGCAAAACCTTGCTTCGAACATGAGTTACGTTTATGTATACGTTTATTCAATCACGCGATTCTCATACTACGTTGCGTAAAATATTTCGAGGAAACATTTCGAATAAAATTAATAAATACTTCGAGAATTTTACCCCAGAGTACCTCTCGTTGGTGGAAAATTGCGATGCGTAATTAGCGAATATCTTGTATTGGCGCTTGTTTGCAACAGACATTTTGAATAAAGTACATGTGAAACTTCAGTATTAAAACTCAACCACATCACCATATGAGTGACACATCATCGAATGGTTTCATATTTTCTTCCATAAATTCCAGCATAACACAACACAACAACAACAACAAAAATGCTTTCGTTCTTCCTTCAGATAGTCACTTAGAACCTAGATGATAGACCATAGTCCACAAAATCATAGCATGTTGCTTGCAAGGCAATGTTCAGGTGCGCACGTGGATCGAAGTACGAGTATGTGTGTAAAAACAGACTCCCCAGAGGCATTCAAATTTTCAACTTCGATTTCATATGCGATTACTGATATATGACCTGAGGAGTACTTGGTAAAGTTTTTAGTTCTGCGATGATTGCAAATCGTATTCCGTGTCATAAACGACGCTTTCACTTGACTTTACTTCCACATTGGGTCCATAAAAACTCACCCCACACAGCAGTCATCAAAATCGATATTTCGTTGCCATGCATCGTGTGTAATGCAGACGTCGGGTAGGGGTGGATTTTCTCATTAAAAGTCTATTTTGAGGTTGGTATGTTACAATAATTGAAAACCAATATTTATACGAGTAAATTGGAAGTGGGCTTGGTTATAATGTAATTTGGATCAGATCAGTTAGGGCGCAGTGCATCTACTCTGGTATCGACAGGTAGATAGAACGGCTACTATATGAAACGAGTATGTAGGTGTAATGTACTTGCAAGCAAGGTAGCACCTTTTCGGATTGTCAAATATTATTTTGCCAACAGGGCGAATGTTTCCTTATTATAATGAACAAAAGTTGATGGATGATCGCCTTGGCCTGTACGTATAAGAAAAATTATCATCAATTTGGCATACAGAGAGTTAGAGTTATGTGCTATATCCCCTTGTGGGTCCTACGACCTCTACGCGCCATCAAGTGCCGTTCCCGGCAATGAGCTTCAGCTCTCTCCAATTGCCGTGACTCTTCCATAACTATTCTGCGCCATGTATTTCTCGGACGACCCGTTTTTCTACCATCCTGAGATAACGGATACAACATCACAGATTCAACATTTGAACGGAACAGTCGCAGCTTGGTATTTAAGCTGGTCGCATTGCTTCGCCATATCATGGACATCATTCCAAACACTGATTTTGCTTTGCCGATTCGATTCTATTTTTTGGCGAGATATGCAGGTCGCTAAAAATGTTGAAGAATAATCAGCTTTTTCACGACCTTGGCAAAAACTGATGTTAACGCTATAGGTCGGCACAAGTAAAGAGATGAAGGTTAAAAAGTTCACCCTTTTTTGGTACAGGCTGGACAAAGGCTGTTTTCCATCTCTTTGGAAGGAATGATATGTGAAGCAATGGCATATCCAAAATTGAAGAACCAATACCTCTTTAAAACTTTTGTGGTAGCACCATCAGTCTCAGTAGTTTTATGAATACTGATATTATTTAAATGACTATAGCTATACTGTACGATTTCGAAAGTAGATTCGTGCTACTGAGAAATCGGCCAATGAAAGTACCGGCGGCGGAGGCACCGGATAAATGTCATTGTAAATGAGTGTTCGGATTGATGACGGGGCAGTATTTTTAACTTGTACAACGAATGACCGAAAAACCGTACATACTTCTTTGGGACATTAAAGCATTTTTTGTCTCAGCTCCAGTCGTAGTCGAAATGGAAATGAAGGATTTAATTTTGCAGCCGCCTAAATTTAGTTCAGTTTATGGGTTTGTTTTATAAACGAGGGCATACCTACCGGTTCATAATAGCCTCCTTGGTGCCAATGGCATATAAATTAAAACACTTCTGTAGACAGTTGACATATCTAGCATGAGTGAAATACAATCTGCTCAACAAGTCCTTTGTGGTAAGAATTATGAGAGGTGATAAGAAAAATCAGACCTGTTGGTGACATTTTTTTCGGGTGACAAAACGCCAAAGAAGAGTCATTCACTTAAGTGCCTGCAATTCAAAAGTAAATCGCTTAGCAGAGAATAATTTTCAAAACGATTGGTAATAACTTTTCTGACGGAAGTCATGTGACTTTTACACTTGGATAAATGCATATCATAGTCTTAAGAGCAATGTCATATTTCCAATGAGTTTCAAATTTTTGTCGAGTTTTATTTTGGTATTTTTTTTGCCATCTCTATACTATTTGAACCGGTCACTCTTTCACTCACGCACACACTATTGTGATTGTAAAACTGTGATGAAATTGCATCGGTAACTAATACAGTATTTCACAAACATTCTTCAAATGTTCTTCAACTTTTATGACAATTTAAATAATTATAACGAATGATAATAATTAAGAATATGATGATGGTGCAATAATTGTAATCTCCAAATAACTTTGCTCATCCAATAATAATGATAAAAATAATCTGCTCACGCATGTACCCAATAAACGCTTATTACTCGTATCCTGTGGCAAAATAAATACAAATTGTCAGAACGTTATATGAGATATTTGAATTTGTGATACACAGGATTGTCAATTTACATTTCATTATAGTTTGAAGTGGAATTATTAATTGCATTCATTCCATTATTATGTTGAAATTGGTGGAAATTTGCACATCAATAGATAAATATTTAATATGCAATTAAATGTTGTTATTAAAGGAAATTTTTTTTTCAAAATTAACAAGTCTGCTTAGATATATGATATATATCGGGTGTTTCAACAGGTGCGCTTCAACTTTTCTCCGATAGGGACGGCGAACGACGCCATATTTTTTATTGTTCTTTTATCATTTGGAAACTTCATTAGTATGCATTTTATCATGGAATGCTACACATGTGAACAGCGATTGCAAATCGTGCAAATTTTTTATCAAAATAATCGTTCTGTTGCCGCTACTTTAAGAGCATTATGGCCATTTTACGGTCCATTTAACAAGCCAGCCCGTTCGACAATCGACCGTATAGTAAAGATCTTGGCCTACATCCGTATAAGATCAAGCTGACACAACAACTAAAGCCGTTTGACCATTTGAAGCGACGCCGATTCGTGAATTGGGCTCAAGAGCAAATCGAAAATGATGCAGATTTTCACCGAAAAATCATCTTCAGCGATGAGGCTCACTTCGTAAAACGTGCACGCGGTGGTCATGCAAAAGAAATCGAGTTTCATACTTAAATGTATCATATGTATATGTTCAAATTCGTTAATATAATAAAAGTTAGTTCAAAAGTCGAACAGTTCGTGTTTTATTAAAAAAAAAAGTTGAAGTGCTCTTATTGAAAAACCCTATAGATCTGACTTACAAAAGGATGAGTAGTTTCTATTCATTTTAATCTCTAAACTATCTCTATCTATCGTTTATCAAACATTTCAATTAGAATTTCAATCAATGTTTTGTGATGGTGAAATCTCTTTGTGTTGCTGCTACATGAAATGAGCAATATCCTTTTGCAATTACCTCGTCAAATTACTTCCCTTCTGCCACAAAGGAACCAATCAATAACTGTACTATCCACTCATATCTAATAAGCGGGAGGTTTTTTAATTTAAAAGCTTCTGATTCACTAGATTCTATAGCGCTACAATGCTGGGCACAATACTTCTCTGAGATGAGAATGCATTCAACCATAACTTTCGCTTGAAGTAATCAAACACCAATCAATGCCAGGCATTGCACGTTACAACCAATGTATAGTTGTTGTTGTTCGCTGTGCTAAACAAGCCGGTTGTTTCTTTTGCGCTACTAGCTGTGTCAAAATTGTATAAGTGCTAACAAGGCGATGTCTGTGAAAGGTAGAGTTAAAAAACCACAAAGCGAGTAATCGATGGAAAATGTTTTAATAAAATACTTGTAGGTAGTTGTTGAATGGGCTAAAGTTATTGACCAATTGTCAGCATCAGTTTGCTTCTTTAATTAAACATTGGAATTGAAGTCAGCTTTAATTGAACAGAAAAACTGAAAATTTAAAAAAAAATATGTTTAGCAGAATTTTTTTATAACCTTTCATATTTTGGAAGGTATCGAAGACTTGAAGAATGATAAATTAGATATAATATATTAATAAATAATATAAATTATCATTGGAATAATTTGCAGAATTTAAATTATGGTTATTATTTAAATATTATTTATGAGCCCTCAACTAGTATTTAACAATCTAAAGCTAGCTAAAGAAAACCTGAAAATAATTTCTACTTACTTAGGTTGTGCTACAGATCGAATTAAACCTGGGCCCTAACATACATTCCTCTCCAGTTAGCATGATCATAAAGTAGTTACGTGTTTTCGCGTACACCTATGCAGGTATGCATTAGTAACTTCGTCTCCGTCTACGTTAGATTCGAATGTTCTGCGGGCAGGAAAATAAGTTTCCATTTTTGTTTGACCTGGGTATATATGTACTACATTGCATCTACTAGACAGAATTCAGAACCGCGCGTTAACACTTATTGGTGACTTAAATACCGCGAAAACAATCGAACCGCTTGAACATCGTAGGAATGTATCCTGCTTGTTACTGCTTATCTATTTTTTCACAAGCGGTGTTCAAAAGAAATATCCAGATGCATCGCGCCCATTCGCGAACCAATCCGTAATACCCGTGTCTCAACTCGAGCCCACGGGTCTACCGTTAAGCCTATTTTTGGATGACCAATTCAGAGGTTCCTTCTTTAGCCGCACAATAGTTATGTGGAATGAATTACCTGATTCTGTGTTTCCGTATTTGTATGATCTGCAGTCATTTAAGACACACGTGCATAGACATCTCCTCTTTTCCTCACCCTAATTTCCTAACGCCAACGCTTTACTGAGCATTATAAGGGTGAAAATCCCTTTGGCGTGTGTACATTATAAAAAAAAACACATAAAAACATCCGAAATTTTTAAAATTTAAAAGAACTAACTATAACTATATTGCGTAACCCATTTTGTCTTGAGGCTTTTTACGGTGTTTTGTTTATATTTCTTTTTTCTTAACAGTTAGATGTCTATACGATAATGACTTCTACTAGAAATATTGAGTAGGTTAGGTAATCTGTACAAATTCCTGGTACATATCTGCCTTTCTCTAAGTAAAGTTTCTATTTTTCTTCCCTTCTTTCTAGACTTAAGTATCAAACTAAAAAAGATGAGATTGAGAGGAATGAGCGTACCAAACACAGTACTATCTCCGCTACTAAAATCTGAGCTGATCGATATGGTGAACGGAAGAATATCCAGGGTAGAGACCATGCATTTAATTATTTGTACATAAAACAAAATATTTGAATACCCCACTTAAAGTCTACAGAAGCCGACTTGAGTAAAGTGCCTTAACCTTAATTTGTTTGTTTTAGGATTCAGGAAAGAACTGGAAATGGAAAATGGGCAAACATCAACAGCTATGATTGCCCAGCAATTTGGTTTTCAGAGAAGTCGCACACATCAAAGTATGAAGATTTATTAATTTGCGCTATGAATGAAGTCTGCACATACATAAACAATTCGCAAGAGTGCCCGGTATTTAGCATTTCGTCTACCCTGACATTAAGCAATTAAATATTTATAAGGAAACGTAAAACAAAAACAAACAATAAAATGCAATAGCCCACGGATGGTGAACGACAGAAAATAAAATCGTTCATCCTACGAACATAAAGCTTCCCTGTTCTGGCTGTCATGAAATAAAAATGTATTTATTTATACGAGGATGTGTGGTTGTGTGGGAACATCAACCAGCGGAAAATGTGTTGCATAATTTATTATTAACTTTGTTTTAGCTTTTTTCGATAGTAAATATCGATCGAAGAATAATAAAATGCTTCTTCTTTAATCGAGAATGGTAGAACTAACGGTATACAAGTATATACGAGTACGTTATAGACAGAAAGACAAAACCAACCCTAACTAGTTTGGGTGTAACGTCGAATTTTTTACATTCGTATAAGGAATATATGAATCCTGATATATATTAAGGTGTGCTACGAGATGGGTGTGGGTGTTTTTCTAATGGTTAAGATTTTCAGAATTAATGAAACGAATCTAAAGCGTTTCTATTTGACAGTACGTTGCAGCTATTCGTGGTGAAACAAAATGAGGAGGTTATCTTCAAAAATTAAAACGAAATCAACCAACCGAAACTAAGGTATCGGATATTTACTGTTGGGACGGCTACTAAGTTTTATTCATGAATTTAAAAATTTAATCAATTTTATATATGAAATTAGCAAGAACGCAGTGAATCTGACGAAAAGAGTGACGTATGTGAGAACTGTTCGCAGAAAAAAATCTCATCAGACCGTACGGGTTAAAGCGCCGCTCACTTCACTGCCTTTCCTTCGGTCAACAGCTATAACCACTAGAGCGCCGTGGTTCTAGTGGTTAGTGTGTTGGACTTCTAAGCAGGATGTTCAAGACTTGAATTCCACAAACACCAAAATAGTTTTTCACTGTCCTAACTATTCTTTATTCATTGCCGGCCACTAGACCAGCGCTCCATAGGTAAGAATAGGGTGCACCTCCGCTGTGTACAGCCACAAAGCCATCCTCGGCTGCAGTCCCCATTTCTTACTAATGGTTTTGTTGCTAGCATATAGAGCAATACATGCTTTCTTTGACTTAAATTCTATATCCTTTTCTTCAGCAATCTTTCAATAGTGTTTCCTGTCTAGAATTGAATTCAGAAATCAATGTGAGTCTATCACCATTGAGTTTGGACAGCACAAAATTGGGCATTTTAGACTTAGAAGTCAAAAGTACCATTTTAGTTTTGCAATTATAAATGGGCCACATATTCGTACTGATCACTGAGGTTTACCAACAGAAATGGGGTTTAGGAAAGAAAGAAAGAGGAAGAAATTTTTTTTACGATTAGTGCGTTATGTCAAAAGTCCTGGCGATGTCTAGAAAGATACAGCTGTTGTCAGCTTGAAAGGTCACTGGTTCTTGTAAAGCTTTTTACTGCTTGTTGACTAACCTAGGTTGTGCCATATTTCTTCTTACTTACGAACAGAAAAACGTTGTTTTAAACCGTGTAAAGTCTGAATTATATTAACTTGCGTCCTCTTGGTACATTCCCAAGTCGGAATACCGTACAACAGTTTATTGCTGATACCTAATAATTGAGAAATGAAGAAGTAATTTACCAATAGAAAACTAGCTTCTAGAAAGTAATTTGAAACGGAGTTACTGAGTTTTACCGTTATTTCATATTATTTTCATGTTCATTATGACCAGATAAAATCTCTAAACAATTATTTGCGTATGAAAAATAACCAATTGTTTTTCAAGCTAAAATACTTGAAATTCTACAAAGTTGTAAGCTGGAGTATCGCAAAGAGGATTAAAAAAGGTAAACAGTGACAACCAAGGTTTGCTCTTATCCTATATGAAACTTACGTATTGTGTTAAAATGGAATTTTTTCACTCTTATCTGTGTTAAATCGGGCTCATAAAGGGAATAAAAGCAATTAAGGCAATTATCTGACTAATATTGCACATTCTCCATTCATTTATTTTCCCAAACTAATAAAATTATTATTGCCCAGCATCTTAAAGTGTATATACTTACTATTAGTTTATTAAACTATAGATACTCTGGTAATCTAGACATCTCTTTATGTGTACTCAAGTCGCTTGGTTAGGTTTTGCAATAAGGAATTATGAACTTTTTGCCCACCGGCTTTATGTATGATACTTCTCTACAAGCGCGGTCAGGTCCTGGCCTTCCGCAAAAAAATCTCTCCACTGGTCCCGGTTTTAAACCGTTATTATGGCATACTTTTCCAAAATTCACCAACTTCTTGTTAGACTTAGCAACAATGTTATCCGCATCCAACTAAAAACGACAAGCAAGTAGGAGATATTAAAAAATTTTGCAATTTTGTTTTTATACTAATTTTGCCTTCATCTGCTCCAATAACATGATATTAAAATGGTTTATTTCTTGAATAACAATAAACAATGAATGTCCTGACAGACTAATTTTCAATAACACCCACATTGCACATTGTTTGGCAGAGTGTACTAGAAGCTGTTAACAAGGATGTAGATATACAACACTGTTCCATATATTATTACATTTTGTTCATTGGTTTAACTGTTCAGCGATTCGAATTATTCCAAAAACTTGAATGCATAACCATAAGAGGACCCTTTACCGAAAGCAGTTCATTTCGATGCATGATGTTACGTTATTGTATAGTCTTTTTGGGACAACTTTTAGTCCTTTCCACCATCGAAAAGGACAATAACATTATGTAACGTAATGTTTTCTACACAACACCAACAACAACGCCAAAACAAAATAAAGCAAAACAAAAATTTTCTCTCACTTGCGGGGAAATATACCCATCCAATTGGGTAATGTACTCTCAATCTGCTCTGAGTCATTTCAAATGAGAGCGCATGTACTCCTTGGCACATGAAGGGGAGATTTTTCCTTATATACTTGTACTGTGGTGCCTGTGTGAATTATTGTGCGCCTGTCTGTCTGTCGGCCTGTGTATTTTCATCCTTTGGCACTTGCCAACCAATACACCTACGCCAGAGAATTTTCCCACAGTCGATATACAAAAAGGTAGAAAATACCAGTGCTTTCCTGCCCGACATTCGCCCATCACAATCAACGGGGTGGTAGACACGACGAATTGTGCTAACTTTTCGAATACAGCCAGGCGTTCGAAGGCGGCTGCCAGATAGAAGTTACCTTTGCTCTGGCCTGGACGAACGGTGGTCGTCTGGTGTTTCAAAAGTGTGTGCAGGAAAAAAAATCTATCAGAGGAAAAGCCAATTCAAAAAAAAAAGGAAAAACGTTTATTTAATTCAAATTACAAATTAAATCAAAATTTTCCACAAAAATTTCACCTGCAGTAGAGTGGCCGGACGTTTTTTTGCTTTTGAGTTTGCATTTCGTTGTTGTTGCTGCGAAACACTTTTTTGCTGAAAGAAAACTCAAAACAAATTACCTAAATTCGGGTTTACGAGAGAATTGAAGAAAGCTGAGCTGAAAAAAATCCATTTAAGGATAATAATTTGAAATCACATTAAAGGAACAACGTAGTAGAGAAAAGTTCGTGTATTACCCTCGCGACAAGTATAGTGAAAAGCGAAAAGAAGCATAGAAAAAATAAAATTTAGTGAATATTTTGTGATTAATATTTAAAAATAATAATAATAATAATAATTAATATCAAATAAGAAGAGAAGAAAAAAAAGATAATTTCCGTCTTCCCATAAAAGACGACAGTGGCGTCTCACGAGGGTAATACCAGTGCCGGAGGCAGTGGTGGCAGCGAATCCGCCCTGTTTTCGAAACTAGGGGGCTCTCTGTTCGGAAACGGCCCAAATTCGCCCCAACGTGTGGTTTCAAATATCCGTGGATTTTTTTCGAATCGATTGAGTAATATTGCACCACCAGATACAGGTGAGTAGTTCATGTGGCCCGTTTGGCACGATTTTTTGTATGTACATAGTACAGGTAGCTAACTAACAGCCAACAGCACAGCACAATTACAGTTATCGTAAAGGTATGAGAAATATAGATACATTTTACTGCTTTGTCGGTTCGGTTAAGAACATGATTATGTAACTACTGATTGGCTGCAACATTTGTCGACGTTATGAGATCTTGCTCACCTTACCTTATTAATTATTTATTAAATTCATTAAGACTACCACATTTTATTTAATATTCGAAAATTGTAATTGCAATTTTTAGGCTCAGACACGTCTTACATTTATAATAAAAAACTAAGACCCTAAAAAACTACAAGAGATCTTGAATATAGTGTCATAATATAAAATGGTGTCATGACATAAAAACTAAGAAAAAACCAACTAAAATCATGTTGCGTAACATTTTGAAAGAAATTGCAGACTTTTGTCGACTTTTGCGGTGATAGCGTGCGTTTTTTTTTACATTTTTTTTTTTGCTTTCTAAAAAACTAAATTAACACAAAAGGACTAATTAAATCCTGACTGAATATATTCATTGTAGTTTTTTCCTTTGCTTCATGACGAAAAATGTTGATCGGTCATAAGAATGAAGTTCAAAATAGGGGTTTTGTAGAAATTTATAATAGGCCATCAAGTATGCCATAAGCTTAATTCGCAATATTACGTGCTGCATCAGAACTGAAATTAGCAATAATTTTTTTATCAGAAAATAAATTAAAAATCACGTATTCTATAAACTTTATTTGCACTATATCATGCTACAACAGTACTACCAGAAATAAAATTTTAAAAAGTTAAAACGATCTCAACACTCACAAATCCGCTGAATCAGATGGTATTTCCCCATTAGTTCTGAAGAGGTGTTCTTCCAAGCTGGCATTACCATTGCGTAAGATTTTCCATCTATCCTCCGCCGTCGTCTCCTTCTTCATACCGACCCATAGCACTTACATCCATTCTTTCCAAGGTCATGGAAACGCTGATAAATTTCCAGCTCATGAAATATCTTGAATCCATCTAAATCCTTAGTGACTACAGTACGGATTTCGTGGGTAACGTTCGACTGGTGAACAGTGGAACCGGTCCTTGAATCAATTTGGAGAAAGCAAAGTTGTTGCACTCCTTACCTTAATGCTGCCGTTCCCCAGGGCTCTGTTAGGTCCCTGACTCTCTTACTCATTTTTATTAATAATCTCTTATCTGTGACTTCTAATCCAATTAACTCTTATGCCGACGATAGCACTCTAAGCTTTTCATATAAGTTTGAGGAACGTCCCTCCACTTCTTATGTGGAACTCAAACAAAGGCAGCATAATAAAATAGGTAGAAAATAATCGAGTTGAATTTAACGCTTCCAACACCCAATGCTGTCTCCTGTCGTCTAAAGGAATCCTAAACCCCATGCCAGTATCCACGAATGGCACTTGCATCGAGGAAACTGAAAATCTCGCAATTCTCGGTTTGTGCGTTAACGACAAGCTTCGTTGGAATGATCACATATTTACCGTCGCCAAAAATGCTGCGAAATGTTTAGGTTTTCTAGCTCGGTGCGAGAAATATTTCACTCTCTCTGATGTGGCTAATATATACAAGGCTTTTATTCAGTTAACTCAAGCCGGTCGATGTGCGAATTGGTCATGGAAAATTTCATGAAAAGGATATGGTGCGGCAGGCGTAGCCGTGGCGGCCATTTGGCTGATATCGTTTTCAAATGGCATACCTTCCTCTTTACAATGAAATAAATATTCATTGATTTATCTTAAAAAATACTCGTTTTGTTTAATATCAAAATATATATCTCTTTGGAAAACCCTATAGTTATAAGATACCCTTGGACGTTTTTCAGACATTCTTGGTGTTTCTAGTGTTTTTCTGGGATTTGAAATTTGAATCTTCCGCTTAATAGTTCTACGCATAAACAACTTGAGCCACGGCACTTCCTACGGGATATAGTTGAGTTTAAATAACAAACAAATACAGTGTTCTTGATTGCGTAGTAAAAAAACACAAATTTCACAATCTAATAATATAGTAAATTGTAAAAAAAGTAGTTTAAGAGCAGTACTACTCTTGTACTATTAATATCGCATGGGCAAAAGTTAAACATTCCAACCAAATGAAAAAAAGGTAGACAATAGTCATTCTAAAGACAGACCAATCAAAAGTGAACCTAAATCCATATATAGGTACATATATACTTGAAGAACACTCGCGAAGAACTTTTATGAAACTTTTATAGATTTTTCTAAATTTAGAACAGTCGAGCATGCGCAGAATTTCATCAGTTCAATTGCATTGCAGTACAAAAATTATTATGCAAAGAGAAAGAATGGATTAAAGCTTAAATCAATATTCCTTAATTCCACCATGACTGCAGCTCATGATCAACATCTTCCTTGGATGTACTACACTCTGGGATTGACAACTAAAGCTCTTTTTATTTACTTTTCTAGCCAGTTTGCAAACGACTTGACTGCTTAACTGCTTGACATAGTTTGTCGTTATGTTTACTTAATCTCGCTGCGACAAAACGAAAATAAAAAAATGTTTTCTATTATACTTCCGATGACGTTATAAACCTTGAAAAAGTGATTTGCAGTTTTGGTGTTTATTCCCTTTCTTTGTCATCTTATCGCTCTTGCAATTAGTTTTTACAGAAATATTGTCAAAAATGCTATGTGCTTAGTTACAAAAATTCATAAGTAGTTTTTGATTTATTTTTAAATGCAATTTTTTACGAAAATTCTTAAAATGAAGAGTTGTCACCAAGGCGGTTAAAAAAAGATCTTATTGCTAAATCATGGCACCCTGTATGAATAGTTTGATTTAAGGTTCATAGTGCATTCAAGATTCTGCAACTACAAAAAAGAACATGAAAGTAAACTTTAATCACTATCTTCATGAATTTATCACTTTGCTGTTACACAATTAGTGATAAATTACATCCAAGGACAGATAGAAGATCTGCTGTGGGTTGCTTACGTCTGTAACAGCATTACAACTATTGTTTAGACTTTGTCACAAAAAACCACTTACTGATAAGTTTCCCGATGTTGACATCGTGAAGTTAATTCAACTTGGTATACTCAGTTCGCATGAGCGACGAGGATCCTGCTCAAAAACTTTTTTTTTTATAATTTGAGCACACGTAAAAGGGGCTTGCACACACTTGCTAGGCGTTAAGGTTAAGGGAGGGAAAGAATGAGATGTCTGTGAGCTTGTGTTTTGAATGCCTGGGTATTGTAGTAATGAGGAAAAACAGAGCTTGGCAAAGCATTTCACATAATGTTGAACGGCTGATGAACAAATTTTTTAATTAATGAAGAATTCATGAAGAGGTGACATGCAACTGGCTATTTCACTTGAGCACCACTGGTGGTAAAACATTGACAAACAGGAAAAGTTTCTTCGGTGTTCAAGCGAATCTATTGATTCCACAATGTTTTCATCATTGATTAGGCTAGCATTTGTATTCTATATAGCAGATGCAAGGTTGTCTTTAGCGCTCCTGAATAGATTTGAAAATTGTACTCAAGTATGGGTCGAATAAACGCCTTTTATTTATTTAGTAACCAGATCAGAGGAAGTGAAATATCTCTATTATCGTGTTAGGAAACCTAAAAATTTCGAAGCATTTTTGGCAATGGCGATGTGGTCGTTCCAACGAAGCTTGTCGTTAACGCACATACCGAGAATTGCGAGTTTTACAGTTTTCTCGATGTAAATCCCATTCATGGATAATGGCTGAAATTTTATGGTTCGCTTTGAGTTTTAGAAGCGTTAAATACTACTCTTTTATCTGAGAGTGCTGTCATCGGCGAAAGAGTAAATAGGATTAGAAGTATAATACAGGATATCATTCATAAAAATGAGAAAAAGTGTTGGGGACAAAACAGACCCCTGGGGAACGCCAGCGTTTATGCGATGAATTTCAGATTTGAAACCGTCAAAAACAACTTCGATTGAGCGGTCCAGAAGATACATTTTCATACAAGAAATCAGTTTTTCATCGACTCCATAAGCACGCATTTTGTGTAAAGGAGCTTGATGTCAAACTATGACAAAAGCCACGATAATATAAAGTGCGACGACTTTGCTTTCACTTAATTGATGAATAGTCTGGTTCCACTGTACGGTGAGATATGCTATCAAAGCATCAAAAAATCCTAGCTAGCAAAATCCGTACTATCGGTCACTAGGGATATTTCGTGGCTGATAATTAATCAGCTTTTTAATTATCTTGGAAATAATGGATGTAAGAGCTATGAGAAGGAGACGACAGCTTGTATATTTTAGGTATAGGCTGGACAAAGGCTGATGTCCAACTTATCGGGAAGAATCCAGAAGAATAGGATAGGTGGAAAAGCGGACGCAACGCCAGCTTGGAAGAACACTTCCTCAGAACTAATGGAAAAATGTGCGGTAAGATTTAAGCTAGAAGAATGGCGTAGATCAGGGCTCCAAGTATATAGGGTTGCAAAATTGGGTGACATCGGCTCGAAATCAGGACCGATCGAGTGAATTTTGCGGGATGATAGAACTGAAATATATATTATAATTATAATTAAAGCACGCTTCAGGGGATTTGCATTCTTATAATGCTTGAGCACTGCATTGGCTTGGAAATATTGGGGTAGAAGAAGGAATGAAAGAAAGTGTGAGATGGTGGGTGGAGTTGTAAGTTCCCAACAACCGAGCACTCGTACATGAGAATATTGTGCTAATAAACAACCCACATTGTTTTCTTTGCTTCATCTTGATGAGTTCATAAATCAACTCAACCATACATGCAAATATAGCAGTATACGGCAACTGTATATTCCATGTACAACAATGTATCATATTTACTTGTAAATCTAGATGATCAGTGCGGTGAGAAAAATTCGTGCATTATTTGGACGCGCTGGGAAATGAACCCGGTGTCCTGGGAGCCAAAAATTTTAACCACTGCACCATCGATACTGACATTACATCCGTAATAAGTTAGAGTGATCAGGGTACTTCGGTACACATCACAAAAACTGCGAATACCCTGGTACTTTGGCAGCTTATAACCATGATAACGCTTTCATGTTTTATCAAGCTAGCAATGTTTCATAACATCCGTCCTTCCATGAGTTTCTTTTTTAAATTTCTAATATGTGATTTCAACTCACAATGGTTCCCTCAAAATATGGGAGTTCATCCCTATTGTTTTAAAATCTGCTTAAATAATCTGGGTGAGCTTCAAACAAATGTTCGATCAAACAAAAAAAACTCCTCTGATAAATAAATAAATAACGTGTGGAAAATTGCGATCATTAATTCTTCATATATATTAGAGTTATTACTGCTTATGATCTTTTTTAATGGTCTGAATCATTATAAATTAATATTGACAATGAGAGTTTCCGTTTGTCAGCCATTCTTATGAGCAGCTTTAAGCTCAATATCAGCCTGTTGCACATGCGGAGAATAAGAAAATCAGAAGGAAATTGAAATTTCTAATCAGCAAAAACAGTAATCGAACCGAAAACATTTGAATTGAAAGTCAAGTAGACTTAACCCACCAACTGACGTTATATCCCTTATAATCTTTCTTAACATCAATTTTTAAATAGAAAAGCTTGATTATGTCATGCCAAAGATCATAAATTATAGTTTAAATGTTTCTGACAATTTTTATGTGCATATATTTTTTAGGATGCAAAGATTTCAAATGGAATTACATAATTAACTCAATTAATGTGAATTACATAAAAATCGATCTCAATTAGGATGACAACTTAATTGCTCCGTCATCATCTACAGCTTGGGACCAAACTTTAATTATTTCAAATCAAATTACAATCAAAAAATAAATTCCATTATATTACCTTGCAGACGAGTATCCACGTTTTACGCCATCGTTGTGGTAGGATGATAAACTGGCAGGTAATTAGATAACATATCAGTTTGGAATCCCTACAAAAAGTGTACATGCTCGTGTAGTTCCTTTCGTTTCTATTCCGACGTAAAAATTTTCGAATTTACCGCAGATATTTTGATATCATTAAAACTTTGAAAACAACACGCGTTCGTCTAAACGACGTTATGGAGTTTATGGTTAAGATACACCAACCTGTGGGTGTATAAAGTATACAAGTGTGTGTGTGTACGAGTACATAAATTGGCGAGCAATGTAACCGCTATACAAATCCAATTTACGAAGACGGAGAATATAACGGCGCGACAACGACCGAAAATTCGGTTGATTTTTAAGAAGGGCACGTGGATGCCATTCTGACATCCTGCTTAACATCATCAGAATTACCTACTCCCGTATCTTCGTGGGCTGAAGAATGTCGGCATATCTCTGAGGTCCTACAAACGAACTCTCAACCCCATATTAAAAGTGGGAAAAGGTTTTTCCTTCGAAGAAAATAATACGCTCTTCTTCCATCACCCTTCTGTGAAAGTCGTTACGTCTTTATTTCTGCGTAAAAGGCAAGGATAACGAAAATGTGAAATGTGGTCGCATGGTGAAGCATAAAGAAAATATATTTATCACTCTGCTCGTCTGTATCGTTTGTGTGGCAATAAATATAAATTTCGTTCGAAGGTAGCCATGTCAGTGGGGTGGCGGTTGTATGTCAAAACAAAAGGATAATAAGGGATACAAATTTGTTGTTTAACTTTTTTTTTGTATTGTAGATATAGATATGAAAGAAAGATAGACATTTATAGTAAGGGGGTCATTCATGATATGAAAAGGAGTGAGTGTGCGTGACGATAAAATTGGTGAGAAAATCCTATTGAAGTTTGTTTTAAGGTGTGTGATCTGTTGGGATGCCGTTTTTTGTTGTTTCTCAGTTTATAAGATTTCAAAAATTAAAAATCAATACTTTGTTTATTAGACTTAGAAAAGTCGCCATCATTGTTTGCATACAGATGAGCAAGGCAACTTCTCGGAGGCTTCTGGGTACATAAACTCATTCCGTTCTAGCTTCGTTTTTCAAATAATATCAAACCAAAGCAGGGTTTTTGCTTCTTTTCAATGATCCTCTTAGAGTTTGAGTATTCAAATTGTCATCGAGAATAAATTGACATTGACATGAACTCCAAGTGTATACGATATCAGACAATGATATTTTTAGAAAAGTTTCAAGCATTTAATTCTTTAAGAAACAACATCTTCAAATCTCTTTCTTCATATTGCAACTTTTTAAAAACATTAGAATATACCACAGTGTTCAAGTTAATTCGTAATTTTTTCATTTACCGCTAAATAAATTTTCAGTTATTAGCATTCAAATACTCATTTAAATATCTGATGAAATTGAGCAGCTTGATGTTACAATGGGAAGAAACTCAAATATAGCGCATGAAAATAAATTTGTTTTAAGTTATATTTGACCAGCAAGTTTTTCTGGTGTTTTTCAAAAACATTTTGAAAACATTATTCAACTTTCAACTAAATGTGAATGCGATTTTAATGTTGATGATATTAACAATAGAATTTTGATTCCAAAAGTGTTATTTCATTTAAAGTTTGTAAACTGCACGAAACAATTTTTTTTATCAAATTCATAATATGAACATGTTAGCTAATGCAAATACATTTTTAATTTAAAACGTTTAAAACGAGTATTGTGCGTAGTATTTTGCTTATATCTGAAGCAAATTGAAAACTCGCTTTGAATTAATTTTTTTTGCGATTTGTTGTCTGTTTTGTGATTTTACAACGTTCATCCAAGCCCGAGCTATGTTTAAGGCTTCAAGGCTCTAGCTCAATGGGAAGTTAGTTTAAAATCAATTACAAAATTCCACCCGCACAGACAGGCATACACTAAAGCGAGCTAATAAAAACGTTTTTAAATGATTTGTTTCAAATCCTTGATTCAGTTTTTGTACGAAATGATTTGAAATATGATATAGACCAATGTCTTCATCCGTTATTGTCAAACTGTAATATCATTTGATACTGTATCTACTGTAACATTGAATGTAAACGAAATAAGTTCTGATTTCAAAAAACCAATTTTTTCAAATATTCTATACAGGGTGTCCCCGAATTTGTCCACAATAATTTAGGAAATATTTTTTGGGTATATTCTAACAAAAAAATTATTCTCAAATCGTAAAGCAAAAAAACGTTTTTTTTTTTTTAAATTTTACCTGGTTTCAGACCAATGTAATTTTTGAATAACAATTGCATCAGAAGTACGCACTCGGTTACTCATATCCAAAAAAAGTCTTCAACATATTGCAAAAACTCATCAAATCGAGGACAAAACTTTAAAAACCAAACTGTTGATGTATGAGTGTAAGTTCATTCCAGATAGGTACCTATTTGGACTTTTTTGCACATTCGAGAGAAAAATCTGACGGAGATTTGTTGGCTCTGTATATGTGGGTACGATTCGGGCTTGTTAAGGCACCTCCATCTTTCACAAGTGGCACAAGCGATGTGCGTCAAAAACTAAACTTGGTCTTCTTGATTTTGGGACTAGCCGGGCTATATAGAGACAGAGATGATATCATCGCTTATAAAATATAAATGACCCCGATGTTACAAACAGTAATAAATATCAATTTTTTCTCTTTAAAATATTACAAATAAAACCATTTGCGATTCAAATAAAAACAAAATGTTCTGACCCTTGCTCCTTGGCCAATGATAATATTATCTAAAGAAAACGCACATCAGTCAATTATGAAATTTCCTATCTTTTCCCAAGTCCATTTCAATGTTGATGGTTGAGCAGAAAAAAAAACGGAATATAAAACGAAACTAACTACACCCTTGGGGGTTGTATTCAGTGCAGTAAAATATTATACCGTACGTAGTATGTTATCATTACAAGCGAAAATGGTGGGGAGTAAGTAAAAGCATAAAAAGTAGTAAAACTTTATAGAACAAGCTAAGGTTAACCGTTAAATATAAATTAGAACCAAACGACCGACTATTTTCCGCTTGGATTACATAACAGCATCATAAGAAATATGCTGGTTACATCCCTAGGCTGTGATGGTGAGCTTACAGCATCGTAATAAGAGTCAGGATTTACGATTGCAACAATAATTTGAAGATATCATGAAAACTACGACGAAGAAAAATTGCAACTTAACACAAACGAAACATACTTTGCGCCACGCCTTCTTAATGTTTTGATTTTGCGTCATCATCATAGGTGGGTGGGTATGTGGCAGGACGCTGTGCCCACTAATAGCTTATCTCTTTAATAGCCCCAGGGAAATTTATCGTTTCGTTTTCAATTTTTCCACTGCCATACGTTTATGTGTATGTGAATGTGCTTGGAAGTATAATTCGTACGAAAGTAACGAATACCAATACAAAAGTGAGGAGAAAAAGACTTTTTGGATTACGTAGTATCTACTTTTCATCGAAATGATATGCAAAAAAATGCAGTTTATATCTGCCTTCAGGAGTGAAAATATAAATTAATATCCCAAAGGGTAATGGGTTACATGTTGAAATGTTAAAACCACTTTCTTTTTCGTGATGATGGGATGGGATATCTAAAGAATCGATGTATCCATTCAGCTGGCTCACAAAAAGTAAGTTAAGTGTGATATGGGATATGGGCGGTAATTTTAATCAAGTATGCACACAGCCCGTTATAGGAATAAACGGGCCCCTAGTGTGTATTAATGTGTATTATTTAATGTCAATTACCCTCGAAATCCCTTGAATCGTGCATTCCACAATAATGTGAATAAAAATTGAAAAATCACCTCAAGTGATGCCATTTTTGAACTGTGGAAGTCATCAAGAAGACAGTGACGAGCCAACCAAAAGTCTCTCTATAGCTCACTCACTATAACAAGGAGCTTCATTTCATCATCACGTTCCAAGGAATTATTTTAAATTTTTTTGATGAAGAGTATGTGTTATTGCGTTTCTTTTGCCTCGTTACAGAAGCGACAGCGATCCGTTTGGAATTTCGCCATTTTTATTAAGTGGCCGTTAATTGGGCCGTGTCCTGTCATATACCAGACAAGAGATCTGAGTCTATGGCTTTTTAACTTAACTGTCTATGTCTTTAATCTTGAGAAGCCTTTTAGTTTGTCTTATCCCAATTGATGATTCCCATTCCGCTTCGATTGCGAGATTTACCCACTCATTTATTTTGTTCTTGAGGTGGCTTGTAGAATAGGCAATGCTTGGTTCGGGGCCGGTGAAAATTTCTTCTGCGCTTTCTCTTGCACAGATTTCTGCTGCCTCGTTCCCTGCGATGCCTGAATGGCCGTGTTGAAAACGGCAAGTACTTTCCCAATGTCATTTATGAGACTAATGGGCCACTAATTTGTCGGATTGGAAGGATCTTTCTTTTGTTATTAAAAAAAAAACTTAGAATGGAATATTGCTGTATAACGTCGACCGGTAGATGTTTTGGAATATTATCTATACCTGTTGATGGTTTGTTGTTAAAATATCAGTGTTTTGATAATTTGCGTATCTTGTGTCTCAGTAGAGTCCGTGTTTCACAGTATAGATAACACTCCGTCCAATTTTTTATTTTTATTTTCGGAACTGTCGAATCAAGACTCGTTCCCTGTTCCAGTTTTTTCCCCTAAAATTTAATTTAGAAATTCCTGGTTATGTAGCGAGAATCGTCAGCAAAGTAAGCTATCATTAATATCGCTTTATAGTCGCTATCATACGGCAACAGCGGTAGCTTATTTTGGTGAACCATTTCTACATGCAGTCACGCATCTACAAGACACAAATCTAAATATGAGTTCCTAAAGGATAACTAGTCGAAACTGTGTCTTACAGTGTTTTATAGAAAGAGTCTTATTACTTTTTGAACTACCTCATCGTTTATATAGCTTGCTTTATGAAAAAGCATTTATTGAAGTAACTACGTTAACCTGAATTGTGGCTGCTCTCTCAGTCAAGAGCCTTTTGTCTAGACATGACAAAAACATAAAACATAATAGAAAAAAAAATTCATGATATTCCTAAAAAGTTTACAACTCCTAAAAATGTTACCCTTAAACCTAACTTTTAATATCCTCAAATAAATATATTTGGGAAAGTGCTTCCCATTGCAATTTAAAATTAAAGAAAAGTTTCATTCAATCCCATTCTTAAGCTATTTGTACCACAATAGCCACTACTTTGACCATTTCACGACAGCAACAATAAAAGAAAAAGTGGAGGTAGTTAAGTACTTGACCCACGAGCACGCAAACTGCAATCGATAGATCTTGAATTGTATTTTATCCTCGGTTTTTTATATATATTTAGTTAAACGAATGCCAATACAGTAACAATTAAAAAACTACATAACATTAAGTGAACTTAACCTAATGAAGTCGCGGCTCACCTACTTTTTGAGTGTCGATGCAATACGAGTATGTATGAGTATTTCCGAGAGTAAAACAATGAAAACAGCTTCGCCCTTGCCTTCGTACTATGTGTTAACTTAGCAAATGTAAATCCTCATAATACCCGATAATACGCATTGCGATATAATTAGCGCCATGCATTTGAGCAAATTCTCAGTTAAGTTAAGAGAAATAGAGAAAGATACAAAGAGGTGGTGAATAAAAATGAAAACAACTTTAAACTTGGATTTAGTAATTACCCCGAACAAATTCACTTCTACGCGGGTTACAAGAAGAAGAACTAATTGGAGGTTGTTCCGTAAATAGGATTACCCCATAGTCGAGTAAACAACAAAATGAAAACAAAAGAAAAAAATATGGGATCGGGTTCTATACCACAGCCCGACACTATGGTTATTGTTGGTACTTCACTATTCCCCGTTCATTCCAGAACACAAAATCACCCGATCAACGGACTACCATATCGCTTGGTTAATTTGTTCGATTGAGGAAACTACTCAATAACTTAACAAATTGTTTCCAACTCATTAGACGGGTCTTTGGCTGGGAATGTACGACAATAAGAGGCATTTTTTGTATATAAGTTAAAGACATTATACTTGGGTAGTTTTCATCCGATAAGTTGAGGCGAAACACACTCGCAGAAATTCACAGACGTTCCTAAAACAACCCCTTTTCACCTCCTACACTAAGTTCAAATTCAGCAACAAAAACACCGCATTACATTCAACATTCGGAGGGTTGTATGTGCTAGCAAGTGCGGATTATTCACGCGCCTTCATCGCTGATAGTGTAATATAATAATAATTTTTCTTTCAGCTCTTTCCGAATACTTAACAAATGGTGCAGGTTAGTAGGTGTTATGACGTAACGATTTGTTTGTTGTAAGGCAGTTTGATTGTTACAACAACTGTGCTACCATACTCAATGTGGAAAGGGGAAACAACTTCAAAGAAGTTCGTTAAAATGAGTAAACCCAATAAAAAGTGAGTGTTCTTAAGTGCAAAAGAAAGTAAAAAATTTGAAATAATTGGGCCTTGCTTCGTTGGTTCTTTAATGGCAATTATTCTTCCACTATTCCTTTCATCATTTCTCTAAGCTTCTAAATACACGTATTAAAGATTTAACGAAGCCGCATAACCGTGTGCTTTTTTCAAGAATTAATAGAACAAACTTTGACAATTACATTTACTCTGTGGCAACGGAAGACAATTGTTTTCGTTTACTATTTCTGCGATATATTGCGAATCTTCTATTTGTCCGTCCATTTTTGCAGTGGAAACTTTTTATTTAACGTAAATATTTTACCTTTCGACTTCAGACTTCAGATTCTTACTTAAAGCAGATGCTTATAATACAAAAGAAAAACCTCAAAAGATTGTTAAATAGAAAAATAGAAAATTTTATGTTCTTGTAAATACCTTTATTTGTATGTACAGCCGAGTTCTTGGTTTGGAGATTTTTAGGAATATTTTTCATTTTCTTTTAAAAAGTAAAAATATAACTAAGAGATACTTCAGCGAAATGAAATTCGTTACAATACGGTGTACTTGATAGCCCAGATCTCTCGAATGGGTATACAGAAAATACATTTTTTATTACATGCGCTGAAAAGGCGAACTTATTATTAAGATAGTAAAGCGGAGCTTCACAGCTTGCCATGAAAGTTGCAATTTAGTCTAATACATAACGGGTGTTTTTTTATGAGGTTTGTTGTTCCGATAGATGTCGTTTTATTTTATGACAGTTGTTTTGACAGCTCAAAGTGGCATTTCTACTCAGTATTGTTTGGCAAATCATTATGAAAAAAAAAAAAAAAATGACATTTGTGAAAAATAGTCGTGGTAGCCATATGCTAGTTAGATATAACGTGTTTTTTTAAGAGGTTGCCGATTTTTTTTTTGAATAAAACACATATAAAATTATGAAATGACCAAAATTTTTTTTTATTTGGTAGATAATTTTTTGGCATTTAACATTTAAACACAATTTCTGGCATATGGCTACCACGACTATTTTTCACAAATGTCATTTTTTTTTTTTTTTTCATAATGATTTGCCAAACAATACTGAGTAGAAATGCCACTTTGAGCTGTCAAAACAACTGTCATAAAATAAAACGACATCTATCGGAAAAACAAACCTCCCAAAAAAACACCCTTTATATTACATATTTTATTAACACTCTTAGTTAGAAATAGAGTGAAACATTTTCAAAAATGTGATTTGAGTCACCTTGAGGTAAATTTATGCCTACATTAATGTTAATCCTTAAGATAATTGAAAAAACCTAATTACAAAGAGATAACGCCCTCAGCCAACCATTAAGGTATTCATTAATTGAAAATGTATTAAGATTCTAGATATTCCCGGGCGCTTTTCTACCCGCACGAACTCACGCCTATCTCTTACTGTCGCGTGGTATGGGATGTCCTATAGCTTATAACTAACCACATAGTTGATCATACCAATGGGCAGCCAAAGTACGTACAAACAAAGCACAGAAAGCAGTGCAGGATACAGCACAGTCCACGGACTCGCTCGACCGTTTTTTTTGTCGACTTTAGTCATTTAGTTACAAATAACAAACAAACAAATGGTCGCCACGAAAATATATATATACACGGAATAATATATAGACTATATTCACCCTGAAAGTCCGTTCTAAATATTGGTGTAAGAATTTTTGAAATCGGTCCAGTAGTTTTGAATATTACCCTCCTACATACGAACCAACAATGATGGTTCAGAAAATTAATTGATTTCGTACCAAACGCATACCACATCTCACATGTGTTATAACAATCCTACGTACTATCTACGAGTATAGGTATTCTTCAGACGAAAGTAGAATAACTCAGTTGCAGCTTAAACTTACAGTACGATACGTATGAGTATGTACAGAAATATATACCACAAATTTGGAAAAACATTATTTTGAAATATTAATAGTAACCGTTGCCGATTCCCCCGAATATCACGTTTTCTGTATGCCTTTTTCAAGACAGTCTTTAGGCCATATGGAATATGATAAAATATTCACATGAATATTGTATATTAATGCGAGTATTTCATCTTGTACTTTAAGTAAACGTATAATCTGAATACTTCAGCGAACTGCTGTATCATTAAGCAACTAGCAGATACACAGGGGTTGTACTGGTTCTGTGTCAGTGAACGGTGGAGAGGACGAGTATTCAATGCAATTAATAAATACACTGGGGTTCCGGTTGGTTTTCTTTAGTCATATTTTTGTGGGGGGCATTTCTAATGCATTCAAGGGATGGTATATATTATCCATACGGGGAATGTCTCACGCAACTAACGAAAGTATTTTTTTTAAATACAAATTATTTAAAAATACATGCTAATAGTCACCGCAAATTACTTTACAATCCTTTGTTATACCTGGAACTCGGCAGTTTGAATTAAATATTAATCTAAAAATTTACTTTGTCGATTACTTACATATATATATGATTTGCATATAGCAATACTCGTGCTATATCTAAAAAAGGGTTGCTGGGTGCAAATTTTGGCCTTTACCTTGTCTTTGCTTACGCCTTAAATTTTAATAAGTTAATAAAATTAAAATATTTCATAAGATTTGCATAAGAACTTTTAAACTTGAAACCAAATGGTTTGCAATGCACAATAAAATCACGTTGCTCATCTGAAAATGCAAAGAGATGATTTTTATCGCAAAAGTCAGTAAAGGTTTGATAAATTAACAGCTAGTCGTCGTCGATGCACAACAGCTCGAACTAGGTGGTTTGGCCTGCTTTCTGCTCGACCTGGCGTTGGAGATATTGGTCTCAATAACATGTATAACAAAATTAGCATTCATATGATCTACATGTCGTCGACGTTATTGATACCATCAATAGGCCTACAAGAGCTATACAAGAGACAGCTTGAGTGGGCGAAACGAAATCCGGGGCTGCACATGAAAGTGAAGCCGCCTGCAAGTCAACGATTCAACAATCTACTATACACTAATTGCCTATCTCACCCCGTCACTAATTCACGCATGCACCATTGTGATTCTCAAACTGTGAAATATCATCAGCAAAGCAGTATATATATCTTCTGTACTGTACAGAGTGACCAAAAGCGGGACTCAGCGGTCTTTTACCAAATAATTCTAAAATAAACTTAAGGGGTGATGGTTGAGAGAGGTTCTAGAGGCGAAAAGACGAAAAGACGTAGGCAGCTTCAATAACTCTAAATAAATAACAGAAATCTAACCAACAGAAACCTACGATCAAAACCATGAATATCGAAAAGTACTCGGGAAAAACATGTTTTCTCGACGTTTCAGGTAATTTGGAGCCTAAAAAGCAAAACAAAACATTCCATTCGGTTGAATATGGCATGTTCTTGACATAACTCCAGGATGGAATATCTGAATTCTGGGCTTATAGGTTTGTTCGTAAACAAGTTTAAGTACCTTATATATAACCTTTTTGCTCTAACTTCTATTTACTAACTGGCCATTCTGGCCAGACAACACCCTGAGGAAGGTGTGTTGAGTTATTCGCGGAGTTTAATAACCTTATTCAGCTTGTAAATGAGCCTACACGAATATCAAATCATTCCGCAAACACCCTTGACTTGTTCCTTACTTACCGCCCTGATAAATACTCCGTCAATGTATTATCGCCTCTAGGCTCGTCAGACCATTGTGTAGTATCAACTAATTTCTCGTTAATAAATCACGTAGTTAGAGAAACAACTCCCACAAAACAGTATGGCAATACGAGAAAGCCAATTGGGATGGCCTTAACAAGTTCTTAGGGAGAATTAACTGGTCGCTATTGTATTCTAAATTCTCATCAGTTTACCCTCAAGCCAATCTTCATACATCATACATCGAACATCAAACATCGTGCATCGAACTCACACATCGAACATCATACATCATACATCGAACATCAAACATCGCGCATCGAACTCGCACATCGAACATCATACACCAAACATCGCGCATCAAACTCGCACATCGAACATCATACATCATACATCAAATATCGAACATCATACATCATACATCGAACATCGAACTCGCACATCAAACATCAAACATCGCGCATTGAACTCGCACATCGAACATCCATCGAACATCAAATATCGCGCATCGAACTCGCACATCGAACATCCATCGAAGATCAAACATCGCGCTTCGAACTCGCACATCGAACATCAAATATCATGCATCATACATCAAACATCGCGAATCGATCTCGCACATCGAACATCAAATATCATGCATCATACATCAAACATCGCGCATCGAACTCGCACATCGAACATCAAATATCAAACATCATACATAATACATCATACAGCATACATCATACATCATACATCCATCGAACATCAAACATCGCACATCCAACTCGCACATCAAACATCGCGCATCGAACTCGCACATCGAACATCAAATATCATACATCATACCTACCTAAAGACTCGAAAAAATACATCATCGATTTGAGAGTCAAATAATCAATCCCTTATACTTCTGATATACTTTCATACTTAAACTACATAGTTCAAGTCCCCTCTCTCGTTTTATTTTTGCTAAACTAGTTACGGAACAAGTTTATTCAAAACTAGTTTGTGGAACTAGTTTATCGCAGTTAACGAATTCATTACTGCTGATTTTGATACTTGGTGACAAATTTTGATTTGTTAGACAAATTAAATTTGATAGCCATGTGCGTCGGCAGCGGGGAACTTGGACCCCCCCTGTTTTGGAAGAAAAAACTATAAAATTTTCTACATTAAATAGTAAGTTGTTATTAATAAACATTTATTGTTATTTGATATACATAACATATGAAAATAAATGCTTATAAATTTTATACATACTAGTATAAACTTTGAAAAAAGTAATTTTTTGAATAAAATCCGCATGCGTTGTTGTCCAAAATTTTATCATTTCACTTGATTAACCTATAATTTTAAGGATGGATAGATATAAATTCATCTGCGAATAATCTTGCCGGCCGGCGCTTATATTGACAGTAGGAGGAGTAATACATAAGTACTCACTCTAGCCTATTTTAGACAATTATAGTTTTTTTTTCGCCCAACAAACCGATCTAAAATTTTCCCTTTTTTTATAAACTAACCGAGAATAGTATTGAGTGTGTCACACTCAGCAGTAATAAGCTACAAACGATAAATTAGTTAAGGTTTGCCAGTGTGTCAAGGGTATTAGCAAGCTAGGAACAATAATTTGAAAAATGGACTGAAGAATTATTTTTACAGCGCTGTAGATATATGTGAATATGATAACTCATCACTGATCTAAATGTGAATTACCCTGCACACTCAGTTATATTCGAAGGGGCTACTAACTGTGTTTGGGAGAATAGTCTGAAAAATAACTTGTGAACATAGCATCGCTCCATATGCGTGAGATATCTAGGTATTATATATACTTATATGTTAGCTTCGTATATTAGAAAAAATTCCAGATTTCAGAAACTCAATGGTATAGGTTTAAAAAAGCAGGATACCACCGAATGAGCAAAGAGGATTATACTTGGAAATATATTTGTGCTAACAATAGGAACAGAGTTTGAATTGGTATGAGTTTTTGGTTGAATCTAGAATCGCATTCCAATATTTTGCTAAGCCAATGTTTAAGTTAAACCAGTGGTCTGAGTGGAAGTTTCCAGTTTTGAAGTTTGGGTTGTATCGGCAGTCCAAAATTGATCTTCAAAATAATTTAATTTAAATTAAAAAAAAAAGTGAAAAGGTCTCCTGGATAATGCCGAGTCCTCTCTTTCAAATAATGTATTCTAAGCTGATATAACGATATAAACCTGCAAATGTGCCAACCACTTGACATGGGGCAGATGACACTTGTACTAAACACATACACATTTTACATTCGCCCCAGAAGGTGAACATAATCCTTATGATAGCACTTCAAAAAGACGATTTTTGTAACTCAAGTCGAAGGACATGAAGAGATAAAACGAATTTTCTATTTCGTTGGTGAAGCGCAAAAAGCACTTCGTCTATATGAGTACGAGTACAAGTATAGTGTATAGTATAAGTGGGAATATGAAGGTTTCAGGTCACGAAACCTCTTCAACATTTTATCCAATTTCACTCTTGGCCTCATTCCACACAAACTTCACTTATTATTTTGTAGTTTTGGTGTTCCCGTTTACTTTACCTTCAACAAACAACAACAATAAATTCCGGTAATGGCAACATTCATCATTAGCAGGAGGTGGCACTTTAAGTAGGAAGCTGGGAAATTCACCATCAGTTGGATGGGAAGGATGATGATGATGATGATGTTGCTGATGATAGGAAGAATGATAATATTTGCAGCGTCATAACGTTGTAACAATGTACTTTGCTACATGCAATACAACAACAGTAGCATCTGGCAGTTTTCCCGCAAACTGAAGTTGGCAAGGTTTTAAATTTCAACCGTCGGACATGTATCTCATTTTGCCCGTCACCTGTGTTTTCGTTTGATAAATTCGAATCCCTTATTACTCGGCAGATTGAGGGAGAGTTGCCGGATGAATTTCAAATATGCAACAGAAAAAGTAATCAAGCAGATACAGGATGCCTTTGAGTTTATTTTCATAGTCACCCTAAAATTTTCAACTCACAAGCCACGTTAAGTCACGCTGTAGACAAAATTCCTGCATTTTCGTATATAGTCAATTCGCGCTTAAACCACAGGTCAAATGTTAAGCGCAAGTATGAGATTCTTCTGTTCATTATTTTTCATACTCCCTTTACCTATTCTTGGATGTCTGCGAGAAATCCCAGCGCATATTTCCTGGAAGCTGCGAATTTACAATTCGAGGGAAACATAACACAAGTAAATATTCAATTTGAGGAAATGGGAAAAATGATACAGTTTTTGCCTGTTTTTAATAGGATGGCTTCTTTTCAGCCGCCAGGAATAAAGAAGCTGCGAACAACTGCGATTACTATTTCGCAAAATAATGATGTAGCTGAGCAAAGTGAAGTTTCACCGAAGCGCCAACAACAACCCGATTACCGTTAATTTCCCTTTGTTTTCATTGTAATTTTGAGCATTTGTTTACTTATTGTTCCGGAAAATTCGTTTATGTGTTGTTTCACAAAAAACCTTACAATAAAAAGGGAACTGTACTTGGTCGGCTGTTCTTTGTGCACAACACCTGACGGAGGAAATTTATGTTTCCATTATTTTATGGGAGTGGTAATTAAAATATATCCTGCTTAATGTTTACTTTGGAAACATTTTAAAAGTTTTCCCTGACTGTTTTACTGCAGTGTGAAATTACCATTAGCTTTGTTTATACATTATATGTTTTTATGACTTTTCTTAAAGTAGGCAAACAAAACTTTACATCGCCATTATGCAACTTTAAAAAATACAAATTATGATTAATAGCGCGTTTAGATTTGAAAATATGGTTTGACTTTTTAATATGCACTCATTTGGGATTTAACTTTCAAATTTCATATACAAAACTATGCAAACCTCGTCCGAGAAGTGACCAACTTTACTGGTCTCATATTATTCATTTTACAAAAATCATTATTCTCCTACATTACATTTGATTACATTGTCTGTTAACGTTGTTCGCTGTTATAATTACCAAAATTTTACAGGCAATAAATTGATTTTCATATTGTTGCGAACAGTAGTTAGTAGTAGATGTCGCCACGATTGAATAATAGAAAACAAGAAATTATAATTCCAATTGCTTACTCTTGGGCTGTAAAATTATCGAACTATAAGTTTAAATCATTATGTACTGGTGTTGTCAAAAATGTAGTCAAACCAGTTCGAAAAATCTATTTTTAGAAATCTTACAATAGATGGAATACATTCGATTATGGGTAATTGTAAATAAGGGAAAGTACCACAATGTTCTGTTCTTTGCTAGATACTTCTGTACATACGTTTGGAAGCCTCTGGAAGTTATTCAGTGAGTATAAATAGTATATAGTCCTTCTTTCAGGAACACTCGTTTAAGTATTAAACAAAATTGATTTGACTTAAAACCATTTTCATGTAGAACTCAACATTTCAAATCCTCCTTTTATCAAGGAAGTGACATCGATGGTCGAATCCGTGTTTCCAGAAACGTTAAATCTTCAGGCCTTTGGAATAGACGTCAACAAGTTCCTGAAGGTCCGAATTGTTCAATAGAGGATCTAAGAATTGTTGAAAGTTCACTTAAGTCATTATTTTTATTTGTAACATTTTCTTGGTCAGGATTTTTGGAGTTTCCCTAACCACTATCTATTGATTAACGCATTTGGATTCGCGTTGTTTTAGTTTCGTGTTGGTTTTTTCGTATTGCTTTTTCAATAAATCAGGGAGCATTTTGAGAAAATAAATCGAAACCGGCTACAAACGTGAGGAATGTAATATATTAAAATCTATATTCCTTCGATTTTTTTATTTAGATTATAATAAAGAGCACATAGCCCATCTTATTGCCTTGACGTAAGTCATTCAGAGAGTTATACACCGTGGCAATGAGTTTATGTATAAAAAAATAAAATAAAAACATTACGGATATATGTAGGTATTTGTAGTAGGTAAACTTGTTGTTTGTGGGCGCCGTGGCTCAGTGGTTAGTGCATGGATTTCTGAGCGGGGGTTTCGTAGTTGAATCCCTGAAAGTACCAAAAGTATTTTTTAATGTCCCACCTCTCACGTATGTCTGACTAACATCCGAGAATAATAACTTGTCACGGAAAGCTTCGCCGTTCGGATATTAAATTGTAGGTTCCTCCTTCCATTTGTTTACAAAAATATACATGCCAGACCTTGAACCGCAACGGTCGAATTCTATTGTTATTATTAACATGTTGTTACTAGTCAGAGCGCTAAGTACTTCGTCAGAGTTCTTGTGACAAGCACTTAATGGAAATAATGATAGGGATCCATATTTTCTTTGAAACTGCCGGCAGGATCTCTCGTCTATTTATTTATTTCGAGCTAAGCCAACTCTGAGTTTCTGAAGGTAGGTGGTGGATATCCTCATCAGCGTACCCCACTAGTAACAACTCGACCGATATCTTAAGTCGTCAAGCATTATCGTTTGAGGCGGCTTAGTGATCACGTACCACCGAGTTGGGCCGGAATTATCTTACATTTTTCTTTTAAATGAGATTATGATACTTTAGTTAATATCTAAGCATTTCTAAGAGATAGCCTGGTGTTTTAAAAGAGTTCTTAATCGCCCTCAACAAATCACCACGATGCGGCGTTGATGGTATTTTTTACTACTTATGTTCAAATGGTAGTTAAACGTTAGCACAAACATATCAGTCAACTATCGCAATATACGTCGAAGTTTCGGTTGTGAATTAGACGGCGGCACGATCAGGTGCAAACTATATGAGTTCAAGTCAAACGACCACAGATTAAACTTTCTGTAGCAACATCTTGTCATGTAATTAAGTTTTTAAAATAATTTTCTAATATTTTATAATATATAAAATATATAATAATAATAATAATATTTGTGGCGACAGACTGATCCGGTCCAAGGCCCAGTTTCTCGATAGCATTTGTGTTGTTATTGTGTTATATTTTTGCACACAAACAGAAGGGACCTACATTTTAATGCCGTATCCGAACGGCGAATTGAGAAGCTTTCCGTCAAAAATTTTTACTCTCGGATGTTTGTCAGCCATTCGCGAGAGGTATGTGAAAATAATTTTGGTGTTACTGGGATTCGAAACACGAACCCCCTGCTCAGAAAGCCATACTGGATAAGTGAGCCACGGTGCCCACCTACCTACATTTTAATACCGAATCTAAAGTCGAAAGTCAAAGCCTTCCGTGACATTTATTACTCTTTTAAATTTACCAGTCATTCGCGGAGGGGAGACTGTGAAAAAATCCCTCTTGGTTGTGGGATTCGAACGACAAATCGTCAAATAGAGCCACGGCCAAAAAAAATGTTGGTAAAAACCGAAGGAAGACTGTGTTATATTCGAAATTATATTTTTTACGCGGAACTACTCAATGTATTTCAAATGAAGGACTTAATTTTCCTCTATTACGCTTTCGATGACCTATTTTGTAGGTACAAAATAGTTGTGCATATCAACAGTAAGATTACCTCACTAAGCCAACTATGTACATAGGGAAAATCAATCAAATGCCACCAAACTGAATAGTACATATGCAGAAACACGCCTTAAGGTCGGGCTTTATTTGTTTCGATAGGCTCTTAAGCAGCAGTATTAGAATAAACGCACACATACAGCTTAACAGAATTTGCGTTGGTTGCCACTTTAATTGCTTTTCGGGTGGCGACCGGAAAAACTATGACGTCAATACGAAGAATTACGACATTAGCCCTAAGCCATTAGTTGTGGCGCAATGTTATGATGTTATGCAACATTGCTTCAGGTTGGTCCGCTGCGGAAGGCCGTAAGAAGTAGTAGTTCGCCTGTTCTTGAAACGTCAAACAAAATTTCGATGGATATTTCTATGCTCGCAATTACCGCAACGCTGAGCATGCACATACTACTTTTGTCCAACACATGATGAATACTTTTTTCAAATTGTGAATGCCGACTGTGCGTGGTTAGCATTCTATTTCTATGAACCATTATCGTATCGCCAAACGCCTACACTTTTCCAAAAGACTTTAGAAGTGCAATATGCATCCTTAATAAATGCATATGTGTGTGTGTCGATGTTTTGTGTTGTTGTTGATAATTTAACGACGGCACCCTCTTTTGTTAGGTGGCATATAAAGCGTTGAATATCTCTAAATCGACCCCAACCTCGACATGACGCTATAATTTTTCAAGCACCATCGTGTGCCTTCGTGCTCGAGCTCAACATTTCAGCCCTGTCCTAACGATGGTGCTCTATGCTACCCCTTGAACTCATTCATATGCGCACGACGCTGGCACATAGGTCTTTAGATTGCGAGTGTAATTATTATTATTATTATTTTTTTCTTCTTCCACACCCAGTGTTACCATGAAAATCCTGGTATGTAATTTGCTTTTCACCTCTGGCCCCACACAACACGATTGCGTTGGACGACCGCTGAAGGTTTTTATTTTCTGCTTTGTATATTCTATTGTATAACAATACATTTTCATGACCATGTTTTCTGGTTTTGTCGACCCCCGATGATGGCTTGAGCGACCGCATGCCCGCTGTTCGTTATCCTTGCAGTCTATTATTGTTCTCCTTTCCCGCGTTCATGCTTTGAGGAGAAACTGTAAGAGGTGGACAAGTCAAGCACAGAAACGTGCACGCACATGATGTTCTACGTTTGGTGAGTATATGTAGGTAACTCAGACACATACAGTCGCACACAAACAAACCTACACACTCAAAACCACAAGAAGGCGTAAAGCCCTCATGTGATAACACGAATGCGTTGACGTCATCCAGTTCCGTCCATTTTTCACCGAAAAATCGAATCGAATTCTTAATGTCCTTCCCGTCCGCTGCCGTTTTACGTAACGTTAACAAGGCTGCTTGAAATTCCTTGCGTTTACATTCTGCTGAGTTTTTCATTTTCTGACACATCCTAACTTGTGGTAGTTCTTGGAATATTACTACAGTTTTCATTTTCTTAAATCAAAGACGGGAAAGTAGGCACAGTCACACAACAGATAAGACAGGATATACAGGACATCATATTTCTACAGTTTTATAAGAAGAAAAGCAAAGAAAATAAATACCCTGTACAATCTGTAGGTCCGTCCTATTTTTCGTTTTATAAAATGATTTACTTATGTGGTATTAAAAAACTTAAGAGCAACTTAAAGGTCAACTTACAAAAATTAAAAAAATCTTCATTCTTTCAAGTACTATATAAACTCCACAGTTAATGCTCTAAAGTTTAGAAAATTCCTGTTGTTTATCTATGTAGGTATGGTACGTAAGCGGTCTGAAAAATAATCGGCCTAAACATAACTCAACAAAGTCTTATAACTCAACAAAGTCTTCTTTTAGATAAATACACTTGGTCCAATAATATTTCCAATTTTGCGATACCCTCCGAATAATAAGATTTCTGTAAGCCTTCAAAATAGGCCTCTGTTTCTGTTATGACTTCCTCATTCGACTCAAATTTTTTATCACCGAGCCATTTCTTCAGGTTTGGAAATTGATAATAGTCGAAGTGGCTCAAGTCTGGAGAATAAGTTAGATGAGGAACCATTTCGTAGGGCAACTCATGTAATTTTGCAATTACGGCTGCGGAGTTGTGTGCTGGTACTTGTTGTCAAAAGAAAGCAAAAGCGCGACCCATATGGGAGCAAGCTTCCTGAATTCCAAATATTCATGCAATGATTCTCCATGTGAAATGTTGACTTGAAATGTCCACATCTACAGCAATCTCCCGCTTGGAATCAATCCAGCAGCTCTGCGTAATATGCGCCGGTGATCGTTTTACCCTTTTTAAGGTAATCGATGTGAATAACACCGCGCGCATCCCAGAAAACTGTCGTCATGACCTTGTTTTCTGACAAACCCACCTTGGTCTTCATCGGCTTCGATTTACTAGGAGAAGTCCATTGTTTTGACTGTTCCTTGGTTTCTGGTGTTTTGTGGTGAATCCAGGTTTCATCCTCGGCTATGAATTTTTCGAATTTCGCCAAACACACCTTTGAAGTTGTCAAACGAATGCGTTTGTTGTCGATTGTGACGCCAACGCGGCACCCATCTTGCGGAAAGCTTTTTCATGTCCAAATATTTCTGTAAAATCAAAATCACTGAGCCATGTGATAAGCCTGTCGTCTCTTCAAGCTCTCGCACTTTCACTTGCCAATCGTCCATTATCAAACCATAGATTTTGTCGACCATTTCTGGAGTGGTGACCTCAATTGGGTGACCAGAACGTTCGGCATCACTTGTGCTTAAACGACCGCACCGAAATTGAGTAAGCCAGTGGTGAATAATGGTTCCAATCGATGGTGAAGAGTCCCCATAATATTTGTCAAGCTTTTGTTTGGTATTGGTGTGATAGTATTTTCTCGCAAAAAATAGTGTTAAATGAGCACTCGAAATTCACTTTTTTTTATTTTTACGAAAATGCTCGTAGGCGTCTATATAAAATGGCTGCCACAACAGAACTATTTGACAGAGTGCGTTCTTTTGAAAGATGATTCTTGACAAAAAAAAAAAGGTAGCGCCGTCTCGCCATATCAAAGGTGCAGAGTCCCGATAAACATCGCTCCATTCAGTGTTAATTTCATCGTTCGTTTTCTTTTTTTTATAAACTAATATCTTTTCAATGCACGATATTTAATTTTAAGAATTTTTGTAAGAACACAAAAGTTGTTCGCTTAAAATGACTGTCATACACAATCCAAATGACGCAGCTGTCAGAAAATTTTACAGGAAACCCTTGAAGGTTAGTATGTACGAAATACAATATTACTTTGATACTGGTAGCGCCATCTCTTGCCTAAGCCGATTACTTTTCAGCCCGCCCTCGTATGGTCGGTAACAAATAACGGTATTGTAAGTTTCAATATAAGGCCATGTGATTTTATTGCTTAAAATCATTTAATCCAATTTTTCTCTGTTTCATTTTCTTTCGTCAAAGTTCTAATTTATCCCAAACTAATTATAAAGAAGGGATTCTTTCTTTTTGAAATGCCATGGGTTTATCTCCGAAACGGTGCATCGCAGAACTTAGAAAGCAATCAAAAATATAGGTTCTTACAAAAAAACCAACCTAACTTTAGTCTATAAATCTCCAAAAGTATTAGTGGGTTTAAGGATTAACCCTTGATAAGCAATTTTTGTTAAAATATGTTTATCCTTCTTTGTAGCGGTTTCGAGAAAAAAACCATAAGCTTTTTCTGTTTTTAGACTGTCCTTTTTGTTCTTTGGCTCTAAAATGTGATTTCAATCTTTAGCCTTCCGGTTTTTGACTTCTAATTGTAGGCATTAAATATTTTAATATGGACTGCACATGCCTATCATTGAGGACTTTCTTTTACGACCTTCTTTTAATTTTTTACGTACGATTATGTATGAGTACCTATGTAAGCTTTCACGTAGAACGACAAAATTAATGTACAATTTATATACAGTTGTCATACACACATAGTTGTCAACAACATTGTTTATTGCGTGCGGAATACTCGGGAATCGTTTATTATTCATTTGGTCAACAATGTGGAGGTCGCCTTTACTAAGAATTCTTAATGAAGTTAAATTAAATATGTATTGCATAGATTACCTGCGTCATACTGGATGAATGAATTATACTCTTACTTGTGTATGTATTCGTTTGAATACATGCACAAGGAAAAAAGTTTATTATACAGGGCAGAATGCTTTGTAATAGACGAGCGTTGAGTATAATGGTAGTACAAATGATGGACGTATTATTAGCGTGCAAGCTAATTAAAAGTCTCGTACTTGTTTGAACTTCTGACACAAGGTCAGTCAGTACATTATAGTAGTGTGTTAATTGTTTACACTTTTAATTGTTAAAAAAAAGTTAACAGTTTTGTTCGACTATGCCAATGACATAGGTTTAAGTTAGTTACCTTTTTTGCAATGTGAAACAAATTTAATTTTAATTCAATCACAATTTGAGTACACCGACGGATGTTTTTATCTATTTAAGCCTGACATAACGCTGTTATTTTGTAAACTAGGAAGAACAGATAGAAATCAAGATGGGAAAAACGTTATTTGCGTTTTAAAAATTAAAAAAAGTGGTAAAAGTTTCCATTTCCATTCGTAAGGAGTCATCTTGTTGCAATTTCACAAAAAATAAAATCGCTGAAACGACCGGAGAAAATTTACAACGTGGACAAGTCTGATTTTTTCTGAAAACCAGACGAGACACTAGTCCTTTTAAATCAAACTTCTCTACCTGGAGAAAGAAACTTCTACGCAAGGAACCAAATGCAACCGGAGAACAAAGACAGAAGCCGGCTCTAATTGGTATACCAAGGAACCCAAAAGCATTTAGGTATTTTTTAGGTATTCATACAAAATGTAGTATGTATATAGAATTGAGAAACTTACTGTTAAACTAATTGGTAACTTTAGCAACTCGAATAAAACCAAAAAATATGAAACCTAGCCCTTTGGTTAAATTATTTGCAATTTCGGTCAATTTTGTTTATAACATGTAAATGTAAAATGTTCGAGTAAAAACTTTTAGGTATACATCGGAACACGCCACACATTCAAAGTTATTTGGTTATAATTGCCAAAATATCTGTTTCTTCAAAATATTTTCTTTTTTCCACACATCACCTGCGCCACACATGCCTCGCGACACGCGTCAAACGCGCGGGTTATCATAATTGACTCTAAACATTGAGCCGCTTACAAAATTTCAGACCTCTAAGTTGTTAAAAAAGACCTCAAAAAAGGAGAAAACGTGGATATTTCAACCCATTACACGCGCCACACGCGAAACGCTACACGCATTATACGCAGAATATAAAAACGCTATTTTGGACTTAGACACTCACAAATGTCTGCTCTCTAGGTCGGTGGTTAAAAAGGACCTCAAATTAGTCGAAAATACAGACAAAAAGGGGTCAAGCCAAGTTAAATAAAAGTTTTTAATAAATAATACGCTCAACGATTGCACAAATTTCGCTTATTTTTCGCTTGTAATTAAAAAAAATAAATGCCCAGATGAACCAGAAATACGCACACGTTTGCTTAAAGCCAACAAAGCCTACTATAGTCTGTCAAGACTCTTCAAATCCAGGAACTTAACCATAACATCCAAGCTGCTGGTATATAAGACAATGGAGATATGGATCCGATGCTTGGGTGCTTAGCAAAAAGCATTCTGACCTCTTAGCCGCGTTCGAGAGAAAAATCTTACGGAGAATTGTTGGCCCCGTATGGTTTGTCATAAGCCATTTGCTGTGCTATTTAGTCCGTCTTTACGTTTTGTAGAATTTTGCAATATTTGGAAATTTTCTGTTGTGTGTTTCTTTTTGATTTCCAATTGAATTAGTTTTGTCGGTTTCCCTTCTACACAGTTTTATTTATCAATACGTGAAATCAGTATTTTATATAACATTTCTAACTTATAAGTGAAACAGGTATTATATATAATATCCAATCCAGGCACTACAACTTTCAATGTAACGCTTCGTTATTTACGCGATTTTAGCTTTTTCGTGTAACTATAATAAGGAATATGATAAGCATTTTGAATTCAAAAGACATCAGACACCAGTCACGATGAAAAAAGGCATATCATTATTTCAATTTATTATTATTATAAAAAATTATCGTTTATTGAGTTATACAAAAAACCTCCGCTTTTGTATTTTTCCTCCTAAAACTACCTATGAATAAAAGAAGATCTCAAAATCACGCCATCGCAAGCCGACCGCTAAGCAATGGTTTAAAACTTTCATTCGTTAAAGTTTAATTTTAGTTTATTTAGTCTGTAAATATGATTCATATAATGTAAAGGTAGCCTTCATCGCATGCTTATGTATTTGTTTTATGATTGAAATGTGTGTCACTAGTGAAAAGATAAAAAAATACACAACTGACAACAATAAACAAATGTCCATCTCGATGAAAACAAAGCAAAATCCAGTTGTGAGAATAGAAATTAGACACAAATTTAGAATTATTATATTTTCTAGAAATGATAAACTACAAATAAATATAAATTAAAATTTTTTGAAAAAAAAACGTTCCGTACTTGTTATCAGGACATCCTTTCTCTTCACAGAAACAACATTTCAATCATAAAAGTAGAGACAAATAACTTTGCAACAAATTCAATCATCTACTATACTTTGAAAAAAATAAATAAAAAAATTACACAGAAGATGAATGAAATCTTTTCCATTATTAAAGTTAATCTAACAACATTTTATTAAATCAAAAAACAACAAACAACACAAAAGAAAGTTCGACAAAACTAACGAAATCTTGTTTCTGTGTCGTTAAAGGTTGTCCTCCAGACCGATGCCAACATTAGAGAGAGCTTAAACTAAGTACACTTCACGTTGCCGTACATACAAACTGCAAGAAGGATGTCCGCTCAGAGGCCATCACAGAAACTAACGCTTCCGACAGTATCAAGGGGTTAAGATGATGATAATGCATTTACACGCAGTAGTGCCCCACGCAGCAGAGACAGTTGCAGCGGTTTATCTTCACAGAAGCATAGCATCTACTGGTGGATAGTGGCGACGAGCTTGACATTATCTTCCTGACACTTGAAACACAGAGGTAATAAACGCTAACAAAACAGCAACAACAATAAACAGTCAACGAACCCGACACGGATCAGTATATAACTTTGTTTTTCTTCTGAAGTAACAGTAACTGTCAGAGTTAAGCAATCAAGATGTCGTTCACAATACCCGTTATTAATCTGGAGTTCCGCGAGGTCAAGGAGATCGTGTGGGAGAAGATTCAGGAGCCGGTAATGCAGCGTCGTCTCATTCTGGTGATCGTATCGATAGCCCTGCTGCTGGACAACATGTTGTACATGGTCATTGTGCCGATCATTCCCGACTATTTGCGCTATGTGGGAGGCTTCGACGATGGAACGCCTGCGCCACTGCTGATCAACAACATCACCGGGAAGCCAATCCCCATGCATCACGATCATCATGGACAGGACTCGGCGACAGGATTTCTCTTTGCATCGAAGGCCATTGTCCAACTAATGGTTAATCCATTTTCGGGAGCACTTATCGATAAGATCGGTTACGATCTACCCATGATGGTGGGCCTGATCATAATGTTCTTTTCGACGGCAGTGTTCGCATGTGGGCGCAGCTATGGTGTGCTGTTCTTTGCTCGATCGCTTCAGGGCGCTGGATCCGCCTTTGCAGACACTTCTGGCCTGGCGATGATAGCTGATCGTTTCACCGAGGAAAATGAGCGGTCACAGGCCTTGGGCATTGCGCTGGCATTTATCAGTTTTGGCTGTTTGGTAGCACCACCTTTTGGCGGAGCACTCTATCAGTTTGCCGGCAAGGAAGTACCATTCCTGATTCTGGCTGTCGTCTGCCTAATCGATGGCCTAATGTTGTTGCTTGTAATGAAGCCGATCAAGGAGCAACTGTCACGGAGCAAAGAGGTACAACAACCGACAATACCCATTTGGAAGCTACTCATGGATCCGTACATTGCCGTATGCGCTGGTGCTCTGACCATGTCGAATGTAGCTCTGGCATTCCTGGAGCCAACAATATCGCTCTGGATGGAGGACAATATGACAACGGAAAACTGGAAAATCGGAATGGTCTGGCTGCCTGCCTTTTTTCCGCATGTGATCGGTGTCATAATAACCGTGAAGATGGCCAAAAAGTACCCGCAACACCAATGGCTTATGGCCGCCGGTGGTTTGGCCCTGGAGGGCCTGAGTTGCTTTATCATACCCTTCTCAAGCTCCTACAAAGTACTGATGATTCCGATTTGTGGCATCTGCTTTGGCATCGCCCTCATTGATACTGCACTGCTGCCCACCTTGGGCTATCTCGTCGATGTGCGGTATGTGTCTGTGTACGGCAGCATCTACGCTATTGCTGACATATCCTATTCGATCGCATATGCAGTGGGTCCAATTATAGCCGGCGGTGTGGTGGAAGCCATCGGCTTTACAGCGTTGAATTTCCTCATTGCCTTTTCGAATTTACTCTATGTGCCGGTATTGCGTAAATTACGCAACATCTACGATTTCAAGCCATTCGAGAATGAGGCCAACATTCTGATGCAAGATCCTCCCAATAAGGAATATCAGACGTACGTAATGCACGATCAGCAACTGGTCGATGGTGAGTTGAAGAACCACCTTGAATATGGCCAACAATATCAGCAAGAGCAAGAGACAAATTTCGATCAGGATCAGGGAAGTGCCAGTTACGATCAGGGTTATCAGCAGCAACACCAACAGGATCAATATCAACAGCAATATCAGCCCGGCTATCAAGAGCAAGGTGGAGCTGCTGGCTATCAGCAGGAAAGTTCCACAAAGCATTTGCCACAGCAACGCATTGCTAATCCATTCCAACAGCAGCAACAACAGCAACAACAACAACAACCAAGCGATAACGGAAGTCGAGTCTCGAATCCATTTAGGCAAGGATTTTAAAATGTTGTCCTACGCAAAGTTGGCAGTTGTGTACGTATGCGTGTACATTGTCGATCGAATACTGATTACGTTAAAATCCAACAACAATTAACCAACCAAAAAGCAGATCCATCTATGTAAATAGAAATTTATTTTGTCCACTCAAAAATTAAATTTATTTCGTAATTAAACTGTACTTAGTTTAACTTTAAACTAAAGCATCAAAAATATTAAACTTAGTAAGGTTTAATTATCATAAATAGTGGCGATTGGTATTAAGGATGTGTCAACGTGATCGTAGTTAAATGTTATATAAAAATGTTTAATGCATACATAGTATATCGATAGAATATTTTTTTAAATTCTAATTTTGTACAGAAACTGATCTATTGCTTGAATACTTTAAGGTGCGAATGGAGAAAATCTGCCTATAATGCGGTGATGTGAAATGTAAGCTGTTTTGGGATAAGTGTAATAGGTGCACTCATTTAGAGTTGGAATAATCATTTGTAAACCTTTTATTTTTAAAATTAATATTAATTTTTTCCCCAATATACTTATCATATATGTAGTGTAGAAAATACGGTCACTACTCAAATACATTTAATATGAGGCTTATACTTGCCTATAGTAGAAATAGGTAGCGACTTAAAGAAATATTCACTTCGTAGCATTTGCATGACATGGAAAATAGAAATATTTTTGTTTGCGTAAGGTGGGCACCGGCACCATGGCTCTAGTGGCTAGTACGTTTAACCTCTGAGCAGGAGGTTCGAGATTCAAATCCCAGAAACACAAAACAGTATTCCACGGTCTCACTTCTCGTTAATGTCCAAGTAATAACTTGTCACGGAAAACGTCTTCAGTCACCTATCGGATACGGCATTAAATTGTAGGTCCCTTTCATTGTATGCAAAAATATAACACGCACAAGACGAATTATCGCGAGAAGCTAGGCCTTGGACCGCAACGGTCCCTCTCACTAAATATTATTATTATTATAAGGTAGGTAGGTAGGTAGGTAGAGTGTCCGCACTGACTTAGCGAGGGCCTCAAATATCGTTAGAGTACGCCGTTTTGCAACAACAGACCTCGGGAGACCCTTTGTGATAGTGATAGTTATTTGGAAATGATTATAACCAAGCTGTAGCATTCAGGTACGTAATCAGATCGGTGATCCGGCACTCCAAAAGCTCCCTCAGGCCGGCAAAGAAAGATTTTCCCAATTTGTGAAGTCGGAAGGCCGTCAGCGCTAGTAATTGAGAGTTTATTTCTCTTCAACATCCCTGCAACTTCTGCAAAATATATAGGTATTATCTTAGTTTGCTGCGTGGCTGCCCACCGGCCAATGGTCAGTGATTATGGCAACAATTCTGGAAATATCTTTCCGTGATCTGGCGATCAGCTCGGTAGATTAATTTTTATTATAGGAAGGCCACATCGCCCCCGATGTAATGCATTTGTTTAAGTCATTACACTTTAATTCAGCCTTGTTGATATGGAATGTAAGGACACGTTCCCTGACGGAGCTCAATGGACAGCAGACTCCATTCATGTAGTCGATACCCAATTTTGATGAACAGATGGAACGCTTGTGAATCATCCATCCATTCCACCTTGATTCTTATACATAAATTCCTTGATCAATTCTGACTTTGGCTTCCTCAAGCATACCAGGTCGTTTTATTATATACAGACCTTTTTAGACTTTTTACAAGACTACTCAAACGTCTGTTTAACATCTTTTCAAATACGATATTTGGTCTTTTAAAAGGCATGAATTATTTAGTCGGTATGGATTTACATGCTTGGTATCGACGTTGAAAATAATCAGGCTTCTACTGTGCAAGAAAAAAAGTGATGATGCAGGTAACACTTTTTGGCTCTTCAAAAATTTCCTCTCCTACATGCTCAATTACATTCAATCGGTTCGGAAATCATTAGGTATTGTGGCAAATTAAAATAAATGTCAAATAACAGTCAAACTCCTATAAGAATACTCAAAAAAATTTCAGGAGAGAGGAAAAACTAATTTTCGGTTACAAAATTTTATAACAGACTATATAGAGAACAAAAACATTACAACTGAAATCAATTATTGAATATTAAATTGCGGGGAGTTATGATAGTTTGTAAAAGAAAAATTAGGCTTCTATCTATCTGTCTTCTACTTCTCCTTTTTCTTAACGCCCACGCTGTGCCAAGCTTATAGCCGAGCATTATAAGGGTGCGAGGACCTTTGCGCATTACCAAAGGTTTTTTTTCACAAAAAAATTAATAAAACAGTAGACTCGCGCTGCACCGGACATCGATCGGATCCGAGTAAATAATCCATTAGAGTAAATTAACGTAAGTTCACTATATCTCACGTCAAGTGAATAAAAGTAATAAAAGTCTGTCATGACCCATTTATTACGAATTATATCGCAATATCTCGTGATTATGAATAATCAAAAAATCTGAAAACAGACTTCACTCACAGAAACAACAATAGAAAAAACCTATGAAGTAGTGAAATAAAGAAAGACTGCTGCACAGCACACTTTTTATCAAACTCTTAGTAAAAAAAAAACTCTTTATGGTCTTTTTCGAAACAAAGACTTCTTAGTGGAAATTAACTTGTTTAAATTATTAGCTCTTTAAATTTGTAGAGTTCACCTAATTGTACACGATTATCCTTGATGCCTATTTATGAATTATCTTTTGAATTTTCCCTCCGTGGTCAATTTATCATTATATCAATCTTTTTTGGTGTTATGGCATCGTTGGATTACCAGGATATTCTTCAACAACAACATTTAAATATCCCCTGCCGAATATATTATGGTAACTAACGAAGGTGTACAGCCACTCTTAACTTCTTTAAAACTTGGCTTTGATTTGTTTTTTTTTTTCAAAAACAAATAATTTAATCATTCATTTTCCATTTTCATAAAAACACTTAAGCAGTTCACTTTTAACGGCTGTCAAACACAAACTGACTGAAAATTTGACAAAGATCTTTTGAAAGATGACATTAACAAGGAATTTTATAAAATTAAATAAGCCACTCGCCTAATAAGCCCTCGTATACCTTAAAGTCAACAATGTAGGGATCAGCACAATATTCTTGTCAGCAAATGCTCAGGTGTAATATTTCAACTCGTTTAAGCCAGATGTATTATTTTAACTCACCATACCTTAACTTCCCTCTTGAACACTTTCCAATTTTTCTTATATGGAATGGTTCAAGTCTCATGAAACGTGTATTTGTTAAAATAAAAATGAATGAAAATCAAGAACGAAAATACTATATAAAGATTATAAACCATTTTCGTAAATATGAAAAATCACTATAAAACATGCCGTTTGGCAACACGTTTAAGGAAGGAAGAAATGTGAAAACCTCTAAGTCATCTTAACATTGATCCCAAAATCAGCTAGAGAGCGAATGGAATATAAAATTAAATTATTATTTGTTCAATTAAAAAAGTTGATTCTTGATTTTGTAATTATCTCAATGAGAGAACAAACTTATATATGCTAACGAACCAAATATTTGCACATAAGTATTCGTATGTAACGTTTAATTGTATTGTCAAAATGCAACTGCGTACATTATAATGTATTTAGCTCGTAAGAAATGAGACGCTTCACATAAATGAGGATAAACATCTGTATAGATAAATCGAGCTGCTCCTATGGAAACTGCATCAATATCGCATACATATCATAAGACGTTTGCACAAACATTCGGGTGCAGTGGCAAGGAGTACAGCGATGAATGGATGAAGTGTTTCGAAAGAAAACAAAAAACAATTTAATTTTAAAACTTTAAAATTTTCTTTTTCTGCAATTGTCCTGCTAGATCAAGTGGAGGCAATTGTAGACTCCATTTTCAAATTCAAAACACAACCAAGGTAACGATACATATCAGAGTCGAATGGCTCGCCTGTTTAAAATTACCAAAGTGATATTAATTATTGCTATTTAGAAATATATACTAAATATATATACACATACATATTTTCATATGTATTATAATATATATGTATGTATAGTATACCAACTTTAACATGTTTGGCATCGTATTTACGTCTAAGTGAATTAGGATTTAAGTGCATCTCAGCATACATACATATATTATACACTCGTAGATACAGAAATATTTAACAAAATTTTCTTTTTTGAATTTTTTTAAGTGTACATTTATATAAATTTTGACAAATATATAGAAATTATATGCGTATGCGTGTGCATTATTTTTCTCAAAACACATACATACACATATTAAACTGAACTATACAAATAACTATACAAAGATATAACTTGGCTTTTAATATACCTACATATTTATTTATATATACATATATATTGTGTATAATATGTAATGTATTGTATAACCTAAAGTACTCACTCAACCTACAAGCCACTCAATTACGATAGAAACGTTGAACGATGGATATTATAACGGTGAGTAATTGAGCAATTTGCTAAATAATTATTATTGTTAATGTTCGCAGTATCTGTAAGTGCAACGAAGAAATTGCACATTTTATGTACTATACACACTCAATTCACTCGTGCAATGTATTATATAAATTTTTGCATTTCCACAAACAAACAAAGCCAATTAAACAAATGATGTTATATCCGTAGACACATATCAGACAAAACGGCCATTTTATCAAACATACAAAAAGGATTCTACTCACTGCTGATGTATGTATCTTGTATCAATTAATGTACAATTTTTAAAGAATTTTTTTTTACTTCTTATTATTATGACAAAAAATATTAAGACCTGCATTAATGTTAGTTCATAAGTTCATTTCTTTTTGCTTTGGTTTGACGTCTTACCATCATTTAATAGAGAACGACCGAAAGTACTCGTATCTAGTATGAGGCATAATTTTTCTTATATTCTGGTATTTAGAAGAAACAGTGGCACACATTATAGCTAGAAAAAGGTGTATCAAACAAGATTTCATATTTCAATAATGCCAGCAATAATCTAATCCTTAAAATATTCCCCTTTGGATTCTACTGACCTAGCGAATAGCTTCAGAGCACTTATCCACACTAGATCCGATCATTCTCAACTCGACTTCTATAATCATTACCATCACTATTTTTGGTTCTGCAACCGGTGTGAGGTCTTTGGTTTGGGCGAAAGTCGAGGTGAATGATGATCATAAGGATGTGGTGCATGTCGATGCTGATACTGATGAACTGTTCTGTGGCCCTTTAAAAATCAGATAGAACAACACAGCGCCTATACAACACGCTTAAACAACGCTACCAAAATTATCCCATTTTTCTTTGAAAATCAGTCACCGATTCGCGAAACTTATAGATGACTTCCTGATTTTTATGGTGCACATAATCTTCCATCTGAGTAAGCTGAAATGGTTTGGTAATAAGCTAAATTGCCGCATATTAAGTGAGGCCAATCCACAAGAGACTCTACAGACTGGCATCATCGGACCTTATTTCTTTGAAACTGAGGTCGAAGTTTGCGTTACAATCAATGGTGATCGTTACCGAACCATGATCAATGATTTTTTATTTAAGATATGGATGACATTACTTCGGAAGAAATGTGTTTTCAACAGAATGGGGCTACGTGCCATACGGCTACAGCAACCATCGATTTTTTGAAATCCAAAATTTGGCGATATGTTGACTTCGAGAAATAGACCTGTCCTCCAAGGTAGTGCGATTTGATTATTTCTTGTGCTGAGAAATCAGGAACAAATGACGCCTTGGAGGCCAACACTACGGTTTTGAAACCACGAAATGGATGACCCTATACATAGTTGTCCAGCCAGAAATCTATGACACATGACGTTACCAGTCAATTATTTCTATTTCGTAATATTAGTATTTCCACTAATCGGTAATTGGTATCGTACTGCCATATGTAAGCTGCGTGGTGTAATCGAAATTCAAAATACATTAAAGAGCAAAGTTCATTTAATGCATCTCAATCGGTTTCGTTTTTTACATCACACAAACTATCCGTAATATATTGATGATTCGATATAAACATCAATGTAAGATGGATTGCTCAATGGTGCATCCCTTGCAGCACTATTAAATAATTGATTAATGGAATCGAAAATAGAGGCGGTTATATTGCAGGCAGGGTTTATAAGGACAGGCTGTATAAAATTTTTAGGATAGTTAAAAGAAATATTCTTTAAAAGTTCCAAAGAAGCATTATGAGTTCGCCTTATAAACTCCATTGATCAATATTTATGCCCTTAAACAAGTAGCCATAATAGCCGCGAGTAGTGCTCTTCCTAATTGCTTTCTTCTTCCCGAAGCTTTCGTTCCCACCCAATATCGGCTGCTACAGTTGAACCGAGATAGCTAAAGGATTGCACTACTTCAAATGAATTTACAAATCTAATTTTTTTTTTTCAGAATGTGAATTCAAGCATTGTTTGGGTACATTGTATTCCTGTACATTTGCACTAAAGAGCATTGACAATAGCCTCTTCTAATCCCTCATAGTATGTCTCTAACAAATTTTCGACCTATGTGTGTCTTAAAAATTTTGGTCTACTGAAGTCCAACGAATAAGCTTAATACGAGTACTAAATTTTGAAATCAACGTTTTCAAATCAATCTACTGTTTTTATATAACAAATTAAAAAAAACTAATTTCTTTTATTATTTACTTTTCTAGCAATGAATTCCAATTGATTATAAATTTTTTTTCTATTGAAATTTCCAAATATTAAAGAGCTAAAACTCTAAAACTTTGTATCGTCTTTGATTTGTTTATTTTTTTATTAACACGCATAGTTTCTATAACATTTCTACATGAAGTAAAAACGCAATTATCAAATTAACTATTTAAAAAATTGTATTAAAATTAATTATATAGTAAACATATAAATATTACACAATAAATGTTATTATTATAATTACTACAACACATAAATTAACAAAAAAAAACTCACGAAAAAATCTCCCATCAAAATGTATCAATTAAAAGAGAAATATTATATTATATATATATATATGTATTTAAATATACAAGAACAAAAATTATAATAATTTAAATAATAATAGAAACATCTGTAATAAATAATATACTAAAAATATTTTTAAATATACAACAACAGCAAGAAACTGTTGCTTAGCTATGATACTGTGTAGCAATTATTATTATTAATATATTTTTAAAATGAACGGAATTATAATTTAAAATTCAATAGTATATACGTATTATGTGTAAAGATAAAGATATTTATATATATATATTATATATATATATATATATATATAAATAAAACCGTATTAAAAATTTTAACATTTTTTTCTCCATTCTGTATATAAGAAATTCGTTAATACCCTTTTTTTTTGTTTAATCCAATTATATATTATATGAAAATATACGAATCACATCAATTAGTAATAGTTTAGTGAACAAGATTATTAAGATTACATATATATACATATAGAATAGAAAACCACGAGATTAATTTTATATTCAAGTATAATACATTATATTCATAATTAATACAACAAATAGCAAAAGCAATATTTAAAATTAGTTTGGAAAACTTTATCAAATAGAGGGAAACAACAACATGTATATAGTTGTAGTTAGATTGCAATAGACATATATGCAGTTACGATTTTTTTTTACTTAAAAATTGTTTGGTATAATTTTTACGGAAATTGTAAATTTTTTTCTCAGTGTATATATAATATAAAATGTAAAATTATTGATCGATGAAAAAGAAATGTAAAATTTTGGTAATACCTTTATATCCGAAAGTAGTACGTATATATTGTAGAATGGAAGTAGAAAGCTTAGGGCTTAAAATTAAGAAAAAATGTGTTAAGAAAAAGACCTAATTGGTGTATAAATTAATTATATATTATATACGTGGTGTATGTAAGTTGAAGATTTACATGTACCTTTTCTTCAAAAATTAATTTTTAAATTTGGGAATTTCATTTTAATTTTCTTCCATAGCTTATGGTGTAGGAACTCATCAGTAATCTACAACTTATCTTCTTTTATATAATTAGAATAGGCATATTCCTCTGCAAATATTTATGATTACGTTAACTTCTTCTTTTTATTTGGATGACAACATCCTGTCTTTACAACTTATGTTTCAATAGAGGTCAGTGCTGATTTATAATTTTGGCGCTTACTGGATCCATTTTTTAACGATGCCCTTCATCATCATCTAGTAACCACGCCATCCTTTGAGTAATTGAGCTGGTGTTATAATGGTTCGTTTTCCCAGCATTTTTCAAACTTCTATACTTCTTCTACTAAGTAATGATTCCACTCTTTCATCCTTCACTACGTTGGTTGCCAACGGTTGAAGCCAGTTGTAGAGCGTAGTTTTAGCTTTTCTGTTACGAATAGAGATTGTTTGGATACTCTTTTGTCAGGCTTAAGCATAAATGTTAATATGGGTCCTATAAAAGTCTTGTAGATGCAATCACTTAGCTTATTAAAAGCAATGATCTGCTCAATGATTTCGACCTACATATATATTGTCAGCTACTATCTAATTGGACGTCTGGAGACTATGAGCTGTTATGTTTTTGTGTTTTTTAGTTCTTCTTTAAAGGGCGTATCACATCATTTGTAAGTTGTTTTCATTCTTTGAGATTAAAACTGCATCTTGTCGTCAGCATTTCAAACTATTTTTATATCAGTTCCTAATCTATATATGCTAGCTGGACTATTAAATTGATTGGTTACATAAGCAACAAATGACGATAACTTTAAGATTGACCTTGCAAAACCTCAAGAATCATTTTCAGAGCATTTAAACGCCTATTTTGGAAGCATGTTGGTTATAAGAAATGTTATACGTAGTATGGAAGAATTCGGACACTTGAGTCGTAGGGCTGGTAGCAAAGCGCCCCCGAACAGTTAGTCTATAGTCTATAAAACTTTGCGTGGTTCTTCTTCTTAAATTCTTTCACCATTCGAGGGGCATAGGGCGTTAACAACGCATACGCGCCACCTTGTTCTGTTTTCTGCAACGCGTTTGAGCTGCCTCCAACTCATTCCCAAGAACCCTGCTTCCTCCTCGACTGTCATGCGCCACGTCCTCCTAGGGCGTCCCGCTGTTCCACCTGCCTGGGTGAGCGTGTTCCACTGCATGGCATATTTCCCATGCCACTTTCTCCTTCGCACAAAAACGGTTCTTGGCCCGTTCTCCGATGAAGTTCGTCGTTGGATAAACGATTGGGCCAGAAGATCCTCAAGATGATACGTAGGCTGTTTACGAAAGATTGCAGCTTTTGCGTGGTAATGGTATCCACCTTCTAAGTACTCCACCCATACAACAGCACTGATTCGACGTTGGAACGGAACAGTCGAAGCTTAGTTCTTAAGTCGATAACATTCCGAACGCTGCCCTTGCTTTGCCGATTTTGCTGTACACATCCAGTTCGGTGCCACCGCATTCAGCCGAGACCACACTTCCTTAGTATAGAAAGTTGTCAACTTTTTCGACTACCTGTCCAGCAATGTTGAGCTTCTGTTTTGGCAGTGTTTATCTTGAGCCCCACTTTGTTTACTCCGGTATCTAGATTTTGGACCATCATATGAAGGTTGATTATCCGATGTGAGAGCAGGCAAACTTCGTCGGCGTAGTCCAGGTGTTTAAGGTAAGTTGTCATACTCCATCGAATTCCATTGTTCCTTACCATCAGTGATGCACGGAGTACCAGGAACAACAGCGGTGATAGTAAGCACCCCTTATGTACTCCACTTTAGACTTCAAATTCCTCGGACACTTTACCGTTGTGTAGGACATGACATTTACTTCGTATCTAGCTTTAATAATAGCTATAAGTTTTTCTGGTATACCCCTCCTGCGCAGGGCCAACCAGATAGCATCTCTATTTAAGCTGTGAAAAGCCTTCTCGAAGTCGATGAACAGTATATGTAGCGGAGATCTGTACTCGATGCATTGTTCTATTATGATCCGCAAGGTGTTTTTGTTATCAATACAAGAGGATCCAGCGCGAAAACCTGCCTCTTCGACGTCGAGAGTTGAATCTAAATGCTCCTTTACGCGTTCTGATATAATTATAGCTGTTATCTTGGCTACGGCCGGTAAAACGCATATACCTCTGCAGTTTCCACAGTCCATCAGATTTCCCTTTTTTGGAAGCTTCACGATCATCCCTCTTTTTCACTCTTGGGAAATTGATCATTTTCCCATGCACTCCTTATGAGATTCATGACTTCAGCCGATGTGCTTGGCTCCGCTTGGAATATTTCGGCAGGGATGAGGTCAATACCCACCGCTTTATTTTTCTTTAGAGACTGGATTGCTGCTCTTATTTTGGTTCTACTGGGAGGTCCAGTGCGAGTTCGGGAATTTATCTCTTCGGAAGGTTCATTTGCGCTCGAGATCATATCACCATCGTCTAAGTGGTTAAGGACTGTAGCGACTGCGTGTCTATACATTAGGAAAATTGCTTAAAACGAATTGGGAGGGATGAAGGATAAACATATGATGGCATTAAGATCATTTTTGAATTCACGTGCTTTTCGTATAAGAGAAAAAAGACTTGCTTTTAGAACTACATCGTTGTTGTCGGTTTTTCCTTCTACATCGACCCTCCAAAGTGGGTCTACTGTTTGATATGTTTTTAATATTCATCATCTCCTTAGGCATCAATACTGCAACCCAGCGCATTCAGCATTGAATTTTTTTTTAATGAAAATGTACATCAACGCAATGACTTCCTTGCACGTAATGGAAATGATATTAATATGTCCATTCGTCAGTCAGTTAGAAGCTAAGGGAATGCGATATTTTTCCCTTGAATTCCCACTCAATTTTTTGATGAACATCGCTTTTTGCAATGCTTTGTGTGCCGTCTCATCTCTTCTAGTGATCATCATTGCTGTAAACAATTAAATTTGTATCATTAGAAAAATGGACCAGTTTTCTTCACATTTTGGCGGCAAGTTCCTGTTTCTATGTTGCTTTGCTTTAACCAATACCATTGTTTTGGCTTCATAAGCTTCAATTGGCCTTCCAGAATGTAACGCAATGTTACGTATGATAAAGATGCATGCTAGTAAAAATAAGTTAAGCAATTTAGACAAGATTGTTATAAACTATGTTATAAGGGAACTTTATAAGCAACAGTGGAGCAGCATTATAATATAAATATTTATAAAAATCTACTCGTAACAACAAATAATCATTCTCAAGCCAGGTCTAATAAGATAAATGACCTGCAGGATCTTAGGGTGGTATTGAAATATAATAGGCACGTTCCAAATGCGGAGGTCTCCATATCCACCGTATCCTCAGTAGCTCGAACACGATTACTTACTAAGGAATCGGAGCATTTTCTCCGAATTTCTGAGACAAAATTACTTTCGATTCGGTCTCTCTCTTCGCTTTGTCATTTAACTTTAACAATTTTTGTTACTGATCTGACAGATAGCTGAGAATGTTGTTGGACTGAATGCAATCCTATCCACAGGGGACAAAAAGAAAATCTCTTAGCCATCAGCTATCTCGAACGCGCCTAATAAATCGAACGCATCTATGATGTAATATAATAAATATTCCTGAGTAATGATTAATGAAATATAAAATGAATAATTCAATAATTTAGTATTACATATAAATAAAATAAATAATTATAATAAAATACAAACTAAAAATTAATTTAACAAATTCAAATTTCATACAATGCAATTAATGAAAAGAAATAAAACTCAGTGCCGGCAATGTGTAATATAAATAACAACAACAAAATATATGATTTCAAGGAATTATATATAAGCAAAATATAAAATTATATATATAAGCAAAAGCAAGAAAAAAACCAAATGTAGGCTTATAAATAATACTTAAATAACTAAATGCGGTTAAGTATTAAAATAAATAAAAAATAGGTTTAGAATATCATATTTATTTCAATTAATTAAATTAATTTTAATTAGCAAATTTTTAGTTAAATTAAATAAATAGTAAGCGTTCTGTTTTTCATCGTAAAACGCTAAACGTACTTATTAGATTTGTTTATTTATTAAGAATAAAAACTGAAGTGAATTATTTGTTTTTATATTTGAGGCAAAGATCATTCTCCATAACTAAACTCGTGTTTTCTTCTTCTCCAATCTTGTACTTTTTACATTCTAAATGTCTGATGTGTTAACAAAAATAATTTATTTTTGCAATAAGGGCATAATTTTCAAACACCATAAGGCGATTTGTGCCTTTAACTGACAGATACTCTATCGTTCTCGTGCAACCAATAACGAAGCTAAGCAAACTGTTAACTAAATTGTATTTTCAACTAAATGTTTCTCCAAATATACGTTCCACAATTCCATTTCTTACATTCAACATTAAAACAAAACACTTCAAAGTTTATATGACTAGCAACCACTAAAAGTTCTATACACCTGTAACCAAATCCTTTCATTAATTGTTCATAAGTTGTTCATATGTGTTGTAGTTAAAAACGAAATGAACAAAACAACAAAATCCAAATACTCGTAAATATGCAAACACACAAATTAATGGTTAAAAGTTTAAATTAAATTATTCTTTAAATTCAAGGCAAAAAGATGAAAAAAATAAATTAAGAATTACATTTCCAATTGTAGGATATTAATAATATTGTGTTTATATGTAGTACGAATACGTATAATAAAAAATATACAATGGTAACATATTCATAATTCAATATTCGTTTAAATTGAATTTTTAAATGTTGAAGCGAACATACGTTATATTAAATATAATTAATAAAGTCATAGTAAAAAGGTAAATAACAAAGGAACAAAAATAATCCAAAAAAAAATACACAAAAACACGGCAGAGAGCAAGCAGCAGCAGAACAACGGTGAACAAATTTTCAATACACATAAAATCTACCAAGAAACTCATACTCGTTTATACTCGTACTATATAATGTATTATGTATTATGTATATGTATTCGAAATCATTGACATATCGGATCGAAAGTGTTCTATTAATATTGAAATTGTAAAAGAAGCAAACACAACAACAAAAAATATCTGATGTTATACAAAAAAGGAAGAAACAAAAAAAAAACACGAAAATAACAAAAACAATGTAAAATGCTAAAATGATATAAATACTATTAAATTATAATTGTTAACCAAAAAATAAATCTTTTGTTGTATAATTTCCGCTTTCCACGAGATACAGTTATAGGGTTTATCAATTGCAATATTTGGATCTTGTAATTTTTTCATCTGGCAAGTCTACGTCTTTTTTAACGTCTGCAGTGGTATAAATATTCAGAGGGCTCTGCCATTTCATAATGAATGGATTCTAAATACACGGATCAACATTGGATGGAAATTATTCAGTGCTATTCCAGTGGTTAGTGCATTGGACTTCTGACCAGGAGGTTCGAGCTGGAATTCTCCGAAAATGTTTATCACAGTCCCGCGAATGTCTGACAAACACCCGAGAGTAATAACTTGTCACGGAAAGCTTCTTAATTCGCTTTCCGAGTACGGCATTAAATGTTAGTCCCTTTGTTTTGTGCGCAAAAAAATATAACACGCACAATACGAGTGATCGCAAGAAGCTACCCTGTCGCGACAAATATTATAATTATTATTGAGGAAATTCATGTTTTGTAATTTCTGCGTACCGCTCGCTATCAACATAAGTAACAAGGCCCATTTTTGGATTGAAGCCTTGTAACGGAGCTTACTAGCTGGATAGTGTCTTAGTTTGACCAGGGTTGAATGAATTTTTGGTCGGGCAGAGCGTTAGACGACGGTGCGTAAGTCAAGCGGCGCGTTACTTGAGTGATACAAAGATTTGGACGAATATTTATATGTATTGGCATAAATAGAGCAGAACGTATCTCGGGCAAAGCGTAAGTAAAACGGTGTGATATGTAGATCTTGATGTTGCGTTGCAGCACGATGCCTATTCCTGGACGATGTGTAGAGATGCAGGAACGTAAGTCCAGCTGAACGTGTATCGAGTAGATCATAATTTGAAGATCTGGAAGTTCTAAGGCAGTGTGATGCGTAAAAATGCAGAAATTTTGTATCGAGCTATACTGTATTAACCGGCAGCGCAATGCTGTATTGTATGTTGAGTATGTCAACGTGGTGGAAGAATCCAACTGCTACTCAGCCATTAGGCTTAACGACGATGACGGTAGAAGAATGTAGGTATTGCAACAATCTACCAGTGCGTTATCGTAGTGCAAGAGTTTAACTGCTGCTAAGCTACTGTGTTACACGATGACGACCCTAGTAGTAGTAGTAGTAGTAGGTAGTGTATCAAGAGTGTTAAATAATGTGTTTATTGTGGATCACAGCAGTAAGCCTTGGCTGGGAACAAATTTTTTCACTGCGCACGTCCATGTTTTTGTCACACACCAGCAATTCTTGCGCATGTAAATGAGCATTCCGATTAAATCTTAATTTAGTGTCCCTATTTTTCGACGCGAACTCACAATTAAATTCGGTGATGTGCAGTGACGATGCTTTTCAATTAACAGCCAAACTTAGCCAATGTTTCAATCCGGAATTTAATTTTATTTGGCACGCAGTTAGAGTCCCCGCACACACTAGAGACTTTCTGTCGGCCGATAGTTTAGTCGCGCTCTTAATCAGTATGAACATGTATGCAAGTGCGCAGACTACAACGATTTGGTATCGGCCGATAAATAAGTTTAATGTGCGACACGATTGCCTTAATTACTTTTCTCGTATGACATTTTTCAAATGACAGTTTTGCCACAGTTCTCTGCTTTGAGCTGTCAGGCAAAGCAAATGTTCAGCACTTTTGAACTAGAGCTTCCGTTTTGAGTCACGTTACGTAACATTACGTTTTTCTTTGCGATTGCCAAACGACACGTTGAAGCCGAAGCTATATCGTGTTAGGAAGCATTGAAATCGTATGGCTGAACTCGTAAACGTCGAGCGAAAGGAAAAACAAAACGACATAAATAGCAAACCGTTTGAGATTAGTCGACTGACTGTTGTCTTAGTCTGCGCACTCACCACCAACCCGACTATTTAATCGGCACAGTGTGCGCACTAGCAGCCCAACACGACCAAACTATCAGCCGATAAAAAAGTCTCTAGTGTGCGGGGACTCTTAAAGTGCACATAAACAATTGCTTTATCTATGAAAGCCCTAATCTAGACAGCATTGCTATTCTTAATTTGTTTGATGAACTATCTGTTTCAATCCCAATAATTGTCACCCAATATCCTCATACATTAGATTCATTATGGCATGCTGGTCAGCAAACATCTGAAGGATATTCGATGATATAAACAATCTTACTCGGAGTGTAAATGAGCCTACTCGAATTTCTGATCTTGAACTCTGATCTCTGACCCTTGACACGGACCTTACCTATCATCCTGATATAATCGTCATTATATTTGTCTCCACAACCGGTGTCCGGTTCTCCTGCCGGAAAAAATCTCTCCACGGGTCCCGATTTCGAGCCGATGTCATCCAGTTTGGCATCCATCCTTCCAGTTTCTATTCTATTCTATTCTATTCACAATATCGACATCGCGATAACGCTTGTCATCCTGATAATTACACTGTTAATTATCATTCTTATCAGTTACTGTTATTGCTTTCGTTGATTGAAGTTCGTTTTTTTTTTTCATAATTGTAATCGTATCTATGGGCCTTTACTTTATGTCCACCGAGTTCACCGACTATGGTGCTAGTATACCTAACTTCACCGCCATTTGACCAGTTCTCAACCCGGTTCATTCAAACCAAGAGTAGATTCTGGACTATACATTTCTTTTACGTATTGAATGACCCCCATAAAGCTCGTGAATTTTCGAGAGCTCCTCGAAGAGCTCAAATACCTTTTTTTTTGGTCAAATTGAGTAAACCGGCGCTACTTTTCTGATCGTTAAATGAGCAGTGCGCAATACAACGCTCTTACTTGGCTATAGTGACCCCGTTCCCCCTTGTTCATCACAAACATTTATGTCTTCTCTGAGAGCCGAATGAACAGCGTGCCTTACACTGTTCCCATTCGTCCCACTTCATCCCGCTTAGGCTTAGGTGGTAAGCATATAACTATGCCGACTTTGTGAAAATACACCGACCATAAAAATAAGAAAATAAAGAAACATGCATGATTCACCAAAATATACCGAAACCTTTTCAATTTGTAACACCCCAACGATAACACGAACCCTGGGCTTCCGAAGAGCGTATCCCTAGCAAAAAACGTTACAATACTTTCTTTCTTACTGTGAGCTTTTTGCTCGCTCACATTCTATTGGCTTAATCGCAATTCCCATTTATCGTTCTAATTCTTACAATTCCGATATCATAATCGTCATTTATTACAATATTTACAACTAATGTGTGACTAATATCGTGTATACTGTACGTTATCATATTAAAGCATAAAATGTGCTAAAATACAAGTTACGAGTAACACAGATTCCTTTGTCGCATGGCCATTAATACCCGAACCGCTGGAATACTCAAGATCATAATGCTATTAAAACTCCATCTGCCTCATTTCAGTTTTCTCGTTTTTTTACCAATAAATCACAAGTGGCACCACAAACCATTCAGTAACAAACAGGAAAAGGGGAGTGTGAATCGAAATGAACAATCAACAATGTGCGAGGATTACAATTCATAGCAAAGCAAGGGAGTCGAGAGGCGCAGATGAAGGAAATTATTATAAATCTTCATGAAGTTTACAGAGCTGTTCGTTTGGCTGGTGTGCGCGGTCGGTATACATGGTGATGCTTGTTTAACCAACATTATTACTGCTACAAATCCATTCGTTATGGTTGCCACCCGTTGAACGAGCTGCCAGCTCCCAGCGGTAGCACCCTTAAACATCTCTTGGTGATGTAAACACCCTCTACAAGGATTATGCGTAGAGTAGTCGCATTACATTGACACCAAACATCATATATGTATATATGAAAATTAAAGTTCTGCTCTGTCTTTATGCTCACATTGGAGGCGTGAGTAGCATACAAAAAAACTACCTACTGGAAGAGTGGACGTTGTTCCGTAATCATTTAATGTTATTATAAGGAGTTGAGGGGAGATTTAAATTCACTTTTTTGTCGTGCATATGTTTAGTGGCCCATACATATTTTAAGTTTTCCTTAAACCAATTTAAGACTTTTTTGTCGCTTTTGTTTTGGTTAGGCTTTTGATATCAGTATAGTAATTTAGTAGGCCACTCGCTCGTTTGTGTACGCAAGCCGCAATCTAGCATGTTTCAGTGATTATCAAACCTTGATAAATCATCAGTAGAGTACGATGACACTTATATTATCTGTTATCATATCACCAGTCGAATACATAACTCTAAAACTATGCTACAAAACCAACACCAACCGAATGCCAAAACCTAAAACAATGCTACAAAAACCCACCGAATGAACTGTGCTTTCTTTGTGTTTAACTAGGGGCCCGTTTATTCATAAAACGTTTAAATGCCACCCTATATATATTACACAAAACCAAAAACCAACGATAATCAGAATCATAATAAAAATCAGTTGGGTGATAAAGGTGTAGAAGTCCCAAGTCCCTGGTTTGAGTATGCACTGAGTTTTCATTCTTTTACTGAGTAGCCTGGTGCGCTGAGACCTAGAGATCTATTGTGCGTCCCAGATAATTACCACTTTATGTGGTGGCTTATTTCGTTTATGAACGTCATTACGTCTGCCAATTCGATCAAAATGGCATTCTGTCCTGGGACTGTGTGAGCCTTGAGTTGCTTAAGTCTTTTCCGTGTGAGAGCATCACACATTAACAGTATATGTTCTGGCGATTATTTTGCCTTGTTACAGAAACGGCAACTGTTATACTTGAGAAGCCTTTTGGTTTGTTTCATCCCTGTCGACGATTCCAATTCAGCTTCGATGGCGTTGTTAGCCCACTCTTTAATCTTGTTTTTGAGGTATCTAAGGGAGTAGGCAATGCTTGGTTCTGACCCAGTAAATGTACCTGCTGCGCCTTTTCTTGCGCAAAGATCTGTCGTTCCCTACAATGCCTGAGTGCTCTGGAGACCACAGAAGGGTGCTTTTATTGGTTTTGGCCACTTTTTTTAAGTGAAAGTAGCAGCTCCACGTTCTTCCGGTGTTGAAAATAGGACCTTTTAGTGCAAGTACTGCGGCATGGCTATCTGAGATCATGAAAATCTCAGTTCTTCTATGACTTCTTTTAATGCATTTTAAGAAGCAGGCTCTAGTGCTATTCTGCCTGGAAAACGGTTGGGGAGTTACCTAGGGGTATTCGCAGTGTGGTTCTGGATCCGAATACTCCTGCGTCTGTTCCTGTGTCTGTTTTAGATCCGTCTGTGTACCAGATGGATGCATGATGGGGGAGGTTATTGATAATATTTGCAACTTGATGACGCTCTGGAATTCTTACCAAGAAGTTCTTCAAGAAATCATTGAGTCTGATTGTAGGACAATTCCATAATCCGAGCACATTTTGCGCGAAAACCTTTTGATCCATACCACTGTGCGTGCACGTCCATTTCCACCAAAATCAAAACCAAAAATAAGCCAATATGACTGTTATTATTTAGACGTTCACATATACACTCATGTATAACATATCTATGTACAAATACAGAAAATGTGAAAACGTGCAGAATTTCAAATCATTGTGTTTTCAATGGTCCGTTATAAGCCACGTTATATTCTCTACTTGCCCACTCCATAATTAATAAAGCAAATGGATAAAATGGAATGTGCTTAATGGAGTTTCTGCTTAGCACCGGTGATCAATCGCACGACCGGTGGCAAAAAGCATCCTGATGTCTGCATAGACAAAACACTGTCCGCTTTGTCACCCCATGACCGAAGTGAGTTCATACAGTTCACTCACCCTCTGCGGTCGTCCAGTATAATCAAACATAAAATTGACTCTGATACAGAGGTCGTGGTGGAGTGCTCCACACTGACTGGAATGTGTGATGCTTACCTATGGTTGTCTGTGAGATTCCGGCCGGACGAGTATAGAAAATAGAACAGCAACGGAAACGGAAATCATTCGATGAAATCACGTCCGGCCTTTTTGTTTCTGTACAACATTCGACCGCATTGACGCACGTTCAAACTTTTGCCATATAATTTAAGTCGCTATCTGGGTGCACGCACGTAATTCACTGAAGTACAGGACACGTAGCTAATTCTTTGTATCAAATTCAGAGGCAAGAGATTTTGCCTTGTGGTGCAGGTGGCGGTGGTTCATCCACCAATGCAATGCAATGAATGGAAAATGATAAGGTCCTTGCATCAAAAAAACTTTCGTTTGATGTATGCTGAGGGATGATTCCTATATTTAACTAAACTGTGTTATATACGTCGATTTGTTATAGAAGATAGCACATATCCTGGCTCAATCAGCATCACCTTATTTTAGCCTAAGGCTAAGTCATCTCCATTCCTAAATTTCTAAATTAAATGCAGACAAATTTTTGAAACGCTTTTCTCCGGCAAGATACTACCACCTGCTACGTTGTAGTGTAAGTAAATAGCTTTCAATCAAATGATGGTATTTTTTATGCTCTCGGAAATTCAGGGAAGCTAGAAAAGGCATTTTTTTATTTATTTTGACTTTATCACTTTTAATTAAATTAACAGGTAGGGGTAATGCAACGGGTTTTTTTTTGTAAGATTTGCAATTAACGTAATTAAAATGGAGTACTTTCTCTATTAGTAAAATTGGACGCTTTGAAACATTTTTATGCTCTTCGGCCGCTAGTACATCAAGTCATCAGTTTTAGAGCACAAGTTGATTATTTTTCATGCGATCGTATCGTATTAGGTTATTTTTTAGTTCTTAACCATTCTGCTTTCTGCTGTATCACCTCTCTATCACCTTTCTGATAGAGAGGTGACTCTTTCAACGATGACGACAATGATGCAACTGTAACTAGACACTAAGTGGCTTAGCTAGTTAATAGAATCATAACAGGGACTTCGTCTAGACTTCTATACAAAAATCAGCAAGTTAGACCACAATCATCTCAACTAATAAACTTGAGCAACATTAGCTAATGAGATATGCAATTTAAAGTTAAATTTGCCATTACAAGAGTCTTTTAAATGCTCCCTTCTTTACAGTATTCTGACAAACTCAAAGCATATGCTCGACGGAATTTACCAAAAGGCGCATAAAGACGATTGGATTGAAGCAATATAACAACCCAACCGAAAAAAAAATCCGCAACACACCGCACAAGTCCGTCCCGTATGATGGTAATAATCCGACGACAGTTGCAAGGTCGTTAAAAATCTAATCCAGCGAAAAATTATGGTTCCTTCGACACGATGCCACCAACCAATTTCGCGTCCCTCATTATAAGAGATGAAAGCCTTACACGCGCTCTAAGCAACCAGCACGAATAAACCCAATGAACGAGAAGAATTTAAATGCCACAACAAATCCGGGAGATTTCATCGAAACACCATTTACCATTGTTCTTTCATTCAAAAGAATTACAATGCACAAGCTCATGCCCATGTCGTTTGCCGCAACCACCCACCATACGCTCGTATGATTGTGATCTGAGACGCCTTTCCATTAGGGGTCGAACAGGGTGAATACACTGCGTTTTCCTTTTAACATTTTCCAGAAGTACTGCGTGTACGTGTGGTATCCTTCAGGGGTTGATAGAAAAAATGCACGAATTAAGCCGTAAATCCTATCCGGGATTTGTTCTTTGACAACAAGGATTTCTTCTTTGCATTCGACTTTACTTGGATCTTTCTTAGTCAAATTTAAATTCAAGAGGACGTGCTGGAATCTTAATTCTACGAAATCTACAAATCAAATGGCAATTTGGGAGACGCATAAAACCAAAAGTGTACGTCGAATTCTAATCGAATTTAAATGAGAAATTTTACAGAAGGTATTAGTGTGGTTGTTATTTCCATTTTCATTTTATTTAGGATGGAACAAGATTCTCAACGGACGAGACCTGCTGATATGGAATTTAAGTTTACATATCTTTTGTACACTTTTTGTTGTTTTTTTATTTGTTACATATTTGATTTAATAAGCTAGCCATTTAGCTCATGAAAGTGCACTTCTCATCGCTCCATGATGCCTCTTCTTCTTCTGAGTTCTTTATATTCTTTTCAACATGACTGGAATATTATTGCATTTCTCGGTACGCAAAATTCGTAGGTTCAGTCGCATACTTACATATATAACGGAAGCAGTCGGTTCGATATTTACGGAAACTGCCTAATAAGAAGTCAGTAGTATACTAGCGACTGTAATTTTAAAGTGGTCCTTTCTCTTCTACTTACATCTTAGCCCCGCCAGAACTTACTTACCCATCATTTATGTCGAGTCCTATCGCGTGACCTCCACTTTGTTGCGAGGGCAGACGTGTTACTCGAATCTGAATCGCGGATAGGTTTTTAAAATGCAGTACGCTACAAATCGGAAGTATTGGCATATGTCTAAACAGTTAATAAATCGAAACTTGTTAAACAGGCCAATAAGGACTGGCTTGATGATTTAAGTCCTGTATAAAAAACAGGCCAATAAGGACTGGCTTTGATGATTTAAGTCCTGTATATAGACATCGTTTTGGAGCAATGTAACAAAGAGGGTAGTGGGAAAGCGGATGCAGAGCATTACTCAGCTCGATGGGAGGAGTCAATTGTTCAGTCAAGGAACTTATTCTCGCTTTCTGTACTGCCAAACCACAGCTAAGTTGGGGCAATTTGACCAACTGCGATGTATGAAAAGAGCTATTGCCATCCTTCAACACAACGAAAACCACCGAGTTGATCTCCAGATTTTGGAAGGATATTGCAAAATGTTAGTAATAAGTGCTGGACAGTGGGCAGCCACGCTCAACACACAACACAGTCTGCAGGAGCTATAAGGAGGGACATTTCACTATGTATTTTGAGCAAATCTCCACAACTCCACTTTTCTACATTAATCAATATTACATTGCATGACAGTTTAAGTCGCCTTGATTTATTTTACCTTCATTTACGAAACTGACATTCAATACAATGACTTCGACATCATTATTTTATCCTTCCTAAAATCCCATGCACAGAAATAATTGCAAAAAAATCTAGTAAGCTAGAAGCCTAGTGCGAACCAGACTAACCCCACCACAGCCCTTCATCTAATACCACAAACCAACAGCCCCACTACTCACCAATGTGTCGGCTTACTCTCTCGCGAGCGTTGTCTATTAGAACTTCGTCAACGACCTACTTCGTTGTGTAGATCAGTTCTTGTGCGATCATAGACATTAAGCGGCGTCCGGGTCAGTTAGTACTTAGATGGGAGACAAGTGTGGCCTTTAAAATACGAAACGACCCGATCGGTGCTTCATTCAGATGTGATTGTATATTTTAATATAGATTATTATATTCATAAATAGCAAAGCAAAAATACCACACCATATGGAGCATATCCAATGCCAGAAAATATTCATTTGTCGAATCAACGCAGTGGAATTGGATTTTTAAACAAACCTGTTTTAAAAAAGTAAATCATTAATGCCCGGGTTTACAGCAAAGTTAACAGACTGCTAACCAGGCTTAATTGGTGGTTAGCATTCTGTTAGCTTTGTTGTGAAATCGGGCATAAGTGACTCTCACAAAAATAATTACCAGAATTTTCTTATAATAGGAGATAATAATGGAACCGATTGAATGGCTGGCATTAACCCTTATCCTGTGTTGTCCCTCGTATTATATCTTTAATACACATTTCCAATTTAAAGTGTTCCATAAAGTTTTCTTTAAAGTAAATTTAAATGAAAAAATACAAAAATCATACCAAGCAATACCTGTTTGACAAATAGCACAAACGCACTACCCTCCAACAGCGTTTCCCCCCACGGACCCACTCACCTTTTCGACATCAAAATAATATTTAATTTAGCAAAACGAACAATTTGCTTGTTTCGTCTTAACGAAAAGTAAACATGCCGACGAGCCAAGTAAGGGATAGAACCCGGCTGACATTTTACAGAATACAGAAGAGTAGGGTTCTTTGCACGTAGACGAACACAAAAAAAAACATCAAAAAACTCCCCCAAATGAAACGAAAACTGTAAGGATAAATAATCAGGAAATTATTTGCTCAAAATATAAAGAAGTCGGCAGTGTTGACTTCATTTTTAGAGCAGGAGCCCATCGGAACGGCGGCGAGAGTGTACAAGTACACAAAAGTGCGTTATAATGTATATGAATATCCTTAGGGAGCGAATCCACTTTAAAGTTTTACCGAATCTTTAATTAAGACACACATATGAGTATATGATAAGTATTCCGAAAGGAGTGACCGATTTTCTTCTGTGAATAATGGCAAAACTTTGTCAAGTTAGAGAGAAAACAAAAACAATAAATAAGGACAGTTTTTTGTGTCATCCGGAGAAAATTTGAATTTTCTAATTCTTGACATTATTTCACGCCAACAAAACATCTATGAATAATTTAGCCGCTTCAAGCCAAAAAGTTAAAAATGGAAATGCATTTTATTTCGAATACAAAAGCATTCACACTCAACCAACCCCAACGTAATTTGCATTCCCCGAAGACTTCAAAATATGAATTGAACTTTTCGTGTTGTTGTTGTTCGCATCAACATCACAGCAACCATCCACAGCTGTGGATGTGTTTGCTTTTGGTTGTGTTTTACGATACTACAAGCAAGCAATTTCATGGCAACTGAAAGCCTAAAGGTAAACCAACCAACCAACCAACCCGACAACACAAAAAGGGGCAACGTCGAAAGTGGTGTTGTAAACTTTTGAATTTTCATAATTTACCGCCACCAGCAAACTTTTCCATTTTCATCTCGATTTTTCAAAGGACGTTCATTTCTGCAGGTAAAGAAATTAAACAACAAAATGATTTTACTCGTTCCAGGCGATCGGCAGCAGCAGAAACGGAAATTCAGGACGATGAAATTGTGAATGCTAAGGACACTTTCATTTCGAAACAAATTTCAACAGGGGTTGATGCGTGCGTATACGCGCTTTAATGTCAAGTGGAAATTTGCAGAAATTTTTGTTAGCAATTTTGAGTGAACGGCACTTTATTTGTATTGTCCTTTCGGATTTTGTCGAAGGATTACTTGTAAATTGGCTTATCCCGTGGAGGCGATAGGTTTTTTTTTGTGAAGAAAAACGTGTGGGGTGTTTTTGCTATATGCAATGTTGCGAGGGTGTCATCGTCCATCGTAACGACATTGAAACACATGCTAATCATATTAAAATCATATCGCCACACAACTTTAAAAAACAAGCTCCACGAACTTTGCGTTCCCAATACATTTAGCTAACGAAAATTTGTCCGCAGGATATAAAATAAAAGAAAACAGTTTAAAAAGTGTTTAAAAGCAAACGTTATTTCCAAAGATAAAACTTCTTAAGTCCCTGGAATCGAGTTTTGTGCAAAAGTTGGTCAGCAAAGGTGGCTGTTTTTCGATAAATAAACTTAATTCTTATGAATACTTTAAAAAAAAATTTGCTTTTACTTTACTTTTACTCAAAAATGTCTCGCCTGGATTGGTATAATTAAAAGTTTTACAAAACCTCAAACCCCTCCCTCTGTTTCTCTCTCTCTATCTGATTCCTGTATCGGGTATTTATGTATGGAGAGACACCAAAAAGTGTCACTGTAAAGATCCGTTCCTTCCACGACATTATTAATTACTTAATTTGAATCAACGTTCACGTCGGAATTTATTATCCCTTGTCTTTTTTTGTGCCCTGTGACCAAAGCGCACATTGCTCGATATGGCTATATTTCATAATGTGTAGAGCAATCATAACCCCAACAATAATAATTTACTATCTAAACGTGGTAAAGATGAACGAAGAGATAAATAGCAGCTATCTTAACGACATTGACACAACGCCGGTGGTCGGACGTTTAAATTGGAGCCACGTGACTTTATTGCAAATTACCTCCGCTCTATTATCCTGCCTCCTCGCCATTGAAGAAAACAAACGAAAAAGGGAGACCGCATAATGAACAATGCGACTAAAAAGGGATAATAAATTCCATTTAATTTAACATTATTGTTAAATTTTGCCTTTTGTATCATCATCATGATAATGGAAATATTTATGTGTTGTTTATACAACAATATTTACTCCTTACATTGGTCACTGATGTGCAGACGTGAAGATGTTCAAATGATTCTTCTTGAATTAGGGGTTATATTATCTGTAGGTCTGGAACTCGTACCGAAACGCAATGCAATGATAATATATGAAAAATTCTCAACATATATCAAAAAACTTTTTGTGACACTCTAATAAAAATAATAATATTTTCTTCCAATTAATGTTATTCCGAACTTTTCGATCGACAGGTATTATTATTCAGCTTTTAGTTGCTTCCTGCATTCTTTTTTGTATAATGTCACATATTTTTGATAGAATTGATGCCTTTTTTGGATACTGTCAATTGATCAATGGTCTCCTAATTTTTTTAAATTTTCTTAAAATTTATTAAAAATATCTATTTACAAAATATTATAAAAATAATGCTGCAATTAGGAGCACAGAACGAGAAAAACTTTACAGAGACTTTTAGTTGCTTCCTGCATTCTTTTTTGTATAATGTCACATATTTTTGATAGAATTGATGCCTTTTTTGGATACTGTCAATAGATCAATGGTCTCCTAATTTTTTTAAATTTTCTTAAAATTTATTAAAAATATCTATTTACAAAATATTATAAAAATAATGCTGCAATTAGGAGCACAGAACGAGAAAAACTTTCTTGACGACTTTTTTGTCGACCATGCCCTAGATGCTTGATCTCGTTTTCATTGACTCGAGTTCCCAATGAAAAAACACAAACCTTACCTTTGTTTACCTCAATTTACCCTCAGGCCCATTTTCGGACGTACAGTTAAGTTCAGATATTCGTTCTTCAGCCCTAAACACGTATGTTGAATACTCTGGCAAGCTCTGTCTTCACTATGAGAAATATAAGGGTGCCACCCCCTTTACGCAACCCCAAATTATATAAAAAGAAAGTTCGGTGACCGTGTTGTCTTCAGATCACTTGATCAGTCAATTGGACGTCTCGTTGAAGGGATAAAACGCTCCGTGAATCAAGCGATTAGGACTAAGTGTTTGCAAAAATATAAAAAAAGGTTTGTCGCGAGAAGGTAAACCTTGGACCCCAACGGTATATTGACAAAAAAATGTTATTATGCTAAGACCATGGTTTTATGCCAATAAACCAGAGACTTAAGACAACCTTAGGAACAAAATCGACTAAAAACCAAATTCAAATTCGAAAAAAATATTGGAGCTAAATTTAGACAAAAAGATTAGTATTTGGATCTTTTCAATAACTGCATACTTTGATTACATTTTAGAACGGTATTTCATCGCAAAGGATCTGAATTTTTGTGTTGATACTTTCTAGCCATGACACAGTTATACCAGTACGTCATTTATTATAGTTTTTGAGTTCATGGTTCACAGAATGTTAGTAGTAGATGAAAACTCTTCAAACTAAAAAAACCCCTTTTTATATCTACTTTAGCCTCAGTGTCAGAAAAAACACTTTGTTCACCAAAGTGCGTTGATGACTCCTAAGACCTAAACTGTGAGCTAAATGTTCTGGTTTATAAATTTCGCTGCTACAAGGACAACCAAACTTACTTAAAGCTTTTAAAATATATAACTGGCAAATATGAAATTTTTTATTTAAATTGTAACTGACAAGTTGTTGATTACTTCTTTCTCGTACTTATATATCTACATTATTCCCTTGCATTTTACACGTTTTGTTTAAGGAACTTAAGCCTTCACGATTATTTAGTGATTGTTTAAGAGGGAATTTACCTGTAAAATAACACCACCATCCTCCTTTTTTATTCAATTTTTAAACAGTGCGTCCTACAGGAACGTCAAACCAGTTAGTTTTATCAGTTTATATAATAGCGAAATATGTAAAAAGCTAAGGTATATATTAAGTTTAATTATAACCGAAAACGATTACCCACCATTTGTATCTCAATATACCAAAAAAATTTTTTAATCTATGCAAAAAAATAACAACGCACACTCATACACTCACTTAAAATCGATCAATCGTTAATACAAAACTTTTCCAATTGATTGATTGCATTGATTTCCCACATCCGATTCCATAGAGAACATCCGGTGATATTGAGTGGGGTTGGTGGGTGTAAAACCGGCACATGAGATATCATCTAGGAGTATCAGTCTACGGCAATTTGTGCAAATGTCAAAATAACATGTATTTTATTCTCTAACGTATTTCTCTCAGAATTCGGTCTGTCAGATGTCTTGAATTGTTGATGGTCGTCCTTGCGTTAGCTGTAGATGATCTGCGTCTCGCATTATTTTCATCGCCTTATAAACATGTTATTCAATTGCATCATTCATTCTTCTGACATTTCGATTTTTGGAATTTGTGAATAAGGGAGGTTTTTCGTGGCTCACCCTTCCGTTAAGTAATAGCAACACAGCTACGCTGAAGTTTGAACGAAATTGAATAATTCAGAAATGATATTATAACTATAAAGGTATAATGTGTTGGAAAGGCTTTCCTTTTTGCCTTAAATCCTTTACGGTTGCTTTCTAATTTATACATAACTGATCATTTGTCGTAAAATTATTTTAATTCACATGTTTCTTATAATGGGTTAATAGATCTGTGTCTGATGCCTCTTTTGATTTTGACTTTACTGAAATGTATTAAAAAATGTTGTCAACTTTTCAGAAGATTCTTGTAGACACCAAAAAAAAAGTTTAGTAGAGATATTTAGATAAAGATATTAACCTGTTATGAGCAGATTTGACTTGAATTGAGTCTATCTACAAACAGAATAAAAACAGAAGTTAGTTACTTGTATATAAATTGTAACTTTTGTAAATCAAAGCTGCTTCGTTTACCAGAATTACAACCGCCAATCCACCACCTTAAGTCCATTTCGTTTCAATTTTTTGCCTTAGTAATCAGGTTTAGTACCACCAAATGTTCCACTATATTTGTTTTGGTTATAAGTTGAGTGCCGCCAATCCGACTTCCTCTTTTGTATCTTGTTTATCAGGGTACCGTCAAATCATCGAGCTTTTTGCGTTGGTTGAGTACAGCCAATCCGATGACCGAACAAATAAAAGCCACTACATCTGCGATAACAACACTTTCTTTGATTTGGTGGTGATCGGGCCCCGAAGAAGGCAAAAGTGATCTTATATATTTTTTTTTTCAAAATTAATCCGATTTTATTAAAACTTTGCACACATGTGTATTTCCGATTAGAGAATTTAAATGAATAATTTTATGAGTTCGTTTGTTTTTGCTTAAATCTTTACACTCTCGCAACGATTCACACTTAACAGTATGCTAGGAATAAAAACTTTCAACAAGTGTGGTGGTTATAATTAAAAAATAATCGTGCAGGTAGTCTCCGCTTGAAAAACTATGACATTGTGTTAAAAAATATACTTGATTCCATTCTGTCATCCATTTTACTTCCATCTTTTAAGACAGATACTAGTATGCCAATCTTCCAACTGACCTTTACACATACATTTCCTAGATCCTAGACTATAAGATTTCCTTTCGACACTGATTCTTTGCAACAGTCAGAAGCTTGTGTTCAAAAAAAAGTCCGTAATAAATTCAGTAGGGTTTTAAAATTGATGACACACAAAGTAAACTAACTAATACAAGGAGTAGTTAAAGATTTAAATGTGGACTTAAGTAATTTAATCAAATTTCATTAAATAAAATTGATCTGACACGCCGATGCAGGCAGGCACGAGTATTGAATGGTAATATGAAACCCTTATGTCGTAGCCAAAATTCACTTAGGAAAATTATTCGCTGCTCTGAAACGTTTCGTTGCTTTTCGCCACATCGTAAAGGATAAACTTTATCTATATTCCAATTAAAAAGTTTGCCAAGACGAAAATATAATAACATTTCGTTAGATGCTCGGATTCCGAGTGTAAGTGAATCAACTAAACGCACAAACTTATGAGTTTACAATGTGTACTGCATATGCTCATGACTGGGTGCACTTTGCCTTTTTCCAGAGTAATAAAATATCCTTCAATTCAATGGCATACAATGTCGTAGCATACAAAACCGCTAACCGAAAACACTCACACACATACAATAAAGAGAAAACTTAGTCAACCCCTATGTTGTAAAGAACTTTTATTTCACATCCACAATTTCTCCCACTACTAGGTCATTATAAGGACGAAAAGTACAAACTCACATAAAGTAAGGATAAAAATGGAAGACGAGCATGCCAACAGAAACTACACAAAAATAGAAGGAAACCACACGAATTAAAGGATCCGAACATAATCGTGATGAACATAGAGAAAAAAAATGGTAAATCATGTCTTTCTTCCTCTGCGTGCTTGCAGGTTTAACACCTTTTTGTGACGGTCTTCTAGTGCACGATAATGTGACTACATGACACGAACAATTGATGTGCTCACTTTTCTTAGCCATAGAATGTAACACAAAGAAACACACATTCATTTGAAAATGGGGTGAGTTACTGCTGTGGTATATGGATATACGATCTAGCGTATATTATATGAACCAAACGCCCAACACGGAGGACAGAGCTTCCAATTTAAATAGAACGTAGCTTAAATAAATTATAATTACAACATTCGTTCGGAAAGTGTTGTAAGCAACGAAGGCTTCAAATATGATACCGGTCAATATTGGCCTCATTATAATGTGTACACCACGCCATCAATATTAACCCACGCAGGGTTCAACTTTCCATTGGCACGGTGGCACGCTCAGCTTGTTTGTACGTACTTCCAACTAAACAAGAAAAACCGCATTTTCCAAAGTGTTGGTTGGAGAATAATTTTGCACGTTCGCCACTCGTTCGTAAACTTCGTTATAGGATTTATTAACTAAGTTCAACCCTTAAGTTAAAATTGGTAACCAACCAACGAATGAAGGTGTTGGCAAAGAGAAGGCAGCTCCAATTTTCCTTGCCTCTTAAATTTAACGATAATTATTATTGTCCTGAAATTACCGAGCGGAAGTTTAGCGATGGAGTGAGGCAAATTAAAATTGCCACGTGCACGTTTGGCGTTTTTGTAGAGCGCTTCGTTTCTTTTGATACAGACCCAGGCAATACTTTCTACCAAGGCAGTGCGTTGTACTTAACCTCAGCGGGAAACTTTCCAATTATACTTCGAGTGCTTGCTGTTTACCTGTTTGTGTTTTTATAAACATTTCTAGTTTAATGCTCAAATGTGAAGTCAAGGGTGTTTTTCTTTTTTTTATTGATTTTCAGTTTAATAATGCACACTCGTATTAGATTGTTATAATTAAAAAAGACTTTGCTTTTGCTGCTCTTGGTACAATTATTGGGAATTGGTTTTGACCTTTAGAAAAAATGTTCTAGCAGGAACCCAGTCTCAGTGACGGTGATGCAGTAGGTAGAACCATTGGCTCCAACTCGGAGGACACCTAGTTCGCGTCCAAAAAATGCACGAATTTCTCTCACTGATGATCAAGATTACAAGTACACATAATACGGTGCTGTACATGTTGCCGTATACTGCTGTATTCACATATACGATTGAGTTAATGAAGATATAGAGCCATCAATATGGTGTAATGCTGCAATCCACCTACCATAACACTTTCTTTCCTTCTTCTGTCCAAATATTTTCAAGCCCACGCTATCTCTAGGCATTATAAGGAGGCAAATCTATTAAAGCGTGGGCCAATTATAAAAAAAAAACTCGAATCCCTATGTCTATATAAATTAGGTAAGACCGACCTCTAGCTCTTTGCCTTTCATGCAAATATACACGTAATAGAACGCGGGCACACGAAGAAGAATATAAGAAGCTCAGAAGATATGAAAAAATAGTTAACCCGAGATAGAAATCAGTCTTGAATAATTTCGGTCATAAGCTAGAATAGTACAGAACCGCACCAGCGACGGACGTTCTACGTATACCACGTTATTGCGCAATATATACCGTGTTGCACATACTCCAAAGACAAAGGGAATAATTTGTTAGCCGATCTTAAAGGCATATTCGAGCGATGGGAAGAACACTTTCATGAATTGCCAAATTGCAAACTACCTAATGAATTTCAGGCGCCACCAATGACCGATAACTACACTATACTGCTGTCACCAAGCGTAAACTAAGTTAGCAGAGGGACAAGCCCTCGAGATCAGATGTCCAGTGAGCTGACTAAATCTGGAGGGTCCGCTTTAAACCAAGCAATTCTTGCAACAATAGGGAAAGTATGGGAGGAAAAAACTGCCAGAAGACTGGAGAAGAAGTATCCTCTGCCCAATACATAAGAAAGGAGATGTAACAACGTGTAGCAATTGTCGTGTTATAAGGTTGTTGAAATCCTCTTATAAGATTTTCTCCTCTATTCTTCAAGACAGGAAAGCCCTATACGCTAAAGTCCATGCTGGCCCACACCAGTGTGGCATCATTCCAGGAAAATCAGCAACTAAAGTGGTTAAACACCGAGTTTGACTTCCCGCACTTCCAAAACCAGAAGAATTATTCTTTTCACACTGCAGGCAGATGATCACTGATTCCAAATAGACATGATAGATGCAAATCCCTTAAAACGTGCGCTAATTATAAAGACTAAACAGAGTCTTAGGAATCATCAGAGGTGAACTAATTTAATTGATATGAAACAGTCGAATATGACCTGAATTGTATGGTCCGAAATATGGCTAATAATGCAGGTAATCACTTAGTTCTGACAAACGAACTCGATGCCAGCATGTCAAATGTCTTGAAAATATTTCATTTCAGCTATCATTTGTGAATAGAACGGTTCCCCTAATCGGAAATCAAATCACCGGTAGAACGTTACCTTCAAAAAACATTCTGCTGAGCGCTAAGTATTTAAGGTTGTATGTACAATCTTGAAAACTCTACGTGGCTTGTCGCATTGTTTCTGGTCATCTGGGATATTGAACAAACAATATATGTACTCGATGTTTTTTATAATATGCGCACACGTAAACGGGGTTGCACCCTTACAATGCTAGGCTTAACACAGCGTGGTCGTTAAAGTTTAGGGATAGGAAAGAATGAGTTGGAAACTCGTAACATATTCTTTAAGGACAAAAATCTTAATAGTTCTTCAATTCTATGAAATTTTAAGCAATTCTATTACATTGCTCGTTTACATTCATCATCATACTAATCGTTTCAATCACCATGTCTACTGCGTGGGATAGAATCCGCAGATTTTGCAAAGGCAGTATTATTAAAGCATGCCCAGTTATCTCTTTGGACCGGCATTTCGCTCCAAGAACTTATTTTCCCTTCTATGGAGGCGTGCCCTATTTGTTTCATTAAATATTATTATTTCCTTTATATCCTAAAAGAGAATCCTTTATTTGTTCATTCACCCTCATGGGCATTCCTGTCAAAGAAAATCGCTCTCCTTTACTCTGAAACTTAATCAGGATCTGTCCTAAAAAGCGACATCCGTACGCATTTCCGTGAAGAGTTTTTGTGTTGATTCATATATTTCTCCCATCTTCTTTGTCTCACCATCATTTGTATTTGAGCTTAGAATAAATGGCTGACTAAATTGAAGTCTCCTCATCCCGTTGGACAACGTCGCTTTTTTCTTTCTGTTTTTTTACTTCTTTTTGAGATCAATCTCTGTGTAAAGCGATAAACTGCTTTTCTTTCTTTTGTTCTGGATGACAGTAAAGTGTCGTTTATAGTCAAAAGAATTGTCAGGAAATAAAATTGAAAAATGCCGAACGATAAGGACGAACATGATATCGATTCGTTTTTTCTTCTTCTTCCACTTACGAGTAGTTTTATAGCCTCCCGTGTTCGGGATAATGTTCTTCAATTTGTTGTTGTCAACTTTTTTTGCTTTATTCTCTGTTAAGGCTTCATATCAAAGTGCTGGCAAAATTCGTTTAGAGAAAAGTTTGAGAGTTTTTTTTGCAGCCGGAAATATGTTTTCACTCGTACTCGTACGTCATGTGGAAAACTTTAATTTGTGATCCAATCTGTGTTCACATCTATAGATAAATGTGCAATTCTTATAAAAGCAGTAGATGTCTAAAACGCCTTAATAGCTAAGATTGACTGAAAATATCATTAAGGATATCTTTTAAAATATCCGATTGTGTTAAAGGTTGTTGCAGCAAAATACCTTCAGTTCAGTACCTGCTGAGAGTTTTTGTTTTGTGTTTTCTTCTTTTGAGAAAAAGACTATGTAGCTATAACCTAAATATCTCATCCCACCGATTCAATATTCGCATTACACACATTCAAGATGTCAGATGTCACTTAATCAAAATATTACTATTACTCGTACGACTTCATCCAAGCCTTACTAGTTGGAATTGAAAACGAAAATAAATCCTTTTATGACGTTACGCATGGGTTTTCAAAGTGAAATCCGCAATGAAGTTTTCAGAGTTCGGTTGGGTGCAGAAGCTGTAGCACTGAGCTCTCGCGAAGAGTCTTAGATGTAGTATGTAGCATCCACCGTTTGGAGACTACAAAATCTCAGACGATCTAATAAAAGGCGGAAAAACATTTCTATAGGCAAATTCTTCTCATCCCACCAAACCACAGTACCAAGCGCATAAGCGATGGCACTTTTGCTTGCACACACAACATGGGTTTGACATATACACAGCAGGATGCAACGCAGCATGAGATGGTCTGGTTGATAATGGTTGGGTGGGTGCGCGTTCGTCCTTGCTGTTGTGCAATAATATTATTATAAAACAGAATGTCAAAAGTCGCTTTAAGAAGAAGGCGAAATGTATTTTTTTCATTGCCATTTTAGTTCCCCTTTGATTGAAAAGTCACCTGCAGATGTTGATCAAAGGCAGTTGGTAAAGGCGAAAATGTACATATATTCACATGGCAAACCAAATTATTTGAGAAGTTGATGCCTTTCTTTAAAGGTTCGCTTTGTAAAGGTTATTATTTGAATTTTTAAATTTATATCCATATAGAATATTGCATAATTTTTGGGTTTAAGTGCAATGATCAGGAAATCAAAGCAATACTCCTCGCTGCGTGACGAAATAATTAACAATTGAAGGGTGAAAGTTATCCTATGTCTTTAAGATATGAGTTTACAGACACAGGAAACATCTCAGCAGGTTGGTATTTGGGCGTACAGACATAGTATGGAGTTCCATAATTCTGGTCCTCCCGCAAATTGTCTCGCCACCAGTCTCGATTTCGAGGCGATGCTAACCAGTTTGGTAACCCTAAACTCTGTCACGCTATCGTATATCATAAATACTTGCATAAAAGAGGTATCCGGACCACCGGAGCTTGATTCTCTTCACGATGCCAACATCGCAGTAACGCCCGTAAATCTCATCATTATAAAAGCTCCGGAGTCGTCCTTCCTTACATATGGGCCAACAATTATACACAAAACTATGCTTTAAATAGTTCAGAATTATTTTAGCTTAGGACCTAAGTCTTATATCCACATATAACTTCTTGTATGTCCATTGTTTTATAAATTAGAAGCTTAGAGTTAGTTAGTTAGTTCAGACTTTTTTTTTATAAAATGTTAGATTGGTATACATAATTATATATATAGTTTTTAAGTCTGTTTAGGTTTGGTCATTGTTGACCGTATACCAAATTGACATTTAGGCTCTTAGGCTTTAAAGTTTTTACACCGCAGACCAAGTACACATGTAGCACTATGTGTTTCCATATAAAAGCCTTTTTTTGGGTCTCTTCCATTAACTTCAAATGTGTTTGATTATAAATTTTAAATATTTGCATAAAAAATGTAATAATTGCATAACAATGCAAACTTTCCTCCATAATACATTTTCTATGCATAAGCGCCTTTCTAGTGTAGTTGTATAGCGCGTTCCACTCATAGTTTCCATTTAAAATGTTCAGCGTTCTATCCTCGTCCAGCTTAATTGCCCCAAAGTATATCAGGCGGTATTCTTTTAAAATAGGGCATATCGCTATATAGTGGAAAATTTCTTCTCTCGTATTGTTGTTTTTTTATTTTTGTGGATTTCTACCCTGCCCATATGGGAGACACTGCTACCTAAAGATCTATTGTATCTTATGGTGTCTTTACTCGGAGAGACGTATTACCTTCCTAATGAACGATAGTACATCCTTAGTAGAATTTCTCACCTCCACTTTCGAGCATATTTCCTTGTGAAAGATGCGTCTTCTTAACCGAAGTAATATGGTAGGCATTCACAAAGAATGTGCTCGGATGACTCTTCATCTTTCGAATGGAGCATACATTCTGTCTCTGAGCCCACAACAATTTTGTTAAGGTGATATTGCAGGCCACAATGACCTGTTAGATAACTCATCAGCTTCCTAATGCTTCCCCTATTAAAATTAAGGATTTCCTTGTATGAAAAGGGTCGGATTAATTATTTGGATTGCCTAAGCTCCGGGACGCTTTCCCAGTGGGCCAGACGAAGTTTGTGTTCCCAACAAATAATCAGTGCTGTGGCGGCAACAGGTCCTATGAACGCAGATTTCAAGCCAGTCCTAGCTAGTTCATCTGCAGATTCGTTGTGTGCAAATCCCTGATGACAACGGACCTAACCGAGTTTGACTTTGTTGTGTCTGGTAAGAGATTGTAGTGCATCGTAACAGTTTTTGACAGAATTCAATGGAATGGAGTACGCAATGGTGTTATAAAGATCGCGAATGATTGGCAGCTCTGGGCGATGCGGAATAAAATAAAGTGCGATCAGCTCTCCTCTTACTTTCAATATTAGGTTTATTTTGTCGGTTGAGTTATTGTTTAAAACTATGTTTCATCCTGTATATCATATCTAAGTTTCGAGTAGTATATTCAATGTTGGGAACTCCGTATATCTCGTATCTATCCCTTTCAATTGATGCTACAATCAACCCGAGATTGTTAAAAGATTGCATTATTTTAACGTCGCACTATATTTATCTTAGTTCAGTGATGAATGTTGGATCTTCAGAATGCAGACGTGGCCTTCTTTTGCTGTCGTTTTGGTGCAGCTGCAAATACTGTGCCTCCCACTCGTTTTGAATGAAAACATCTTGTACAGATCATGGGTTTCTGCCAATGATGTCAATATCGTCTGTGTAAGCCAATATCTGGATGGACTTATAGAAAATTATTCCTCTCACCTTCAGAACGTCAGAGTCTCGGATATCTCCAAAGCCATGTTGAATAAGACGCAGGCCATGCCCTTGTCGGAGCCCGTTTTAGAAGTTGAATGTGATTGATAGTGATCCGGATATCTCATATTGGCCTATATTTGTCTTACAGGTCATGGTCAACAGTAGTGACAGTTTATTTGGGAAGCCGGACTCTTTTATGGCTTCATAAAGTTCTAATCTGGTTATGCTATCATAAGCTTTAAAGTGTCTAATGAGATGATGTTGTGAGTTTTGAAACTCTAGACATTTTTCCATAAATAAAGGAAGGTGAAGGTGAAAATCAGATCAGTTGTGGATTTGCCGCTCTGATGATGGGATGGAGCCGCTCTGATGATGGGCCTATACTGTCTATGAAATACAAAGCTACATCGTAAAACATATAGAAAACCATACAAGGCAAATGTTAAGTAATGCTACCAAGTTGTAACCTAAATAAATATATAAAAAACAACGTTATTTTTATTAAAAACAAGTTATAATTGAATATATATCAAGTTGAAAACATATGTTCGGTATATATATATATATATTCTCAAGTTATTCCTATCATGTTTTTATACATATTTTGAATTGTTTGGGCCAAACTAGTTGTTTGTATAACAATTTAAAGTTTTTACACCGCAGACCAAGTACACATGTAGCACTATGTGTTTCCATATAAAAGCCTTTTTTTGGGTCTCTTCCATTAACTTCATATGTCTTTGATTTATTTTTTTGATAATATTGCGAACAAATGGTACACGCAGTACGTCAATGGTGGTCCTCATCGAGTATTGTTTCACAATGCCATTTTGGAACTCTTGAGTAATTGTAGCTTGCCAGATAATATTTTATCAAGGATTAATGGTTTTCCCTACAGTTACGAGTATGTCAGAACTCAGCATTTATGCCAGGAAAATGAAAAAGATTTTTCCTCCCCTCACTCCCATGTGCTCAACATTCTGTCCATCACATTTAAATCACATTTCGTTTGGCTTTTCTTTAATACGAAATCTTTTCATTTTCATGGACTTTGCAGGTGAGTTACTGAATACTTACTTAATGCATTTTTTACTCGCAGCTTACTTGCATTGACCTTCGCAGTCATGAGCAAAAAAAAATTAATTAAGAAGCAACATCTGTCGATTGTAATCGTCGCTCATGTATCAACTGAACACCTTCTCCCAGCTACAATGTCCCATCGCTACAATGTGTTGATAACTGAACGAGCAACTAAAATACATGACCGAAAACATTCATAACAAACTGCTAATAAAGACCGCAAAAGCAGATCATCAATCTTCTACTTTGGTCGGCTGTTGAGACTTAAATTGTCGACATAGATTCCTTAGTGGAGACGGATTTACTCCTGTTATTTTCCGTAGAAATGATATCATTAGGCTTGCCAATTTTTTTTTACTTTCTTACACCAGTCATGGTCAGAAAAGACAAATGGACCAAAATGATTGACGTATGTATGTGCGGTGTTTGTCGTATCGCCAATCGCTATCGTCATCTCTATTCGACCATCAATGAAACTACCCCCAAATTTAAGTTGAACCTAATCCCACCAGAAGTATCATTAAACAAGTCGCTTGGAATAATGAATTGAAGCATTAACAAAAGAAAGGATCGATTGTGACTTGTAGCTGTTTGTGGCCATCTTCCCCATACATACGTTATTTTCCTGTTATCTGTAAAGTCCTTTTTTGTCTAACATCCGACGTGATATAATCTATTTGTGGTGGGCATCCTAGTGCGAGAACGATTCTATGGAAGAATTACGTCTGTCTGATTTAATCAGCGATTCTTGTTTGTTCGAATTTGTCACTTTTTCTTGCAATCATGATTAAGAAGGATTTGTGTTTTTTTTCTCTTTCTCTCTCTATCTAACTCTCTATTTTTTACATTTCAGGATGGAAAGACTCAATACTCTCGATCTCGAAGAAATGGCTTTCTACTGCAGAGTCGACCGACGAATATGGATTTCCTGACGTAAGTTGTTTTATGAAATACAAATTTTTGTGACGATATTATGACACTGTTTAACAAGTTTCGAGTGTATGGTGGTCGCATGAATCGCCTTTATGGCAGATTGACTATCAACACATATACCAACCTTTCCGATTTGTGCGTTACTGAGCCTAAGTGCCCTGTAGGCCTCTCTACTTGTTAAGATCTCCGTCTGGAAAATGCTAGCTGAATCAGGTATCTTGTATGATCATGACAGATTAAGCTCATACGAGAAGATACCTGAACCAACTCCATCCTTCTTCTTAGATCCGTCAGAGTGATCCTTGGTTGAAGGACCGATTTCCTACCGATTGTTTTTGCTGCTAGGATGGAGCGCAACCCATGCTTTTTTAGCCCTGTTAGGTCTATGTTAGCCTTCCAGCCAAGCTTCCTATTTGGTAGTGGGCGTGAGACTGAGACTGAAAGGAAAATATGATTCCTTTTTAAATGATTTAAATCATATGACTTGGTAATCATCATTGGTAACCGATATTCATTGCCAACATCAAAAACTATACCAGATAACACATCTAGCAGACATTTTTAAACGTTCACAGAATGAGTTTCTTCTTCTTGGCTTCTTCACTTATAAGTTTCCGAGCCTAGGATCTTACCAACATTTACTTTACTTCATTATTTACTTTTATTTTTTGCAATTTATTACTCTGATAGATGAAATATATCCATTCGTGGATGAATGGAGGCAATTGCTTACCAAACGGAGGACGAATGAAAAGCCTAGTTGCCTAGTCTCTTTATTAAGCTGTCATACCTTCAACTTTTTATGTCGTTTCAAAGATTTGACACATTCAAAATGAAGAAACGAAAAGCGTGTTAACAAAAAAACTCATTTCAAGACTAATGTTTTTTTCCTTAAAATAAAATACAAACTGCCAAGATATGTTATCCGAAATGAACTTCACAAAAATTTTTATATATATAGATTCGATAAATATGAAATCAGAAACGAATTCCAATATTCAATCCACAGAGACGTTGCTGTGACGTGTTCAGATATTGTTGGAACTAAAGTCACGCGATGTCATTCTGTGAAATACCAAAGAAACTCTGATAGTACAAGTCGGACGGACAGAAAAAACCAGGGGCGTGTCTGCCAATGGTACTAAGTATTTGAAATTTTATGGAAGCGATCTTTTAGCTCTTGGTCTTAGATATTATGGTGAGGTTTTTCTTACCAAAAAAAAACCAAAGTTTGCCTTTAATTGCCTTTTACTACCTCACTGCCATACTTAAAGCTTACTGCCCTAGGGCTTTTGCAGTACCCTTTACGCCTCTGGGCACAAGATATTGTGGAGCGTAAAAAATTCTATACAACTCTCCCAAGATAAGAGAAATACGTGTAAAAAGGTTTTAGTCCATTGTGTGTCTGTTGTTAACTTCTTCATTTGTATGCATCAAGTGACTAGCAAAGCAAAAGCAACCCTCGCAAGTATATTCCCTGGAGGCAGATCCAACAACGGCGAAGCGTTTTGTGGCTCCTGACAAGAACAGCAGCCCAGAATAGATTTGTTGAACAGAAGAAAATTACCTCGTCCTTGTGATTATCGTCGGCAATGGTTTAATGCATACAATTTCATTCATACGATTCAGAATATGCCTACTACGTCCCATGTCGCTCATCGTCAGCCCACCCTTGCAGGCGTTGCTCTATAAAATTCATTTCTAAACGTAAATTCCATTTGCAGCCAACAGCCATGCCTGGTCCCTTGGGGCATGAAACAAAAAGTTATACTGTACTACTATGCCATCAGTTAACATCACATTATTATAGGGCAGGGGTATATACGAGTACATACACTTGCAGTTAGTAAGTTGATGGAAGTGTATTCCAAAAGTTTGGCAATTTGAATCACACAAGCATAGGACACAAACACATACATTGCCTAACTATATGTTGGACACTTGGATAATTATTTACATTTGCCGGCCAAAAATGTTGGTACTAACATTAGCTGGGTCTGTTTCAAATTTATGTTGACAGAAAAATGTTTATATCTATGGCAATTCCTAAAGGTTCGAGTTTAAAAAACTTCCACATTGTTAGATCAAAATAAATTGACAGAAAAAGGACGAGGATCTCACTTTTCCATCTATATTAAAGATTGATAAAGTTATCGGTGTTTCCCGATAGTGCGATAGTGAGCAAATTGCGCGCTAAAAGCCTCCATTATGAAACTATGTTTCCAGTTTCAAACAAACCATCATTTGATTCCATTTTTATTTTTAAAAAAAAAACCTTTTTTACTCTTTTATCCTTATCTCTCATTTGCTATTTTTATACTTCAATATATTCCAGACAATGATTATTTTGTTTGTCTGTTGAAATAAATGCTTTATGCAGAATAAACTTTATAAGCAATATCGTCGTAATACATATTATTTTTGAATGCTTACCGCTCTACAAGTTTAGCTTCGTTAAGACAACTTTGTTTCTGTTCCAGAATGACAGGGAATGACAGAGAAAACACAGAACCAGTAAACAAGGAAACTTTTATTTCACGTTACCCCACTTTTTCCTCGTTTGCTGGCTTGTTATGAGTATTTGCATTGCTAATTACATCAACAACAGGATTAGCTTTATATTGGTGCGTTGTCATACAGGGGATGAAATGATAGGATAAACATTGAAGCGAGGGTGGAATAACGTGCGGTTCGTATGTTGTACGAGTATGCTACTGTTCGACATTGTAATTGTAATGATTGTTGTTTGTTTTGGTAGAATGTTTTCACGTTTGGTACGGTCGGTGGCTGTGGTCGTGGCAGCTAATGAAGGCATTTCGATTGTAAATTTGGGGGGCACACAAAAATTATAAAAAAGTGTTAAATGTTTTAACAGTTGTTTCAACAAAGATATATTCAACGTACAAGTATCGGGTGGGCTATCGGATGGTTTTTTTTTTATTAAAATCTACAATTGACAGGATATTAAAAAATTTATAGTTCTGAAAGATATAGCATTATTTCTAACTAATCTATATATATAAAAGTGAAACTTTGTATGTATGTATGTATGTCCGGTATGGATTGCCAAACCCTTCAACCGATCGCGTTCAAACTTTGCATAGGGGTTTTATACCATAATGAACACATAATAGGCATATTTTGAAAGTGGTCAGACTCCTGAGTCAAAGGGTCTCCATAAGATTTTTTTTTATTGTTTCTACAAATTGTTTTTATATTTTTGAAAGTGATCAGACTCCTGGGTCAAGGGGTCACCATTTCACATTATGTTATGTTAGGTTGCGGTGGCAGCTAATGCTCACTTAGACCATTCGCGGTCCTTTGTGTTATCACAGGATCTTATACCCTTCCCCTTTTCAACAGATCCATTCAGAGCTCTTAATGAATCGAAGTATATCTCGCACTTTGCCGTTTTCGAGATCTGATAGATTATTCATTAACCGCTTACCTAAGTGTTTGTGCCTTCTGTGTATTAGTGCCGGACATGAGCAAAGTAGATGTTCTGTGGTTTCCTCGCCTATGCAGCTTCTGCAGAAGTCATTATATTCGACACCCATCCTTCTCGTGTGTTTCCCTAAAAGGCAGTGTCCTGTCATTTAATTGAGCTATTTGATTAAATAAAAATTATTATAAATATATAGCATGAATAGAAATAAATATTAATATTATCATAAATACATTATTATAAAAACATACACTGTGCAAAGCGCACCCTACTCATTCCGCATTACGGAAACATATCATATTGGATCATATGTAATATAATTCTAATTATTTGAAAAATGAATTCCACATGTATGGATTTATTTCCATTTACGTATACCCAATCGGAAATTTTGCTTGGTGTGTATATGCGTTTCAAAATTTTCGATAATTTTTGTATTTTTTGACATATATCCCCATGGGAAAATTTCCACCCTTTTAAGAATATGCGCCATGGTCCTTGGTTCTTTTAACACCTACCTATGCTTCAGTTTCCTCCAATACAGTTTTAACTACTGCGCGTGTTCATGACAATAAACCGCTTTATATTAGTTTTTTCGAAAATGATTAGCATTCATATCAAGCATTCATTTACATAAAGGTCTCTATGAGTGCAACGATCACAAAGGTATCAAACTTTTTATTTTTCAATTCCGTGTAGAAGAATGTATATGTTCCTTACAATGATGCCCCATTGAAACTAAACTAATACTTGACAAGTTAAAAGTCTTTACATAATAGAACTTTTAGGTCAGAACGCATTTTTTTGATTTTAACTTAAATCTGTTCTAATTAACCAAATGCTACCTGAACTTATTTTCTTCTGATCCTTATGTCTACGCAAGTTACGTAGCTGCGAGCTGTGTCAGCTATTATAAATTGTAAACAATACACTTGTATTTGCTTTTCAAATTTTTTTAAAAAAAATGTTTACTGTATTTATTACACTTATAAAAAAATATATAGTGCAATCATGATCTCAAACATAATGCGTAGTGAACAGAGGCATGTTAATAAAAGTTGGGTTTTCTAAAAAAGCCTCTTTGTCAGTGATTCACTACATACTTTATCTCTAGGCATCGTAGAAATTTTTTTTTGTAAGGAAGTCCAACTATAGTTTTGTGTTTGAGATGCAATTTATCCTTCCCCATTTGCTTATGTGAGGATTCAATTTCTTCATGAAAGCAATTTATGTGAATGACGTTGTTTTGTGCTTGCAGGATATCTTACTTTTATGTTCTCTTCTGTCTTTAAACTTTGTATAAGGTATCATTATACAAACATGCTCGTTGGTGCACAAATAGGTACACAAATACCCGTATGTGTCTGCATGAATTTGCAACTCCAGCACTAATAAAATGAAGGATGCTCTAAAAAGTTTCTATCTAGGAATTACATTCGAACTGTGCATGTTACACACTTAATGTATGTTAGTAAGCATATGTGTTTGTACAAAGTTGAGTTCTTAAAAAGAGTATATAACCTGTTACATGAAAGCGACTCTGATTCCCTTTCGTATCAAGAAATGGCACAAAGGATAACGCTAAGGCAAAGAAAAAAAGTACCATGAAAGCGGTACTGCAATATCTGTTTAACGATTTTATATACACATCATTTCATGTGTTGTCGATCACATTATTTTCTCGACGAAAGTGTTCAATATATTTTGGCCATAACAAAAAATTCAAAGAAGATACCACCTTCTTTTCAAATTTTCAAAATACAAAGTTCTAACAGAAAACTCAGCACACTAATTGTTCATGTTAATCGCTCACGCATGCATGCACGCACGCACAGAAATACAAGTCTTATATTATGCAATACTTTTTCATGGATGTGAATGTGGATAGAAAAATATTTTCATTATAAGCAACTGGCATTAAATTAAATAAAAAAAACTAGTAACCCATATGACCGTTGTCACACTCTAGTATTTATAAAGTCCCAAATTATCAGGGTACAACGTTGTTGAGTGACCTTAGACATTTTCTTTTAAATTCAACTTGACTGAGCATTTCAAATGACATTACATCATCTGTTTATTGCATTAGGAGGAGGTAGGACAGTAAAATGTTAAAAGGGCGGCCATGTATCATTTTTTCCAAGATAGCCAAAGTAAATCTTAATAAAGCCGTGAGAGAACTTGGGTTTAGAGATAAATTGAAGTAAATATCCAACCAAGATTCTTTCTCACCGTAGTGTTTGTTATATGAGTGATAGGAAAAGCAACCATTCTCTACAAGTCCGACGTGATATTGTATTCCATAGAAAATAGTGTATAACTAAGAAATGCTTTTATACCGATGGATAGAATGGCACGAAATCTGGTCCTACATATAAACGAGAAAATAAAACAGAGTACAAATTCGCTACGTTAATTAACAGAAAATTCTATATTGGTCCCACAATTACAAAGTTATAGTACTGCAATACTTTGACCAATCTCAAAAGTAGCACCATAAAACATAAAACTCGTGATGGTTTAACCCAAGTCAACAAATCCTACCATATATTATATCAAGACCCTTTAAATCCTGACTATAAAACCCATACACTGCTATTGTATAAGGCTCATATAAAGATCTAAGATATAGGCACACATGAAGCCCAGCGTAAATACACTAACTGGATGACAAAGGTTCGCAATAAAGGATGGGATTTTTTTACCGAAGTACGAATCTATCAGACTTTAGTAATGAAACGATTGAAGAAGAAGAATTAAAGTTTGACTTTAGCCATAAGATATATGAAAACGCTTTATGGCTTTCAATATAGAATGTTAATCCAAGTAAATGAACCAAATTATGAAATGCCTATGTAAATGATTCCCACTTTTAACTCACATTTCACTATAACGCACCCACCAATTATGCTTGAAAATGATAAAAGTCTAAATACTGACAAAAGAAAACTGAAATGAGAAAGTACTACAAACACAAATACAAATACATCACTGAAAAGCAATTATTCATAATTAAATCATAATAAATCTCCAGTACTTATGTCGCAATTTATTCTTCAGAGATTTTCATTGAAATTTTACGATGACTTCCTTGCTTTTGCTTACAGCTTACTTCCTTCCTGCATCCCCTCAACCAATCCAATTCACAATGATATCCGATTGCGACCACTTGAATAATGAATAACAACGAGCACAAAGAATAAACATTTTCCCAACGCTCGGAGATCAAAAATCACTTGAACTACGACGGTACGAGTGCGTTTTGAAATACCAGAGGGGACATCATTGAAAGCTTTGCTTAATGACAAAGAGTGGACGAGAAAAGACCTCTGCACGCATCACAAGTACCTCTCGTGGCTTTCAAAAAAAATAACACAAATATAAATACAATTGCATGAAATTGACTATATGTATTGTATGTGTGACTGTGTCTGTGGGCTAGTGCATTGCACATTTCACTGGAAACATCATTATTTATGTTGTACCAAACGCAATTGCTAGCATTGTGTTTGGGAAACGCTCGTGCTTCGGGCGGTTGTCGCGAAACAATAACAACAATGTCTGATGTCACATCCCTCGAATTGTGATAAGCAAAATTACTGAGATCTGAAGCCCTTTTTTGTATGTGTGTGTGTCTGTGTACGCTTATTAATTCATGAACCCGAAGAACATGTCCTGTGTTTTATGTCCAATGTAAGAACGGGTTTCGACAATTGTTACGTATTTTTATGGATATAAAAACAATAGCTAATTTTCCGCTGATGTTTCGAAATACGTTGTCTTAAAATAATAAACTACCGGCAGTACGGATGCTTGTGATTTGATGGCATATCTCAACAAACAGTGGAAGAGGTCTTTGCATCAATTTGGTGAAAGCAAAGTTGTTGCTGAAAATCCAGCATTGGTTTCTCAATTAAAAAAATTGTAGCGCGAATTTAACTATCTCTGGTCAACTATAGCAGCCGATAACGGCATTGAACCAGAAATACGCACAGTGTTGCTTAAAGACAACAAAGCAAGACACTCCAAATTCATGAATTTCACCATAATATCCAAGCTGCTGGTGTATAAGATAATGATTATACCAGTACTTACATATATATCCGAGACTTGGGTGCTTAGCAAAAAACATTCTGACCTCTTAGCCACGTTCGAGAGAAAAGTCTTACGGAGTATTGTTGGTATTTGAGGAAATACGATTCCGGAGACTCTACGATTATGGTATCTACGACCGTTACCGCGATGTCTACATCGTGAAGAGAATTATGCTCGGTAGGCTCCGGTGGCAGCTAGGAAGTTAAAGTTGTCTTCGATGGTTTCAAGTCTGAAAACATCTCATAATCTCATAATCCACAGAATTCTGGTTTGTCCCCGACAGTCTTTTTCATTTTTACTAACGATGCCACCTCTCCTTGAATTCAAAGAAATAATGCCCGATAGTTTTACCAAATGATAAAAAGAATATATTGAAGCCACAAATCCCGAACCGAAATCTTTCGAGGTATGGAGGGAAACAGTGGAATAACAGCCAGTGTTGAGAACATGTAGAGACACTTCTGCAGTCTGTTAAGCTGCGAAAAAGATCAACATTCCACAGTCGGGAAAAACAAACCATTCAACCTGAACGATGACAGCCAAAATTTCCTGATCAAGAGTAATTGTGGACTATTAACTTGAGAATTACAACGCTGCTGGCCTTGAAGGTTTAGGTCAGATTTTTTCCCAGCATTGTTCGCCAGATTCAGAAGAACCGAGACCCACTAAACTGTGCCAACTATAGCGAAATTAGTTATCTTAACATTGACTCTAATAACCCATTGTCCTTAATGCGTGATCTCCTGAAGCATCTAATCAATAATCTGTTTGGCTCCTTTAGTGTGATTTTAGGCCAGGAAAGTCGTCAGTCGTTCAAATATTTACAGATCGTTGCTCACCACCCTTTTATCGATTTCAAAGCCGCATATGACACCATTTATTAACACGAGCTACATAAAGCTATGTCAGGTTTTGACATCACTGCCAAACTCGTTCGATCTTACACGATGACGATGGAGAATTCTTGCTGCTCCCTCAAGTTCGGGAACAGCCTGACCGAGTTCTTCGACTTCAAGAATGATTTAGACAAAGCGGCAGGTTGTTATGTGATTCCTTCAAGATCATATTGGAGGGAATTGTGGTAAACTCTCAGTTCCGCGATAAAGGCACAATTTTCTTCAAGTGAGTTCAACTGCTGACATATGGTGACTTCATTGATATCATTGATTTCATTTGTAAGCCTTAAGATGGAAGCGGAAAAAATGGTATTGGTGGTATTGGGTATGACAATGAAAAACTGTACAGCTTAGGTAGTTAGGGAATTTATCTACCTAGGCTCCGCTATAACATCCAATAATGAAACCACTACGGAAATCATAAGAAGAATCACTTGAAATGTGTCAATTTAAGAGGCCTTTTAGTTTAGGCCTTCGTTCACCCCGAACAGTAGCTAAACCTAAGTAAATAAGTTCGAAAAGGCCTTCAAATTATCTTTTCTATTAATACTAATATAATCCCGCTTCAAATCTATAAAGAATATAATGTTTGTCGATTTTGAATTCATAGCTATTTCCAAGTTTTGTTTGTTTTAGGAAGAATGCTTAGAGGAACTATTTGATCTAAGCGAAACTCGTATCAAAATGTACCTTCTTCAAAAGTGAACCGCTGATAAGCACGGATCTTGTAGCATACATTAAAAACTTTGTGTCTTTTATGGCCAGGTACAGTGCGTCAAGATGCAGTTCTTCATGACACATTTGAAGAATGATATCTCATGAACAGAATTTCAAGAAGCTCTGTCGTCATCTTTCAGTGATTTGTTGCCTGAATACATCGCTCTATTGTTGATCCAATACTAGTCAGTTATCAAACTAAAATACAAGACAATGCATACCAAACAAGAAGTGACTTTTCTAAATCTTCCATCTTCCGGAAAAGGAAATCTTCTAAAACTATGGAAGACCAGAAGAGTATTCCATAAATTCAGACTTTTCAACTTCTCTACTTTCGCAACCGCCAAACGAATATCTAAAGTGCTGATTTCCCATTCTCGACAGCTTCCTAATAGTGGTAAATTTTGTAGCCCACCTGCAACAGTTCCCCGAAATTGCAATATAACACCCACCTCTGGCCTTCTCCTTGGCGACTTCAAATAGCAAACGAAATAAAAATTTCAAATTCTTATGCAGATTTACACACTTTCCCTTTGTATTGTTTGTCACATCAATGTGTTCCACCAAATGTAAGGGAGTCGTTGTCGTCGTCACTCGTCATCGCAAGGCAATCTATATCCTTTTCAACCCACAACATTTGCATTTATATACAACGTGCCTGATCTTTATGACACAACGACGAATTCGCATTTCCCTGAAGGTAAACAGAATAAATTTGTTTTACTCTATGAGCAGGGGTTATTTATAGGTAGGTAGGTATACGCTTGGGCTGCTGGCCCAACCCTTCAAAAGGCAAAATCCACAACTGTCCTTAAAATTTAAATAAAAAATGTGTGAACTGCCTGAATTGTTGTTGATTTTTGTAGCTATAGTACCGCTACAACATCAAGGACGAACTCCTACCATAGCATCGATCGATATTCTGCGTTGTGTTCTCTGTAACGAAATTATTGTTATTATTTATGGTTTGGAATTGGTAGGGAATTTTGACAGGTGGATTGCTTGGCGACACGTAAGTATATACCTACGTATTCGTTTGATGATGCGAATAGATATTCATTTACGACGATGACTATAGAAGAAACAAAGTTTAATTAATTTGACGCTGTCGGATATTTTAAGAAATCCTAACTGAGGTCCAATAGATGTGGCTCAGTGAGCGTAATAATAACTGCTGCGTAGACAAAAAAACGATTTATATTTGTAAACTGGATTATCGAACAGAATGATAGTAAGCATTAAAAATGGGAGGTGTGGGCACAACACGACTTTCATTTACGGACGGAACCGGAATCTTCTGTAAATGTATATTAAATTTTTTTTTTTTTATTTTTTGTTTTTTTTTTGTTTTTTGTTTAAATTTCTTTTTCATTTCATAGATTTCTCTTAAGTGCTATACTTTTTGAGTTATTTGCAAAAACTCGAAAAACTGTCACTTCCGGCTGTCAGATCTCCATCAAAATCATCTGACCCTTCACAATTTATGTAAAAAGCTTAAATATGAATTTTCATGCCGATAAGTTAAGAGAGAGTTGTAGAGTGGACAGAGACAGACAGACAGACATAGATTTGTTTATTTTCGCTTTTTCTGACTCAGGAGATACGGTAATGGGTAAATCTGCAAAAATCCCGAGTTCGAAAATTTTCATGATTACTATACTTAGGCTTAGTTACAAGAAGGATGATATTGTTGTCAATTAACTATATCTACGCATTCTTGACGATAACCGATGGAAAATTGCATTCTCAAACCGATATCTTCGCTTGATAATGTTGTATATATCCACAATCACAGTTTGCTGAAATTCTTTATAACGCAATAAAAATGTCTCGATCAGTTTTCTTGTCTACTAATAAGTCAACAACAAGCCAAAAAAACAATTCTTTGCATTAATAGTCAGATTTGTCAGCTCCCAATAGTCTTTAAGTCCTATAAGTGAGGGATGAGTTTGAAAAAAGTTACATTTAAGCACTTAGACTATGGGCCTAGTGAATAGTGAACACTAGGAATTGGACTGTAAGTTAAAATTTTAGTTTGTTGACTTTTTGCATACTTTGAAGAACGAACGTATAAGTGCAACCACTTTTTCTCATAAATCGGAAATTTACAAATTGGTGCTGTAAGTAACAAAGACCACTTCAAAAAAGATAAACGTATTAAATCAAATATGTGTAAGCATTAGGATGAACCTTTTTTAACTAAACAAATTTGTTCTATTTTGGTATTAATTTTTTTATTGTATTACTTTATTTTGTCACTCTTGACATTGCAGACACTGCCGAAAGTACCAGTCCCACCGTTGGAGCAAACAATGGCCGATTATCTGCGGGCCTTGGAACCAATTGTAAAACCCAACCAACTTGAACGCACAAAAGCGATCATTAAGCAGTTCACTGCTCCGACTGGTATCGGTCCAAGACTGCATCAATACTTGAATGACAAGCGTGAGGCCGAGGATAATTGGGTAAGTTCGCGATTGCAAAACAAAACCGGTAGCATTACCTATTTTTATTGGACTATGGGTATAAGATTGAAATTAATATTAAAAAATTACCAGTTTCATCTTCGCTTTAAGTCGTATTTAATGGATAGGAATAAAAAATGGAATGAAATTTCATTAAAAACAAAATACACATATGATATTTGATGGTGATGGAAATTACATAGTTAGGAGTTAACAAACCGCAAGGAAAAGCAAACGATGACAAAATAAATAGCAAAAGTTCATATAAAAGCAAATTTTAGCCAAAAAAAGAACGAACAGTGCCAAAAAAATTAACGGTAAACAAAAAATGTATGTTCTTATAACAGGCTGCGGCCACACTCTTCTTCTTCTTAAACCTTTTCACACCTCGAAGAGCATGGGAGCTTCTCGACTGTCCTGCACCACGTTTGCCTAGAGCATCCCACTGTTATGCCTTTCTTTACAGCCTGCACAGCAATGTTGAGTTGAGTGCGTGAGTTCAAAGTACTCAGGGCTTTTGTTTTGGTTGTGTTTATCTTAAGCCCCACTTTTTTCGCCTCAGCTTCTAGATTTTAGGCCATCAGATGATGGTCCATTATCCGGTGTGAAAGCAGGCAAACTTCGTCAATGTAGTCGAGGTGTTTAAGGTAAGTTGTCATAGGCTAGAGAATTACATTGTTACTTTCCGTCAATATCGTTGATGACTACCAAAAAAAACATTGGTGATAGTACGAACCCATGAAGTACACCCTTTTGGAATACCTCTCCTGAGCAAGGCCAACCAGATAGCGTCTCGGTTCAAGCTGTCGAAAGCCTTTCCGAAGTCGATAAACAGTAGATGTAGCAGATACATATACTCGACACATTGGTCTATTATATTTCGCAAGGTGTTTATGTGATCGATGCATAGGATCCAGAACGAAAGCCTGCCTACTCGACGTCGAAAGTTGACCCTAAATATTCTTTAACACGTTCTGATATTATTCTAGTTATTATCTTGACTACGGCCGATGAAACGCATATACTTATCCAGTTTTTACAATCCATCAAATTTCCTTGACTTGACCATCATCGTCTTTTCTACTCGTGGAGAAATTGTTCATTCTCCCAAGCTTTCCGTATGACCGGGTGTAGCAATACAGCCGTTCCATCCTTCCTTCCCAGTCGAAGTGGATAATAAACCAATTTGAACGATCGATTTCTATAAATAATCTTTCATTTTATTTAAAAGCAAACAACTTCAAAAAATTAGGACGCTCCATTTTTACAGTAGGGTTAGCGGCAATGTGTGAAATTATTCGCGGTTTTTTTTAACTTTTCAACTCATCTAGACTTGCTATATAATTACGGATAATTACACTTCTCAACAACGTTTTCAAATGATCAGAAATTTGTATTAAATTTTGCGTTCGGTTGCGCTAATAATACTCAGCTATAAGGCCCACTTCTGATTTCTTGCTAAACGGCTACGTTAATAAGCAAAATTATCACAGTTGAGCAAATCCACAACCCGAAGTCATTTACTAAATGTCATATCATGCGGTTTTCTTGCCGGAGTGCTCATAAGTCCATACTTCTCCTTCAATGATACTGGCAACAAAATAAACAGTCAATACAGATCGCTACCGAGATGTTGACTGACTATTTTTAGAATAAACTTGGAGCATATGTGGTTTCAACAAGACGGCTACACATGCCACACAGCTGGTCAAAACCATCAAGTTATTGAAGTCAAAGTTCGGTGACCAAATTTTCTGCAAAAATTAACCAGTCAGTTGACAGCCTCGTTCGTGTACGCTTGACGCTTCTGACCTAAGACCGGCTGACCGTTGAGTAGATGGTTGACAAGAGAAAGCGTTATTGAACATTCAACACCAACATTTGATCGTAAAAAGCCACGGCCTTAACAACTTAACTTCTTTTGGAGTATTAACTTTCTTTTCAAGGACATGGAATATCTTGAAACACATGAAATCTTTATTGACCGACTGATTACGTGGGTAAGGTTCTACTGGTGAATTAAGAGTATATCTCACCGAACATTCATAAAGAATTGTTGAAAAAATGCGAGCTTATGCATTCAATCAAGTACTGCTTCATTGGATTTGAATATATTTTACCCTCGTTACCTGGAATCCACAATAACTTTGGATTGTTTCACACTGCCAGTTGCTTTTAAGACTTATAACAGTACCTATATAACCAGCTTTAAGTTAACTTTAATGAAGCTGTTTAGGTACTTAGGCAAGTATTAGTCGGATACCCTCGTCTAGGCTTTGTACGTCGCAAAAAAAAAAACACTAACTAGCTGCTGCATAGTTCGGTAAATTTTTTATTTAGGAGTAATAATAATTCAATAGTAATATTCATGAGGAAATGTAATACACCCTGTTGTCTTCTTGTTTAAAAGTTGTTCAAAACATGTGAGTAGTGGGAATGACCTACAAGATAAGAATACGAGTATCAACAGCATCGGCAGGTCCTGGAGGTGTGACATTTAGAAGTGGTGGTGTTGGAGCTGGTGTTGGGGGCATTGGAACATAGGCATCTGGTGGTGATGGTGGACCGGGAATACGACTGGAGGTAGGCTTTGGTGGTGTAGGTACTCTACCAGCTGGCTTGGTTGGCTTCGTATTTGGTAAGCCGATTTCGGGAGTCGTTGTCGTTTCATCAGGATGTTGAGCCGTTGGAAGTGATAGTGTTGTAGTTGGTTCTGCAGTTCTTACACTTACCGTTGTTGATATCGATGGTGTGGCAGTTGGTAAATTCATCAATCGTGGTGGTGGAATATATTCATCAACCTCGACGCACGATTGCTGAACAAAACAGAAAAGTGTTCCCGAACTGCACTTCATTATGACTTGATCATCACCCACTCCTGGACAGAAATAGTACGTAGCATTATCCTTATAACTAGGCCAAAATATTCCAACTTCTCCGATGTTACAATTTAATTTGTAATCATCACCGTCTGCCGCCGTGGCAGATGCGAAAAAAGTTAAACTCAGAAAAATGAAAACTTCATGACGGAGAAAAAGAAATAAGAACTTTTTTTATTAAATTTTTTTACTAAAGTTATGTTATTTTGCTTTCTTACAATTCATTATCCGATTTGTTCTAAATGCTGCCTTTTTCTCAACTATGTATTATGCCTCATATTGGAAATATTTATAGGGAACTTTGCAAATGATAAGAAAATTAACAAGTTTTATCGGGGTTAAGATAATCTTAATTTAAAAAATTATCGCAACTCTGATTTTCAAACTGTCTCCTTATCGAATATGACCACGTTGATTAACTGAGAATCATCAATCAGCTGAAATATTAAGAACATCGACAATGTTATCAGAGATGATGGATAGGCAGTATAGCCTCATGCTTTTTCAAAAACTAGTGCTGCATTTTATGGAGTTCTGAAAACAAATGTACTCATATCAAATTACTTTGTAAGCTGGCATTTTCAAAACATTTTCGAATGCACAAAAGACTATAAATGCTCCAAATTAAGTGGTGAGTGTGATAGGGGTTTTAACAGGCAATCGCCGCTCAGCCGCACATTATGACTACCCCACCTTTGTCGCTATACTTTGATAAATTTGACAACATATTTTCCCTAACAGAGTGGCAATAGTTCGGCGTTGTAGCTAGTTCTGTATGTTTCGTCATCAAATCGCATTTATGCAAAGATTAAAAAATTGTAGGCATCATAGCATGACTTTATTCACAAATAATTGACAGTTCTTGGCTTCTGAATGATAAAGTGAAGCTTAAATGAAAGTAGCTTCAAGTCCAGTCGCATTTTGGATACATTTCTGCATTTTTTTTTGTCGGGTTTCAGTAGACCACTTGTTTGATATTCTGGCATTTAAGACATCTTACCTTTTACTTTCCTTAATTTTCTATGTTAAACATTATAAGGGTGCAAATCCCTTTAGTGCATTATAAAAATAAAAATATAAAAAAAATAACTCAGATTTTCATCTACACCTATACCTAGATCACGTTTGGAAAAAAATATTTGTTGTTATTGCTAGCTTCTACTGACAAGACAACGAAATTAACAATTCAAAAAGCCAAGTTAAGATTACCAGATCACTATCAAGTCCAAATTGGTATATGAGGAAGTAATCTGAGGCTCCTTGTTTATAATCACACTATTTAAAGAGTCATAACCCAAAGCTCTAGGATAAACAAAGAAGATGGAATATCACCTCATAATTTTAAATTTACTGTTTATGTTTGCATACAATGATTTTAAGATGATTTAACCATAAAAGTATAGAATGAAATGTAGTAGTGATTGTTACAATGTTTATAAAAAGATTTAACCCTAAAATTATACAATGAAATGTAATTATTCTTGAAACAAAAAGTATGCAATAAATATTTCACTCTGAATATTACAATAACATTATCCAATGAAATGTAATGATTGTTGCAATGTTTATAAGATGATTTAACCCTAAAAGTATGCAATGAAATGTTTATAAAATGAATTAACCCTAAAACTATACAATGAAATGTAATTATTCTTGAAACCATTTTAACCCAATAAATATTTCACTCTGAATATTACAATAATATTATACAATGAAATGTAATGAATATTGCAATGTTTATAAGATGATTTAATTCTAAAAGTATGCCATGAAATGTGTTGATTGTTGCAATGTCTATAAGAGGACTTAGCTCTCAAGTTATATAATAAATATTTCACTACTAATATTACAATAACAGTATGCAATGAAACGTAATGATTTTTGCAATGTTTATAAGAGGATTAAACATTTAAAGTATAAAACTATATATAATTATTGTTACAATTTTTATAAGATGATCTCACCCTAAAAGTATACAATGAAATGTAAAATTTGTTGAAACAATTTTTTCGAAATTTTGATGTTTTCTTTTAAAATTATCCCAAACCTGTACGTTATAACCTGAACTAGTTATCACCAATTGACAATGACCCTAACTTAATAGCTGACATATCTGATAAATATACTCGTATATAAGAGAAAATGAACACCAAACTTTTTTGAGAAAAAATACTAAGTAGAAAAAGAAGCAGTTACATTAGAATGGACGATTCCTGAGAAGCTCTAACAACGAAATTTTAGAGAGCTGCCATACGATTCTGACATCGTTTAAAAAATAGAGCCTAAGAGGTTTCTGTGAACAGAACCTTTCGGACAGGTTATAATTAAGAAAAATGGATGAATTTTAAGACTATGGAAAAAAACTAAGATAAATTCATACACAGAAACATCATAATTTTTCATTCTACGGCCGGGGTCTGAAAACTGCTAAATTATAGTTTACACTATTTGTTGATGCCCTACCGGAAAAATCACTTATCCGTTCATAATTTCGAGCAAATATCACTCAGTTTAGTATCCCTAAGCTCTGCGTTACACCAATCTTCTAGCGTAGGTTTGGTCTGCTTGACCGCCATAAATTCTACCTTCGAGTACTTTATGCTTTTCGTTTACATATACTAAGTTTCCATGGCCGAGTAAGCCCGAGATTGAAAACGCAAATTCGAGTTCGTTTCGTTAAACCCAAATTAACTCCACGAAACTAGAGCGGTTGAGTTAGGTTTCGCTGACATTTCAACAAACAACAACAACAAAACGCATCTGTCAAATAAACTGTTCTCAGTTCATGGAAACGCTACGAGTTAGCGCCGCCATGTTAATAACTCGACGAAAACCTAGCTCGATTCATTTCTTTCCATGGAAATGTAGTAATAGATACTTTAGCCAAGTTGAAAAATCTCACGTCGAGGCCCAGTGGACTCTCGATGGTTTCCCCAAGGACACCTTGAGGTGCCAATGGATTGATAACCAGATTTCTAGGTGCTGGTGCAGGAGTAAAATAAAAACTACCTTCATATCAATAAATAAACGAACGGTTCATTTGCAATCATAAGGAGATCAATTTACATAAATGGAGGTATGGCCACAATAATAATTATATTTGGCGCGACAGACCATTGCGGTCCAAGGCCTAACTTTTCGCGACCACTCTTGCTGCACATGTTAATTTTTGGACACAAATGGAAGGGACCTACAATTTGAGGCCGGATCCGAACGGCGAATTGAGAAGATTTCCGTGACAAGGTTTATTAATTACTCTCGGAACGTTTGTCACCCATTCGCGAGAGGTTGGACACCGTGAAAAATACTTTTTGGTGTTGCTGGGATTCGAACCTGAACCTCCTGCGCAGCAGCCATGTGCATTACCACTGAGCCACGGCGCCCACAATACGACTTTCTTTTACAGTGGTGACCGGAATCTTCAGTAAATGTATTCTGCATTTTTTTTTAAATGCTTTTTATTTTTTTGGTTAATTTTTTTTATTTTTTTTAATTTCTTTTGCACTCAACGGATTTCTCATAAGTACTATACTTTTTAAGATATTTTCAAAAACTTGAAAAACGGTCTAAGTAAACTGCCAATTCCGGTTGGCCGATTTCCGTCAAAATGAACTGACCCCTCCCAATTTATGGAAAAGCTTAAATATAAACCTTCATCCTCATCAATTTAGCCGTCTTGTCTGTAGACACAGACAGACAGAGATTTTTTGTTTCGCTTTTTCTCACTCAGGAGATACGGAGATGGGTTAGTCTGCAAAAATCCCGAGTTCAAAAATGTTTATGATTACTATACTAAAGTAAAAATATGCATCAGAATATTATTATTAAAAAATTTAAAAATTTCGTTTATTTTTCGGAACATTTGGATGGATTATAACATGTATGTACTCGTATGTGTATTGGTTACAATTAGATCCAAGCAATAAATTAATTTTGGAGGTATAGGTGGTACTGTGTTACTGAACTAATTGGGTTGGAGCTTTGTCCGTAGTTATGTTGTCGGGGTACTTAGTAATGGACTCCGTGGTGTCAGGATCGATGATGGGTGTTGATGATGGATCCGTTATTTCTGGAGCCGTTACTGCTGGAGTCGTTATTTCTGGAGCCGTTACTGCTGGAGTCGTTGTTGGTAGAGTCGTTATTTCTGGAGTCGTTGTTGATGGAGCCGTTATCTCTGGAGTCGTTGTTGGTGGAGCCTTTATTTCTGGAGTCGTTGTTGATGGATCCGTTATTTCTGAAGTCGTTGTTGATTGAGCCGTTATTTCTGAAGTCGTTGTTGGTGGAGCCGTTATTTTTGGAGTCGTTGTTGATGGAGCTGTTATTTCTGAAGTCGTTGTTGATGGAGCCGTTATTTTTGGAGTCGTTGTTGGTGGAGCCGTTATTTCTGGAGTCGTTGTTGATGGAGCCATTATTTCTGAAGTCGTTGTTGGTGGAGCCGTTATTTTTGGAGTCGTTGTTGGTGGAGCCGTTATTTCTGGAGTCGTTGTTAATGGAGCCGTTATTTCTGAAGTCGTTGTTGGTGGAGCCGTTATTTTTGGAGTCGTTGTTGATGGAGCCGTTATTTCTGGAGTCGTTGTTGATGAAGCCGTTATTTCTGAAGTCGTTACGGCTGGAGTCGTTATTTTTTGAGTCGTTATTTCTGGAGTTGTGGTTAAGATAGTAGTTGTTGATGCTGCCGTAGTCGGATGTTGAGGTGTCGGAAGTAATGGAGTAGATGGTGTTGAGCTTGTAGTTTGACCTGACGCTGTCGATGCTGATGAGCTGACAGTTGGTAAATTTTCCAATGGCGGTGGCGGAATATAATCATCCGACTTAACGCAAGATTGTTGTACAAAGCAAAAGACAGTTCCTTTTTGGCATTTCAAAGTGATTTGTTGGCCACCCTGCCTTGGGCAAAAATAATATGTACTGTTATCCTTGTAACTTGGCCAAAAAATGCCAACTTCATTTATATCGCATTTTAATTCATAATCGGTGGCAGCTGAAGCAAATGCTACACATATCATCGAAGACACTATAATTACTCGTATAGCTTAAAATCGCAGAAAAATGAGAGGAAATATTTTTTTTATAAATAAATTTCTGAGTTATTATGTTTTTGCTTATTCCGTTACCTTTCATTTTCACATACAATTCCTGTTAACTGTTCTGTATAAAAGTTTGTCTTTAATTTAACTGATCGTCAACTATATGCTGTTGTTAATATTTATAGGAATTTTTCGAAGCGACCGTCAACAACGTTAACTAAATGATAAGCCAGACAATAAATTAATGGCATTAGGCCTTTCTTTTCTTGGGTATATTCCCCTTTCTTATCAGTGGTCGCGTCATATGACCGCACCTTATACACAAAGAAATAATAATATTGTTGTGATTTATAATTTAGTTCAACGGTTTTTATTAAGCAGCTACAAATATTGTTGTAAGGGAATAAAGATTCGGCTACCGGTTAGATTACTCCAAATACCACATAATTGACAGTTATGAATTTCAATTTTGTTATTACGGCTTAATTTATTGGTTTCTGTTCTTTTGTTATTGGATCGAAATATGAAACTTAAAACAAAAATTACACTCAAAACAATTAAGTGGCGCAATTTTTTTTTTTTTTTTAAAAAGAAAGCTCTATATCAATACCGATTTGGATCTGATGTCATCGGATTTGGCCAGCCCTTAACTTCAACTGTCCTGATCTACCTCATCTTTCCATCGTGAAGAAATTTCCAAGTAGGTTTCTCTTTTAGGGCTTTTACATTTTTAACTGAAATGATGACCGACCAAAAACTTAACGAAGAAGTCTTAAACGTCAACTATGATGGACTTAAGTGGGATGTTCTTAGCTGATGTGAACAATAAGTACATACAAATCGTAAGGTGTGATCATAATGAGATTTTGGGTTGCATTTATATGTGGGAGTATGCAAGATCTCAATGAATTGAAACATTCGGTATGGAAATTAGATAGCTGGTGGAAATGGCATGGCAGATCACAATGACAAAACAAGAAAGCGGTTCCTTAAATTTATTATGGGTAACTTAAAGAACTTAATTTAAGTTGAGTCTTACAATATTAACTGCAACCCAACACAAATTTGTATTGAAATGATGACCAAATGAGTCAGTGTTTAGTTCAAAAACTCAGCCGATCGTGTTTTTGATTTCTTTTGACAGATCTCCCGAGAAGCGTCGACGCTCTCTTAAGCTATTGTAAATCAGTCTTTATTGATTTAAAAAAACGTTTATAGCAGCGGAACCTTTACCCAATATCCTCTTAAATCATTGGGTTCCCAATTACACTAAAAGCCTTCCCTAAAGATGGTTGAGATGGGGCAGTTATAAATAGAAATTAACTCTCGTTTTTAAGCACAGGAAATATTACGCATAGCTCACATATCATTGAACACACTTTCCAGCCTGAGATGAGCAAAACTACCAAAGAGCAAGCAAAAAAAAGGTCAGAAAAAAGCGTGGAAGGTCTGCACTAAGTACAGAATCCGAAAGGCAGTAAAAAGCTTCCAGAATTTCAAATCGACAAGTATGGACGGTGTCATCATTGCAGTTATGCTAGCTAGATTGGAAAGCCTCCTTCTACGCCTCATAAGAATTTTCAGAAGCAGCCTAGCAATCGGGTATATTCCAGCGGGCTGTAGAAGGCGAGGGTAGTATTTATACGATAGGTAGGAAAGAGATATACTGTCAAAACATATAGTCTTTACTTTGCTTGCCTTGAAAAAAGATTATTTACAATAAGTTGACCACATTGTGGAAACTAGCTAGGAGCCTCAAGGAACCCTTTACTAGATAGGGAAGGAGCGTTCGATAACACATTCCATGAAACGATGAGGAGTGCTCAAAACAAAGCCATTTTGTTCAACACGACAAGAGGATGACCGCAAGGAGTATTATATCCCCTTTTCTGATGACAGATGAACTCCTTCAGCGACTTACTGAACCGAGGAACTATACCACGGACTACGCGGACGATATAAACATCGTGGCAAGAGGAATGTTTGAGCAAGTGATGTGTGATAAAATCCAAAACGGGTTAGATATCAAGAAGTGAGACTAATGGTAAATTCGAGAAAAATTACACTGGCCTTCTTCACCAATAGAGCATATAGCGGAGAGCAGATTACTATTTGTAAAGAGGTCAAATATCTTGGACTGGTATTTGACAGTAAGCTGCCATGGAACAAACACCAAAAATCAGTGCTAATACAAGCAAACAAAAAGAGCACTCATGATGTTAAAAAGAGTTGAAGGCAAGCCGTTGGATGTAAACCCAGAATAATGCACTGGATTTAAACAATGATAATTATACCAATTATCACCCTAGGAACAGTAATATAGACGGAAAGAGCCATGATAAACTCTGCGAGAAGAGAATCAGAAAACATCCAGACCACTCTGTGTATTATGTGCAGTGGTCATGCAACACAGCAGGGATGGAACCAATCGTTGGACTAATTCCTCTACATGCTAGGCAAGTAAATTATCTAATGAGACTAAAGATACGTTCGAGCAAGTAACAAACAACATTACAAGTCATTTTTATGAAGAGGTACTGTAGGGATCGGGCTAATACAATCCCTTGAGCACAAGTTGGAGAAAGCGCAACAGATCCATATGGGTCACAGTGCAGTTTATTTATTCGAGCTTTTTAGGACCAATGCTCTAAATAGTTTATTAAAGAGCTCCTCCTAAATCGAGGAATTCAAACCGCTAAAAGCTTTAATATTACTTTTGACGCTTCCCTTTTTCTTTTCAATTACATTTGGACAATAAAAACACTCTCTCTCTCTCTCGGTGTTCTTCAAAAAAATCATCTGATCTGTTTATTGTAAAAATGATCAAATTTGAAGTTTAGTAGAATATCTTAAACATTATAAATTATTATCGAAGACTTTATATAAAAAAAAAACGCAAATAGTACAACCAAAGCGTCACACAAATGCAGTGTTTTCCCTTGAATCTTTCTAATGAAGCTTTTTCTGAGGTTTCCTCCGGGTATTAGGTCCTGGTGGGGTAACATGTTGAATCGGTGGTGTTGGAGCTGGTGTTGGTGGCATCGGAACACCAGGCGCTGGTGGTGATGGTGGTCCGGAGATGTGACTGGAGCTAGAATTTGGTGGTGTTGGTACTCTGCCAGGAGACACAGTTGGTAATGGTACTGGAACTTTATCTGCCGAACCCGGAGGACGCTGGGGACCTGGGGGACTTGGAGAACTCGAATGGCTCGGAGGTTTCGAGGGATTAGTTCCAGCTGATTGAGTTTCTGATGGGCCTGTAGGATGTTGTGGTGTTGGAAATGACAAAGGAGCTAGTGTTGGATTTGATGGTAAGGGCGTTGTACCGATTGTTGGACTGGCTGTTGGTAAATTCCTCAATGGCGGTGGCGGAATATACTCAGAAGGTTCGACGCATGCTTGCAAAACATAACAGAATAGAGTTTCTGAATCGCATTTCATTGTAATTTGATGATCTCCTATTCTCGGGCAAAAATAATACGTTGTGTTATCCTCGTAGTTTGGCCAAAATGTTCCAATTTGATCGATGTTGCACCGCAGTTCGTAGTCATCGGCAGCGGCGGCAAATGCCAATAATGTTGAAAAGACCACGATCACTTAACAAACAGGATAAATAGAGAAATTACCAAAATCACATTATAGCAAACTGGATGATATCGGGCTCAGGGATATCAGAAGATGAGCCAAATATCAGATAATGACATTGAAGAAAAAATTGTTTTTCAGCACACAAATGATACTTACCGTTCATATTCTTAAAATGGTCCTCTTGATATCCACTCTGTGTAATGTTTCGTACCTTTCTGAACTGATGGCCTAATGTTTGAGGCTTATATATGCAATTGGCCCCACCTAATTTTTTTGAGAATGATAAAAAAACAAGAACTACATGCTGATAGCAGTACATGTTTGGTAATTTTTTAAATGGATGCAGATAACAACAACAACTAACCACTTTGTTCTAATGTTTTCCAGGGCCAGTCCATCTAAAAGCAGAAAATTGTTTGTTGATTGATCACAAGAAATTGAACCGTATTTCAAAATATGTTGTTTTACAGCGCAATGACAAAGTTTAGCATGGAAGGTTACAGTGTTCCTACAATGTGTTAATATATAGTTCTGCTTAGTTGGGTATCAAAGGGTACAAACAGTTTTCAAAATCGGCATTGCATTGTTTACATTTTTGTCTCAGCATTTGCACTCAAGTGCTCGTGTGGGTCATAACTACTTGACCAACCTACTTATACTACTAACAGCAACAGTTGCTTTTTAAAAAACTCCTAGATCTGTACTTTGAAACACCAATCTATTGGCGAATTATTCGTATTGCGTTCTATCAATCCAAGTTGTGTCGGAGTTTGTTTTTGCTTGGGGGGAGCAATACCGAATCATAGACCTGAAAAACAATTACCTGGAATTTTTTTAATTTTTTCACCCCAAATAACTGATAAGCCCCTAAGTCCAGGAAAAATGACATTGCCATAAACAAGTTATTTACATTACTTTCATTCACAACCCGAACCCATTATCATTGCTATACAAAAATCAATAATAATTGACACAGCAATCTTGATAAGCGAGCGTGTCGCCGTACCGTACCATACATACCATGACATAGCAGATAAGTGATAGCATCGACATTATCTGTCGGGTATAATACCAAAGCTAATATCTTTGTCAAATTACTTATATTTTCTATTAGCAGCAGCATTAAATTAAATTATTAATATCAGTAAAAGGAAACGATATGCAAAGTTATTAATCATTCAAGACGCTTGGAAATAACACAATGTTGGAGTCACAATGGTTCAGTGCGCAGAGACCCATACTAATAAAAAATATAAAAAAAATCAAGAAATGTAAATGGTTATTGCAATAAACTCTAAAAAGCTGAACTTAAGAAGTCCAAAGAAATAAAAGGATTTTCTTTGGTGCTTTGGCTGGCCTACCCAAATTAGAAATTCGGCATCGCAGATCTCATAAAATGCGGACAGGCGCATATGAATATATAGAGCTCAGAAGATATGGCAATAGTTCGTTCACCAGTGAAAGAAAGTTGCCTGGACGTCCAAAAACAAAAATGGTACAGAAATCGTAAAGCGCATTAGGAAGTTCTACGCGATATAACGCAGTATATATCGCGTTATAACGGGTGTTTTTTTAAGAGGTTGCCGATTTTTTTTTTTGAATAAAACACATATAAAATTATGAAATGACCAAAATTTTTTTTTATTTGGTAGATAATTTTTTGGCATTTAACATTTAAACACAATTTCTGGCATATGGCTACCACGACTATTTTTCACAAATGTCATTCTGGAGGTCCAATTTTCCAGCACTTTTTCAAGCATTTGAGGGCGTATGTCAGCAATGACACGTTGAATATTGGTTTCCAAAGCGTCAATCGATTGAGGTTTATCCACATAAACCAATGACTTCACGTATCCCCACAAAAAGTAATCGAGTGGCGTCAAATCGCACGAACGCGGAGGCCAATTCACCGGACCATTTCTCGAAATAATGTTGTCGTTGAAAGTTTCTTTCAATAAGTCGATTGTTTCACGTGCTGTATGGCAAGTGGCACCATCTTGTTGAAACCACATTTCATCCATATCCATATCTTCAAGATTTGACAACAAAAACTCATTTAACATGGTTCTGTATCGATTTCCATTCACGGTAACGCGTCGTCCTTCCTCATTTTTAAAGAAATATGGACCGATGATCCCACCAGCCCATAGACCGCACCAAACAGTACATTTATCAGGATGCATTGGTAATTCTTGAACGGCGTGTGGATTATCTTTGCTCCAAATGCGACAATTTTGTTTGTTGACGTATCCATTTAACAAAAAATGCGCCTCATCACTGAAGAGAATTTTACGGTAAAAAAATGGATCTTCGTTCAATTGATTTAACGACCAATCACTGAATTCACGGCGCAAACGATGGTCGTGTGGCTTTAATTCTTGCACCAATTGAATTTTGTATGGCACCAAACCCAAATCTTTACGTAAAATTTTTTCCATAAAGTCGATGGACAAAGTCCAATTTGCTGAGCACGACGACGAATCGATAAATTGTCGTTTTCTTCGACACTGGCCTCAACGACAGCAATATTTTCTTCTGTACGAACTCTTCTCATTCTTGTCGGTGGCTTGGCATCCAAAAGAGTGAATGTAGACCGAAATTTGGTAATTACGTTCTTTATGGTGGTCTCTGACGGACGATTATGTGCACCATAAAATTCACGAAGTGCTCTATAAACATTTTTAATTGAACACTGATTTTGAAAATAAATTTCCACGATTTGAAAACGTTGTTCTGGAGTTAACCTATTCATAATGATTTGCCAAACAATACTGAGTAGAAATGCCACTTTGAGCTGTCAAAACAACTGTCATAAAATAAAACGACATCTATCGGAAAAACAAACATCCTAAAAAAACACCCTTTACATACTTTAAAGACAGAGTGTAATCTGATCGCCGATCTCAAAAGCCTCTCCATTAATGGGAAGAAAACTTATGTGAGTTACTAAGTGGCCAGGTAACTAAGGAATTGGAGACTCCACCAATGACCGATGACTATGCTACCGCCAACAAAGCGTAGAAGAAGTTAGCAGAGCGATGGCAACGGAACTGATTAAGTCTTGAGAAGTGACATTCTGTGCCTCATACATAGGATGTCACAACGTGCAACACTCAACGCGGTTGAGTACCGCATATGAGATTTCCTTCTATATCCTAAGAACCTGGACAGCTTTAAACATCGTTCGCACTTATCAGTGCTGCTCCATCGAAGGCAAATCAACAAACTGATCAGATTTTCACCCTTAGGCAGTCAATGGAAAAATGTCTTAATTCCAAAACTCACTACATCATCTGTTTATAGACCTAAAAGCCACCTATGATAGCATAAGGTCTATAAACAGATGATGTAGTGAGTTTTGGAACTTTAGACAACTTCAAGATACATAATTTGGCAACCCAAATGAACTAACACGACAATGTAGGTTGACCATGACTAATGTTATGAGCCAGGTTAAGATATCCGGATTACTAGCAGGTCAATTCCACATATATAAAGGCTACTAAAGGGAATGGAGTACCCTGCATCCTCTTCAACCGGGCGTTGGAGAACTTGATTCCAGACTCTGATGTAATGGCTAGAAAAACAATCCTTTATAAGTCGATACTGGCTTACGCCGACGTTATTGACATGACATCATTGACAGAAGCCCAAGAGTTGTATAAGAACCTTTGATCCAGATCGAGCGGGCACCACAAAATCAGGTTCTGCACATAAATGAGAGAAAAACGAAGTACATGGTGGTCAAGTCTGCTAACAAAAGATCCAACATTGATCCCTCATTTAAAAAATGGGAGCACGCATTTTGAGAAGTGTAATCCTTTAACTATCTCAGATCAATTGTAGCAGCGGATAACAGCATGGAACCAGAATTACTCGCATGGTTGCTTAAAGCCAACAAAGCCTACTTTAGTCTGTCAAGACTCTTTAAATCCATTTCCATTCATATATATATAACCATTACATCTAAGCTGCTGATGTATAAGACAATGATCATACCAGTACTACATTGAGCAAAAAGCACTCTGACCTCTTAGCCGCTAGTTCGAGAGGAAAGCCTATATGGTGAATTGTTTGTCCAGTATGTGAGGAGGCTGGATTTTGGAGACTCTTTAATGTTGAGATCTACGAGCATTACTGATATGTCAACATCGTGATAAGAATTAAGTTCGATAGGCTTCGGTGGGCGAGTCACTTAGCTAGCATCAGCAAAGGATTCTACTCCTTTACGGTAGAATTAATGAGACACGACATTAATAACAAATTTATATGGGATCCCCTTGAATCTTGGACCCAATCAGTTTCAAATTTTCAAAGAAAGTGTTGTCATTGAAGGTGTCAGATGGAGGTGTGGGAGCCCCTTGACCCTAGGGTCACTTATAAATTATTATAGAAAGTAAAGTCGCCGGAGAGGCACATGTGTGCATAGTTTGAATAAAAAAGAGTTTTAGGAAGGGGTTTAAAATTTCTCACCAGATTTGGCGACAAAAAAACAGACAAACACATCAGAAGTTATAAAGAAAAACGCAAAATTATTATTTTTTTCAATGTAAGTATATAGATGTTTGTAGAGTCTTACCCATACCATCAAATGAATAAACATTGATTTACATGTTTGATAATTATGTCCGTAGGCGGTAGATAGTACTAGTTTCCCCTTCCTGCAAAAATATGTTCACTATGCGGATATACTAACTTTGCGATAAGATTAGAGCGTTCTTGGAATTTTTTAGTTGTCATCATTTTACTTTACAGTCAGTTGTAGAATGCATCAACCATTAGTGATGTTTTTCTGTATTAAATAATTGTAATCTTTAGAGCTCATATTTAGCTTTAGATGCTCTCATTGAATGCGCTCAATGCCCTTAAAGTAATTTCTTTGAATTAAAATGTCCACAAATAGGCATACTACTACTGGCTGAACGACATGTACATGGATGTTCGAATACCATTACCCATCAATTCAAATCCCGGAATGGTTTTGCCGCCGAGACGTTTTACCACCGTACACGATGTGGCACGCTTTGCGGCGCGTATTATCGAAGGTATAATGCAGCACAAGGAAATGCTCGACAGGTAAGATGCTGATCATCAACGACTTAAGCAATTAATTTCTAATGCAATGCTTCTATGTAGTGGAAAACTACCACTGGAGCGTGCAACATCCCGTGAGAAAGGACAGCCCCTTTGCATGGCTCAATATTATCGTCTGCTCGGATCCTGTCGACGTCCCGGAATCGAGCGTGATTCACAGTACTTGCCAAAGAGATCGATCGATGAGCATGTCGTTGTGATTTGTCGCAACCAAATGTACTGTGTCATTGTGAAAGCCAACGATCGTGGAAAATTGTCAGAGAGCGAAATAGCATCACAAATTCTATTCATACTGAGTGATGCACCCTGTTTGCCAGCAAAACCGCCACCAGTTGGTCTTCTAACAGCGGAGCCGCGTTCAACGTGGGCAACAGATCGTGCCACTTTACAATTGGAGGAGCGTAATCAGCAAAATATCGAACTGCTCGAAAAGGCATTGATTGTGATTTGTCTGGACGAACCATTAGCGAATACATTTAATGCCCGGGGATTTAGCGGCGCCACACCATCGGTACATTTTGCCGGCGATCGTGATGAAACAAATATGGCGCACGAAATGATTCATGGCGGTGGGAGCGATTACAACTCCGCCAATCGTTGGTTTGACAAGACAATGCAGATTATCATCTGCACCGATGGCACTTGGGGTCTCTGCTATGAGCACTCGCCATCGGAGGGAATTGCCGTGGTGCAATTGCTTGAGAAGATCTACAAGAATATTGTGGCCATGCCAATGGATGATGATGGTGTGCCGCAGCACCATCTGCCGCCGCCAGAGCGTCTTGAGTGGGAAATAGCTCCGGAAGTTGAGCAGCGCTTCCAGCAAGCGTCAAGATCGGTCGATCGGTATGGCGCGTGCGGGATGGGACTTTATGATGACATAATTAATAAATTTCTTCTTCTTTTCCCTCTCGATAGAGCAATCGATGATTTAGACTTTTACGTCTATCGCTACAAGGGTTACGGAAAAAGTTTCATCAAGTCATGCCAAGTCAGTCCAGACGTTTACATTCAGCTGTCTCTCCAATTGGCGTATTTTAAGTAAGTTCAGTTTGAGAAAGCTTGCTTCTTTACACAGACGTTAATTTTTCCGATTTAGGCTTTACGGTCATTTGGTAGCCACCTACGAAAGTGCTTCAACAAGAAGATTTCTTCTGGTGAGTTATGAATTAGAATGGCTAAGTAAGATATTTTATAATAATTGAATTTTTTTTCTCACACCAAAGGGCCGAGTCGATTGCATTCGTTCGGCCAGTACCGAAGCGTTGGACTGGGCCAAGGCAATGTGTCAGGGTGAGGGTGCCAATATTGCTCTCGAAAGTGATCGTAAGGATGAGGAAGATTCGCGCAAAGTTAAATTTAGCATTTATAGTGTAAGATATACTCATAAAATTGTTAAATAAGTTCTCTAACATTTTCCCGCCTGCAGAGAGATCATCTGCGTGAACTATTCCGTTGTGCGGTTGCACGGCAAACGGAAGTTATGGTCCAAAACATTTTGGGCAATGGAATTGACATACCATTGTTGGGTTTGCGGGAAGCAAGTCGTGAACAGACTGGATCTTTGCATGAACTCTTCACCGATGATTCATTCAAAATTGCCAATTGCTTCCTATTGTCGACAAGTCAGGTACGTTGGTGGGGATAAGATGCACCAACATTTTTAAGAGGTCTTAACTAATATTGCACTGCCCGAGCTAAAGATCCAGCAGCACATAACTCACTACATCATATTGCGCACAATAAATATTGCTTTTGTTTTTTTTTTTTTGATTTATTGTCATTACTATTATAACAATCACTTAGAACTATGTATTCAATGCACCAAAGCATATACGCACCATTTGTGAAGGATTTTTGAGAATTTTGTGAAAATCCCATTATCGGAGTAAGTGTAAACGTTGTCTTATTTGTAGTTAACTTTTTTGCTTTTTTAGTTGAAAATGCTTAATTAAATTGTAGTCTTTTGTTGCTTTTATATATGATATATTTATAATTGGAACAAAAAGTAACAAAAGCAGTAATCAGAATGCTTGTCTTACACCTTCGTTGTTCGTGTACACGAAAACAACGACATGGTACAACAAGAGCTTTCAAAACTGTTTTGTTACGTTTATATGTTCGGTCTTGGTCATCAAACACCGAAGACTGAACAACTAGACGGTTAATATATAAAAAATAACTTACAGGTATTACTGAGTTATTATAAAGTACCAGTTAAAATGATTCAATAGTTTTCGTGTGATAGAAAACACACTAAACTACTAGTATTGTAGTCTGCAAAGTAAGAACTCAAGATTTTGTATTTGTTCTAAGATTTCTCCTTGCCGATAGATAGGTGCAGGAAGCCATTTTTCAATTGTAAGATTTACAATCATATATATGCAATAACTTTTGTTTCTTCAGCCGAGGTCAGGTCCCCTGGTCACCGTGGCTTTAGTTGTTAACTTTAGCATTGCCACTGCGCAGGCTTTTCCATTTTTCTCATTCTTATGGAGTCTTCCTAAGAAATTGGAGAACAGCCTTTGTCCAGCCTGTTCCTAAAAAGGCGAACCGGTATCTCTTTTCTCCTACCGACCCAATGCGCTAACATCCATACTTTCTAAGGTCATGGAAACGCTGATTAATCGTAATCTTATGCAATACCTTGAATCACGTGAAATCCTCAGCAACCAGCAGTACAGTATTCGAAGTCAACGTTCTACAGGTGATCTGATGGCATATCTCACTGAAAAGTGGAACCAGTCTATTTACAAATTTGTTAAAAGCAAAGTTGTTGCACTCGATATTTCCAAGGCATTTGACAGAGTTTGGCGTCAAGTTCTGTTGTCGAAAATGAATGCTTACGGAATTGATAAGGATCTACTTGATTGGACTAGAAACTACCTTTCTGACCATTCCATTGAGATGTTATTGGACGGTTTCAAATACAATGTTCACCGCATAAACGCCGGTGGTCCCCAAAGCTATGTTTTATCCCCGACTATCTTTCTCAGTTTCCTTAATGATCTCCTATCCGCTACTTCAAATCCAATTCAATCTTTCGCTGACGACAGCACTCTTAGCTTTTCATATGATTTCACGCTTTCCAACGCTGAACAACAACGTAAGTTCATCATCATCATATTTAGCTCTACAACCGGGGTCCGGTCCTGGCCTCTCTGAATTCTGATTTGAAGAGTCTTGACAGAGTACATTAGGCTTTGTTGGATTTAAGCAACCGTCCGTGTATTTCTGGTTCCATGCTGTTATCAGCTGCTAAATTTGACCCGAAATAGATTGCACTACTTCAAATTCGCGCTCCACTATTTTAATTGCGGGACCATATTGGATCTTTTAGTCGCAGATGTGGCCACCATGTACTTTGTTTTGCTCTCATTTATGTGCAGCCCAAGATTTCGTGCCGCCTGCTCGATCTGGATGAACGCTTCCTCTACAGCTCTTGGGTTTCTACCAACGATGTCAATATCGTCTGCGTAAGCCTGTATCTGAATGGACTTATAGAGGATTGTTCCTCTCGCCGTTACGTCAGACTCTCGGAACACTTTCTTCAACGCCAGGTTGAAAAGGACGCAGGCCTCTTATAGGTGTTGAATGGGCTTGATAGTGATCCGGATATTTTTACTTAGCTTATAACATTGGCCATGGTCAACCTACACAGTCGTGTCAGTATATTTGGGATGCCGAGTTCTCGCATGGCATTATAAAGTTCTAGTCTGGCTATGTTATCATATGCGGCTTTAAAGTCTAGAAAAAGATGGTGTAGTGAGTTTTGAAATTCTAGACATTTTTCCATCACCTGCCTAAGGGTGTAAATCTGGTCAGTTGTTGGTTTGCCTGGAATAAAGCCACACTGGTATGGACCAATGATGACTTCAGCGTATGGGGCTATCCTGTCTTGAAGGATAGTGGAGAAAATCTTATACGCGGTACTCAACAATATTTTTTCATATCTTCTGAGCTCTTTCTATTCATGTTCGCGTGCCCGCATTCTATGAGATTGTTGCACTGCTCGGTACGCAACATTCTTGCGTTTAGTTTACATTCGTCATAAAACCAGTCGTTCCGATCTCTACGACTATTGCCTAAGATGGAGCCAGCAGTACTAATGACAGTATTCTTAAGGCGTGTCCATTTCTTTTCATTAGCATCAATTGGTAAAGTAAGTTGGTATTTTGCTATGTATGTTGCACATTAAATGGTTTTGCATGACTTTTTTTCCATGCTTTTATAAATATACCTTTATAAATAATCTCTTCAATCACATAATAATCTTCATGGAAACAGGTCGCCTGCAGTACTGACAGCTTTATGGGATACGGTCCAGTTACTCCTCGCGGCTACGGCTGTTCCTACAACCCACATCCCGAAGAGATTGTCTTTTGCGTTTCAGCGTTCTACTCATGCGAGGACACCAGTGCTTCACGCTATGCAAAATCATTGCATGACTCTCTCGAAATAATGAGAGATTTATTGCAAAACTAAGTAATGTACATCAGCTACAACCAACAATACAACAATAAAAAATAACTTAATACATATCTGTAAAAAAAGTACCTACAATATACACTCGTACATATTATGTACACGACAAATACATACATTCTATATACGTACATACATACATATCAATACAGTAAATGCCTTGAGACAAAAAATATATTTTAAAACAATTAACCACTAATGTGTAATACATAATATATGTAATAGAGAAAAAGCAAAAACAAGGAAGTTAACTAAAAAATTATTAATAAAAAGAGAGCTGTTATGAAAAGTTATGTTATGTTACCTATGCTGTTATTGCTGATAAAAACTAAGTAAAATATTTATGTGTGTTTTGTTGTAAATGTTTTTGAGTTCGATTGTTCTACATAAATATATAATATACAATACATGTTAGGTGCTTGAACATATATTATACTCGTATGTGTGTTTAGTTAAAAAATAACCGCAATTGCTTATTACTTAAGTGAAATACACCGAATTATATACTCAAACTATATTATATACATAACTTATACGACTATGTAATGGTAATTAGAAAAGAAATTTGTTTTTAGCAAAAAATAGGAGAATGATGGGTTATATAAATTGTAGTCAATCAATTAAATTTATTTTGTGTTTGAAAAAGTGAATTGAAATACGTTAATTAAAGCAAAGTATCTGTTGATTGTTGTACTTAAGGGCAGAGCAATAATGCCAATACAATCACTCTAACTCACGCATAAACACACATCCTAAGAAGAATCATAAATTCTATTGCATACATTATGTTTTATGTTATTAAAAGCTCATTCTAGTTATTTAAGTAATATGTTAAATAATGTTCAGTTATAGTTATTTACTACTTAAGCAGATTGTTAATTGTAATATTATTAATTAATTGTAGTTTTTGAAGGAAACACACAAACTTAAATACTCAGACATTGCACCTAGCTTAAAAACTAGCTATTCAAATCTCCTCGGTACCTTTGGTTAACAAAGAATTTGTTCTCTTGTCTTGACGCTACATTTCGGGGTAAACCTGGGCCTCAACTTACATACCTCATTAATTAACACGTTCTTTTGTCAACTGCCTCCAGTTGTGCACACCTATCCTTTGCAGGTCACCCTCCACTTGTGTGCGTCATCTAAGGTGAGGCCTTACTTCACTGCGCTGTCCATCTGGTTAAGAAGACTAGAAGACTCTGCATTTGCTTCACATGTTCTAACAATCTCAAACCTCCAGTACGTAATTTTTTGACTTGTCGAGCGATACACCTCTTATAGCTCGTCATTGAGAATCGTCTTCGCCAATGCCAGCGAAGAATTTTCACTCAAAACGACCAACGATATCTTCATCCGTCTTTGATAAAGTCCATGCCATAGCACCATAGCCAAAGACTGTGGTGGTTAACGCCTTATACAAGATTTTCTTATTGGTTCGAGTGGGGGCTGTACTACTCAATTGCCTTCTTAGCCCAAAGAAACGACAGCAGCGTATAAGTATAAAAAGTCTATAACTATCTTAAAGTTATAGTTACATGACGTTTTACGTTTTGACCAATACGGCGATGAAACACCCACTTCTTTTAGATCGGGCAAACTATGCTAAGATTCCATGAATCAGGAATTTTTTATCTAATGAAATTTTATCACTCTACCAAGTCATCTCCTGCAGTTTCAAGTGAGCTTGTAGTTCACTTTATGTTGGTCAGGTGGCTACAATCGTTCAGGCTCGACCGGTTCATTCTGCCTGACAGTGGAATGTTGATGTTCATCGCGGTTTAACAGTTTCCTTATGACGACAGGTTTCTGTTTTGGTATTACGGCTATGATTTATGTTCTTTTTAGCATTTTGAATAACTTTCAAGCTTTATTATTGATTTTCTTGTAGGAAAAATGTCTGATTAATAGTTTGGATTGTCTCAGCCCTAAGACATTTTCCCAGTGGGACAGACGAAGTCTGTGTTTCCAATTATTAATCAGCACTATGGCGGCAGTCCAGTTGATACCACAGTAGGGTTAAGGTCCTATGAGCGCAGGTTCTAAGCCAGCCCTAGCTATTTTGTCTGTAGATTCGTTGCCTGTAATTCCTTTACGGGGCCCATCTAAGTTTAACCCTGTTATGTCTGGCAATAGATTGTGGTGTATCATAGCAGTATTTAACTTTTTTTAGGGTCCATTAAGTTGGACGTCAGCGCTTTGAGTGTTGCCTGGCTATCTGAAAAGATATATACACTAGCGCCCTTAACACCTTTACTAAGATTAAACCTAGATCTCAATATCATGGAGTTCAACCTGGAAAAACGAGAGAGAACATAGATAATTTGGTTTTGGCTCCAAACACACCAGCTTCAAGTCAAGATTCCAAGAGATTCCAAGACCTCTATCGTCCAGTGCCGGGACACCATTAGACCATTTTGCACGGTCCAATATTTATACCTCAAATAAGCTACCGAAACAGTTCACCCTGACCATGATGTCAGGGATAGTGGAAAGCATGCCCCTTTCGGCAATTGAGCCAAGAATTTTCAGGTATCCTGGTATCCATGGTCACCTGTTTTTGTACTTGTATTCTAACTGCAGATTAATAGCGTATCTAGCAATCGTCTTCCTAATGAAGAATTGTAGGGATAAAACTCCAACGACAGCTTCTAATGCTGTCATAGAACAGGTATGCATGGCACCCGTGATGCCGAGACTAGGAATTATTTAGAGCTTCTGAAGTTAAGTTTCTGTTGTCCGTTCAAAAACTTTCGGGCACCAAACGATGGCGCGTACGTGATAATGGGCCTCACTCTCATTGTTTACATTTAGTGTATCATTTTTAAATGTAGACCCAAAGTTCTGTCATAAAGGCGTCTACTGGCCCACATAGACGTTCAATGGCGGACTTGATATGAGAATTCCAGCTAAGTCGTTTGTCAAGGATGACGCCGAGTTATTTAACCTCACTGAAATAAAGTAAAGTGGTGCCTTTAATGGTGATAGATCCTATATTGACCAGTCTTCTTTTTGTAAAAGCCACTAGAATAGTTTTGCAAGGATTGATGGATAGTCCTTTTCTGCTGCACCATTCTTAAACGTGTAGTAAAGCACCTTGCATGATACTAGAAATGATCGAGCTGTGTTTACCACTATTAAAAATCGCCAAGTCATCCACATAAGCACTGGGGATGTATCCTGATCTCTGCACATTAAATAGTTACTAGAAAATTGTCGTCAACTAGTAACCACAGAAGGGAAGAAAGGACTCCTCCTTGTAGGCAACCCTTAACTGCGGACACTGACACTCCTGTAGAGTAGGAAGTATTGTTTTGACTTTCCTGAATGGCCCTTCCCAATCGGTTGGTCGAGTCCTTGATACTTCTGTATATGTAGTGCTACTAATTGCTCTTGCTATTGAGTCGTAGCCAGTGTTAACGATTGCGCGCTCAATGTCGAGGAATGCACCCAGAGCCACTTCCCTGTAACGAAAAGTTCCAAAGTACTACTATGCGGGCACAAATAGACAAACACATAAATTAACTTATTAAAATATTAAGAATAGTTAAAAATCCCACGGCTTGATAGCACTCAGTTTTCAATTAATGTAAAATGTATCGCATAATTTTGCGCTTTATATAAATTTGTGAGAAACTAAAAGTAGTATTCCTTTTATCATCTACTAACAACTACTATGTATGTATACAGCAATTGTTATCAAAGAACACTAATCGAGAATTAAAAAAATACAAGCGCATTTGCTCAAGCTTCTCCGACATATTGAATTTAATTCTAAGCAATTCAATAACGTGCAGCCTAAAATCATGCCACAAGCTTCCTTTGTGGTACATTTTAAGAACACCAAAATAAATGTAATGTGTTTAAACGGCTTATATTGTTATTATATACCTGCTCTATTAGCACAGCTATTAGATTAAAGGGACAAACGTTTCTTCGTTCTAACTTCTGGCTAATTTTATTTAATTAGTTTACTAAAATAGCTTCTTTACTTTTCCCTCTCCTTTCTCAAAATTTCTTTTCGAAAATAATTTAAAAAAAAACTTGCTATTTCGACCGTGACAGGACTCGAACCTGCAATCTTCGGATCCGAAGTCCGACGCCTTATCCATTAGGCCACACGGTCTTCTTGAAACAGTTTGTCTAATTTAAAATACAGGTATACTACATAGAAAATGTATAATAACAAAAATTATAACAACGTAACAAGAATATGTTTCAGTGTGTAATAATTGAATAGCTAATGGCATTATAAGAGATAATAGATATAAAAATATTATTTACTTGAAAATATGTAGCCACAATTTCGTTAAATATTTACAACTCGATTGAGGTTTAGTTTAAACGCAGCCACATGTAACTATGACACATTTTAGTTGGCGCATGAAATGAATATGAAACATGAGAGTGACACCCTCAGACCGGTTCTGAACTACTTAACTAAACAATCACTTACTTCTGGGTGCTGCCCACTATTTTCCGCCTGTTAAGAGTGCTTCACACGATTTTACTTGACAGTGGCATGCATTATTGTCAAGTAAACTTGAAGGAAAACAAATCGATTTTGGTTCTCGTCAAAGTGGTAATGTTACTAGGCGAGAATATAGAAACGTTCCATGTGTACCATGTAACTGATAATTGACATTCGACTCAGTGGCCAATTTTGCATTCAAATGGAAAACATTCAAATGTCAACCGACAAAGCGAAGACAGATATGAGGATGATGATGAAGATAAAGGGGGTGAATACTAGTAGCACTTTTGCATCTATTGCGTTTCCCCCTGACATGTGTTTTAGAAACTTAATGATATGGAGTGGTTTCAGTGAATGGCGCGCAGGCTCCGAGATTGCGTGGGTTGCCATATGCTCTTTTCTATATCGGATAGTTGCTCCACATTCGTTGAAAAGATGCCACGGGGTCTCCTCCGTTTCTTCACAAAGCCTGCAGCTTCCATCCTCTTGTATTTTTAATTTCTTTACGGCTTATGGTACTTCGCAAAATTTAGTTCGACGACCAGCAAGAATCATTTAATGGATATTTTTAAGGATTTCTTCGGAAACAACGACTGTCAGGCGGCCTGGCTGCTCATTATTAAAAACATATGTACGATCAAACTTTAAATCGGTAAGCCAATATCTTACGAATCCCAGATATGGTATTTCCAACTAAAAATAAAATGGGAATTGTGGATCCTTTTTGATTTTTCCATTTTATTAAGAAACACGAAACACTAGTGATTCAACTGAATGCCAAATAAAAACTAACCAATGAACTTGTCTTAAATTTAGTATGATGTCGTTTGACAGGTGACAGTACTCGATGGTAATGTCAACTTCCCTCAGCAACGCCACCTGTTTTCAAACACGGGTACTTATTGATCGACAATCGTAGCTCCCAAACATTTCTGCTTATCGTAGGCCTGGGAGGTTTTCCCAACTTACGGAAGCGGCCGCTTTACCTATTCTATGTATCTCTTCCCGCATTATGCGGTAAACTATGCCGAGCTACACTACACCTTTTCCAATTCCCTTCTTGTGGTGCTTAGTATCATCCTATTCGTCCATGCTACTAGTCTGTAGGTAATCATTGTAAAAGCTATCATGGTGTGCATTCAGTGCATAATTCTGCGAAAGATAAGGAACCCGAAAAAAATCTGTCTCAGAAAATCGAAGAAATTCTCACAGTCCCCAGTTTGAAAGAAATTTCAGTGCATTGAGTCTAATATGGAGATTTGCCTTTATATGAGAAAATCTCAATAACTATCAACAATCAATTATCTCAATTCCGACTGTAATTTATTTAACATATTTAACGATATTTTTAATCTTTTTTATTTTAATATAATAGCTTATTTATAGACTTTTATATATTTAAAATAATAATATAGATTTATGACAACATTTTCACTTACATTGCCTTGGGAATGGTCAGCAAGACCGAAATATTGACATCAATTATTTCAAATAAAAATTCTATAATTAAGCTATTAGATAAAAAAAAATCTAAAAAGTCTTTAAAGTTTATAATTTATATTGATATTTTTATTCGTCATTTTACCTGAATTTTTTTATTTTCAAAATGTAAATGTTTGTTATAAATTTGTTAATGATGCTACAAAACTCTAATGTTAAGTATTATAGTACATTATAGTATTACAAATAAAATGCCCGCACAGTATCACTTGTCCATTCTATTGTCTGTAAATTAAAAAAATACACAAATGTAAAGTAAATGTGCTGTTATAATGAATTAATTCGTAAATCGTCTATTATACTTGGATTTGTTAGTCATACATATTAAGTATAAAATTATATACACTTTACATTAGTAATATGTTCGATTAATTTGTTGTTATGTAAATGTTATGTATTTTAAACAATCCTATTAATATATGTGTGTAACAAATAGTAAATTTATTTGACAAAATATTTGATGACGCACTGCGCACGCACTAATTTAAATTACCAAAAACTTATTTAAAACCAAACTGGAAAATGGTGGACTCAATAATCAGAGGCGAATTATTTTCTCATTCAAAAATACTTTCCCTAATAAAAAACAAGCATTAAAATAATTTCTATTTAATTTTCCATCATATTTAAAATTTTTATATAATTAAAAATTTTGTAGCTGACAGATAGACATGATGTGTTTCCTTTAAGTTTCAGTAATATTATATTTGACTCTACAACCGATGCCAACTTTTAATTTAAATTTTATTTTTGAATTTTTTTAACTTCAAATTTAATTTTCTTTTATTAAATAAATATACACAGCGAAAAGAGAGCAAACGCCAATTAACTTCTAAAAACAATTGTCATATTATCATGTCCACCACTGTAGTCGAAATCTCATGATAGACTTGAAATGAAACAATACAATATCAATTATGACTCAAAAACATATCAATTCTTATTAATTGGAATAACTTTACATATAAATAACATAGAGTTAATAGTATATACTTGTATATTAGTATATATATATATATATGATTATTATACACAATAAACATTAAATAGAAAAACGAATCAAGAAGTAGAAGATAAACTAGGCAAATAATTGTGTTCACTGTTTGACCCTACCTGTAATGCAGTTTCCTAAATTGTTAAACGGAAACCACGTTAAAGTTTAGGTATAATTATTTATAGTTCAACCAACTAAACTGTTTATTGTTTATTCCAAATCCTTATAAAATGTGTTTATTTATTGTTAACCAAAATATGAACTAAAAGAGTTTGGAGAAAAACTATTACCTGTACACGTAGTAAAAATTGTTTATAAATGTTAAAAGTTATTATTATATATGTATGTCATAAACGATAAACATAACAGAGTTTGAAAAGTGTAAAATGCAAGGACACCCAAATAGCCACCACAACACTCCTTCGCGTACCTACCCAAGAAAAAAGAAACAATATATTTGGCCGTTGATATATATAAATATTATGTATTGAGTTTGATCCCAGAGTGTTTTATTTTAGAGGAAGATTTAAAGCAAAGATTTAAGGAATAATGAATCCGAGTTTCAACTGAACATTTTTTGCAAAAACAAGAAGCCTTTCATCGTTACAGGGCTGACGCATATCAAATGCCCGCCGTCCGTCTGCCTGTCTGTTTGGGTTTTTATTTTTCTATCCATCGTAGAAGGCGGTCAGCCATCAGCAGAATAGGGCGAATAAAACAGAATGCTTCATAATTGCAGGTGGACGTCACTATATTTGATTCGTGGAAGTGCAAACCTTCACGTGGTGGCCGCTGGTAATTTTCCTCCAATACAGGAAAAGCTAAATGATAGGGCTAGTCCCTTCAAAGTAAGTTTGGCACGAGGCCAATAACCTCGCCGGTAAAAAAAAAAATTATTTCGAAACCCCAAATCAGCCTCGGGAACGTACGCTCACCGTATAGAGCTCGAGCTGCATAGCAACTAGCCGATACCCTGTGCAAATATATAACTGACATAAGAACAATTCAGAAGATGCGGTGGACGGGGAGTGGTGTCTTACAAAAATCAGAATATGACATATATGATGTACAGCTGTCATGCAAGACATCATGTGCTCGGGTTGGATTTCTAGTCAGCAAAAGAATGAAATCCACCGTTATTGGCTTTAAAGCAGTAAATGAACGGCTATGCACCCTTCGCGTGCGGGGCAGATTTAAAAGCATAAGCCCCATAATCGTTCACGCACCTACAGAGGATTCCCCAGATGATGAAAAAGAAGAATTCTTTGAATCAGTCGAACTGGAACTCCATCATAAATATCATTCTGGGGGATATGAATGTCAAAATAGGTAGGCAACCAATATTCAGGCAGTACATTGGCACCCATAGCTTACACGAGAACACATGACAATGGACAGCGAGTCATAGAGATATTTCATAAATATATTTTTTAATCATATTTTAACAATTTGTGTATTAACCTTAATATATAGAGATTGTGGGCGCCGTGGCTAAGTGGATAACTGCATGGCCGCTGAGCAGGAGGTTCGTGGTTCAAATCCCAGTAAAACCAAAAGTATTTTTCACACACGTGCAAAGACATCTAATCTTTTCTCTCTCTCCCTAATTTCCTAACGCCCACGCCACTTTAGCGTGTGTATCATCAGGGACTTTTTTATAGACCTTTTTGAGTTCTACAACTTTTCTATAGAAAGCAATTAAATATCTCTTACCGCTAAGGCGCGTTCGTAAAAACCCCATTCGCTCCATCGTTCTTTCGACGACTTTAGTTACTTAGTTACAAAATTGGTTGCCACTAAAGGCCCTTTTATTTAAACGGGATTATATATAGCCTATGTTCGCCATGAAAGTCCATTCTAAATATTGGTGAACAATACCTGTTTATAATATTATTATACATTTTATTATAATTAAAAAAATTTAATTAAAACTATTTTAATGGTAGTTTAAGAACTTTTTACTCAACCCCCGTATAAGTCGTCTTAAGAATAGAATCAAAGACTCTGAGCTACGTTCTAGAAAAAATCTTACCAAAATGCCTTAAACTGATTTTTGTTTGTTTATCATTTGAGCAAAATATCCCACCAGAACCTAACGCTCGTATATCTAGTTATTATAGAAATAACGAAATCGATCTTCCTCGATGGACGATTTTATTTACCAGCATCTTGGATATTAATGCTTGTTTCCTGGATTTAAATTAAGCTCAGTTCTATCATATCATAGTGTCTTGTAGAATAGCAAAGATTATATACCTACGCGGTACTCAACATTATAATTTTTGGCTCTACGACCGGAGTCTAAGTTGGTAACCCGCTATAAAAAAAAACCTTCCACTCATTCAGATTTTGAGCTGATATAAAAAAAGGCATCCTTAAGCGGGGTTTCTTAGAAAACCCGTCATCTTTCTAGCAAAGGTTTGATCAGCCTTCCTCTGTATGCTGCTGAAAAGTTTTTGTATGTTTCTCACTGGAGTATATTCGTAGATCTCGTTATTATAGAGTCTTAGTTACTGGGCTAAAAGTTATACCTCTAATTCCAAACTAAAAAAAGTAACACATTATATAAAAGAGCAGATAGCATTCATTGAGGGTGTGACTTTTTCCAGCCTTCTGACATATGTCTCCTCCTTTCACATTCTCCCTACAAGCGTTTTGCGTACCACAGCTCCTTCTCAAACTTGATCTCGCTATTGGCATACCTTAAGATTTCGCACTTAATCACTTAATTAGTTTCTATGTATTTTTTTAGATAAACTATCAGTTTTCAGAAATTCAATTAATTAAATTGTTGTTTGTTGTTGCCCCGGTAAAATGACAAAAATCTATAGAAATTACAGAGAATTTAATTAATTTAAGCACGAAAAGATAATCACACTGAAGCTGGTTATCTGTATTTGGAAACTTAGAAAAAACGAACAAAACGCTGAGCTGATAAGCCCCAAAAGAAGGCAGACAGACACCCACCGACGCAATGAAATAAAAGCATCGAATTTTCCAGTAAACGGTATCAGTGTCAACTTCTAATCGAACTCTTCGCACCGCAATTAACCAGAATGAAATGTAAGTAATTTTTTTTTAAATATATAGCATTCTTCTAATTATTGATTTAATTTTTAAATTTTTCCCTTCATATTTCTTTAGTTGCCATTCTATTGTTAGCTGCTGTATTGGCAGTCATTTTGGTGGCTCCACGCACTACAAATGCAATAGATATAATTTTCCCAACCATTCCAACAGCTGCACCAACCCCACCAAACGAAAATGTACAACCAGGAGGATCATCTAGTAATTTAACTCCATTGGGCCCACCAATTGCTGCACCCACTGTTCGTCCACCGGAAGTTTCAACAAAATATCCCTTGAAAAAGTCAAGGTTCAACTTTTTCTCATCCATATAAAGGTTCAATGGAGAAACAAAACGAATTATTTAAAACACAGACATGTACTCGTACATACACTCTGGGTAATGCAAATGTATTAATTGTAAAATAATAGGAAAAATATCTTAAATCTTTGTTTTAAAGAATTAAAACAAAACATGAAACAAATTCTTGCAAATTTTTTTATTTCTTCTTCTCATTTGACAGTTACAGACTATTAACCTTTTTATTTACTTCTCTGTTTGTTTTTCTGTTTGTCGTGGAATCTTGCGATAAATTTTGAAATATTGAAACTTTGCACACATGTATATTTACGGTGACAACACTTTCTATTAAAATTTGATAGTGTTCGGGCCGCGGGGTCGAGGGGATCCCATACAATTTTTTTTTTAATAATCATACCATATAACGGCATCAGATCACGCTTTACTATAAATGACTGGTGTGCTGTGTGAAGAGCTACTTTACGATTGGGGTTGTTTTGTGGTTGGGTTCCTTTTTTATTTTTCAGCATTTATAGTTGAATTCAGTATATTTTTTTTAATTCTCTATATTAACTTCGCGTGCCCGTGGCTGGCTGGATGTCGGACTGGCACACCAAATCTTGTCAGCAATTTTTAACCCACTTCCTAAAGCCCGATTTTATTGAAACTTTTTACATGTGTATCTCTCATGACAACACTGTCTATTTACAAATTTTATAAAAAAGGACCCAATTGTCTTCAAGTTGTATACACATGTGTATCTCCGATGGACCACACTTTTTGTAAAAATTTGGAAGTGATCGGGCCCCGGAGTAGGGGGCACCCATACAAAGTTTATAAAAAAAGTTCCCGATTTTCTTCAAATTTGGTACGCATGTCTATCCCCGATGGACAATTTTTTTTGTAAATATTTGAAACTGATCGGGCCCCGGTGTTGGAGGCACCCATACAAATTTTATAAAAAAAAACACTTTCTGTAAAAATTTGGAAGTGATCAGGCCCTTGGGTCGGTTGGCACCCATACAAATTTTATAAAAAAAAATACCCGATTTTCTGCAAATTTTATAGGCTGTGTATCTCCGATGAACAGGCCCCAGGGCCGAGGGGCTTCCATATAAATTTTTAAAAACTAGCCCGATTTTCTTTAAATTGTATACACATGTGTATCTCCGATGGAAACACTTTTTGTAACAATTTTGGAGAGATCAGGATAAGGGGGCTCCCAAATTTTTTTTTAAAATGCTAACCGATTTTATATGTTGCATGTTTTGGGACAGACAGACTTTTGAGTATGATTCATATTTGAATATTTGAAACAGATGAGGAATTTCGGCAAACGGAAATTCGTTCGACCTTTTTTAACTTAACTGCTTACCGCCATTTACAGTGTCAAAGTGCGATGCAATTGCAAAGATTAATATTTTTGGATGGGGGAAAACCTTTAAAAACAAAATTTTACGTCACAATCAGATCACGGGACCCAGCAAAGCGTTAACATTTTACTCCATTAAGTTTTTTTTTACCACAATACATTCTCTTTTTAGCGGACATTGTATGTGTTCGTGCCGGACTGTAAATGTAGCGATGTACGTTGTGGAATGGAGAGTACTGGACAGAGAGCAAGAGCATCTCCAAGCTCAAGCTCCACTCCAACTCCATCTCAGCAGTCAGCTTGTCGATCGTCTACAAAAGCAATAGCTAATAGCATTTAAAAGTTCTCATCATCATCATCATCTGTTACGGGTAAAAACAAGATTAGGTAGTGGCTGTTCTGGTCAGTCTTTGTCAGTGTCACTGTGTCAGCATCAGTACAGTATTTGATTTCTTTCTTCATTGAGTGATCTTGCCAGTTTTGCTGCTTTGTGTTTTTGTTCTTGCCTTGTGAAAGTCTATTACGAGTATGGAGAAACTGTATATTTGTTTGTTTTTAACAACATTTTACCTTAAAATTTGTTTCGGGCAAATAGCATTTAAAGAAGATGCAGAAATGGATAAGCAACGACAAAACGCGGCTGTAAGTTAAATCCACTCATACTATAAATAAATTCAACACGCGAATGTGATGCTAATCATATGCTAACAACATATAGGTCAGACAAATGGACTGATTAATATTTCTGAACAATAAAATTTTACTTTGGCAAAAAGTGCTTTGCGCTTTGCTTTCGGATTCAATTTTATATTAACCATGCGGCAAAGTTATATACATACCGTATATGTTTTATTAAATGCAAATTGTTTTTATATTTGTGTAAAAACAAGTTTTTGCGAATTTTTTTTTATCTCATTCAGTTAATATGTGTGCTAAGCATACAAGTTATGAACAAACCCTTATAACTTTTAAGTATACAGGAAAAATAAGCATGGTTCGATATAAAGTTCTAACGAATCCACATACACTGCGGCTCACTAGATTAGAAGCACATTGTTTTGATTATTTTTTCAGTTATACGATGGGTGCCGTAAATGTTTTTAGAAAATGGTAATACTAGTGTTTTCCGATGCAAATCTCTATGTCAGTCATAAAGTTCAACATTTTTGGAGGTTATGTTTCTCAAAAGTAATCTGTCAGCTCGCATCGCAACATTGTTTTTTGTTTAATTGAAAAATTCAATTCAGTGAAAAAATGGAATTATAGCGTGAAAATTTTCGTGTGATGATTTTTGACGATTTTCGAAAGGGGCTAACTCAACAACAGTGCTTCGAATCACTTTATGTGACTTTTGGCGACGAACCATCATCCTTGGCTAGTGTTTATACATAATTGGTACAATGAATTTAAAGACGAACGACGTCGCTCAAAGACGAGCCCCGTAAAGGTCATCCAAAAACAGCTGTCGTGCCAGAAAACATCGATGCTGTGAGAAAACTGATTGAAGAGGATCGTCATGTGACTTATCGGGAAATCGAGGCATGCCTAGGCATTAGTAACACCAGCTTATATACGATCTTACATGAACATTTAAAGGTGCGGAAGCTATGTGCACGTTGGATTCCACATATTTTGACAGACGCACAAAAAAGGTTCAAGTCGATTGGGACCGCCAAATGCTTGAAAAATTCGTTGAAGGTAATTTCAAAAACGTATATAAGATTGTGACAGGTGACAAGTAATGGATATTTGCATATGAGCCGGAAAGAAAAGGACAATCGACTGTATGGGTCTTCTAATTCGAAGAAAATCCAACAAAAGTTGTGCGAGCTCGGAGCGTTGAGAAGCAAATGGGCGTGTTTCTTCACGAAAACCGGTCATGTGGCTACTGTGGCTCTTGAAATTTTGTTTGCCTGAGGTTTTTAACAAACAACCCAAAACGGCGAATCATTTTGCATCACGATTATGCGAGTTCACACACATTTTAAGCACTCAAACGATCGAATTGATGGGTCATCCGCCTTACAGCCCCGGCTTGGCAGCCAATGACTTCTTCTTGTTCCCAACAATCGAAGATAAGATGCGTGGACAACGATTTCTATCGCCTGAAGAAGCGGTTGAAGCGTTCAAAAACCATGTTTTATAGCTATCATCTTCGGAGTGGAAAAAGTGTTTCGATAAATGGTTTGAGCTGAGCGTACGCAAAAGTGTATAGATCTTAAAGGCGAATATTTTGGAAAGCAAAAAAGCAATTTTTGATGAAAATTTTTAATTTTTTATTACTTTTTCTATAAATATTTACGGCACCCCTCGTGTGTCAGGAAAGTAAAAACAAATCATAGTGAAAGTTAAAGTAGTTCGGGGTTAATACAAAATCCAGTTTTAAAAAATATTCAGACAAGATAACGGTAACATTATAGACTTTGGCTAAAGTGCATTATAACGTAATGGGGGATAGGGTTTTCATACACCCCTCTTGTGAAAGCCCTTATTGAGCAGACCTCGTAAATCGTAATCTTGTTTGAGGGAAATACCCCCTTGCTACCATAATGTTGAGCTCTTTTTTTGAAATAAGTTTTTTCTAAGTGCTTTGATAGATGTAGGGAGTCATATCATTTCATTTCATTTCAAATTTTATATACATGTGTATCTCCGATGGACAACACTTTTTGTAAAACAAACAAATTTTTTAAAAATTAGCTCGATTTCTTCAAATTTTAAACACATGTGTATCTCCAATGGACAAATGTACAATTGTACAATTTTTGAAGTGACCGGGTCCATGAGGCCCATATACATTTTTTAAAAATTAGCCCGATTTTCTTCAAATTTTCAACATATATGTATTTCCCCGATGACAACACTTCCTATTGAAATATGGAAGTAATCGGGCCCAAAGGTCGGGGCCTCCCATACAAATTTTTTACAAATGTGTATCTACGGTGACAACATTTTCTGTAAAAATTTTGATGTAACGGGGCTCTAATATTAATTTTTTCCAAATTAACCCGGTTCAAACATTGCACACATATGTATCTCCTATTAGCATGAAAAAATTTAATTTTTGGTGGTTGTTTTTTTTTCCTTTTAAATCTGGCGCAGAGTGGTTTTTGGGCTGTCAAGTTGTTCGTTTCCCCTAAAAAACCAATCTACGGTTGAGCGAAAACAGATTTTGGGACATTAACTTCTTTTTTCAGCAACTACGGCAACAACACATGGAAAACAACGTAAACAAAAGATTTACGCCTTTCGTGTTCGATTTGCCGAGAAAAAATCAGATTTCTAAATGGAAGAAACCAGTAAATGTACTTCGATTTTCAGGTACAAACTTTTATGTATATATCGAAACACGCCACACAGTCCTTTATTATTTGTTAATAATCGCCAAAATGTCTGTTTTTGATTCCAAAGTATTTTATTTTTTCCATGCTTCACATGCGACTTGTGACACGCGTCAAACGCGGGATATCCAAATTAGCTCCGTGACATTGAGCCGCTCACAAAATTTCAGCCCTCTCAAAGACGTCAAAAAACGAGAAAATGGTGCGATCACATGCGACACGCAAAACGCGTCATACGCGGAATATAAAAAATGCTATTTTGAACTTAGACACTCACAAAATTTCAGTTCTCTATGTCGTGTGCAAGGTGGTTAAAAAGGACCTCAGAGAAGTCAAAAAAAAAAAATGCAACCCATCACACGCGTTACGCATCATACGCAGAATATAAAAAATGCTAGTCTGGACTTGACACTCACAAAATTTCAGCTCTCTATGTCGTGTGGAAAAGGAACTCAAAGAAGTAGAAAACAAAGTTTCAACCCATCACACGCGTCAACGCGGTATAAAAATGCTATTTTGGACTTACACTCATTTCAGCTCTTTATGTCGTGTTGAAAGTGGTTAAAAAGGACCTTAAAGTAGTTAAAAATACAGACAAAAGGTGGTCAAGTTAAATAAACGTTTTTAAAAAAACGACATTCCTTTCCTACGTTTGTTATTGTGAATGGATAAGCTTTGGCAGACGGGTGTAAAGAAAAAAGGTGATTGTCTTGGATAAATTTATAAAATTCGTGGGGTTTTAAAAGTTTGTAACGTCAGTGTTTTGTCTAACATGACAACTGGAATTTTGGTAATTGGTTCCACTTCCATTAACAATTACAATTACATTATATTACACTCCACTGTACTAGATATGTTTGTTAATATAGGTCGTGAATGTAATAATGAGAATTTAAAAATGAGTTATTTTTTAAATTTCTGGGATTTTCTCCATTAACAGGCCATTATTTAGTAAAATCATTATAATACTTCCATATATCCATAACTATATAAATGCAAAGAAATCATTAAAAAAGGTAATACAAGATCATGCAACGTTTTCCCTTTACGAACCACGAATATTTAACAAAAATAGCCCATATCAGTCGACAAGATTTAACAAATATCTTACCAAATATTGTTCTTAAAATTTCAGGGACGCATTCCACTGTACACGCCTGGTAAATGTAATAAAAATGAGCTTCTTTATCCAGGTGACCAAAAAAACGACTGGATATGTGACTGCGCTCCAGGTATGCAACTCAACCAGTAAAAAAATGTTTATCTAACGTTCATTTATGTAATTTATTTCCAACTTTTCTTTAGCGCACGTTTTCTACCCGGAAACCGATGAGTGCTATCCCGCCTTCAGACAAGGACCATGCGCTGATAAGGAAATTTTGATTCTTGCTAAAAATAAAATTATACCCGAATGCATTGCTAATCCCTGCATGGAAGATGGCAAAATCCCCATTCACGGTGTGTGCTATAAATTGGGCACTGCCGGACCTTGCCCGGATCCACAGTTGACAAATGTAATTGGTGTTAATGCAACAACGCTGGAAATTACTTGCGTTAAATTGTCAGTGGCTCTGAACAATCGTGTCGATTCAGATCCTAATAGTGACTCAGCGTTGAGCAGTCTGAATTTTGAAAAAATTGAACTGTGCGCTCCTGGTACTAAACGTGCTATTCACGGAACATGTCCTTCAATTGTATAACAAAAGAATTACCAAAACTATAAAAGGAGAAATATATATTTACACTTTTTAAACTTTCAACAAAACTGCGGTTTAATTATTATCTTGCGATATTTTTGATTTTCTTGAGTTTCTTAGTGGCGGTATTTTTTTCTGCTGGGTTGTTGACTTTGTTGTTGTGCCAGTTGCTATCGTATCAGCAGAAATTTCACCCCCCATATCGTCCTCTTCAGATATCGGAATAGCATCAACGGCACTCTCCTCAGCTACAGCTTCCATTTTCAGCAGGCTGTTCTCTAGCGATGCTAAAAAGGAACTTTCTTTGTATTCTGGCCAATGACGAAACTGGCAAAATAGGGTAAGCATCTGACTGGGAGATAAATCGCCAAATTGTGTGTAAATGTTAATGTGCGGATAGAAGTCCTTGTTTGACATTGTTGTAGATGGCATCGAGTATTTGGGTAAGCTGGAAACATTTTCATTGGGAAATAGCGGTTGCACTGGTTTCGACTCCGAAGGATTTATGATGAGACGAGGGCCACAACCAGGAACAAATTTTCTGCAATAAAACATATTGCATTAAATTAAGAAATTTGAAGAAAAAAAACAACCAAAATTTACTCTAAATTTGGAATGATACGATTTCGGCGACTAACACTGTTCTGCTTGACAAAATACCATAATGCTTGTAAATCTTCTACAGGACAGACTTCGTATAGAGTACGTCTAGGAACAATTTTTACTAAATAAAGATGTTCCGGGTCGATTGAATTTATCTATGGGAGTATTAGGTTTTCGAAATAATTGTAGAGATATGAAAATTGTGCTTACTCTGCCCATTTTACTGCCCTTCTCTGGATTGTACTTAGCTTGTGAGGGTAAGAACCATTCACGCGGTAATGTCGTGATGAGCTGATGCTCAAACATAATTTGGAACAGCATTGATGTGGCTCGATAAATCATATAACCAATTTCGTTGCTACATGTTAAATGCTGTACCCAGCAGCAGAAAATAGTTATTCGAGCAATTTTCTTTCCTAAATTCAAAAAAACTCACAATGTACATTGGTGGTGGGACTACAAGGAACATTTCGCACCGGCCATACGAAAATAAACTGTTTTGGAAAACGAGTGAGTTAATCAAGTGTTTAAAGAAGTTATACGATCCGACCCCACCAAATAACATCATGTTGGGGCCTGTAATGGATAATAGTAGGTCTAATTAGTGTCGGCTTTATGGGTAACTGAAGTGATTCTTTTTACCGTCATTGTAGTCTCGCTTAGGGACGTCTTTGAGCAATTCAGAAGTGCGAGTTCCATTATCCATTTTGTCCTGATAAACTGTTTTCCAAATACTAACCAAATCACCGCGACGCACTTTCACACGATCCGGATAGACTGAATGCAGTTCCTCAAGATTAGGTAGAAAATGGTCGTACGATTCGATTAGGAGTATTTTTCGAAAGTTTTCATAATCCAGCCATTTTTTCGCCATTATCCCAGATCCGGGATTGATTTCGAGTATAGTGTCACATGGAGGCAGGTACGGTTCAATGGCACTTGAGATAGCGTTAGCCGCTTCATGTTTGGCCATGTAGAGAGCAGGTGGCGTTTTCTGTTTTTTCGATAGCAAAATTTCGGGAAAAACTTTTCCGTATTCCGCTTTCCTTTGCGCTGTTAATCCACGTTTTGCTCTAGTGGCGTAACATCTGTACAATTTCCAAATTCTGATATTACGTAGTTTCAGCATTTTGCACAAAAAATTAAAAACTGTGTTGTTTACAAATGAAATGAAAAGCCGCAATCTACAACCCAGTACCCACTCTAAAAACAGATACAAAGCTGTCAAAATTAATTCTTCAGTCGATAATGTAGGATAGTCACAATTAACGGTGCTCTCACAATGAAATAATTAAGACTTAAGTGTTACAGATATGTATGGATTTTGGTATTGACAAAATAAAAATTTCTGTTCGTTATGTTGGTAGATCATAGTTCTTAAGTTTAAAAACTTTTGAAGAATACAGATATGTATGGATTTTGGTAATGACAAAATAAAAATTTCTGTTCGTTATGTTGGTAGATCATAGTTCTTAAGTTTAAAAACTTTTGAAGAATACAGAATGAAGTTCGCAACATTTTGAAACTGATATGAAATTTTTTTTTGTTGTGGTTGTTATTTTTTCAATATAATAAAAATGAAGCTTGTCGCAATTCAAAACTTTGCTGCCATAACCTAAAACTTTATGTATTCATTTTGCGAGCTCTTCTAAGGTTTTAGTTTTAAGTGTTAAGTCTTTTCATTGTGAGAGCTAGCAGAGTAAGAATTATAGTTGTGACAACAAAAAATTTTGCTCGTTATATTGGAAATCCATACAATATTGTAAGTCTTGTAAGTATACGTTTTCACTTAAAAACGTTCCCGTGCTCGAAAAAATAATAAAAAAAGGGTAGCAAATAGTGAGTAGTTCATTACCTTTGCCAACTTTGACATGCTACAAAAAGTTCTGTGAGTTATGTGTGAACAAACAACAAACTATCAAAAACGAATTTATTGTCAACTAACTTATGTGACGACCATAGTTTGTTTATACATTTCCCTAAGTGCGAAAAAAAATTTAAGCGAAAAAAAATGTGCACTAGCACGTTTTGTATTTGAATTTCTGTGGAAATGGTCGCACAAATTTCACGAAAACGATAAGAACGATAACAAATGTTTTTATTTTAAAATTCAAACGTGAATAACAACAAATCGAGTGCATTTTTTGTAATATGTAGTGCAGTATTTTTACACTTCACTTCACACTATCAAAAGAACGCCACATACCTAACTTACTTGGGAATGTTGAATTTTGGCGTGAGGAATTTTGATAATTTCTGCCAAGACAGCAATTTTGTGGTTTTATGGGTTCCCGAAATTTTTAGTGTGTTTGCTCTCTCTGAGAGATTTTATGTCAATTTACTATTTTACTAATTTTTACTACAAAAGTAGGGAAACAGACCTAATAATGAACTAATAAGTAAACATGGTATACATACACATTTCGCTATTAGCAAACATATGATCGTTTCTAATATGGCCTTTTTCTTCAAAATTATTTAGTATATATTAATTTTTGCCCGAGATGTTGTAAGAATGACAGTACGGTCTTGAGCAGGGTTGAGAATGACGTTTACAACAATAAGAAAAAAATTTGATTATAATCTTATTTTACATATTAGGGTGCTTTCACAAAGAAAAAACCTAATACTTTGGTAGTTAATTAGGTAAAAACGTAATAAGCTACGTCACAAAAAACACTACGTAGTCTTTTTTTTAATTAACTACGTTGTAAATAAAACGAAAAAACCAGTTTTTTGTTTTTAAAATTCAATTTAATTTAATTAAATTAATTTTTATTTTTATTCAATTTATAACATTAACGCCATCATAAATAAGTCAGTAAAATCGTCCGAATTGATTCCATATACTTAATTTGATAACAAAGTCAAAATAAAAATCAGATTTTTTCAAGACATATATATAAAATAAGACACCACGCGTGGAGACTTATTTGAATAAGTTAGGTTCCACAAATAAGTCTTCGTTTTGGAAACAGTCTAATACTAGGATGTTTTTGTTGATTTTCTGTTGTATTTTTTTAAAAAAACTTTGCAAAATTTGCATAAGGCGACCACAAGCTTTGGTTCTGTCTGTCATTCGTTCGTTCGTTCGTTCTGTGATGGAATCTTGCGATCAATTTTTAACCCACTTCCCAAAGCCCCATTTGATTGAAACTTTGCACACATGTGTATACATATGTATGACAATACTATCTATTAAAATTTGGTGTTGATCCATCAGAAGACTGCCATTTCTTAGTATACTTTTGGTTAAAAGAGAATTTACATGATCAATTTAGTTTTATATAGTGGTTCATATTTCCCTTCTCTCTAATATCCAGACAATTTTCTTCCGGTCCAAAATATTTCGTATTAATTAATAGCTGTTCATATTTTTATATATAGATTTACCGGTACAGTTATTAATAAAAAAAATATTATCTAATTTAAAAAGTAATTTAAAAAGAAACTAATTTGAAAATAAAAAGACCAACTAAATAAAATAATTTGAAGTTTATAGTTTATTTACTACATGACAACAATAAACATTATTTACTCTCTAGTCAATGTTGTTAATGTAGTTAATAATTTTTTGTTCGTAGTGTAACAACTCTTCATATTTAATAATATTGTAACGGTCATATTATTCACTTGGTTAAAAAACGTGGTTTAAACACTTTTAAACCAAAAAAAATAAAACAAAATAAACCACCCGATCTTAAACCAGAAAATTTTAAACCATATCCATATTATTTACTACTTTTCTGGTTTAAATCTGTTTGGTTTATTTTGGTTTCGTTCGCGATTGGTTTATTTTCTTAACCAGTTTAACGGTCATGAAATGGCAGATTTGCTCGATTTGACAACTATTTGGCAACCATTTGATATTTCACGTTTGGTTTATCCCTTATTAATATTGCTAAAAAAAACTGTCTATTACTATTATTTTTTCGAAAATACTTTCTTAAAAGTGTCTGCCTTCAAGTTAAACGCAATTGCAGCAGTAGGAATAGTAAAATAAATTGTTCTTGCATCAAACGAGTAAGGTTAGATATAAAGTTTTGTTTTGTGCATTTTAATTTAATAAATTTGTATTTTTCGTCATGTGTACGTGTAGAAATCTGCTAATGTGAACATTGAAAGTCTTGTCTTAAATGGAGATGGTGAAAACACGGTGTAATGTTTTGCTGACAGTCGTTAAATAACATGTATCAGTATGGAAAAGGCAAAAGTTGGGCAAAAGTCATCCATTGTGGAAAAGCAATACGTCAGTGGTGCAGTTGAAAAAGTGTTGTGGTCTGGCGAAGAGTAATGTAATTGCCCAGATGAATAATTCTACTATACTATCTAAATTCCACTCTTCCATATTCCACTAAAGAAAAAGTGTAACGCGTTGTCAGTGACGACGACGAGCGAAGGAGACGAGAAGATTTCTTGTCGGTTGTTTTGTCGGAGTTTGTCGTGCGTGTCTCGACCGAAATTTAAAAAAAATCGTTCCATTTAAAGAATTTAATAGCATGAATGATAAATAATTGAATTTATTCAGCAGAAAAAAGAATTCGTAAGAAACCAATAGCCACATTGCCTCCGCAGTCATTGAATTCTTGTCAGTTTGCAGTGCTATGTGAAAATCAATAAAACAAATTTCATTCCTTTGGGTTTGCTCGTCGGTTGTTTTTATTGTTTTACTCAATTGCAAGTGTAAAAATAAAGTAATTAATAAAAAGAAATTAAAAAAAAACACAAGTTTCAGGTCACATTGTAAAGTTTTTATCGGCGTGATAGCAATTCATTCGTCATCATCATCATCATTACTTCGGTTTAATGCTACGTCCGTCACCGCCCGTGCTGTGGTGTTAACCGAGAAAATTTCTTTCTTTGTTATTTCCTTGTCGAAGAGAAAGAGTTCTTTCGTTTTATTGCGTTTAATAAAAAACCTAATTTAAAATTTTAAACTCGTCCAGCAAAAGAGCAGGAAAAAAGTTCATAGAACGAGCTCTCTAAGTGATTGAACTTAATTCCGGGACCAGCACAAGAAGAAGCGTAAAAGCATAGAAATGGATAATGCAACAAGAACATCAACTGGAGGTAAATACATGATATAGGAACACTTTTGTGAGCCAACAGGGTGGGTCTTTATCGAGCAAAAAACAAAAGCAGTGGGCGCATTAGTAGCAAGCGCATCAGTGTTCAAAGGAGTGAGTGAGAGGGCTCGGTACCAGACTCAAGAGTGCAATTACATATTAGAATTTGTTCTAATTCGAAAAAGGGACACTCCCTTAAACAAATTTTTGTTTCCTGTCTGACTGACAGACGAGCAGACGACTATTGACTTACTAAACACTGAAGGGCGATGTTTGAGTGCCACTTTCCGGGTACTTATGGTATCGGTATGGCCTAATCAGATAAGTGGAGCAATGCATTTCTAAAGCTTCTTGTGCTCCTTGGAAATGTTATTGTGAGGTTTACCATATTTCCGCCATTGACAAGACTTTTCAATAACCATTCGACATTCTATTTTATGTTATATTCTATTGCGTTGAGTGGATATTAAAATATATTTTATTGCTATTGATTTTTTAATGGAATTGGAAGTGCAAGTTGACATGTCCCTACTACACTTGAGTATCTATCATACTAAGTTACGAGTATGAATAGTCTGTTGCACTTTGTATTCTGCCATACGAATTGTATCGCGCTTCCCTGTTTCAATGATGGCTCAGTCATATCAGCATTTGTTCCTTTTCATTATTTCCCCATTTTTTCAAACGTGATTGCTTTGGACGTTCTTATAGAGAGAAGCACACAAATTACTTTTTCTGCCCATTACGTCGCCTACTCGAGTAGGATGGTACGGCATTGGCAGTAAACTACGACTACATATGAATGTATCGTCTTTAAAAATTTATATAAAACAAATTAAGCCGCGCTATTTATGCAAATAATAGCTGTGCAACTCATAAAGTTTGTATATTAATGTGTGGGTAGATGGATTGCTTAGCTATTGTTACCTAAAATGGATAGTCGTATATGTATGCATGATGATTTTTTGAAAAAAACTTAAGCAAGATTGTAGTTTCAGTTATGAAAATTAATCTGACTTACTTTTCATGTGCATAAGGTTATACTTAATATAAATAAGCACCCAGCTTGGCCGTTTTATTAGCAAGTTTTATTATAACACCCGAAGGAAGATGTGTTGAGATGTTAGCTAAGTTTAATCACCTAACCCAGCTTGTAAATGAGCCTACAAGAATACTGACATTGCAAATCATCCCGCAAACACCCTTGAATTGTTCCTTACCTCTCGTCCTGATAATTACTCCGTCAATGTATTATCGCCTCTAGGCTCGTCAGACCATTGTGTAGTATCAGCTAATTTCTAGTTAATAAACTCTAGAAAAAACTCCCGAAAAAACAGTATGGCAATACGAGAAATTCAATTGGGACGGCCTTAAAAACTTCTTAACTGGTCGCTATTGTTTCGTGATAGCAAAATGGATGCCGCCGCTGATGCAATCACAAACAACATCCTTATTGGTATGAGAGACTTTATCCCTTCCAGGAATAAGTCTGTCAAACCAAAGGATGATGGATGGTATGACTTGAGTTGTAAAGAGGCTTCTAGGATTAGAGAGGTGTGCTTTCGGTTTTACAAAGCTAACACTACTGAGGAAAACCGAACGAATTTTAAACGAGCCAGAAATGATTGCATTGCTCATCTTCGGCGAGTCAAATTTGCCTACGACCAAAAATTGAGGCAAAAAATACTACAATGTCCCATAGGTAGTAAACATTTTTGGTCAATCGTGAAAAGAATCAACAATACAGCCTCGTCGTCAATTCCAACGCTTGTCATTGTCAACTCTAAAGACAAAGCCAATCTGTTTGCTGCACATTTTGCAGCTAGCTCCACGCTTCCAGATTGTTCATTGTCGCCGCCTGCACTTCCGAGTATTGAACACTATGGGACAGGTCTTCATTCGTACTCGTGCAGTTGCTAGAGTTTAAAACGATCTCAACATTCACAAATCCGCTGGGCCAGATGGTATTTCCCCATTAGTTCATCTCTTCTATTCTTTTGGACTTTTCCCGAGAAGTTGGAGAATAGATTTTCTCCTCCTTCCTCGTACCGACCCATATAACTTACATCCATTCTTTCCAAGGGCTTTGAAACGCTGATAAATTTTTAGCTCACGAAATATCTTGAAATGAACGAAATTCTTAGTGACCGGCAATACGGATTTCGTAGGCAACGTTCTACTGGTGATTTGATGGTATATCTCAGCGAACAGTGCAACCGGTCTTTGCATCAATTTGGAGAAAACAAAGCTCTTGCAATCGATATTTCTAAGGTATTTGACAGAGTTTGGCATCAAGCTCTTTTGTCCAAAATGCGTTCTTATGGAGTCGATGATAAACTGCTTCACTGGACTAGAAGCATTCTTTTAGACCGCTCAATTCAAGTTGTATTGGACGGTTTCTAGTCTAAACTACATTACTTAAATGCTGACATTCCCCAGGGCTCTGTTTTGTCCCCGACTCTCTTCCTTCATTTTTATTAATGATCTCTTATCTGTGACTTCTAATCCAAATCACTCTTTCGCTGACGACAGCACTCTCAGCTTCCCATATAAATTTGAGGAACGTCCCTCCACTTCTAATGTGGAACTCAAACAATTACGTTTGTTAAGCACGTTAAATTATGAGCATAATAAAATGGGGAGAAATTAATCGAATAGAATTTAACGCTTCCAAAACCCAATGCTGTCGCTTGTCGTCTAAGCGAATACTAAATCCCATGGCTTGATCGAGGAAACTGAAAATCTCGCAATTCTCGGTATGTGCCTTAACGACAAGCTTCGTTAGAATGACCACATATTTACCGTCGCCAAAAACGCTGCGAAATGTTTAGGTTGTCTAGCCCGGTGCAAGAAATATTTCACTCCCTCTGATCTGGCTACTATATACAAGGCTTTTATTCGCCCTAAACTTGAGTACAATTGTCATATTTGGTCTGGTGCGCCTAAAACCACCTTGCATCAACTAGATAGAATACAAAACCTTACGATAAAACTTATCGGTGACGAACAAATTGCGAAATCAATAGATTTGCTTGAACACCGCAGGAACTTCTCCTGCTTGTCACTCTTTTATCGCTTCTTCCACCAGCGGTGCTCAAGAGAAATAGCCAGTTGCATGCCACCTCTCCTTGAATTCCACCGCAATACTCGTGGCGCTCTAAATGCTCATCAGTTTACCCTTAAGCCCATTTTCGGACGTACAGTTAAGTTCAGGGATTCGTTCTTCAGTCGTACAACACGTATGTGGAATGCTCTGCCAAGCTCTGTATTTCCACAAAGATATGATCCACAGGCATTCAAAACACAAGCTCATAGACATCTCCTTTTTTCTTCACCTTTTCCGTAACGCCAACGGTGTGCCAAGCATATTGCCAAACATTCATTATAAGGGAGCGCGAATTATAAAAAAAAAAATTATCAAATATAGTTATAAGTCTGAAGATTTAAAATTGGAAACCCATGAGCAAAATTTTAATTCATCGACAAAGAAAGTACGTCAGGCATAACATTGAAAATACTATGAAAAGGTGTAGTCATCATCGAGGGATCTTTTTAAAAAGTAAATTGTGGAACACTAAATTTATGTCAATGATGCAACCAGACCAAAATGTACACCATTACAGTTGATTTTGGTGGATGTTAAGATGTATCAAATATGGCATGTGGATTTTTATCACTTCAAATGAGATGATTTTGCTTATTTAAGAAGCCATTACACCAAAAATAACCTTCATCACTAGAGAAGATTTTTTCATAAGACAATGGCTCAACGTTAATTTGCTCTTACACCCACTCAAAAAATTTTTTTTCAATAAATTTTAACCACTCCTATACACTTTGCATCCATTTTGGCATCCAGTTTGGCGAGAAAGCGAGAAACAAGTCAAAATGCCGTAAAATGAGCACAAATGTGCATCGACTAAGAATCGACCGTTATCATATTTTCAACTTAATGTCATCATCTTCAAATAAACTCCGTGAAAAGAGAGCCCAATTTTTTAACAGGACTATCTGTAAGGGGTTAGGAATCTGTATATTATACTTTTTAGTTCGTTTTAAAAAAACGCATTTTTATTCAAATAATAATTATTTTCTTTTTAAAATCTTTTTATTAGCTCGCTTTCGTGTATGTCTGCCTGTGAGGGTGGAATTTTGGAATTGATTTTAAACTTCACATTGAGCTAGAGACTTGAAACTTTAAACTTTATTACGGACACTGATGAACGACGACGACCACGACAACGAAAACGGCTAAACCATTTAAGAATTTTCTCATGGAACCTACGCTCCCTGTATTGAGTTCGAGCTGCATAGCAGTTAGCTGATACCCATGTCCAATTATAATGCTGAAAAAACAGCAATCCAGGAGATGTGGTGAGCGAAAGAAAGCAGCCTGGGAGAAGAATCTCTTCCGTGAACTAGAACAGTACAGAGAGCACCAGGCACAGAAGTTCTACCAAAGAGTCCGCGGTGTGATGCACATACTGCAAAGACAAAGAGAGTAATCTGGTCGCCGATCTCAAACGCATCTTAAAGCGAATGGAAGAGCACTCTCATGAGTTTCTAAATGGCCAGCTATCTGAGGAATTGAAGGCTCCACCAATGACCGAAGACCATACTATGCTGCCGCCATTAAGCTTAGACGTAGACCAACAAAGTAGAACTTGATAAAGCCATGATAGAATTCGCCATCCCAAATAAACTGACACGACTATGTATGTTGACCATGACCAATGTTATCAGTCAAGTAAAAATATCCGGATCACTATCAAGCCCATTCAACATCTGTAACGGGCTCCGTCAAGGGGATGGTCTGGCCTGCGTCCGCTTCAACCTGGCGTTGGAGAAAGTGTTCCGAGACTCTGACGTAATGGCAAAAGGAACAATCCTCTATAAGTCCATGCAGATACTGGCTTAGCTCGCATGAGCGAAGAGGATCCTGCTCGGAAAGTCCTTTACGATAGGATTTATGGAAAACGACAGCGAGGCCGGCCAATCCTACGCTGGAATGATGGCGTAGACCAGGACGCCCAGAGATTAGGGATGAAAAACTGGATGACATCGGTTCAAAATCGGGACCGGTGGAGAGACTTTTTGCGGGAGGCCAGGAACGGACCCCGGTTATAGAGCCAAATATGATAATGACGTATTAGTCTGCTCTGATCTGAAACAAATTTCCAACTCGTTAACTTTTTGTTGTGATTTGTCAATTTTTCTAGTCTCTAGCTCAATAGAAGCTAGTTTAAAATCCGCGGCACATAAATCCTCAATGGTAAAAACATGCGCTGTGGTACGAATTGGTTCCTCATCCACCTTATTCTCCAGACTTGTCCTCCTCCGATATTTATCTATTTCTGAACCTGACAGAAGTGGTAAGAGGCTTGGGTCGATTGAGGAAGTCATCACTGAACCAGAGGCCTATTTTGAGGGCTTTCAGAAATCGTATTATCGGTGGACGGTGGTATATTAATCTAAATCTAAAAGAGGACTGTGTTGAGAAATAAATGGAATTTGGCCAAAAAATTTATGTTTTCTTGCTTAGGCCTATTTCTTTTAAGCCCGCCCTCGTAAAAGAAGAAAATCCCAAAGAATTAATATTACATTTTCTGTAAGAATATCATTGTTATTTGTGAAAAATCTCACAAATGGATTGAAGTTCTGTAAATAGAAATAGAAAAAACACCCATCTGGACAAAGAATTTCCAAATTCTAGAAATGAGATGTGTGCTCAAAGGAAATGAAAGTCACTTCAATGCAGTGATGGAATTAAATTTCAGTAACCTTTTATTTTGCTTGAAAATCAATTGAATTCATAATAATAACAATAAAAACGTCATCTGACTGCGTTCACTATCCGATAGGCGTTGATGTGAACGCTAACTTATAAATGTAGACAGCAAAATAACTGATTAAGTTTTTGGTTTTTTTATTTATTTTCTAATTTATGCGATAACTTAAGGCCATCCTCTCTTGTGATAAGATAAGGAAAAAATTAATTTTCTTTTGTTATGCCTTGTGAGCTGTTTCCCGGCTTTCTGCTGGGTTTTTAATGTAAATTTCTTTCGAACTTAATTATTCATTCTGAGGCTAGAGTGCATTTTTAATTTATTTTCAATAAGAATAAAGAAAAACAAATATAAACAATACTTGCATGTACTGTACTGTACTGCAAAAAAGGGAGATGAACACTCAGCAAAACAAATTATGTAGTGACAAGAAGGAGATGGACAAAGGAATATACTGGTACACAAGTGTACGAATATTTTGAATTTAAATACCAATATACTTGTAGTTGTTGTTGACTCATTACCCTCATCGACACATGAAACTTATTACTACACTAGGCACGTCGTTGATACAATGAATTTGATTGCAAATGCGACTCCTCTCACCCCTTTAAACACAGAAAGCAAACAACAGCAGCAAATGCTGTTTCTTTGATGAATCATATGTGCAAGTTTGTCAGAGAACTGGTTACTGGAACGCCAACTATACGCCAGCGCAACACCGAAATTTTATTAAATCAATCGAGTGAAAGACTGAGAGCTGCGGCGGATCTACCACTTAATGATCAAACAAACAATTCCACAAAAACAAACAGCAATAAACAATAATAATTGAGTTTATTATTTATTATGAAAGAAAATTAGATGTGGAAAACGTTTTAATTCTGTGGTATTATGTTGGTTGGTCATTTGTATGGTATTGTGGCCTCCTATTGGTGAAATATCATCGGAGCTTAATTAGACTTCTTTTTTTGAAAATCCGTAAGAAAGTTAATAGATTTATCAGTTAATAATATATCAAATATGAAAGCCAAATTTTTTTTAAACGTAAACTTATTGCCAAGGGAGAACTCCCAGAATGACTTACGGCTCGGCAATAAGGTGGGCTACGCCCTCTATTAAAATGAAAATAAAAATAAAAATTGAAGGAATCTAATTTACAATATATCACATTCCTCATATTTGAAGCCAGTTTCTATTTATTTTTTCCAGAATTCTCCCTGATTCATTGGAAAAGCAATAGGGGAAAAAACGAACACGAAACTAAAAAGACGCGAGTGCAAATGATTTAATAAATGGATCATTGAGGGAAAACTACAAAAAACCCTGACCATGAAAATATTACATAAAATACAAAATTTAATTCAGCATTCGAAATTCTTGGCATTGAAATTCTGGAGCTAGGTGTCCTGCCCATAATTTAATTAATTTTAATTTTCTTCACGATGTCGACATCGCGGTAACGCTCGTAGACCTCATCAATATAAAGTGTCCGGAATCGTCCTTCCTCACATACGGGGCCAACAATTCTCTGTAAGACTTTTTTCTCGAACGCGGCTAATAGGTCAGAATGCTTTTTGCTAAGCACTCAAGTCTCGGATCCATATGTAAGCACTGGTATGACCATTGTCTTATATACCGGCAGATTGGATGTTACGTGGCCACCATGTACTTTGTTTTGCTCTCATTTATGTGCAGCCCCAGATTTCGTGCCGCCTGCTCGATCTGGATGAAAGCTTCTTGTACAGCTCTTCGGTTTCTACCAACGATGTCAATATCGTCTGCGTAAGCCAGTATCTGGATTGTTCCTCTCGCCGTTACGTCAGAGTCTCGGATCACTTTCTCCAACGCGATGTTGAATGGGTGTGATAGTGATCCGGATATTTTTACTTGGCTTAAAACATTGGTCATGGTCAATCTAGATAGTCGTGTCAGTTTATTTTGGATGCCGAATTCTCTCATGACTTTATAAAGTTCATTCTTGGTCGCAGTAGGTGTTTCGTTTAAATAATTCAAAATTTTTTATTTTAGTTATTTAAATCATAAAAAATAAAAACGAAAAACGAAATTCTTCATCAAAGCCTGAATTTGTATTTGCCCCAGAGGACTAACTACGAAAAACCACAAAGAATCGTATCTTTTGAAAAGAGATTTTCTCTTTTTTGTGAAACTTCATTTGAGACCAACTCTTCCGCTCAAGTTTGGTGCAATTTTTGACGACAAGAAACACAAACAAAAGAACTTGGCCAAGCTACGAGGAACCGCAGAGAATACTCAAGAGCTCCATTTGAGTCTAGCTTTTTCGATCATCCTTGCAATGTTTGGCGTTATTCCACTACTTACGAGTTTTGCGAGAAATGTACTGAGAGTAAACTGCAAATGTTTAGTTTTTAAATACTGACTATAGGATAAATTTAATTCAAAGTAAAGTCAATATAAGCAAAGAACAAAAGGTTACGTTTCTGAAACTCCTACATATAATTTAGTTTACTGTCTTCCAATAGGCAAAGGTAAAGTCTGTTCTACTGAGTTTGCTCCTTAGTGATTACGTTAACCTTCTCAACAGCATTTGGTGTTTTCGGTGTCTGCTTGTTGATGGTACATTTTAGTAGTCAATATTTTTAAATTCTCTATATTAACTTCACTTGCCCGTGGGTCGTCGGTCGTCGGTCGTCTGTCGTGGATTCTTGCGATCAATTTTTAACCCACTTCCCATGGCCCGATTTTATTGAAATTTTGCACACATGTGTATTTCCGGAGACAACACTTTCTATTAAATTTTGAGGCCCCTCGGGCTGCGGGGTCGGGGGGCTCCCAAACAAAAATTTTAAAAAATTTACCCGATTTTCTTCAAATTTTACACACATGTGTATACCCAATAAACAATACTTTTTCGAAAATTTGGTAGTGATCGGGTCCCGGGTTCGGCCGCAAGGCCCTTATACATTTTTTAAATATCTGTACTGGCATCAGATATTCGTCGCCCTTTGTGGACTGTGTGCGGTGTGTGCTGCGCAGTCGGATGCGCTGCATGGTTTTGGCGGTGGTGGAGACAGAGAGACAAATCTTAGCGCACGCACAAATGAACCCAGCAAATGAAACGAGACATACATGTTTTATGCTTACTTCAACTTACATTTTTATTATATACTGAATTGTATTTTTATTAATGTCGTTTTTTTTGTTGTTGATATCAACTTACAGATAGAACAACAAGTTTTCACAATATTCTGTCATTTGGCGTTTTCATAAATTAGTTCAGAGCAGTTAAAGAGTTCTCAAGATAAATGTTCGTGTTTCTTATTTGCTCAGAGTATGAGCGTGCTCTAAGTGCTCAGAATAAAATGATCTGAGCTTTTTCAATTTTAACTTCTGATGTCAAATGTTTGTTTCGATGATTTTCTCCTACAATAAAAAAAAAAGGCCAAGGATCGAGGGGCTCCCATATCAATTTCTGCGATTAGAGAATTTAGATGAAAAATTTTAATTTTTATGGGTTGTTTTTTGTGTTATCAATAAGCATGACTTTATACCTACATGGTTTGAAAGAATTTAAAAGTTTTTCCGTGACATTTAACATACTTTCCCCATTATGATGAACTTTTCATCCAGTTCGCAAAATGTAGACAGTCCCACTTTTTAGTTTCATTGGAAAGTTTCCGTTTTGTATTTTCTTTTTGCTATTAACTGCGTAATTTCTGTCATAAAGACGTCTCTAAATCATTTCTAATGGGAATCACAAACTTTATGCATACATGAATACAACAATAAAGAAAATGTTCATAAAACGAAAAAGTAAACAACGAGTCATTAGCAAATATTTGCAATATTTGCATTGACATTGATGTCGGCCTATGGTGTCGTTGGGGTGCTGTGTTTTTTTTTTCCAATTTGTCCCCAGCATGTCGCACGCTAAGCTCCTCTGAAATGTGCAGCATTTCATTTTTGTGTCTTACTTATTGGCTGCAATTTGTGTCAAGGTTCTTAACCTTGGCTTAGTAATTTTTTCATATGTGCAGTATACAACGGAAAATACTGCTTTCTATTTCGTCACCTATGTGATTGATAATCAATTGGAATTTATTGACAAAACACTGATGCGATAACAAATTCAAATTTTAAATTCGATAAAAGTAATCAAAAATTCTCTTGACTTAATGCAATTGCAATAAGAATTCTTTCATAAACATGTAGTTGAATATTATTGCTTTTAAATGACAATAGCAACTGTGCATTGACAAGAAAACCGCTTGACTTGATTTGAACAACAGGTTGCGAAGGTAAATTTGCGATTTCACAAATTTTCTATTCAATTTGGAATGACACTGTAACTTTTAAGCACCATACCGACAACCGATGCCGATGTCACCATAATCATACACATCACATTGAGCGCAAATCGACCGATTTCCTACCTACCTTCTTACCACCACATATACATACGCAGGAGCATTATTCAAACGAGAAATGATAATCGCCCACAATAATTACACTTTTTTCAAGATGTTTTCTCTCTGCGTCATTACCATTTTATGGGAATGAATATTTCACCCATTTTTAGTTCTTAATAAGTAAAGAAGACACATTTGCGAATTTTCCATTTTGAAAAAACTTGTATATGAGGGCAGGCTGAAAATTATCGGCTAGGCAGGAAAACACAACTTTTTTCGGCAAAATTCAATTTATTTCTCAACAAAATCTTCTTTTAGATTACTATACACTTTGTCCAACGATATTCTAATTTACAATGCCATCCGAATAATACGATTTCTGAAAGCCCTCTTTTTCAGTGATGACTTCCTCATTCGATCCAAGTCTCTTACCATCAAACCATTCTTGGGGAAAAATTACTTTTTTTCTTCGCAAATGCGGCCGCTTTAGCTTTAAATCGGTGTCTAAGCAATCCAACAGCTCAGCATGTTATACGCCGGTGATTGTAAGCCTTTTTTAGTTAATTTATAAAATTTTAATTTTTATAGATTGTTTTTTTATTATATTTATTTATGATGTGGTAACCTAGCTCGTACGGCTGCGCTTAAATTCTACTGTACAATATTTTATTATTTATATCAAAGGTACAGAGTCCCCCTAAAGATCGTTTAATTTTATAAAAAAAAAACAACTATTTTATCACTGCACGTTATTCAGTTTTATTTATTTTTGTAAAAACACAAAAGTTGTTTGCTTTTAGTGACTGTTATACACAAACTTTATGACGCAGCTGGCAGAAAATTTGACAGAAAACTAATGAAGGATAGTATGTACGAAACTCAACATTGCTTTGATATTGGTAGCGCCATCATGCCTTGGCCGATTACTTTTCAGCCCGCCCTCTTTCATGCTTAGTTCATCAATTATTCATTCATCTGGAAGCTTTCATTTTATTCTGTTTTGCATTAAATTTTGGAAATTCGCATATGTAATTTCTCCAGAAAATGTCATACAAATAGGTGTAGCAAATGAGCATTTTGTTTGTTTGTGTTGTTTTTTCAGATTTCCATTCCTTGCCGACGACAATCATTGTTTTTATTGTCATGCTGGGTGGTGTGTGTTCGTATGTGTAGGTGTTGTTGTTTGGGTTTCTTGCCGTTTTGCGGCTAATGACTGATCAACCGAGCTGCTAGATTATGGTTAGTTAAGTTTTGTGACCCAGTTTTTTTTTACATACCATCGCTAAAACTAAAACAAATACCTATGGTGAGCGACGCAATAAAAAAGTAAAAAAAATCAAACTACACACAACGGTACACAAATCAGCAAAATTCAGCCATTGCAAAACATAAAGTGATATTGGATGCTCTCTATCTGGAGTGTAAAAAGGCTGTGTAGTTTATTACACATGACATCATAGATAGGGTAAAGGCATTAGTGGGCGACCAGTACCTGTATTCGACCACTTTGCGTTTGTTGCCAAATATTAAGAGATCATTCTGCTATGTTAAAAAAGTAAACTTTTTAAAAATTTCATTGTTGTATGGTATGCACATTTGAAAATTTAATAAATATGGTAACTCCGAAATTTCGATTAATGACATTAGTTGTAAAATTGCCTTCTTCCCTTCTGCAAAAAGTCAATAAGAATTATTCCTTTAGATTCCAAAAAAATCGTGGCCATGACTTTTCCCGCTGATGGGACCGTCTTTGCCTTTTTCAGAGCATATTCACCTGAAAACTCGGTTGACTGTCTTGGTCTCTGGCTTATAATAATGTATCCAGGTTTAATCAACGGTGAGGACTCAATGCAAAATCTCCTGTGAATTTTGATTAAAGAGGTCCAAACACTGCTTCGAGATTGACCGCCGTATCCGCTTGTTGTCCAATGTGAGCAATCGCGGCACCCATCGGGCCGACACTTCTTACACTTATCGTGTAAAATAACAATTGTCGTTCCGGCGACACTCCTACGGCCTCGGCTACATATCGCACTTTAGGTTGGCGATCAGCGAGAATTACGTCGTGGACCTTTTCAACGATTTCCTCGGTAACAACGTCTGCCGGGCGGCTTGGCCGCTTCTCATCAAAAACAGATGTACGACCACGTTTAAATTTGTTGAAGCAATATATCACGGTTATCATAGATGGTGGTCCCATATACAGCATCCAAGTTAGTTTTTATTCCTTTGCATGTTATCCATCCAAAAAAAAAAGCGAATTACGGACCAATATTGCTCTTTCTCCATTTTGTTGAAAAAATCCAAAACAAGAGTGATACAACTAGCTGCCAAATAAAAAAAGCTGCCAAAGCCAAAGTCTGAAATTTAGTATGGTGTCGTTTGACAGATGATAGCACACGACGGTAGTGTCAACTTCCGTCAGCAACGCCACCTGTTTTCAAGCACGGGTACTTATTGATCACCTCCCGTATACTTAATATTCAATCACTTAGAGAACTGATTTTTTTTTAAATACAAACGTATAGAAGTACCTAAAAATGCTGATTTTGTCAAATAAATGATTGTGCCTTGATAAATATAACTTTAAAGTTGACAAAAAACTAATTGATCGACTACTAGTGCCTTAACCCTACGATACAAATGAATTTACTTATCCGTTTGACAATTAAACTATGGATTACATACACAACTACATATATATAGCCAATAGGATAGCCAATTGTTCAATTCCGTTCTGCAATGCAAATTGATTGTCAATGAGCGGAGCGGGCAGGCGAAGTTTCTCAAGTGACACCACACGTATGATGCATGCTGGCTGGCTGAATTCGCGAATTCTGACGTCGTTTTAGCGTTTCGCTAATTTTAATGGGAATTCTCTTGATGTTGTTTATTCCTTCATTACTTCTTAGTTCCTACAACACTCGATATGATGTGATGTTTTACTATCCCATGTTCCTCCTCCCGCAGTGATAAAATGCCATATCATAAAGATTAGATTTGTTCGTCACTTTTGTTGCTGGCAATAAAAAATCCCATTAAAGATGTAAGTATTTTCTTTGACATTTTTATTAAACATTGTAAGAATTTTTATTCGATGCAAGGCAAAGGTTTCTATTCAACTGTGGAGATTTTGACATACTGTGAGAGTTCACATTTTGCTGTTTGGAGTTAAGTTCTGACAATTGGCATACCAATGAACTACAACCAAAACAATACTTTACGGCTTCGGCGATCGGTGGGTAGGAAACTATTGTGTTCAACGACGAAGATGGTGGTTAGATTGAACATTGATTGATTGAAAAAAGTTGAAACATGAAGAGAAAAGAACCTTTAAGTTGTTTTGGGGCCATATTCCGCAAAAACAGAGTGTGTGGAGTGTTTTCAGGTACCCAGTAAAACACACTCTTGCGGAATCTGGTCTACTTATCTAGCTGATAGCGGGACTATGAGGAGTGAAATTAAGTTGAGGCACACAAAACGGGATTGACAAAAGATAAGGCAACCAAAGAAAAAAAAAAACAAATAGGGTTCATTCATTTTTCCTTCACAAAAAAATGTATAAACAAGATTAAAAAAGCTATTGCTAGATAAAAGTAAAAAAAAATGAATATAATGAGAAAAGCTAGGTATCAAGTCATTTATTTAAATACTAATACAACTCATAAGTTTCTTTTTTAAATTCTCTATATTAAGTTCGCGTGCACGTGGCTGGCTGATGGAATCTTGTGGTCAATTTTTAACCCACTTCCTAAAGCCCGATTTCATTTAAACTTTGCACACATGTGTATTTCTAATGACAACACTTTTTTTTTGTAAAAGGGTGCAGGGTGATTCGAGTTGACTTGACTAACTTTACACGGCTGCCAAGATAACAACGGTGTTTTGATCTTGTAATTCCCGTATTACTCGTATAATTATCATGAGCTTAAATATTTGAACTACTCTCATATGCCATAAAAGGCGCGCCCACTAATTATTTATACGCAATAAACTTCATCATAAATTACTCTGGGTTATTACCTCTTCAGTAGTGTTAGCGACATGTCTGATGCGTGACTCACATTGAAATACAAGTACATACGCTCCAAAAGCGAAAATAGTGACCGTACAAAATTGAAAGCCTCGATGCAGGTGACAATGCTCGTCGGAGCTGCTGCTTTGTTCTCAAATTGTTTTTGTTTCTTTGTTTTGTCTGTTTTTAATTATTGAAACTTAAGTATTGGAAATGATTTGTTATGATTATTATTCCAAACGGAGTCTAAACCGCGGCACAATTTCAAGTACATATATACCTAGTATACAATGAATGCATCGTATGTGTTTTGTTGTTTTAGTGAAGTTCACCAAAGAAGTACTCCCCGTTGTTCGTTAGATATGGAGTCATTTTACATTATACTAAAGGTACATCAAAAACAAAAATGAACGATTTTGAGTTGGAATAAATAAATTACGCAGTTATGTTTTTAATGAAATTTTATTTTATATGTAAACCTTTGTTTTTATAAACAGTCAAACACCGACTTGACCAAGATTTAAGTGCCCGTTGAATCATTGCCAGAGGAATGTTCCTAATCTCTCGCTTTATCAATCTTTTTAGTTGCGCAATATTATCAACTTTAGATCTTGCCAATTGTGACTTCAAGTATACCCACAGGAAATAATCACATGGTGCTAAGTCGGGTGATGAGGGAGTCCATAAATTAGGATGGATATAGGATACGTGGTTTTGTTGGAGGAATGCAAGTGTTTTATTTGCCGTATGTGATGGAGTTGAGTCTTGGTGTAATATCCAGTTACCATTTGGGCACAAGTGTTTTGAATCTTTGATAAGAGGTTTTAAACAGTTGCTTATGTAGTAATCTGCATTAATTTTAACACCTGGCTGAATTAAAATGGGTACTGTTGTGCCAAAATTAGATATTCCCAAAAATACCATGAATCCTTTCGGATGATACGGTTTTTTGAAGGGAACTAATTCCGCCCTAGTTTGATTGCGACTCAAATATTGCACACTTCTTTGGCCGTCGGCATTTGTTAAATAAAACTAAGCTTCGTCGACTGTGATATATTTTTTTCATTTATCGCCTTTCAGTAGTCGGTAAAGGCCCAGAGACCGTTGGTGCCATTTGGTGATTGTTTGCGCAGACGCTTTGGCTTCTTCACAAGTCTTAGTCCCAATTTTTTTTTAGTGTATATTGTATGACTCCAACCTTTCTGTTAAAATGTTTTGCTAGATGTTTCTGCGTCGGTGGTTGTGGTTTGGTTGCCATTTTTCGCAAATTTAAATTTGGCGTTTTGACAAAGATGATTTTCGTCCCTCATTTTCAATTCGTTTATTATATTTGGTTAGTGTACCTTTTGAAATATTAAACCCCACTTTTTTACACTCTTTTATAATTAGTGAAAAACTAACGTTTTTCTTTAAAAAATTTGAAACAAAGAGCTGCTGTTCAATTGTCAACACCATGATGAGAACTAACATTTAAAATAAAATTGCATTTTGAATATTCTATTGTTTTGATGCTTGTGTTTTATACGTACTCTACTTCTCTCTAAAATAACGGGGCTCTGAGTTTTTTTGTTTTTGTTTTTGATGTACCTATACTTCCCAAATTGCAAAATCTATATGATGCTTATGCTGTAGCCTGTATTAGGGTAAATTTTCTTTTTCTTTTTATGATTGAAGCAGAGTTAAATTTCAAGTAAATTAAATTAATTTCAAGCTCTCTTAAAGATAAACCTAGAATTACTTACGAATGAGGTTAAAAAAATGGGTTCGTCGTGTTAAAAGTCATAATTCTTTGGCGTTATTTAAATATTAAAGTTTAATACGAGTAGATGATAAGAGGAGCGAAGGGAGATAGTAAATACGACCAATAAAATTTTATCGCATGAAACGATTTATAACACAGTGCAATGGTTGAGTTCACTGCGTAACAAAATGTAATAACTAGATATTATAGGATTCTATATAATATGAAATATATAAATATGAATAAGACCCCAAAATACCCTCAAAAGATTTCCAAAATATCCCCCAAAAGACCACACAAAAACCTCCGAAAAGATCTTCCAAAAGATACCCCAAAAAAAAAACACCCACAAGACCTTTAAAAGACTCCAAAAAGAAAAACGACCACCAATATAATCCAAAAAGACCCCAAAAGCTCCCTAGAATACCAACCAAATATCCTCCCTAAAGATCCTGCAAAGACCTCTTAAAGATATCCAAAAGACACACAAAACACTCCCAACAGACACCTTAAAATATTTCCAAAAGACTGCCTAAAGAACCTCGAAAGACTCTCAAAATAACCCAATAGCCACTCAAAAAACTGCCTGAAGACCCCAAGACTCCCACAATACTCCGAGAAGACCCCAAATACACTGATAAAAAAGCCCCAAAATAACACCAAAAGACTTCCAAAATACACCTAAAAGGATAAAAGAATCTCAACAGACTCCCCAAAAGCCCCCCAGAAGACATACCAAAAGTCCTCCCAAAATATCCGGAAAATAAATCCTAAAAGACCTCAAAAAAGACACTCCCAAAAGAAACTCAAAGGACCCCCGAAAGAACCCCCAAAAGAACCCCTAAAAGAGCCACCAAAAGAACCCCCTAAGAAACCAAAATACCCCCAAAAAACTTCAAAATACCCTCAAATCCCCCCTTGCACTAAAACGATCAATTATTATTGTTACTTGTGACTTAAACGTAAAAAAGAAATGTAATGTAATGTAAATGCCAACTATGAGTTCATTATGGTTGATATTGTCACTAATGATGGTGTATGATGGAGGTGTACTGCAGAATACCGAATTTTGAAAACAATTGAAAAATAACGCATTAAATATCCCACAACCTGCGGTTTTGACTGGTAGCTCCCTAAAACTCACATACTTTTTTAGCGGGGATTGCGCTTCGCCAGACTAAACATACGAGGGTAGTCCCAGAAGTACCCGACCTAACAAAGAAAACACAAAAAATTTGAAAAAAAATATATTTCTTCGTTTAGTTCGATACACTTTTTCCAGCGATGTTCAATAGATTCGTTTCCCTGTTTATAGTTAGAATCGTCGAGCTCCTTAAAATAGCCATCAACCGCAGACTCCACCTCTTAAATGTTGGCAAATCTTATACCACCGACCCATTTTTTCAAGTTTGGAAACAGAAAATAATCCGAGGTGGCTAAATCTGGCGAATTGGGTGCATGAGGAAGCAATTCGATCCTGTACTCATTGGTATTAGCCATCATGATGATGGATGTGTGAACTGGTGCATTGTTTTGATGAAAGAAAACACCAAATGCGCAGCACTGATCCTACACGGTGCAAAAAAAAATAAGATGCAATAAAATGTAAACTCGCTCAAACTTTTGTTCGATGATTGCGCAATCTTCAATACTAACTCTAAACGGTCAAAAACATTGCGCAATTCGTGATATTATGTAATATAATTGATCGTTTAGGGCTTGCCTTAATCAAAAACTTTAAAGCATTTTCTACAACAACAAGTATTGCATAAAGAAAAGTTTTATTTAGTGTCGAATTTCTTGTCGCAGCTTTTGTTGCATGCTATCCTTAAGGCGCCTAAAGAAGTGTAACTTAAAAAAAATAAACGGATGTCGGCGAATCCCATTTTTATATCGGTCATCGGATTTCCGTTTTTTTATATTATTAATTTTTCTTATCGAATTGTTTGGACAATGACAAATTCTTATCTTGACATTTCATAGGCAGACATAATTATCATTTCTCTCTTCTCTTGAATATTCACTTTCGATTCGGACTAAAGAACGAAAGAGATAACGATTTCCTGTAGAGGTTCCAACACAGCATCAGGATGGTGATAAAGGGAATTTTTTTGCAAGGCGGATGTTGTAAGCAGATGAGCTAAGAGTACTAACCCTTAAATTGAATGTAAATTCCAATTCTGCTTGGAATGAATGCAGCAATTTTTATTATAACTTCGTTGCAATCTTGAAATCTGTGCTGATTCGTGCCAAATATACACCAAAAACAGTAATGATAGAGAAAGGAAATTGATGCCACAATTAAAGAAATGGAGCAGATTTTCGAAATCAGAGAGATAATTTAAGACCCGCTATAGTCTCTGAAGGTGGGCGCCGTGGATCAGTGGAAATGCGCATGACTACTGAGCAGGAGGTTCGTGGTTCGAATCCCAGTAACACCAAAAGTATTTTTCACGGTGTCCCACCTCTCGCGAATGGGTGGCAAACGTTTCGATAGTAATAACTTGTCACGGAAAGCTTCTCAATTCGCCGTTCGGATCCGGCCTTGAATTGTAGTCCCTTCCATTTGTGTCCAAAAATATAAATGCGCACACAAATGGACGCGAGAAGCTAGGGCTTACACCACAATGAATGGTCTGTCGTGCCGAATATTATTTTTATAGGTTTTGAAGACTCTTTAAATTTAGGCGTTACTGAACTGAACGGATTAGTACATCCGTAAAGATTCCAGACTTGGGTGCTGAGTGAATATCAATTCGAACTTTTTATCCTGTTCTAGAGAAATATCTCTGCTGTTTATTGCCCGTGAAGCTGTGCAGTATTTCTAAAACTAATTCTATGAATATCCTACCCGTGATCATCAAACAGACTTATTGATAAGCTGTCAAGAGCTAAACTTTGTTTTTTTTTTGTGGTGAAGTCGTGCATATTATTGCACTGTCGACAACATAAGTATTCAATCATTCATAAAAAACATAAAACATAAAATTCTCTAATAGGAGATTGATATGTGTTTAAAATTTGAAGAAAATCGAGCTAATTTTAAAAAAAATTTACATGGGCTCAGGGTTTTAATTTACATGGGTACCCCTCGATACATGAGAATGAGATATTAGAGAATTTACATAAAAATTTTTAGTTTACATGAGCACTTCTCGGGACTCAGGACCCAATCACTTCAAAAATTTTACAAAAAGTATTGTCCATCAGTACACATGTCTTTAAAATTTGAATAAAATCGGGCTAATTTTTAAAAAATTTATATGGGCACCCCTCGAGCCTCAGGGCCCGATCACTCCAAAAAATATTGACCCAAAACTTTATCCAGCAGTGAAACACATATGTTGAAAATTTGAATAAAATCGGGCTGATTTTTAAAAAATGTATATGGGGGCCTCAGGGCCCTCAAAAATTCCAATTTTCCAAAAAGTTTTGTCCATTGAAGATACACATGTGTTTAACATTTGAAGAAATCGGGCTAATTTTTAATAAATTTGTACGAGCCGCCTCGGGCCTCTGAGCCCGTTCACTTCAAAAATTTTACAGAAAGTTTTGTCCATCGGAGATACAAATGTGCTTAAAATTTGAGAAAAATCGGGCTTATTTTTAAAAAAATTATATCGGCACCCCTCGGGTCTCAGCGCCCGTTCAATCCAAAATTTTTACAAAAAGTGTTGTTCATCGGAGATACACACGTATTAAAAAGTTGAAGAAAATCGGGTAAATTTTGCAAAATATTTGTATGGGAGCCCCCGACCCTGAGGCCCGAGGGCCCCCAAATAGGCAGAAATAGAATAGAAAGTGTTCTCATCGAAGATACACATGTGTGCAAAGTTTCAATGAAATCGGGCTTTGGGAAGTGGCTTAAAAATTGATCGCAAGATGCCACGACAAACAAACAAACCAACAAACAAGCCAGCAAACAAACACAAGGGCACGCGAAGTTAGTATAGAGAATTTAAAAAGCTCTGGAATTTCCCCAATTTTGTTCTCTTGATTTCTCTTCCAGAAATGTCAATTCTCATAAATAATGATTTTCCCTTTAAATGTTTACAGTATCAGCGGTTGTAGAGTACGACTACACAGCAAAAGAGCCGGACGAAATCAATCTTATCAGAGGTGCTCTTGTAAAAAACATCAAACAACAGCCGGGCGGATGGTGGGAGGGTACACTTTCATCAAATGGACAAACCGGAATGTTTCCTGACAATTTTGTTCGAATTATAGACACAAACAATGAGAATACAGTGGTCCTGAGGTGAGTGTCGATATGGAAGAATCGTTATCGTTACGGATGTTTCCTTCCATTGATGTGTTACTTCTTCTCTTACCATTTCCACAATCCAGGGATAAATCGGCGACACCGAATAGAAGATGCAAAGTTATTTACAGTTATTCGCAAGTGAACGACGATGAGTTATCGTTGGCAGTGGGTGATGTCATTGAATTCTTGGGAGAGGTAAGTGAAATGAGTTTCCACCATGCGGATAACCATACGATTAACAAACTCTCTCTCCCACTCTTCCACTCTATTTCCCGTCGACTTCTTAGGTTGAGGAAGGCTGGTGGCGAGGCAGATTAAAAAATAAAGTCGGCGTTTTTCCATCGAATTTTGTTGTTGCAATTGAACCATCACCAATTTTAGCAAGTAAAAGACCAACTTCCAATACAACAGCGGCGGCTGCAACACCAAACTTGTCGAAATTATCGCTCAATGCGGGATCATCAGCAGTAGAAACATCAGCCAATATGTCGACGATGACGACGACGTCGCAGGGTGGGGTTGCGCCAGTGTCCGCATCATCCTCCTCCTTCGCTGTCTCCACCTCCTCCGCAGTAGCAAACAATAGCGCAAAATTAAATCGATTAAGTTTACACAGTTCCAAAGAGGACCTTCTCCTTAGCCAAAACAGCTACAGCCACAGCCAGAGCCAGAGCCACATCAGCAACAACCTACACGATGCCGCCGCCGCCGCTGCCGCCGCTGCACCAACGTTGCCGCCAAAACCTATTAGGGAATATTGTCGCGTCGAGTTTCCCTATTGTCCGCAAAATGAGGATGAACTGGAATTATCAGTTGGCGATATAATTACTATCATAAGCGTTGAGTTGCCCGACAAAGGTTGGTGGAAAGGTGAACTCAAAGGAAAAGTTGGAGTGTTTCCAGATAACTTTGTTAAATTGCTGCCGTCGTCCGATGGTAAGTAGCTCATTGTAGTGTAGAGTAAGTGTGTGACACTTACCTCCCTTCTCCTCCCTCCCGCTTTCTATGTGTTCCTCTCTATCCTTCTCTCTGTGTTGCTTATAATTTATTAACACAACTGTATTTATGGTGTTTTGTGTTATGCATGTTCGTTTTCTGTTTGTGATATTTGGTTAACCGCTTTATCACAAGACCGCAAAGAAGAAGAGGAAACCAAACCCGCAGAAGAAGTCAACGAATGCCTTATGGAGAAGGCCTCTGTCGAAATCTTTGGTGAACGAATGGCCAACTTTATTAATACGATTCGTATGTAAAACAGTAGAGTAGTCGAGTGATTCGCACACAAACGAGTTTGTCCCGTAGTTGTTGTTCTTATTCCAAATATCGCTAGTGAAGGAATAATTCTCACCTTAGTTTTGTCATTACGATTATCTCTGTGCCAGAATGTAGAAGAAATACCAGTTGTAACGCCCTGGCGGCACAACACAACGGCCACCGCTCTAGACATACGTGCTTTGTATTTCAATGAAAAACCTATTACTTATTTGTAAATGCAGACACAATAACAACATAATATTAAAAGAAAGACAATAAAGTACTATTTGTCGTAATGGAAAAAATAAAAAAAAGTACACAAAAGCAAAACCTCTAATATAAACAACAAGACGTTTAATGTCAACCATCGCAAATGCCAACAAGAGTGAGTAGCAGCAGCTGCTGCTGCTGCAGTAATCGCTGTTACTTCTGGCCGCCTCAATTGCACGATTCAGTTTTGAATTTTTAATTCAAATTCAAGTGATGTGTATGATAGTGGTGTGTGTCGATGTTCGACAATTGAGTACAAGTACACTGCGATTCACTAGATTAGAAGCAGTCAATTTTGAGAAGTAAATCATCTTTATATGGCAGAGAAAAATAATGGTGAAGAAAGATGATGATGATAAACAGGGGTGTATACTAGTAGCACTGCGACTCATGAATCATGTGGATCTATTGCTTCTTTGCCCTACAGCACCCCCTCCATAGCAATGGCTCTTAGAAACCTAATGATACGGAGTGGGTTCAGGTAATGTTGCACAGACTCACCCCCCCCCCTTGTGGGTCCTAGGGTCTCTACTACGCCTACGAGACATCGCGTGCGGTTCCTGACAAGGTCTTCAGCTCACTCCAAACTATTCCCCAATTGCCGTGACTCCTCCTTAACTGTTCTGCACCATGAATTTCTCGGACGACCCGTTCTTCTACCATCCTTAGGTAACGGATTCCATTGCATTACGTAGTTTGCTATGGAACTGTCGCCTTTTCGGAGTGTATGGCCAATCCACTGTCACTTAAGTCGTTGCATGGTTGAGCCTATTGGTTCCTGACCCGTTCTCTGGTAAAGATGTTCGTTAGAGATACGGTTAGGCCAGAAAACCGTTAAAATGTTCCGTAGCCACCTATTTACGAACGTTTGTAATCTTTTTGTGATAGTAGCGGTCACCTTCCAAGTGCTGCACCCATACAACAGCACAGATTCAGCATTTGAACGGAACAGTCGCAGCTTGGTGTTTCAGCTGATCGCATTGCTTCTCCATATCAATGACATCCAAACACTGATTTTGCTTTGCCGATTGACAATGTCCTCTTCGGTTCAACCTTCGGTCGAGGCATTACTACCAAGAAATTGGAAACTCTACTGTCTCTACCGGTTGTCCAGGAATGAGTTACTGGTTAGTGCCGAGGTTGATGATTTTGGTTTTGGCAGTACTAATCTTCCAACCCGCAAAATTTCCACATTTGTTCTCATTTGGTGCAGCTCCATAATTCTGTGTGAAAATAAGCAAACGTCGTCAGAGTAGTCCAGATGTTTGAGTTGAGATGTAAGAGTCCAACGAATTCCTCCGTTTCCAGTAGATAAAGCTGCGCGAAGCACATCGCTAATCATCAACAAAAAAGTATCGGCGATAGAATGCAACTTTGTCATACCCCACTTAGGATCTCGAATTCCTGTAACAGCTTTCCTCTATGCAGCACATGACAATTATAGCCATCATAGGTTGCTTTATTAATAGCTATTAGTTTATCGGGTAAACCTCTCCTGCGCAAGGCGAGACAGATAAACTATCTGTTGACACTGTCAAACGCCTTCTCAAAATCGATGAACAGCAGGTGCGGTAGTTACCGGAATTCAACGCTCTAATCAATAATGATCCGCAGAGTGTTGATGAGGTCGACACAGGAGGATCCAGTGCGGAAACCTGCTTCTTCAGCATCGAGTGTATCTTCCAAATGTTCCCTAATTCTCTATTTGGCGACTGCAGGAAGAACGCAAATGCCTTTACAGTTTTCGCACTCCATAAGACTACCTTTTTTAGGGAGCTTGACCTTCTTCCACTCGTCGGGGAAACTTTCTGCCTCCTCTGCTTCTGCTCTGCTCTCTCTGTTGGAGCGGCACGCAGAAGCTCTGCGGGTATACCATCTAGTTCTACCGACTTTAGTGTATGGGGCTATCCTGTCTTGAAGGATAGAGGCGAAAATCTTATACGCAGTACTCAACAATGTTATACCACAATAATTGCCGCGGGTTGTGATGTCTCCTTTCTTATGTTTGGGGCGCAGGATGCCTCTTCGCCAGTTTTTTTGCATTGCTTCTTCCACCCATAGTTGCACTATTAGTTCATGAATTGCTTGATGTATTGTAGGGCCTCCTGTTTTAATCAGCTCCGCTGGGATACCATCAGATCCCGGTGCTTTATTATTTTTGAGCTGATTTATCGCTCTGCTAACTTCGTCTATGCTTGGTGGCGGCAGCATAGTGTGGTCTTCGGTCATTGGTGGAGCCTCCAATTCCTCAGTTAACTGGCCATTAAGTAACTCATGAAAGTACTCTTCCTTGAGATCGGCTATCAGATTACACTCTTTGTCTTTGCAGTATTTGCAACGCGGTGTATATTGCGTCATACCGCGAACTCTTTGGTAGAACTTCCGCGCCTGTTGCGGTCGTCGCTCTCTGCACTGTTCTAGTTTATGGACGAGATTCTTGCTGGGTTCAGGCTGCTTTCAGGCTGCTTTCCTTCCCGGTGAACTGTTTTTTCATATCTTCTAAGCTCTTTATATGTATATGTATATGTAGATGTGCGTTTTTTCCCTATTTCAGGCCATTCTTTTGTTAATTGTGCAGGCTTTGCTGCCTTGACGAGCGTGCGAATGTTCCAAAGCGTGTTCCTTTCCATGGTCCAAAGGTCATTGTTGATAATTCCCATCCGTATCCGAAGCTTGTATTAGTTTCAAGAATCAATTATTTCAGTTTAGTGGCGTTTTGCCAACCGCAACCTAGATCGACATGAAGCGCAGCTGACTAAGGCAAGTCCCCTACTCATTTAGCCCCGACCCAAGCTAATTTAAATCGGATTGGTTACCGAAATCGTTAGTGATACAGGAAATAGCTACAAAGTGGTGTTGGAATCAGCTTTTCCAAAAATCCACAATCTTTTTGGACCACTTTCATGGATATTTCAACACAACAACGCTCCTGTACACATACCACTCGATAGACCTTAACATTATAGAAAATTTTTGGGGCTGGCTCACACGAAAAGTGTGTGAAGGTAGAAAACAATACGATGACAAGGAAACGCTGGGCTGGACTGGAATGAGATTTCCCTCTATTACTTGGCTTCATATTGTACAACTCCGTCTAAGATCGAATTTTTGAGGTTGTCTTGGAAAAAGGTGGTTCTACTTATTATTAAAAATTATAAATTGAGTATGAATTCAAAATAAAAATCAATTTTCATACGAAAGCAGAATTTTTTTCATTCATTTGTTAGGTGCTTCTTCTAATCTTATCAATCGATTGAAATGCATGCCGTTCTGACTCATTTGACAAAGAGTTCTCTAATGTATCGTTATCTTGTTATGATTATTTTTTAAAACTTGATTTTGTATTAACCACAAACTACTCAAACTTTAACCATCATTCGTTTTTTCTTTCCTGACTAATAACTGAAAAAATATCAATTTTATCTCCCAAAAAGATGTGCTTCTAATCTAGTGAACCGCAGTGTATGATAGTGTTTTGTTTAGTGTGGTGCGGTGTGTGTCAATGTTCGACAATCGAGTACAAGTATCAGTGCTGCTGGCGCTCCTGCTGTTGTAACAGGTTTTCTTTTCTTGCTTGGTTGGTGGACTGACACTGTGCACTGTTCGCTCTTAACTTCGAGATGATGATGTAAGCGGATCGGCCGCCTGACCCATCCATCCATCCATCCATCCATCCATCCATCCATTGGCTAAACAATTTTGTTCAAAAAACAAACAAAACGAAAACAAAACGAAAACAAAACAACAACTTTTTCTATCATAACATAGTAATATTTTTTTGTGTACGAGTTTTTCGATTTTTGTGTTACGCGCGCGTCGATGATCACACATTTTCATTTCTTCCTTCGGTGTTGCTTGGATAGTACTTTTACGTAGCCAGTACCTACCTCTTCGTTGTCGTGTTGTCGACATTTTGCTTACCAAGTGCTGTGCAGTGTGTGTCAAATGGAATCAATAGAAATATGGTACAAAGCAACAGATTGATTTCAGTTTAAGGAAGCCATTCGTGTTATCGAATATGATAGTTGCTAATAGTTGCTACAACTAAATGCCTGTTTGCTGCGTGCGTTTTTATTTGGTGACAATCAGACAGACATTGGACAAAGTCGAAGACGAAGTCAAAGTTGTGCTCCTCTCATAGTCGTGATAACCTATTATGGTTGGGTGATGTTGTGTGTTGTGTTGTGTTGTGTCATGGAAGCAGACAATAAGCCTAATACGAAAGTGAAAGTGAAAGTGAGTATGTGGGAAATATGACATCCCATCAACATTGGCACAAATGCATAATAATTTACTTTTGTCAAATGTCATAAAAGAAACACACAAAGAAATGACTGCAATGCCCATCACCGGCAAGTCAAGTGATCAGAATTTAAGGAAAAAAAATTCTACAATGTCCCAAAGGTAGTAACAATTTTTGGTTATTCGTGCAAAGAACCAAAAATACAGCCTCTTATAGTGACATTCCAGTTGTCAGCTATAAGGAGAAGGCCAATCTGTTTGCTGCGCTTTTTACAGGTAGCCAGATTGTGCATTGATTCTGTCTGTACCTCCGATTATTGAACACTCTATAGGACAGATTTACATTCGTACTCTTGCAGTAACTAGAGTTTTAAACGATATCAACTTAACACTCACAAATCTGCTGTGCAAGATTAGTTCTGAAAAGGTGTTCTTTTAAGTTGGTATTACCATTAGGCAAACTTTTCCATCAATCCCATTCTTCTGGACTCCTCCCTAGCAGTTGGAAAACAGCCATTGTCCAGTCTATACCTAAAAAAGGCGAGCCGTTGTCTCCTTCGTCGGACCGACCCATAGCACTAACATCAATTCTTTCCAAGGTCTGATTAACTATCAGCTGACATGAAATATCTTGAAACTAAAGGAATCCTTAGTGACCGGCAATACGGATTTTGTGGACAACGTTCCACTGGCGATTTGATGGCATATCTCTCCGAACAGTGAAACCGGTCTTTGCATTAAATTTGTTGAAAGCACAGTCATTGCACTTGATTTATCCAAAGCATTTGGCAGAGTTTAGCCATCTCAGCTCTTTTGTTTAGAATGTGTGCTTGCTTATAAAGTCGATGAAAAACTGCATCATTGCATTAGAAGCTTTCTTTTAGATCGCTCAGTTCAAGTTGTTTTGGACTTTTCAAATCTGAAATTCATCACATTAATGCTGGCGTTCCACAGGGCTCTGTTCTGTATACGCCACTCTTTCTAATTTTTATTAATGATCACTTATCCATTACTTCTACTACTTCTAATCCAATTCACTCGGTGTGTCTAAAAAGATGTTAGGTTTTCTCACACGGTGCAAGAAATATCTCACTTCCTCTGATCCGGCTACTATCTATAAGGCGTCTATTCGCCCCAAACTTGAGTACAGTTGTCATATCTGGTCAGGTGCGCCTAAGACTACCTTGCATTTGCTAGATAGAATACAAAAGCGAGCGTTAAAGCTTATCGGTGACGAAAACATTGCGAAATGAATTGATTCCCTTGAACACCGTAGGAACGTTTCCTGCCTGTGTTATCGCTTCTCCCACTATTGGTGCTCATGAGAAACAGCCAGTTGCAGTTGAATTAAACCGAAATACTCAAGCCCATCTTCGGACGTACAGTTAAGTTCAGAGATTCGTTCTTCAGCCGTACAACACGTATGTGTAATGCTTTGCCAAGCCTTGGTTTTCTACTTCGTTACGATCCACAAGCATTCAAAACACAAGGTCTTCTCCTTTTTCCTAACGCCCACCACGCGGTTCTAAGCAAACCGCTTAACACGTGCGCAATTTTTTTTAAAACAAAGTTTACTGTACTTTATGCCGTACCGTGTGGGTTATTCCTTTTTTTATAAACAAAATAAGTGATATCCGCGTGTTTAGTTTTATATTCTGTGTATTTCAGTTTTGACCTTAGTTTTTGCTGTTGTTGTAGAGTTGTGCTTCACAAGAATTTGTGTACAAAGCAACGCTTGAACGTGATTTATCGGTAGTTGTAGTATCGTGCCGTCATTTCTCCATAAATAGAGTTGCAATAATTGTCACGTATGTTACGTTCCGTAGCGACCATTAGCAGTGCCTTCATTTGTTTTTGTTTACAAAAATTGTTGCTTTTGGCATACGGAGGTGCTCAACTCAATTTAAATTAAAAATTGTGATTTATTAAGTTTTACAGGCGTTAGTTTAATGAAGAGATACATATCTAAAAGAAAAATCCATCATTCGTTTGATGAGGATTTCAAAACTTGAAACTATCACTAAAAGTCTTCTCCGACAGTCGTCCATGGTAGGTAGGTAGGTAGGTAGAGTGGTGATCCTCGCCGTCTTGAGTGCACTTGAGTGTACCGCTTTTCGAAATGGAATGAAATATAGTTGGGTTATTTATATTCCACCTGTTGCATTCAGGTACGATATCAGAATTGTGATGCCGTAGCCTGAAACCATCTTCAGGTCGGCAAAGAATGGTTTGCTCAATTTGCGGAGTCTACATTTGCAAAGCTAATGAATGAGAGTTTCTCTCTAACTCACATCCAAACAACTTCTAGAAAAGGTATTACGAGGGATTCCCAGTTTGGCTGCGTGGTTGCCCACCGGCCAATAGCTCTTGATTATGGCAAAAACTGTGGAAATATCAGTCTGTGATCTGGAGATCAACTGGGAGGATTTGTTTTAAATATAGAAAGGATCGCTCTCGACGTGGTGCAATTGTTTTAGTCATTCCACCTTAACTGTTCTTTGGTGGACAGCAGACTCATTCAGTGTAGTACATGTCCCTTGTTCGCCAGTACATCTGTTTTCTCATTGTCGTCAATGTCGCTGTGCCCCGGCACCCAAAATATAGTTTAGTCTAAGCAAAGCCATTTCAGCTTGGCACTGCCTGACAGGTTTAGAAGCGTTGCTTGTCGCAATTACGGCTTTGATTGCAGATTGGCTGTCTACACATATGCCAACCCTGCCAGTTATTGGGGTACTATGAGATAGAGCCCAGCATGCCTCCCTTATCGCCTGGAAAATGCTAGAAGATTCAGGTAGCTTGTAGGACCTTGAAAGGTTAGGGTTTGTAGAGAAAACTACAGCATTGAATTCTTCATTTCTCATCTTGGATCCATCGGTGAATAGAGTTACATTAAAAAGTCACAAAAGTCTCCAACCAACTTCCAACTTTATCGAGTCGGAAACTCGACGGCAAAGCTATAGCTTAGCAACTGGGGAAAGGACGAAAATGCCGCTCCAGTTTTCGGACTATATAAGACTGTCTTTTTTTAGGGAGCAATAATTTATTTCTTCCATTCTTCTGGGAAGCTTTCTGCCTCCCAAGCTCTCTCTACAAGAGGATATAAAAAAGCTCTGCTGATGTTGTTGGTGCGTAGCTCGCTGAAGCTGTGCAGAAGTGCTATCTAGTACTACCGCCTTGTTGTTCTTTAGCGCAATTATCGCGGTAGCGATCTCATCTTTACTGGGAGGGGAGGAGCGAATTCGTGAAATTGTTGCTGTTTGATTGGGTGCATATCGTTGCGAATGCACGGTTAAGGACCGTATCCAAATGCTCAGAAGCAATGGTTTTGAGCTGGTCCTCATCCGAAATGAGAACGGAACAATCGTAACCAACTATCTAGCCAACTGGATGTTTGCTAGAGCGATGAACACATCCCTTGGCATCCCTTAACACTGGGCGTCCGTCCTGATCTACGTCATCCTTTTGTGTAGGTTTGGCCTGCCTTGCTTTAGTAGGCTTTTTTGGTATTAAGCAACCGGAGGCGTACTTTTGGTTCCTATTTTTGCTTGGTGTAGTTCGGGACCTCCACAATCAATCAGCTCTGTTATGATACCATCTGATCCCGATGCCTTATTGTTTTTAAGACTCTTTATCGCTTTGTTAACTTCGTCACTTCGTCTATGCTTAGTGGCGGCAGCATAGTGTGGTTGTCGATCATTGGTGGAGCCTGCAATTCCTCAAAAAGCTGGAAATTAAGCAGCTCATGAAAATGCTCTTACCATCGCTTAAAGATGCTTTTGAGATCGGTGATCTGATTACCCTTTTTGCTTTTGCAGTATGTGCTCCTGGTCTAAATTGCGTCCTACCTATTGTTTGGTAGAACGTACGCGTCTGGTACGGTCTTCGCTTTCGGACGAGATTCCTTTTCCAGGCGGTTTTTTTTTCGCTGTCGAAGTATTTTCGTATCTTATGAGCTCTCTATGTTCTTCTGCGCGTTCTGAGGATGTTTGCTTGTTCCAGTAGCTTCGATAGCTTATAGATTAGGCGTAGAACATTGTTTCCAATAAGAGCTTCTATTAATGCTAAACAAATATATTTATTTCACATTCATATAGTTAGTTGTAGTTGCAAAAAGAACAAGAAATTAAATTTATGATTTCAAACATTTAAACTTCAGCTAATATTGTATTTTCTTACCCGTTTTAGTGACCCCAATAAATGACTCGCAACAACCACAATTACAACACCAACAACAATCTGCCTCATCATCAGAACGGGGACAATCAGCTGCAACGCTTGCAACAGCGGCAACAACTGCATCATCTTCATCGTCTACATCATCGTCGAATTCGTCAGCGTCGTCGTCGAAAGTATTCGTCAAGAAATCTGGCAGCTCATCTTCTACGCAAAGTTCAAATCGCAAAGACAGTTTCGGCTCCAGAGACTCACTGAATGACATTCTAAGTGAGACGGGCATTCAAAGTGGTAATGTGGCTGCTCAGCGAAAATCATTGGAGAATAAAAATCTGGATTTAACCCTGTTAGGGGGTGGTGGTGGTGCTGCTGGTGCCGGCGGTGATTCGAGTAATAGTACTCGTATGCCATCGCGAAAGCCTGCCATTGAGGCAAAATCCGGAGAAATGCGTAAAAGTCTGGAAAACATGGACGAAAAGAAGACACCTCCGCCAGTACTTACAAAGAAACCATTGGTTCCATCGAAGAAATCAACAACGGTGACAAGTGTTGCCGGCAACATATTGTCCGGCCTTAAACAGAAGGTGAAAAACGTCGAGCATAAGTTACACTCGTCGTCATCATCCCACGATTCGGCTGATGGTATCGGCGCCAGTAAAGTGCAAATTGCCGACAACAACGAGAAGAATGTCGTGGGCGAAAGATTGCGTCGCGACGACTCTGAGTTTGACAAAGTCGAACGTTCTTCGATGTTGCCCGACATGAGGGTGGGTCGTGTGAAAGCACCTAAGCGAAGACCACCCTCGGCCGCCATCAATGTGATTGGCGAAAGTAATAATAACAATTCGGTTTACCTTAACGGTAGTGCCGGTGCCTATCCAGCGGATAGCGATGAGAAAGCAACCGCAACGACGTCAGCTGCTGGATCATCCGATGACAATTCGGCGGAGGAACCGTTAGCCAAGCCAAAACCACGTGAATGGGAGAAGAATAGGGCGCCATGGATGGATGAGCTGAAGGCAAGCCAAGTGAAGAAGAAAACATCGCCGAGCGTTGAACCAAGGACGATCATGCTGGCGGATCGCAGTTCATCAAAACTTATGGAAACAGATTCTAAAACGCAAATCAACATTGTTAACAGCTCAACGACCACCACAAACAGCAGTTCCAGTTCAACATTTAACACACATTCGACCACCACTTCAACCAAAGTGCAACAATCGTCAACGACGATGCTCCAACAATCGATGATGTCACTCGACAAGAATGAGACCATCGCTTCAAGCGATATGACCAAATCCATGTCTACCATTAGTGCTGCTGCCAATGGGACCAAAATGCTGCTGCACACTGATGCCGATGATATCCGCATGCGACCAAGCAGTTTGTCAATTCGAAATCGCAGCATTTCACCAATTGGACGAGCATCCTCGACGGCGGCGGCAACGACAACAACAAAAGCCACCAGTTTAGATCTGAAGGCGGGTGCCACGCCAGCCGCGTCATCCACAATCATTCCATCGTCCACATCTCTAGCGAACATCACGACTAATACACACCACCACCACAATCACCACAATATTCTTGAAAACAACATTACGGCTAATACAGCAGCGGCAACAACAAAAGCCACCGCCACCGACAGTGGAAAAGTTCTCGAGCTGGAGCGACGTGTCGAAAAGCTCGAATCGCAGGTGCAATTACAACAGAAGATCATCGAAGATCTGGTGCGAACACTACGCGAGGAAACGGATCGTGTCAAAGGATTGAAAACCGAATTGGACAAATATGCACAGTGCGTTACGCAAGTCTAATAGTTAGCCACAATTCGTTCGCTCGTTCGTTCGTGTTAGATTATTATTAATGTTATAATTATTCCTTCCTTCTGTGTTAAGAATTCCCATTTTTGATTTCTGCTATTGATGCCACCCACCCGGTGTATCTGTTATCCCAATGCAGATTTTTGCATGCATGCGCATTTTTTATTCCAAACACTCCACAACTGTTGTTTCTTAAACACATTTATATATATATATACACGTATATAGATAAACAAATTTCTTCTTATTATTATTAGTTATTATTAAGTATTCTTCCGAATTGCGAAGATCTATTTAGTATACAATTATTTTACAATAGAGAGGAGCGATGCAATTTTTTCATTTCCAACGATTCTGTTTAACATTTTATGCTTTTCCAAATATTTTGCCATTCCTCACATATAGGCACTATCAATATTTATCATAACATTATAAAAAACATTGCATTAAAATCAACATTGATAAAAAAACAATCGAAATGAATGTGTAATATCGATTTGCTTTAAATTACATTGAATTTTGCGCCAAAATATCCAAAAATTCATCAATAATACACTGATGTTAATATTGATAGTGTTATTACCATGGAATCACAAACACACTGTATATTATGGAGATTTACAGCGCTCGCATATTATTGCTATTTTTTTGGAGTTGATGCAAAGCTTCTTTTGCATTTTTTTAAAAATATATTATTATAATAAATTAGAATCACTAAATTATTATTGCTAGTACATTAATTTAGTTTCTTTTTGTTTACTATTAATGTTAATCCTTTAGAATTTTAGCTCTATACCCCTCTTCCAGAATTCTGAATGATTATCTTCTTAACTTTTCGTGCTGTCTTGAAGCGGGTTGGGCAATCAAGAGTGTTAAATAGAGAATATTTTTGTTTTTTAATTTATTTCTTATTTATTGTAATGAAAAATTGACATTTCACAAATTCAAATCAAATCAAAGAAAAAAAGAAATCGCTATTCGCAATCAACCATTATGTCGTACACTACATCAGCGGTACCAACTGAATCTTTATATTTCACGCACTTAACGGGCTTCTTTGTAAAAAAAAATGATCCTGTTTCTAAAAAAGAAATGAAAAATGAAATTAAATTTTACAAAATTACCTTTTTATTGACACTTTGCCATCGGAACGCAAGTGCCTTAAAGAGAACAAGCGTTTCAATGCAATGAAAGCAGCTTTTGCCTTTTTCAATTTTGCATTCACGTGGCGATCATAGTATAAAAAGTTGTCCAGGCCAATCCCAAGATATTTGACGCATGTCTCGTTTCGGATTTGTATTCCGTCGCCGTCATAAAGGCGTTAACTTTTATGATTTTTCCTATTATCCCTATTACAGAGTGCCAAGGGCGGTCTAAACAATATTGTCTCACACTTAGTCACACTAATCTTAAGCCTCCAATCAGTACAGAACGACTGTAACTGATTGAATTTAGTTTGGATATCGGTCCTTATTTCATCCAACGAGATGGTAGCGAAGCTGATGTTAAGTAGCAAATTAGAGTGCATATGTGGGTTGATGGACGTGTCTGGCGAAGTACAATTCAAATCATTCTTAAAATGTTCTTTTCAGCGGGTTAATTGTTGTTCCTCCTTAAGGATCAAATTCGCGTTCCAATATTTTAATGAGGTACCAATGTTGCATCTTCTGCTCACAGACGTGGCCACCATGTACTTTTTTTTGCTTCCATTTATTTTCATGTCCAGATTTTGTGCCGCCCGCTCGATGGATTTTTACCAACTATTTCAATATCGTCTGTGTAAGCCAGTATCTGAATGGACTAATAGAGGATTGTTCCTCTCGCCGCTACATCAGAGTCTCGGATCGCTTTCTCATCACCGCCAGGTTGAAGAAGACGCAGGCCTTGTCGGAGCTCGTTATAGATGTTGAATGTGCTTTAAAGTGATCCGGTCGGTTTATTTGAGATTCCGAATTCTCTCATGACTTTATAAAATTCCACTTAGGCTATGTTATCATAGGCGGCTTTAAAGTCTGTAAAAAGATGGTGTAGTGAGTTTTGAAACTCTAGACATTTTTACATAACCTACCTAAGGGTGAAATTTTGATTAGTTATGGATTTGCCTGGGATGAAGCCACACTGGTATGGGCCAAATGACTTTAGCTTGTGAACTATCCTGTCTTGAAGGATAGAGGAGAAAATCTTTTACGCGGTACTCAAAAACGTTATACCACCATAATTACTGCTTGTTGTGATATCTTCCTTCCAGCCCCTTCGCCAGTCGTCCGCCATCGCTTCTCCTTTCCATACTTGCACTATTAGTTAATGAATTGCTTGCTGTAGTGCGAGACCTTCTGATTTTATGAGCCCCGCTAGGATACCAGCTGATCCCGAGGCCTTATTGTTTTTAAGACGACATCGCTATCGATTTATTCGTCTATGCTTGGTGGCGGCAGCATTGTGAGATCGTCGGTAATTGGTGGAGCCTCCAATTTGTCAGTTAGCTGGCCATTTAGCAAGTCATGAAAGTGCTCTTACCATCGCTCTAAGATGTCTTTGAGATGGGCGATAAAATTACTCTCTTTGTCTTTGGATTATGTGCAACGCGGTGTAGATGGCATTATACCGCGGACTCGCCTGGTGCGTGCCTCACTCTCTGTACTGTACCGCTGAGAAATCCTCTGTAGGTGCGTGAACGTTTATTAGGCTTGTGTTCTTAAATCTGCCCCGCACGCGAAGAGAGCATAGCCGTTCATTTACTGCTTTAAAACCGATAACGCTGGGTTTCTTTCTTTTGCTGTCTAGAAAGCCTATCCCGAGCACATTACTGCTGATTTGGCTGAACGACTGACTTTTAAAATCATAAGCCATGAATTATAAATTTGAATGTTGTTTCTTTTTTGTCAAAAAAATCTGTATTTTCTCCATAAATGTGTGAAATATCCCCCTCGTAAAATCGACCCAACTTTATTATTAAACTTTAAAATTTTTACGAAAACTGTGTCACCGGAAATACACGTGCAAAATTTCAATAACATCGAGCTTTGGGAAGTGGGTGAAAAATTGATCAAAAGACCTGACCAGCCATCCAGCCAACCAGCCACGGGCACGCGAAGTTAATATAGAGAATTTAAAAACCACTTACTGCATTGAAAAGTACAAAATGCTGATTGTATTGTTTTGTCATCATTGTGAACCAACCAGCATTTCTGATTAATGTGAGTTGGGTCTCGGATAAAAAATATTTTTGTCTCAACTGCTTGACGTTTTTTCACCACCGAATGTCGAATGTTTGCTACCTTCCTTTGTTAAAAAGACATATAAGTCATTGATGGTAGATCATTAAAATGAAAGGCTACTTTTGGCTTTCAAAAGAAAATATAACTTCACATAAACAAATGCAAATACAATCGCTGTGGCGTGTAGACAGAATTTCAACACTTGTTTCGTCATAAAGGAACACAGAAATTATTTCATGTAAAACAATCATTTTATTTTGCTTGGACAGTGGGACCAGCATAGTTATTTTAGATCCTTAATGGTTGTGTTAATTTCGGAAATGTTACCCGCTTATCTTATTGTGATTTTTTAAAAAGTTTTTTAGTAATACATACATACCATATTGTTATTATTTTAACGCGGTTTTGTGCTTAATTACATGTTGTTCTATTCTGTTGAAAGTTTAATTTTCATCACTTCACTACTATAAGAAAAATAACAATAAAATTATTTTCTTTTTATTATGAACGTGCACAGCAAATTGAGGAAAGGAAAGTTCGATGGTTGGATGTTTTAAAATATATATAAGAAATATACAGTTGAATACTGAATTACGTAATAAAACTGAGAAGACATTTTATCATGATGGTGTTTTTTTTTTTATTAAAAAATGCAATTTTATTATTTTTTCTCTGTTTTCTGCTACTATCTAACAAATCACTATGTAATTAAGGTATATGAAATACATTAATATTATTATAAAAGTACAATACATATATATTTTTTTAAATATTTGCAAATTTGTTATTGGCCCACCACTATTATTACTTACCGCTACTACTACTACTTCTACTACAACTACAACTTAATTGGTCTCGCATATTATTGTACATTTTGTTAAATTAATTCTTATTAACAAACAAACAAACAAAAAACAAATAAGACATAAAAAAAAGAATTCGCTTGAGAATTGTGACAATTTTTGTTGTTATCATGATGATAATAATAAACATACAAGTTGTGAACTTTTGTTTCTGCAAAAAAAAATTGTTGTAACCATTTGCATCATTTATAAGCTGCAACCATTGTTTTCAAAAATATTGATTAAAAACAATAGCTAATCGCGCTCTTAAATGTTATCCCAATTAAAAACGTATGAAGTTCCACGGTTTAGAATAAGATTAATATTAATATTAAGATATTAATCGTCTTGTTTTTGTGTGTGTAGGTTAAATTGGGTTTTTAAAAAAAATAAATATTTTGCATTTCGGGAATTGTATACAAAATACAAATATGTCGCCTGTCTTATAGTATTTATGCCAAATTACAGAAATGGAAATATTTAAGCGGAAAATAAAGATGATGAAAAGTAAAATTAAAATGAACAATTGTCGCTATTTTAACTGTAATAATAATGGGTGATAATATTATTACTAAATATATATCTAAAATAGAAATACCTTTATTGCTAATACATATATAGCTTAATGGTTAACTTTTACGTTTTTTGAAGCAAAAAGTTCATCAAATGCTTTCTTCTTAATTATTATAAATGACCTTGGTATATTCAATTGTAAAACATATGCAGGGGGTGCTCCGTTGAACAGACGACCAACTTCAAGAACTTATAGAATTGTAAGGCAAGATAGTAACACCAAAAGTATTTTTCACGGTGTCTCACCTCTCGCGAATGGGTGACAAACGTTCCGAGAGTAATAACTTGTCACGGAAAGCCTCTCAATTCGCCATTCGGATCCGGCCTTAAATTGTAGGTTCCTTCCATTTGTGTCCAAAAATATACCTGCACAACACAAATGCTCGCGAGACCTTGGACCGCAAGGGTCTGTCACGCCGAATATTATTATTAAGGCTAGGTAGTGCTGGATTTTATTGTAATTACAAAGTTTTGCTCATGCGAATCTGATTAAGAGATTATTTTGAGTTCTATCAAAGATGTGAAAAAAACGACTTTTAGAGACTCGTTTTATAAGCTGAAGACTATTTTGCATTAGTTTGAGCTCTCTACTGATCCTCTCAGGTCGATTCTAACGCAAAAGACTGTCTTAGCTAAGACCTTTTGGTTAACACTTTTATTTTTAAGACTAATGTCTTAGGCTGTTTTCCAAAGGAGTACTTATTTGTTTGGCTAAACTTATTTGACGCCATTAATAAGTCACCTCGCCAGCAAATTAATTCAAATAAGTAAGTATTAGATTGAAAAACAGCCTTAGTTTTTTAGTCTTAAGATCTGTCGTAAAAACTCTTCAAATGTATTTGGAGAGAGCTTAATGAGTTGTATAAATGTATGTGTAATTGTCCCACTGAATGCAAAAGTCGTCACTGAGTCACTAATTGATATTCTGAACTATTCAGCGCCCTCAGTTACATGGGAGCATGGGACCCGTATGCACACAATGCGATATGAGTCGGGAGCAATACATCGCATGCTGGATTGACTGTACTTTTTTAAGAGATGCAAAAATCTACAGAGTCTGCTAGAATCGGCCAATTTAGAATGCCATACATGACACTCTAACGACCAACAAATTCGCCTCTTTCAATTACAATTACATTCCATCAGATGTTGAACACCCTGCACCTAGACACAAAGCAATCTTTAATAAATTTTTTTCAGTTTCAAATAAAATACAATTTAAAGTATATATATTAATTAGTTATTCGATTAGATTTTAATTAAAATCAATTCCATACATTACATGAACTATGAACGATGTAGTATATGTATTAAAAACTATATTTTATTTTTATGTTACACACTTTTTGTAATTATTATTATCGGATTATTGTACATACGAGTACATAATATTATTAAATATATAAATGAATAAATAACTTTAATTGCTCGGCTTTACTATGATTACAAAAAACCAAACATTTAACAATGATTATTGTTTAAATAAATGATTATGGGATTACGATAGTAATTGCTAATGCAATCGCAATTTAATTGAGGAGAGTCTTTGTTTTTAGACGAATCATACAGCAAATTATTGTATTGTATATTAAAACAAAATTAAGAATTTACAAAATATATAAAATAAACATTTGAAGGTAGAAAATATTGAAAAATTTAATTTTTTTTTATAAATCTACAGTTTCTTGTGTAATTAAAGTTAAAAAATATATAAATATAATATAAATTAAAGTTTTAATTAAAGTATAAAAAATTATATTATATTTAATATTTAATCTATATATACGAGTACATATAATATACAAAAAAAATACAGCAACAAAAATAAACAAAAATTAAACATAATTAATGTACGTACTAATATTTTTAATTTACATCGAAATTTTTTCGTTTATTTTTATTATTATTATTATTGTATCATAAATTTATTAATAAAATGAAATTAATGAATTTTTAAAAGGTTTTTGTTGTTGGTGTTGGTGGTGCAGCTAGGCACATCAAGGCTTGTGGAATCTTGTGATCAATTTTTAACCCACTTCCTTAAGCCTCCGATGACAATGCTATCAACAACGCAACCAAACAACAATACGCTTGACCCAAAAATATGCAACGGTTCACAACCCAACGCAAGGCTTAAATGCTTTCTAAATACAATTCAATACAAAGCTTTTTATATACGAGTATCTACTGCGTAAGAGGCCTTCCAGATTTGATTTTAGTGCTCTGACCCCGATCTCTTGTCGTTTTTCACCGATTTATCGCCCTAATAACTTATTTACGGTTGGTGTCGGCATTAGAGTGTACTCATCGGTCATAGTTGGATCCTCTAATTCCTCAAATATGGAAGTGCTCTTCCCATTGCTCCAATATTACTTTAACATCGGCGATCAGATTAAACGGTAAGAAACATTCTTACTTTCAGTCGCTATGGAACCACTTTGGGACTACTGCCTTAAAAATGCAATCCTCAATACTTCGCAGATAAAGAATGCTGTCCACCTTTTCGACCTGAGGTCGAATTACCACATACGTGATTGAATAATGTTAATTTGGCATGATCGCTTTCGTGAACGAGTAACGAGTAATGTTCATCCCAATGTAAATACTTGATCACTCGTTAACGTATGTATTTCATTCACTCGTTAACTGATGTCGTAATTCGACCCCTGTTGTCATGCTGTGTGAATACCCGTATCGTATCGTGAAGGCCAAAAGTAAAGGTAGAAATCGTTTGTGAATAGATATCTACGAATTCTTAGGATTTTCTGCTTTATACGTATCGATCGAACAACTTTATCCGAGAAAGGGTAGAGAACTTATAGACACTACAATCAGACAATCAGATGATGAAAATAGCAATGGAATCGTTACACACTACGGCGGAAAGAAAATTGCGCTGCAAAACAAGCTCTGAAATGTAATCCACTTACCCACATTGATGACAGAAGAATCAGCCCTAGGATAGGCAAACGGAACGTATGACTTTAGAAGAGTATTCTAGAGCGATATCAATTAATTATAGGGAGCTAAAGCACGTTTCAGGATTCCAAACATGGTGACGTGCATACGTTGTTGTCGTCATATGCAAGTAAAAAAAGTAAGTAAGTAACTCAGTCAGTAAGTTTAATTTGTTTGAAAATTACAGCCAAGCCGGAAAACATTCATACCGATGAAAAGGTAGTTTTCTGCTTTAACTTCCTTATCGATACTAAGATTGAAGACCTTTATTTATATCAAATAAAATAAAGTACAAATCAAAGTTTTTATTTTTCTTTATTTTTTTTTATTAAATTTACGACTATAACGAATAATCGGTTTCAACTTTCCTGAATAACCTTCAGTATTGTCTGCACACGCCCAGGCTAGTTTTTCTTTTAATTTTATTTGTACAACAAATTTAAACTGAAATAACAACAAGCAACTTAACTGAATAAAATTAAAAAGAAATATATTTATTTTTTAATACAGGATGGTTAGTATATTTAGAACGCCATTTTATTCTGTCGCCATTCAGTTTAGAGCTTCAATTCTGATTCAACTGCTATATAGGCACGTAGGGTACGTAGGGTACGTACCTATATGGCATATACTATATAATGTAGATCATTTAGATCTAGGATATCGTTTAGGGTGGCAATTTATTGATAATATTTATTACGTACGAGGTGTATATAGGGTGTATCCGTTAAGGTGCCAAATACTTAAAGGAGTGATTCCTTGATTTATTTCGTGAAATAAAATGTATGGGAGGGGGGGGGTCTATTTTCTCCCCTGAGGTGTACCTAGCATTTTAATGCGAAGACACGTGCTTTTGTCCTCACTTTACACCCCGTTACTCTTGAACCTTTATAGTTCTGCGTTACTGTAACTGCGTGTGACGCGTGTGATGCATGGATAATGGCTTGATCTTATGTGAGAAGCTCAGTGTGGAAAATGGGCTTATATTTGGAATAGCCCCGACCTGTGAAATATTGTGAGCAGCTCAGTGTCTATGGCAATTTCTAAGATCCCTAATATGACGCGTGTCGCGAGTCGACTACTAGTGCCTACTTTAAATTTTTGATATGGGTGAATCGGTTCTTCCCTCGGCTCATTTATGAGTCTACTTACATGCTATTGGAATGAGTGTCAAAAAAGCTAAGAAGCAAAACAAAATAAATCACATGCTAACCATACTAATGCGCACACAAATTGGTATCACCTTGTGGTTTTGCCTCATGCGACAAAAATCGGCACTCAGAATTTCTAGTTGAGCATGAGGCACCGTTAAACGACTAGAATTCAATTTGGTGAATTTCTACGAAGGAGAGATGAATATGTATTTATAAATGTGAATAAAAGTCTGTCAAACATTTTCACTAAGTTATGCAGCAATGCAACAAACGAGGACGTGTTGCTGAATATGTAGGAATCTGCATTACACGTCGTGTACAGGTATTAATTACTTTTTTTTTCTAATAAAAGGAAAACTCACACTGCAACTGCAAGAACCATCAACATCGTTGTCGTCATCAATGTGGCCCTTACATCAAGAACACCCTCTATATCGTCTGCACGTGATTCCGTCGTAATTGCAATACCAATCACCTTACACTCACTCGTACTTGGAAGACATAAATATTAGCAATAATAATTAACAAAGAACATTATTATGCGGTGCTTTACACAATATCAGTTTCTTTCAAGTAAATGGCCAATAACCAATTACCATTCCAATAACATGTAAGAACAGCAACTTTACGATTCGCTTCGATTACACGCAGCACCTCTAATTGGAATCTTAATTGATTTTATTAACATAACAGCATTTTTGCATTGAATCTGAAATTATAACGTTGTGGGAGATGTGCTTTACCTGTTTTATACAATGAATGAAGAAATCCCATTAATACGAAATCATAAATTTTAAGCCATCAATTAATTAATCAATTGAACTAATAAATCGGTTGGGCTTTTTTTCTACCAAACTCAAGGTGGGATCTCTTCTTTACTACGTCTACTACCGTGATGTATAAAAGTTTTCTGTCCTACCGAAAATCTGCATTAGAACAAGTAATTGATTGTATGTGACAATGACAATAGTATGCAAAAATATTAGAGAGTTTTTAGAGTACGTGTACAAGTATTGGGCAATATTTGGATGGAGGCCCCATTACTTACAAATTCATTGCACAGAAAGTTACACTTGCTTTGTTAGCCCTTTTTTTAATGTTCCACTATCAACTAAGCTTTTATCCAGGATGGCAACGAGATATTTAGCATTGGAAGTAAGTGTAAGTCTTTGTCCATTAGGTTTGGAAAAGACATAAGTTTGTACCTTTAATATTATGGTGAAAAATGTCATTTCAGTTTTCCCCGAGTTGGCTCCTAAGCCTTACCTTACTTATTGCCCGCTTACTTTGTTCAGGGCCATTTCCATGATATTACTGATCACAAATAGGTGCTGTTCTGATACATGAATCACCACCTCATATGCATATGAGACTACTTTCTTCTTGTCTCGCTCAAGTGTTTTCAAGTGGTTTATAACCATAAGCTACAGCAAGTGCGAAATAACACATCCTTACATTCTTCCTTAGGAGACTATAATTTGTAATATTACAGCTGCCTAGATTAGAATGAATTTCTCTGCTACCAAGCATGGATATATAATCCATTACTTTAGTATGGAGCACTTACCTAGGGATTAATTGATACAAATAAATGCAAGTACATACTTGATACCAAATACTGATTGCATCGATATTATTGGTCGCGATAGCAAGTAGTTATCGGAAAAAGTACTTGAATCGAATGAAAGCTGGGATTCAAGTTGGTTAATCTTGGGTAAAAAATACATAAGTGTTTCGAAAATAACTCCAATGTTCAACTGTAGACCTAAACAGATAGTCAAACAATAGTCGAGCAGCGATACGGAGGTTGATGAAACACAATCAGATTACAATTTCTGAAAGCATCACAAGGAACTTGACATCTATCAGAAACTGAGGAAGACAAACACTGTTTCTATTAACATAACAGCCTTTTTGCTGTGTCTAGGGTTTTAGTTTGTAGTTCTTCTATGGCATAGTGAGCTGTAAAAACACTAGGTCGGGTAATTAAAATGCAGAGAAGCTTCTTAAGGCCCAGTAGACCTTTTATTGGAATATGGAATTATTCTTTTCACAACAAATCATACTACACCATTTTTAAATGCAATTATATCCTGGTACGAACACATTCCAACGCATTCACGACTCGAGTACTTAGCAATCTTAACTCTCACCCAAACGAAAAGTAATTACAAACTGTCCCACATATTGAGCCTACCGTATCCTCAGCGATCTCATTAAAAGACAATGCGAGCTCTCACACATCGGCACAAACAACTGAATATTTGAGCGGTCAAAACATATAAAATTAATGGGTAATCCGCCGTATAGGATTTGGCATCCAATGACTTCTTTTTATTACGGATATCTCTCTTTAATGGACAAATTTTTTCAGTCCTGAATTTACCTCATACAAACCTCAAAAAACTTATTAAAAAGGTTGCTATCTAATGTAAATGTCAGCGAAAAACGACGTTTTTTAGGTGTTGGGGGTTCAACTATCGACACGACGCTTCGATATAAAAATAAGAAGCAAGGGATTTCCCATATCTACAGGGCCATTAATACAACATAAGGCAGAGGAAATCGTAGTCAACATATGAGCCCGAGGTTTTAGCGCATCATCTGGCTGGTTGCCAAAGTTTCGAAAACGTCACTGCATAATCTTTAAATCAATTTCCGAAGAGGCTTCAAGTGTCAACGTAGAAGATGTTGACCTTTTTATCGAAGAAGCAGGTCTTTTTTCGCTTCTATCCAACAAAACAATGCAGCTGAAAGGTGAAAAAAGTTTTAATGCCGTTATCGGAAAAACAGCTAAACCTAGAGCCTTTAGGAACATTAGCATTAACAACCTTCCTGTCATCTGAAAATCAAGTCGTAAGGCATTGATGCCAAGCCAAATAATAGTGGACTATCTATACTATCTATACTATCTAAACTATCTATACTATCTATATTGTCTATATATATATATAAAGAGGTTATATGCTACAATTTTGGGTCAGTGGCGGGTAGGTGGGGGTGGGGCTCAATGGTGAGCGGTAGTTTCAATCAGTGGGTCAGTAGGGCGGTAGGGCCAGTGAGCCAGTTATTTTAGCTTTTGGTGTGTCTACACGGTGTCTTGGTGGTAGGGGTCGGCAGGTCTTAGGTAACACCGGGGTTAACAACTAGTATACTTTATAATAATAATGCAAAATATTTACACATGAATTATTGTCAGAGTGATTCACGTCTTTTTAGATGGCTATAGTCACGTGATTTAGTTTTTGCTACTCGTATTTTCATAGTCGTTTCTTACTCCTATAGGAATTTTAATCAACGGGTGTCATTTAATTCTTCTCACATAAATTTCTCATGTGACACGAAACGGATATAGCCGCGTCACTTTAAAAGACACAATTATGACAATTGAATTGAATTATGAATAGTGTTACACTTTTATTAACAAAAAATTGTATATAACCAAGTCACAATTAAAAGTCAAAATTAATCTACAACTACCCACTGTAGCTCACTATCAATAATTAAAATAAAATAACCAAAGTATCCACCTTCTAAAAGGATCTAAAACTTTTCAATCTCACAAGCGCTTAGTCTTGCAATTTGCATATGGAAAGGTGAAAAACATCGCAAAGAAGCTTTTGGTTAGCTCAATACAAAACACAATACATTGCACTCAGCTGGTGGTTGGTACCAGGCAGCAGGGCCTGGCCTATACCAAACTCTGGTATACTACTTAACCAAATACCTGTTTACAACAATCACCCCGAGGGGTAGTAGGTAACTCACAGCGCACCCGACTTGTTTTGTGTGCAGCAGAAGCACGTTAACAATCGGTAGATAATAGCTGAGTACTTGGTTACACCAAGAACAAGAGCCACCAAGAGTAGAAACAGAGTAACAGCTAACGAAGAACGAACAATCAGTAAACCAGAAATACTACAAAATATTAATAAATCCAAAACGATAAACAACCACAATAAGGCAAGAGAGGTACTGACGCTGAGCGAGCAATTGCCAATTATTGTTGTTTGTTGTGCAAAGACCACAGACCAGAGACCAACTAGTCTGATGCTTGGAATTATTGTACTCATTTTCAAGTTCTTTTCTCTATCCTCTTAGTGACTATACACAACGAGTCCGAGACAAATATTATATTACGGCTTAAAGGCAACTTGGATTGTGACCAGCAACTCACTATCAGATCTTGAGCGTAATGTTTCTCGAACTCAGTACATCGCAGACGGTTAAGCAGGCTACACATGCCTTCCACCACTACGGACGGACGGACAAAATTTAATTATAACTTCAAGTTGATTGTAGCGATTAAGTATTCTAACCTGACCAGTGGATAAAAAAACGTTGATGGGCGAATTTCATCTGAGAAGAGAATAATTTAAGACGAGAAGTCACAGCTGGAAACACATTTAAGGACATAACGAGTCCCCGTCATCTCCGCGAGAGCGTCGGTTTAAAGTTCAATTCGAAAGTCATCCATCAAGCCTGATCCACCATCATTAGTGCTGTGCCAAGCCGAAAAAACTATGTCAGTTAATTTTGTGTTTTCAGAGTGTGTCAGTACAAGAATCACCACCACCACCAACATTACCATCACCACCACCAGCAGCAATAGCTGTGCAGCCAATTTGAGAAAAGACTGAAAAAAAAAACCAAAACGTCAATACCCTTCGCACGGTTGGCAATAATTCTACCAATAGTTCGATTTTCGGTTTTTCTTTCAAATAAATTTTTTTTCGTTACTGCGATTACAACAATAACCAAAATTAACCACAACTATTCGTTTGTTCATACCGATTAAGACATTCTCTGTGCTGCTCTATACGATTGCTACCAATAGGTAACGCCGCGCCGGAGCAAAGTGATTACAAAAACACACAGCTACTAAGTCAGAAAGTGACTGTTTGCCAATGTGGGAGTGTTGAGCAAAAGCCGCCGTCGTCTTATTACCAAATCCAGTCCTCAAGGTATCCACATTTACTACACGTTTTTCCCAGCCGCCTGGTCTGAATTGAATCCGTCTTAGCGTGCCGCCAAGGTCATGGATGAAAGTGGCAAATTCCTCTAATCTACACCAAGCAGCTGACTTCAGCGATTGAATAGGGCAACGTGCGTATGCGAGTTTTTCCAGCCGTTGTTGTAGCAATCCCCCAAACAAAAACAAAAGAAAAAAACTAAACCTGTAATATATTCTAATATTGGCCAATATCATTGTACCAATTTTAAAGTAAAAGTGAATTGGCCAATAGAGTGTTGTATTTAGATTGGGTATGCGCTCGAGTTTGTGTGTGCATTGGACTGGTGACCGACCAAGCGTTCCGATTCCGTGCATAACTGGACTGTACTGCGCTCCGGACAACGCGGTATATAGTGCAACTATAATCATACTTTAGAGCTGTTATTGGGTTACTACACATTACACACGTTAGTCCGACATACATACCAGCTCGTAAAGCTTAGATAGTCAGTCGGTCGAAGGCATATTAACAACAAAACAACAATCTGATTGCATCAAAAAAATGCCCTGGCCAACAACAATCGAGTGAGCCCACTTCTTGGCAATTATTGTGATTGCACTTACAATTCGAGCAACTGCAGCATAAGTACTAATTTTTTTTTGCAATTTTTTGCAGTTTTTATTATACGCTGTTTAAATTCCAAAATTGTGTATTGCTGATTTGATTAATTTAATGGTAGTACTGTGTCGCGCCGCTAAAAAACAAACAAACAAACAAACAAACGAGTTCTATTCTATTAAATCTATTAAATTCAGTCGGCAAAAAAAAAAATCTCGAACTATTCTCAAATTCTTGAACTAACAATTATGTATTACGGTTTGATCGGTTATAATCGCAATAACTGTCATTTCGTCGTCGTCGTCGTCGGTGTTGTTGTCGACGCCAAACAACACTAATCAGCATTAATTCCGATTATTTTATCAACACACTAAGTGCTTGTAGTGTATACACTCTGTGACTGAAAACATTGTTTATTTTGCCATTAAACACAAGCAGACGAAAAACAACAAAACAAGAAAGCAACAATAACAACAACAAAATTATTTTGAAAAAACATTTTCCGCTTCAACTGTCATTTTGAATCGCATCACATCGCAGTCATCACAAAGTCGCCAGTAATAAACGCTGCATAATTCAACCCATGACAGAACTGCATTAGCAATAGTTTCTGCATTTTGTTTTTGTTTTACATGTAAGTACACTTACAGCAATTAGGATAACAACTAAAGTATAATTTTTTCGTAATAAACACAAATTCTTTCTGTTTATTTAGCGGATTATGCGAGTACTCGATATAGTTTATGGGGGACAAAATGTTTGCACTCCGTTAAAACAAAGTCAATAAATTTACGGATTTGCATAAATTATGAACAAACAGTAATTTATTTTTATGACTGTGATCGGGTTAACTAACCGACCGACAGGTTTTACACCCACGTACACTGCGGTTCACTTGAATAGAAGCTTAAAATTTTGGGAGATAAAATTAATATTTCTCCAGTTATGTCAGGAAAAAAAAGAAATAATGGTGAAAGTAAGAGTAGTTTGTGGTTAATACAAAAAAAGTTTTAAAAACTATTTAAAACAAAATAACAATACATTAGGGATCTTTTTGCCAAATGAGTCAAAATAGCATGCATTTAAGTCGGTTCATAGGATTAGAAGCACCTTTCAAATGAATGAAAATAATTCTGTTTTTTTTGTTTTTTTTTCTATGAAAATTGATTTTATTTAAATAATTAAAATTCATAATGAACTTCTTTTCGTGATGCTAAATCCACTCTGTATTATTAAAAAAATATATATATTAAATATTTAATTGATTGATTATAGTGAATTTTTTTGGTTTTATTAATTTATTTATTTTAACTAGTCTAATATATAAACAGAATTAAAAAAAACTTAAAACTAAGACTTACAAGAATTTATATGAGAAATTGACTATCCAAATAAATCATTTATCAGTTTTTTAAACGCTAAAATAGGAAAAAATCAATCAATTGCAAATGGAGTTGAATATTTAACAATCGGAGCATTCAACAAAATGTTCCTGTTGCAATGAGTAATGTAAAAAAGGTCCCTAGAGCGCAAAGGCCTTTCAGGAGCATACAAATAAAACAAAGATAAGATATCCGGACAATCAATGGAGTCTGTAAATACGTCCCTAACAAAATTTAACTGGCAAATCTCTCTTCTAGCTGAAAGTGGTCGACTAATAAACATCTAGCCTTATATGAAGGATAGCAATCACCCCAGTTCACATGCGTTAATGCAAATCTTGTAAAAGGATTTTGAATTCTCTCCAGTCTAATGCAATATTAAGTAATATAAATAAGCAAAATGGAGCGCATATATACTTTTAAAAGTATAAGAATCTTTAAACTCAACGGCGTGTCTCTTAAGAAAAGCCAAATACGCCTAAGCTTTCGCACAAATATATTCAATGTATTTACTGAAAGTTAAGCCACAGTCTATCAATATGCCTAAGTCACAAATTTGACTCACTTTAGAAATGGAAATCATCAAGCTAGAAATTTTGAAAAAATATTTAACATCATCAGCAAATAAGGGATTTCTTAATGCCCTTAAATTTATATTTATGTCGTTTATAAATAAAAGAAACAAAAGAGGACCGATGTGATTGCCTTGCGGTACACCTGGCAAATTCTAGAAAGAATTAGAAGGAAAACGGTTTACGCAAACCATAGTCTATCGATTACTTAGAGAAGATTTTTTTCACACGACCATAGACGAAAGTGACTGTTTTCTACGCTATAAACTACCATCGAAAGTAGGCATTATCCTCACTAGTCTGTTAACATAGAAAATACTATTGTTATTTACTGCAGTCTCAGCGAACACACATTCCCGCAGTAGTTTCGCATTGCGCTTCTTACTTGTCCACTTTCCTATCTCGTTATGTAATATACTATATCCAATCAAGCATTGAGGATAGTAAACCAATAGCTTTTAGTTTTGAAATTAAAAGGTTATAATTCACAGAATCAAAAGCTTATTTAAGTTCGATATAGACTTAACGGTTTTCATGAAACGCCGAGTAAGTATATATTATATTCGGCGCGACAGACCATTGCGGTCCAAGGCCTGGCTTCTCGCAACCACTTCTGTCGAGCGTGTATATTTTTGTACACAAATGGAGGGGATCTACAATTTAATGCCGGATCCAAACGGCGAATTGAGAAGCTTTCCGTGACAAGTTATTACTCTCGGACGTTTGTCAGACTTTCCCGAGAGGTGGGACACCGTGAAAAATACTTTTGGTGTTACTACGATTCGAACCACGAACCTCCTGCTCAGAAGTCCATGCTCTTTCCACTGAACCACGGCGCCCACAAGTATAGTATAGTTCGAAAATATTAATAAATTCGATACAACTGACCGTTTCGGAGAAGATCCATCTTATTCATGAGTTATGTGTATAATGGTTGTATAATCATCTTACATCACCATTATTGATTTTAATGATTTTACTTTCTTTTACATAGTAAAAGGAAAATGGAAATTTCCGAACTTGGGCTTTTTGCAGATTTCGCTATTTTCGTATCTCCTGAATCAGAAAAAGCAAAAAAAAAATCTCTGTCTGTCTGTGTCCAGTCTACAGTCTATTTTTTAAATAGGGCAAAAAAAAGGTTTTTACAAAATTAACTTTTTATATAAAAAAAAAATGTACTTTGACGGCTTGTAATCTCATGAACCAATTTAAATGCAAGCCATTTTGACTCATTCCATTATTGTTTCATAAAACTACCGTTTGCTTGTTCTCTTAAAATTTTGGAATTCACCATTGCATTCAACATGAACATGAAGAAAGATCATTTTTACTTCCAAAAATTGCCTGCTTCTAATCTAGTGATCCGCAGTGTATTTTGGCGCATTTTTGTTGTTTTGATTTCAGGCGAGGTGTGAACCATACAGGTTGCTCTCTAGTGTTTATTCAATATTCCGCTAGATATTTTTCGGTTTCACTTTTAAACAGAAAATCAGATCAACTGCATTATCATTCTAAACGGTATTTTATGTTTTTTTTTTATCACAATTATGATTTATGATTTTAGATAGATACCTTAACAATGAAAACTTATGGGTTTAGTAAGAATTGCAAATTTGGCTTTCGTCTTTGCAACGATGTTAAATGATAATTTCCGTCTTTACAGCCGATATAAGCAAATGAAAAATAAAAAGTAGGTCACATTCGTAAAATAATTACTAAATCTGCATATTTTTCCCTAAAAACTTTTTTAAGATTACATTGAACATCTAAGTTATACTTGAATATATGTCTATACAAATTTACAATAAATTAACGAGGGTAACAAATCGTTTATTATTTTTGGGGTTTCCTTCGTTGTTGATATAATAATATTTCGGCGCAACAAACCGTTGTGGTCCAGGGCCTAACTTCCAGCGACCAACCGTGTTTCCACACAGAGTCGGTGTGAGCTCAACGTCTATAAATCCGTTGGGCCAGCTGGTATTTTCTTATAAGTTCTGAAGGTGGCATTACCATTGCGTAAGCTTTTACATCTATCCTATTCTTCTTGACTTCTTTCAAACGAAATTTATGCGTTTATATAGAAATTCCCAAATTCTGTGTAATGTGTCTATAGGAATAATATATTGATTTTTCTGCCCTTAAGTTTTTCGATTCGCCTAAAAAATCAATTGGAGGCCAAAAATACTACAATGTCCCAATGGTAGTCAACATTTGTGGTCATTCGTCAAAAAAATAAAAAACACAGCCGTCGTCGATTTCAACGCTCATTTAAAATGGCATTCATTCATTTTCAAACAATACCATATGTTACTCTCGTTAAATTCCGACCTAGACAGCATAATAAAATGGGGAAAAGAGTAGAATTTAATGCTTCTAAAAATCAATGCTGTCTCCTGCCATCCAAGCGAACCGTAAGCCCGCAGCCATTATCCATGAATGGCGAGGAAACTAAAAAACTAGCAATTCTCGGTATGCGCGTTAAGGGCAAGCTACGTTGCAATGACAAATTTCAGTACAATTCTCATGTCTGCTGTTAAATTAAATTAAATAGATTCGCTTGAACACCGCAAGAACGTTTCCTGCTTGTCACTCTGTTTTATCGCTACTACCACCAGCGGTGCTCAAGACAAAAAGCCAGTTGCATGCATGCCACCTTTCCATGAATTCAAACGCAATTTTCATGGTGCTATAAATGCTCATCAGTATACCCTCAAGCCCATTGGACGTACAGTTAAGTTCAGAGATTCGTTCTTCAACCGTTAAACATAAATGTGCTTTGCCAAGCTGTGTTTTTCGTCATCACTACAATCCGCAGGCATTCAAAACACAAGCTCACAGACATCTTCTCCGTTCGTCTCCCTAAACCTTACCGCACACGCTGTTCTAAGTCTAGCATTATAAGGGTGAAAATGCCTTTTTACGTGCGCAAATTATAAAAAAACTAAAGATGCCTAAGGCTTTGTTTTGTCTGAGGTACCTTTTTATTTTCAATTAAATTTTTTTTTGCTGGAAACAGTAATCTTAGCTTCTCACATATTTCCCTATCCCTGCTTTTCGGTAGTGGGACTAGAGTACTAGATTGCTTGCTTAGCCGATCTCACCCAGCATGGCATCCCAAAATGTTTAGGCTTCGGCTTCTAGCGAAAATGTGTTCACCCTTGTTGGCCATGGCTATGTCAAATTTTCAAAAGACTACCCGCGCGCGTTTGTCCATTGCCCATGTCCATGCCCATTTCTTACATACGGGACTAAAAAAAATACCTTTCGCACGACCTAAAGGGCTGAAATTTTGTGAGTGGCATGATGTAAGGGCCAATTTTGGTATCCCGCATTTGACACGTGTCGCGAGTCGCGTATGGCGCGTGCGAAGCGTGGAAAAAAAATACTTTGAAATAGGCCCGACCCCAAAAACAGATATTCTGGCAATTATTACCAAATAATAAAGGACTGTGTGGCGTGTGTCGATGTATACATAAATGTTTGTACTCGAAAAACAAGGTTTTTTACATTTCCTTGTTTTGTAGGTAATTGATCCACACTAAACTCTTCACTTTGCAATGCAATCTGAGCACAATTTATTTCCCTTAGTACATCATTCCAAAAGAAAAGATGGCAAAGAAATGTGAAATCACACACAGAAGACACAAAAAAATCTCTGTCTGTCTGTGTCCAGTCTACAGTCTATTTTTTAAATAGGGCAAAAAAAAGGTTTTTACAAAATTAACTTTTTATATAAAAAAAAAATGTACTTTGACGGCTTGTAATCTCATGAACCAATTTAAATGCAAGCCATTTTGACTCATTCCATTATTGTTTCATAAAACTACCGTTTGCTTGTTCTCTTAAAATTTTGGAATTCACCATTGCATTCAACATGAACATGAAGAAAGATCATTTTTACTTCCAAAAATTGCCTGCTTCTAATCTAGTGATCCGCAGTGTATTTTGGCGCATTTTTGTTGTTTTGATTTCAGGCGAGGTGTGAACCATACAGGTTGCTCTCTAGTGTTTATTCAATATTCCGCTAGATATTTTTCGGTTTCACTTTTAAACAGAAAATCAGATCAACTGCATTATCATTCTAAACGGTATTTTATGTTTTTTTTTTATCACAATTATGATTTATGATTTTAGATAGATACCTTAACAATGAAAACTTATGGGTTTAGTAAGAATTGCAAATTTGGCTTTCGTCTTTGCAACGATGTTAAATGATAATTTCCGTCTTTACAGCCGATATAAGCAAATGAAAAATAAAAAGTAGGTCACATTCGTAAAATAATTACTAAATCTGCATATTTTTCCCTAAAAACTTTTTTAAGATTACATTGAACATCTAAGTTATACTTGAATATATGTCTATACAAATTTACAATAAATTAACGAGGGTAACAAATCGTTTATTATTTTTGGGGTTTCCTTCGTTGTTGATATAATAATATTTCGGCGCAACAAACCGTTGTGGTCCAGGGCCTAACTTCCAGCGACCAACCGTGTTTCCACACAGAGTCGGTGTGAGCTCAACGTCTATAAATCCGTTGGGCCAGCTGGTATTTTCTTATAAGTTCTGAAGGTGGCATTACCATTGCGTAAGCTTTTACATCTATCCTATTCTTCTTGACTTCTTTCAAACGAAATTTATGCGTTTATATAGAAATTCCCAAATTCTGTGTAATGTGTCTATAGGAATAATATATTGATTTTTCTGCCCTTAAGTTTTTCGATTCGCCTAAAAAATCAATTGGAGGCCAAAAATACTACAATGTCCCAATGGTAGTCAACATTTGTGGTCATTCGTCAAAAAAATAAAAAACACAGCCGTCGTCGATTTCAACGCTCATTTAAAATGGCATTCATTCATTTTCAAACAATACCATATGTTACTCTCGTTAAATTCCGACCTAGACAGCATAATAAAATGGGGAAAAGAGTAGAATTTAATGCTTCTAAAAATCAATGCTGTCTCCTGCCATCCAAGCGAACCGTAAGCCCGCAGCCATTATCCATGAATGGCGAGGAAACTAAAAAACTAGCAATTCTCGGTATGCGCGTTAAGGGCAAGCTACGTTGCAATGACAAATTTCAGTACAATTCTCATGTCTGCTGTTAAATTAAATTAAATAGATTCGCTTGAACACCGCAAGAACGTTTCCTGCTTGTCACTCTGTTTTATCGCTACTACCACCAGCAGTGCTCAAGACAAAAAGCCAGTTGCATGCATGCCACCTTTCCATGAATTCAAACGCAATTTTCATGGTGCTATAAATGCTCATCAGTATACCCTCAAGCCCATTGGACGTACAGTTAAGTTCAGAGATTCGTTCTTCAACCGTTAAACATAAATGTGCTTTGCCAAGCTGTGTTTTTCGTCATCACTACAATCCGCAGGCATTCAAAACACAAGCTCACAGACATCTTCTCCGTTCGTCTCCCTAAACCTTACCGCACACGCTGTTCTAAGTCTAGCATTATAAGGGTGAAAATGCCTTTTTACGTGCGCAAATTATAAAAAAACTAAAGATGCCTAAGGCTTTGTTTTGTCTGAGGTACCTTTTTATTTTCAATTAAATTTTTTTTTGCTGGAAACAGTAATCTTAGCTTCTCACATATTTCCCTATCCCTGCTTTTCGGTAGTGGGACTAGAGTACTAGATTGCTTGCTTAGCCGATCTCACCCAGCATGGCATCCCAAAATGTTTAGGCTTCGGCTTCTAGCGAAAATGTGTTCACCCTTGTTGGCCATGGCTATGTCAAATTTTCAAAAGACTACCCGCGCGCGTTTGTCCATTGCCCATGTCCATGCCCATTTCTTACATACGGGACTAAAAAAAATACCTTTCGCACGACCTAAAGGGCTGAAATTTTGTGAGTGGCATGATGTAAGGGCCAATTTTGGTATCCCGCATTTGACACGTGTCGCGAGTCGCGTATGGCGCGTGCGAAGCGTGGAAAAAAAATACTTTGAAATAGGCCCGACCCCAAAAACAGATATTCTGGCAATTATTACCAAATAATAAAGGACTGTGTGGCGTGTGTCGATGTATACATAAATGTTTGTACTCGAAAAACAAGGTTTTTTACATTTCCTTGTTTTGTAGGTAATTGATCCACACTAAACTCTTCACTTTGCAATGCAATCTGAGCACAATTTATTTCCCTTAGTACATCATTCCAAAAGAAAAGATGGCAAAGAAATGTGAAATCACACACAGAAGACATAAGGTTTTGTGCAGCGCACCTCTGGTAACCTGTGGCAGTAATTTGTAGTTGGGTTGACTTCCAAATCAGTCATTTCATTGTTAAATTGCCGGGCTATGTTAGTCCTTCTTTTAGAACTTTGGTATTTTTTTTTAATCTCTGTTCTGTTTTGTAAGTTTATGTAAGTTTTTATTTTTTCACTATCGGGTGTCACCGCAAGACAGGCGGTATCTCACCTTTAGCTTAGTCTAAGCCTTTCAACATTTGATTTGCATTGGAATATCAAGATTTAAATCCTTTAATGAACGACAGTAGTCTCTCAACATTTCAGATTGGCGTATATCGATGAGACGAGGATTGTAAAGAAGTTCCCCCAATGCTATCTGATCTGAGTTTCTTCTCCTTCTCGTTGACTTTTGACTTTTTTGATAATTTAAGATCCGCATAACTTAACTTGACTATGCTGATATAAAATTATCTAATTCGTGATTGTTAAGATTTCTTAAACAATGAAAAACACATAATGTGCATTATTTTTATTTAAATCCACTAAATTTTAACGCTTCATTCTAAGAAAAGAACTAAAAGTATTTTATTTCTTTTCAACTCTAATACACTGTTTCGCTGGCTAATAAAAAAGTACTCAAATACTCGTAAGAGTATGTTTGTAGGTCCATTAAGTTGATAATATATGCCTGCGTGTATGGCGGTGCAATGAGGGACATTGTATACTTTTATCTTAGAAATTTACTGAACCAGTATTATTTTTCTGCTCAGTTCATTATCGAGATTTGGATTTTTTCAGAATTAAGAGAATTTTTTTAATACATATATCAATTAGCTTGATTTGCTAAGTTATTTGTGGGAATCTCTGTTATGTTGAAAGATTTGATTGCGGGCGGGGTGGGACATTTTCAGTAATGCAACTGTGTCACAAACTGGTACAACGGTAATTTCGTTTGCATAGTAACATAGAATTGAAATGCTAATTTCTTTTTAAAATAAAAACTTAAACAGGTTTCGATCGATAAACACAGAACTACATTTTTTTGCTCGGATTTGTGGAATTTGCTGGCATAAGAAATTTTTTCTTTATTTTTTTTTTTTTTTTTTTAATAGTAATTTATTTCGAATTAATAAACCTCTACGAATAATTAAGTTATTAAGTAATTACAAACGGGTAACACTACAGCTAAATTCATAATAATAATTATGACATATCTTCTGGTGCTTCGCTTATTCATTTATCTCCTTAATCAATTATTTCCGGTATGTGTTGATTTTCCATAAAAAGTCGTTTGCGATTGATTGAAAAAAGTAAAGAATTTTAATTTCAGTTGGTAGAATTCTTTTTTTCATTTTGTTGAGTTATTTATTATTTATTAATCACAGACTAATTGATAATAAATACCGTGCATGGAAAGCGTTTAGCTGTTTAAGTAATAGGTAGAAATAAATATTGCAAAGTAACCTATAAACAATTCCATTAATTACACTTAAGTCACACCAGCTCTTGAATCCTAGAAACACCTCCGGTGAGGTACAATTGTAAACGTTCGAAAAATGTTTAGCTACGATCAGTGGAGAATATTGGAAATGCCTAATCAAAACCTAATGTTTAAAAAACAGGGAAGTTGGTATTCAAACAGAAGCTGTAGATAAAGTGCTAACTATCAATAATATATTTTTCGACCAATTAAGTCTACTACATATGACAAAAATTTAATTAAAATACAACGGGACAAAACATATAAAGTCATTAAAAATTCGCCACATAGAATACGATAGGATACGATGGGATGTGTACCAACGTTTTGAATGGATCTATTGTGCCCCCTATTCTTTGAGCATAGAAAACTATAAGTTTTTTGATAAACCCAATAATTCCTTTGGTTGAAATTAGTTGGTATTCATCATTCATTTTAAAATTTGTTTGTATTATGGCAAAATCAGGTGTTCCATTTTTTTGTCTTCTTCATTTCAGTATCTGTAGGTCTCTCAATTACTGATTCTCATTTAGTACAGTTACAGGTGGTTAGGTACAGGGTATAACGTCCCATCAATGCTTCACGCAAGATTCTTAATTCTTCTTTTTAGAGTTTTAAGGTCTGTTTTGGTCTTATGTGGTTAAAGTTTAGGAATTTCTTTTAGTGTTTTAGCTTCTCTTAATTTTCCCAGTAGTTATTTGTGCACTTCATTCAGAGGGCTTCGTCCTTTGAATGGAGTCTCCGCTCCTTTCTTTGCCGCTAGACAAGCAGTTTAGTGCTTTATGCACGGCTTTACTGTCGGACATTGTATTTATAATTTTCATTGTTATATTTCTTAATAGCAAGTTTTCAGTTGCAGCATTTATTGCGTAGAGTTCCGGTTGGAATATCGTGGAGAGTTTGCATAGTGGAAGCTATTTGTGGCACCTTATTTCGTCTGCTCCTTGTTTTTGATCCGTCGGTGAATCATAAAAGATTCTTCTTCTTCCTTTCCTTTACTTCGCGGGGGAGCATGGGGCTTCTACAAACGCCCGCTAACGAACTCGATTTATCGTCTCAGGTTTCACGAAATTCCACTCTGTCCCCTAGGAGCTTGCTTCCTCTTCTATTGTCCTTTTCCAAGTCTTGCTAGGACGGCCAACTCGGCGGCTTCCTTGTGGAAATACAACTATTAAAGAATATATAAAGAATTTTCCATCGTGCGGATTCGAATTCATATCAACTTTTTTAAACTTGCTTGCTTGAAGCTGAATCACTTACATATAGAAAAAAGACAAAAATGTTCAAATTTAAAGACCAGGTAAACTACTTGATGACCCTATCTAAATCATTTATAGTTAGGACGAAGAGAAGCGGCCTAAATGGCTGCCTTGTGGGACACCAGAAGTTTCCAAAAATGTGGTCGGTAGAACAGACCTGAAGCGAACGCTATAAAAACGGTTTTCCAGAAGAGAAGATATCTATGTTAACAATGTTGGTACTAATCTAAGGGCAGGGCAGAGAGAAGGATTATTTAATGAGATATATTATCAAAAGCAATACTGAAAATAATTGCAACACTCTCTAAGGCTGAAAGGGCGAAGGACACAAATTCAACGAAATTAGTGGTGGTTGATCTGCCTTTCAGAAAGCCATGTTGGCTGGGGGTAATAAAAGAGTTGCAACGGAAGCTTAAGGCTTCACAAAAAATACTTTCTAATAGTTTGAGAAAGTTTAGCAATGTGTCGTTAATGAGTTACAAAAACACAGAACGAATGGTCGCGAGAAGCTAGATGTTGGACCCAACGGTCTGTCGCCTCAAATATTATTATTAATCTTTTATTAAGTTGTTATTATATAAATTGCTACGGCGTCGGGCGCTTCAAAATTTCTAAAAAATTCAAAAAAATAAATATGCCTATTAAGTGCTCATTATGATGTACAACCCCTATGCAAAGGTTGAACGCGATCGGTTGAAGGATTTAACATTTACATATCACTTTTATAAGTATAGATTAATTATTCTCGTATATCGTTCACTTTCTTAATTACTATTTTTCTTTTTAATTTTCAGAATTGTAAAATCTTCCATTTCAAATGCACTGCTGAGCAAATCATCATCATGATTACCAATATACAGCGGACTTAAAAGACGTTTTTATACAGAGATAACAGTCTGATTAGTAAAAAAAATAATAGCACAACAAATAATGGCACAGTTATTCAGGAATATTAATATATTATTTCTACTTTTGGTGAGTAAATTGTGAAAAAAGCTATCGTATACCTATATAGAGAAAGAGTTTCATTTAATTTTACTTTAGAGAAATATATTTATTGTATACTATGGTGACAAAATTATTCTTTTGTTAATATAGAAATTTTCTGATAAAAAAACTAAAGCAATAAGGGATGAAAATTTTATGCAGTAACTATGCGATCTTTTTTTTATTGTAAATTATTCATTGTTATGTGCAGTCAACAAGCTAATAAATTATTTCCATCTTGTATTCAACGGTATATCAGATTTAACAAGAAATCCATAAATGTGTAATATATTGGCTATGGTGTGTTGTTGGCCAGCAGTATTAACAACAACAATAATAATAATTGTAGCGTAGCGGTGGCGGAGTTGTCTGCGAACACGATCATTGTCCGCTCCATGCTCACTTTAATGCACGAAACGAATTTTATAAGCTATATAATTTATAAGCATTTTATTGCACCATTCTAACTTTTATTCTGGGTAGCAACAAAAAATAAATATCTATTTTTCATTTGTATGCGTAGATATGTACATACAAAGCATTTAATGCACGTTACCCATGTTTGAGAGTATATCTCAACACATTCACTTAATTATAAGATACCTACTGCTATCTACTATCTACTGCCTGCTGCCAATGTGGTACAAGTAGATTTGAATTCATTCACAATGGCCAGCATTACGCCTGCCTGCCTGTCTGATCAGCAGTTCAGTTCAATATGCTAGACGTGGCTAAACACTGTGCGGACGGCCTCTATGAACCTTCACCAGTTATTATGGTTATAATAAGGGGTCGCTACGTTGGGTTTGCCTGTACACAGGTTTCTGAAGAATGAACAAACCACACAGCAACCAACAGCTACAAAAGAAACTCACGATCGCGCTAATGCAATAATAATAGTCGTTCGTAACCGAGTGCTGACTTGAAGCTAAATTTATCTTTGTGTTATCTTTGAAGTTTAGTGTGAGATATCCCATACTCCATAGTTCATCAGCAGTCCTTTCATGCACCTGGCCAACAAACCATGCAATAGATAGAAGAAAGTTCAAGTTGTTGCACATACACACCAAATTGATTCCCTATTACAACAACACAGGATTTTCTCCTTTTCTCTTTCTCATTCTCTATCTCTGTCTCTTTCGATTTTCGTAGAATGAACTATTACTATATCACTTTGTTTAGCGTTCAATTAGCTTTTGTCTGGCAGAGCTTAAGTCCATATTAGTTGGATGATTACCACAAAGGTTAAACAACAATTGCAATACTCATCTAAGCCGCTAACGCTTCGCTTTGAACATTCCTTTGCAAACAGGTCGTGTGCTTGGCAATAATAAAAAGTAATTCTTCTTCTTTTATAATATTATTTATCCAATTTGTTTCTCAGGAAAATTTTGTATTATTGGCAAGGCGTGCTGTTATCGAGGTCGTCTCCGGTTGTGTGTCTTCGACGAGGCCAAAACAAAATACCAAATTTCACGCATATTTCCCATTAGAATAGTGCGTACTGTTTGAGAAAGGCGAACGTATTACGTAATGGATCATTTGCTTCACTACATTTATTTGGTTTTAGGAAATACTAATGTGAAAAATCATCGTCATTATCTATTGTGGCTATAGAGGGTCCGTACAGAACATCCCGAACATCGTCAGTGATCGTGATTTTGACCTGACGTTAATTAGGGAAAGGTAGAGTCTTTTGAGGGTCCAATATTGAATCTTTTGTTCGCAGACGTGGACACCATGTTTTGTTATTGCTCTCATTTATGTGCAGGTTATGCGGAAGACTTTGCGATTTTTATTGGTGGTGAACACAGCACGACCATTTATAGTGTCATGCAAGGTGCTTTACTATACGTTTTAGAATGGTGCAGCAGAAAAGGACAATTCATCAATCCTTGCCAAACCGTTCTAGTGTCTTTTGCAAAAAGGAGACTGGTCTATCTAGGACCTATCACCATTAAAGGCAAGACTTTACTCTATTCCAGTTAGGTCATCCTTGACAAACGGCTGAAATTTTCATATCAAGTCCACCATCGAACGCGCCACCAGGGCCATGTGGGCCAGTAGAAACCTTTACGGCATAACTTGGTGTCTAAATCCAAAAATGATACACTGTATATATACAATGATGGTGAGGCCCATTATCACGTACGCCGCTATCGTTTGGTGGCCGAAAGTTCTTGAACGGACAACGGCAACTAAGCTTGAGAAGCTCAAAAGAATTGCCTGTCTCGGTATCAATGTGCAATGCGTAACTGCCCTACGGCAGCATTAGAAGCTGTTGTTGCGCTTTTACCCATGCAGATCTTTATTGGGAAGACGGCTGCTAGATGCGCTAAGTAAAAACCAAGTGGCTATGTAGGACACCTGAAAATTCTTCACTCAATTCCCGAAAGAGACATGTTTTGTACTATCCCCGAAATCATGGTCGGGGAGTACTGACCAGGTAGGTTAATTGGGGTAGAAATATTGGACTGTGCAAACTGGTCTAATGGTGTTCCGGCACTCGACGCTAGAGGTCTGGTCTGGATCACAGATATATCGAAGATGGAATTTGGAGTTGTAGCTGGTGTGTCTCGATATCAATGGGAATGATTCCCACGGTCTCCAGGCTGTACTCCATGCACCATCTGCGCTAGGATAAACCTTTTTAAAGGTATTAAGAGCGCCACGATATATATCTTTTCAGATTGCTAGGCAGCACTTAAAGCGATGTCGTCTAACTCAATGGACTCTATATCAATTAAATGCTGCTACGATGCACTACAATCTCTTGCCAGAGATAAGAGGGCGATACTCGAATGGGTCCCTGCTCATCAAGGAATTCCAGGCAACAAATTTGCAGACGAACTGACTCAAAATCTGCGCTCATAGGACCTGAACCCTACTCTGGTGTCAACTGTGCTCCCGCCACAGCGCTGTTTAGTAATTGGGAAAACAGACTTCGTCTGGCCCACTGGAAAAATATCTCAGAGAAAACGATTAATCAGGCCTTATTCCTACAAGTAAATCCTTAATCAAGACAATGATACCATTTGAAAGCTGGTCAGATTTCTCACATGTCACTGTTGTTTGTGATATGACCCTAACAAACTTAATCTAGGCTCAGATACGGTATGTAGGTTCTACTCGGATGGATGCTCGATGACGAATCATCCGAGCACATTTTCTGTTAACATTGGTTGTGTAAGCATATTTTCCATAGAGAAATATGTTCGTCAGCAGACTTGGGAAACTCTACTACTAAGAACGTATTGTCTTTTATCAGAGAGCGGTTACGTCTCTTAGATTAGTCATACCCTATTGATATAATAGTTCGTCAGCAAAGTTGGGAAACTCTGCTACTAAGGACGTACTATCCTTCATCAGTGAGGTGTTAATTCTCTTAGATTAGTCATACCCTGTTGATATAATAGATCTTTTTAGGTGACAGTATAAGCCATATGGGCAAGGGTCTCTACAAACAAAAATCTGGATGGACTAATAGGTAATTGTTTTTCTCGCTGGTACATTAGAGTCTTAGATCACTTTCTCCAACGCCAGGTAGAAGGGGACCCAGGCCGGTCCATTCCTTTGTCGTTGCCGTTTATAGATGTAGAGTGGACTTGATCCGTATATCTTTACATTTTCTTATCCACCTATATAGTTGTGTCAAGCTTTTCATAGCTTTCTATTCTGGTTATGCTGTAATAGGCATAGTAAGTGTAATAAGTTTTAAAACTCTAGACATTTTCCCATCGCATACCTAAGGGTGAACATCTGACGCGGTCCCCAACAGAGTTATACCAAAATCTCTGTATTCTAAATTTTAGTCAGCTCCGCTAAGATGCCATCTAACCCTGACCCTTATTGTTTTTGAATCGAATTATTGCTCTACTAAAGTCTCCACCGCTAGGTGTAGACAATTGGTGAAGCCTCCAATTGCTATGTTAGCCATTTAGCAACTCATGAAAGAGGTCTTCCCATAGTTTTAAGATAATAAGATGACCTTTTTTGTCTTTGCAGAATGTACAGCGCAGTGTATATTTTGCGCCATACCGCAGACTCTTTGGTAGTAGAACTTTTATGCCAGCTGCGTTCCTCGTTCTCTGTATTATTCATTCCATCCCGCATGTGACATGTGTCAAGAACACGTATGGATCATGTGAAGCGTGGGAAATTGGTTAATCTGTGAAATAGGCCCCATCTTTTTTTAACCACCTTCCACACATCTTAGATAGTTGAGATTTTGAGAGTAGATTGGCCTCATAGGCTTTTTCTGAGATCCCGCACATGACGCGTGTCGCGAGTCGCGTGTGATGCGTGGAAAGTGGGTTGATCTTTGAAATAGGCACCATCGCGTTAACTTCTTTGAGTTCCTTTTTAACCACCTTTCACAGGTTCCCATTCTGTAATCCTGCGCGTGACGCATGCTGCATTATGCAAGTCACGTGTGACGCGTTTGATGCTTGGAGATGAGGTTTTATCGATTTATTTTAGGTTCTTTTTAACCATCTTTCATACGTATAGAGCTGAAAGCAAAGCAGCTGGCTTTGTGAATATTCCTATTCGCAAACCTTGTACACGGAACGACCAAATCTTTTTGTTATAGATTCTATAATATAAAGTCTTTAGAAACATTTTTTTTGCATATGAAGCAAACAATTCTCTGTAAAACTTCCCACTCAAATGGTTTAAAAGTTTTTAAATGATTATTTTCGAATACCCAAGCCTTAGATTCGTATAAGTTCAGCTTTAATTCGAATGATGTTTAGCTCGCATTTTGCTTGGAGAGTTCTATTTCGTAGAGAACCTATTAGTATTACGTTAGAACCAATCAGCAGCTCAAATGTTATTGTAAGGTTTTCGGAACGAAAGAATCACGACGGACTATCGTAAGCTTTGTTGGCTTAAGTGACTGTGCGCATACATTATAGTTTCAAGAATTACATTAATTTGAATTAATGTTCCACAATTTTCGTTAAGGAACTTCCCGTTTTAAAAATTCTTTGACTTAAATGATTTTAAGAACAAGGCGGAGAGATGATTGTGTTTTGTACGTCAATGGGTATAGGTACCTGCCATACAATCTTAACCCAAAAATAATGAACTTCTAATGTAATAACGGGTGTTTTTTTAGGAGGTTTGTTTTTCCGATAGATGTCGTTTTATTTTATGACAGTTGTTTTGACAGCTCAAAGTGGCATTTCTACTCAGTATTGTTTGGCAAATCATTATGAAAAAAAAAAAAAAAAAAAAATGACATTTGTGAAAAATAGTCGTGGTAGCCATATGCCAGAAATTGTGTTTAAATGTTAAATGCCAAAAAATTATCTACCAAATAAAAAAAAATCTTGGTCATTTCATAATTTTATATGTGTTTTATTCAAAAAAAAAATCGGCAACCTCTTAAAAAAACACCCGTTAGATATAACGTGTTTTTTTAAGAGGTTGCCGATTTTTTTTTTTGAATAAAACACATATAAAATTATGAAATTACCAAAATTTTTTTTTATTTGGTAGATAATTTTTTGGCATTTAACATTTAAACACAATTTCTGGCATATGGCTACCACGACTATTTTTCACAAATGTCATTTTTTTTTTTTTTTTCATAATGATTTGCCAAACAATACTGAGTAGAAATGCCACTTTGAGCTGTCAAAACAACTGTCATAAAATAAAACGACATCTATCGGAAAAACAAACCTCCCAAAAAAACACCCTTTAGTAGCAAAAAGTATAGTACACATGTTAGCCATTTGCACTTTTTATAGAGTCTGTACGTCAATGATGTCACATATATCCCATACAAATTGACCAAAAAATTCTACTTCTATTTTTCTTTCGTTCTTGATCTGAAGTTTTGGAATTTTAAAATTCGTAGCGCACAGCCTTTTATATGAGTCGATTTGTTATTCGTGATGTAGGACCAGGGTCTTCAATCTCTTTTGGGAACGTCATATTGAACAGGACGAAGGTCAGTCTATTGATATTGTTAGGAATGTGGACCGGAAGTTATTTTTTGGTTTTTAAATTAAGCATGGTCCGTCAATTCATTTGGGATTGGCATTCAGCATCCACTAATATTTCAAAGAAGTTGTTTTCTGTCTATGCTACCAAGAGAGGCGATAAAAAGGTGTGATCGCTTTGCACCTTTATCCACATCACATGGCTGCCGGTAAAAGTCTGATAAGTTTTTTACATGTGTTTGTTGGATAAGGTCACGCTGCTATTGACCAATGATGACTTCAGGAGTAAAAAGGCATACAGTCTTGTAAAATAGATAAATGGACAATATCTTATAGGCCATACGCGTCTTTTAGGTAAATGGCTCGTCCGTCGGTCCCCAATTCGGCAAAAAAGTTCTCCATCAATAGAAAAGGTAGAAAAATACCGAAAGGGTAATTGTGTAAGTTTTTTTAGAAGACCTAGGTAATGGAGCTGCTGAGAATTTAGCTTGTAATGGTTTCCCCATTAATCTCATGGCAAAACTTAAATATGTTCAACCCCGGCAATGCGGCAATGTCGGGTCAAATCCACTTCACTAGAAAATCATAAATAGCATGAATGATTGATTAGAAGCAATGACACCGACATAAGAAATGAAAACTATACTACACGAGTATGCAAATAATGGGCGTCGCCACCTACGGAACTAATTAATTATACACTTGGAGCGGCGCATACAGTCCAGTCGACTATATTGGGCATTTTAAATTCTAAAACAAGAAACAAGAAACGAGTTTACTGAATAAAATTCTTTACATAGAGAAGGAGGTAACTGTTTTTTGTGCGTCCGTTTCATTACAGCTTAATGTCCAGTACATTTTAGCATCATTAAGCCAAATTGTCCGATAATTAATACCCAATGTTTGTGTGTCTTTAAAGATTGATAACTTGGATAAACAATAATTAAAGCGAATGCAGAGAACAACCTATAACTTATGTCTGTTTTAAGATTTTATACGCGCCTTAAAAATAGCAAATCAATCGGCGAAGCATTTTTTTTTCTCTGCTCAGCATGTGGTGATTGTGGGTAGGAGTATTTGTGAGTGCGAGATTGAGCTTTGGCACCTTCAACACCTTCTTTGGAACTTATCTTTCGCGAAGCGAAAAAAAGAAATGTCACCGATCAGAATGATGAATTGTTTTACGTCTTTTTCCAAACAAGTACCGATAACGAATGAATAATTATTAAGCTTCAGAGCTAAATTTAGATTGTGTATTGTAATACAAGTATTCTCAGGTATATCTGAGGCGTTACTTCAATCCTCTATATATTTTGCGATAATTCATCAACGCGTATTAAAGTTAATTTATGTTATGAACTTCATATTTTTATTGAAACATTAAGAGAAGCATTGGTCATTTAAAAAGCTGTTGAGTGATTTTGTGTCAATGTTATAGGCACAAACTCTTTAACACAATACCCTCCTCTTTTGTCATGCAGAGATGCATAAGAACGAAGGAACAAACGAATGCAAATTATTCCTAAACAATAAGAAACTTAATCGCCATTGCGAAGGTGGCAACACATAGTTAGTGAGTGATATATGTACGTGGAAGAACAACAAAACTAGATCAGCGCGCAAATAGTTACTCGCCCACTTAGCGTTCTGTTTTACGGTGCTTCAAAAATTGGAGCTAAGGCTAAGGCTTTCGCATGCTGCCGGATGCAGTTCTTGGTACACATGCAAGCATTCACATACGTGTTACCTAAATACTTATAATAAAAAGACACTACACGATCAACAAAAAAAAAATAAGAATTTAGTGCAGATAATTGTAGACAAGGTAACAACAATATGAGTAAGAGTTCTGCACTGGAGAACTGGAGTTAGTTCAAGGTTTACTGTTTATTCTTTAATTTGGATCGAATTAGTTTTAAAGTTACGAGTGTTTTACTGTCTATTCCAAGTGTACATTAAAATAGTTTTATTACTGTATAGACAATTAAAAAACATCGGTTCTCTTTCTTATATTCTCATGTAGCCAATTCATGTTTAAGGGTATAAATTAACTTCTAGTTTTTACTTGAAAGAACTTCTTGTTAAGAATTAGTGTAAAAAAGTAAACAAATCATCCCTACCGCTTAGTACTTTACTAATTTTAGCTCAATAAGGCGTTGACAACGTTTTAATCAAAATGGCTTTAATGATACACAACATTCTCTAAGATTTGTCAATCATTCATTTTATCCTAAATACTAAAAACTATCCTTTTTAACTAAATTTTGACGAAACATTTTATCTAGCGTACCAAAATCTGGATTCTAGATTGATTTAAATCTTTTTAAAACATTTGCATTGTGTTTCCTCGCAGTTCAATGCTGAGCCAATTTCTCCCGTTTTTTTGTTAAAATTGCTTGAGTTTGTGATATCAAAAAGTTGGCATAAATTACATACCATCGATTTCATTAATTATGTTCCATATATTCCACGGAACCTCCTGCGCTGAAGCCATTTTTTTATGACTTTTGTAGAAATCGGATAATATGCCGGCGATTTCGCATTCGAAGTTGTTGCTGAGCTTATCTTAAATCTCTGCGTTATTGGCAAATCACAAGATTGAGGCGTACATTTGTTTGGTCCTTTGCTGGATATAACATGGTCACCGAATTTCGTCTTCAATAACTCAATTGCTTAGCCAGCAAGTGGCATGTGGCGCCGTCTTGTTAAAGACAACATATGTTCCAAGTTAAATAATCCCAGAATTAGTCAGTCAACATGGTCCAGTAGCGACCTCCATTGACTGTGACTCATTGTCGTCAATTTAATCAATCATTATGGAAGAATAAATAAGGGCTAATAATTCCTCCAGCATGAAATCCGAACCAAACAGTCAATTTTTGGGTGTAATGGCATTTTGTGAATGGCTTAGGATTTGCTTATTTGCTCAAATGCGACAATTTTGATTATTAATGATGCTTGTGAGACAGAAACCTCTAGATCCCAATTACTGAAGTTATGTTTTAGCTGATGGTTATTTAAGTTCAGGTCTTTGGTCAAAGCAATCTTAGAGACCCAAGTCAGTGCGCAAAATTTGTCACAAACTGGTCAAAGAGATACCCAACTTATGAGATCGACGCGGATTCGACCAATTTGGGAACCTGGCACTTAATCTCGCGGTTGTATCCCCTATTTTTTCGGCACAGCTTGCCATTCTTTGCTTTTTGGCACGGGAACATTATAAAGGGTAAAAATGTTAACTAAATGTATCTATCAGACTTTCAATTGTTCTCTTATTGTCGCTAATTAATTAGGTTGAACAGGCTTTAATTTATTATTGTTATTGTTGGTGTTGGGCAATAGAGCCTTGTGCACTGCTATCTTGAGACCTATTGTGCATCTCAGATGTTTACCATATTATGTGGTTACTTAGTTCATTTCTAATTGCCACTATACTAAGTCAATTGGTTTTGCATTCGGCCAGATAACTGTATGAGCCTTGAAGTGTTTTATTTTTTTTCGGGTTAGGGCTTCACATATGAAAAGTATGTGTTATGATGTTTCTTTCGCGTTGTTATAGAATCGGCAGCTGTCCGATTGGGATTTACCAATTTTCAAAAGCGGGCCATGGAACTACCCATGTCCCTTCATCTACCAGACTAATTTTCTTACTGCATGGCGGTTCAACTTAAGTCCTTTATCTAGACTCATCACAGTCGATGATTCCTATTCCGCTTCGATGACGTTTCTACCCTCTCTTTGTCCTTGTTTTTAAGATGGCTTTTGGAATAGGCTCGGGGCCAGTGAAGACTCCTTCTGCGCCATCTTTTGCCTCATTTTTTGAAATGCCTGAGTGACCGGGAGACCACATTAGGGTGAATTTGTTAGTTTGTTCTTTAAAGTGGCAGAAGCAGCTCTACGTTGTTTTGGAATGAAAGACTTGAACTTTTAATGCTAGCAGTGCTGCCTGTTTGTCTGAGAACACATATATCTCGGTTTTCTGTACCTTCTTTTGATACATTCTAGGGTGCAGGCTTCTATTACTATAGTTGCTGCCTGTTGGAGAATTACGGCACCGGTCGCACTTAGACAGAGTAGTCTCTGGATTTTGTTCAGTTTTGAGCGATTCTTTGATTGTTCTGTATTTGGCAACCAATATATGTATGTGATTCTGGTCTTTGTAATGCTTTCGTATAGCCATAAAGTCAATGCTAAAAATTCGTTGGCATGTAAAGTAAGCTTTGTTATCTTTGTTAGTAATGTGTGATATGTTCTTCTTCTTCTTCCTTAGAACCGTAATGCAAGAGGTGTAATTTTTTTGCTTTTAAGCATGCTCATAGAATAGAGGAGTCAATTCCCCTAGATGTGGCTTTTTTTTTTTAATTACTTCGAAGTTGGTGTTGTCAAAACCGCCTTGTATGTCAACGAAGGTGCACATTAACAATTCTTTGCTTCGGAGTGTGTCTTCGATTTCGGTTGTCAGTTCATGTAATTCTGTTTCTGTTCGTTTTCTAGTCTGGTATGCGTGTTGAAATAGGCCTAAATACTGCATCATCTTACAAAAATGTACCGTAAAACAATTTTCGATATAATCGGTTTCAAACGCGATTATATAAACATATATTGTGAATCTTTTCATTTTTGGTTTTTATTCACTTTTCTTAAACACTGAAATCCGCCCTGTAGGTTGATGTATTCAAAAGTAACAATAAGGTAGCTATATATCACGAGCATGACTTATTCAATGCACGAATAAGTGTGGCTTGTGGTCTATATTCTTTTATCCACTTTCTAATATTGATGAAGTTAAACGTAATATTAAAACACAACAAAATAATTACATTCGTTGGCTAGTTTATTTGTCCAACAACAAAGAACTGGCTTTATTTTATGTCATTTTTCTTTAGACAAATGTTAATACCGGCAATAATTTTATAACCATTGTTAGTGTATATACAACAAAACACCGTAACTAATGGTTTTAATTTAATTTTAATTGTTTCCCCACCCTTTAGATGATGTCAAAGCTGCAATCAACTGGCGCAAAACCCATAGGAATGACTGCCAGAAGTGACCTCATTGATGGAAATGAGTTCCTTTCGTTATTCATAGATCGAGGTGGCTTTCAAAAGCACAGAACTCCATTCAGTGCTGCAACGAATAGACAGAATCTGTCGAAAGAGGTTGAGCATTTGAATAACAATAGAGAAACAGAATCACCTGCATCATCATCGCTAACATTGTCGTCGTCATCGGAAAACACAAGTGAAAAGTTTAGTGATAAAGAAAATCTCAAACAAGTAGTCAAATTAGTAACATCAGGTAGTAAAATTGTCTTTATCGAAGAGCTAAGTCCATTTAATGATGATGATGGTGGTCGACAAGAATCCCATCAGCAACAAGTTGACCATGGGGAAGAGCAACAAAGTCCATTAACAGACGAGGTAAAAGTAGTTGCGGTCAGTGTATCATCAACAGTTGGCCGCAGATCCTCATCGTCATCATCATCATCATCGTCATCATCATCATCATCATCTTCTGCATCATTATTACATCCTCAGAAGCAGCCACATCATCATCATCATCATCATCATCACGTTAATCATCACGCCAAATCTCACGCAAATGAATTGAAATCAGCGCCCACAAATGACGAGGTGTCCGCAATTAATTTCCAAGAAACGGCGGTTTTTTTAAGCGACGCCGACGATGACGCCGACAACTCATTTCGACCAGACGATCGCCATCAGTTGTCCAGCAAACAAACCGACTTCATCAATCGCTCACACAAAAGTGAGTTTTCAATCGAGGAAGTTGAGCCGCTGACAATGACGCAGAGTGATATACCTGAACTGGTAGAACTGGATGACTCCGTCAATAGTGAGTCGTCGAATATTCAAAATGTTCTGGTTGTGCAACCTTTTAACAGTAGTCGCAGCAGTGCTGAAGGCAGAAATTCCAATCTGACCGCAATAGCGAATATCAATCATTCAACAACACACAGGTTGGCACATCATGCAGAAGCATCGGCACACCACCAGTCACAAGATAAACTAGTTCCATTCCAAACGGTGATCTATCACGACACCAAAGAGGGTCATGGACCGCAGTCAAGATCAATATCCTACAGTTCAATAGCACAGAATGTTGACGAATTGAATTCTTGGAAAAATTCCGAAATACTGCTCGAGGCCAGGCGTAATGTAAGCGAAAGTTTAAAGACAATGCGTAGCTTCTCGGATGGTGTTCATGCGGCAGCACCGAGTGATCATGTTGCCTCTGAGCCGGCAAAATTTTACTCAGTTCCAGCGAAAATGTACAGTGTTCCGGCGAAATTCTACTCGGAACCTGCCAAGGTTTACTCGGAGCCAGCAAAGATATACGGACAGCCGGAGAAGCAATATGGCGAGCCATCGAAAGTCTATTCGGAACCATCGCGATTCTATTCAGAACCGGCCAAAGTGTATTCCCAGCCATCGAAAATGTACAGTGAACCATCGAAAACATATTGGCCGAGAGTGACTGCTGCAACAACAACAACTACTACTACCAGTACTACTACTACGACGACTACTGCGCGTCCACATTATAATTATGATCAAAACAGTCCGACGAATTTTGGACGAAATCGTGGTCATGTAAATAATCCAGGAAGTTCCAATTCAAGGCGGATAATCTTCAATTTGGACAAACTCCCGTACGATCTATTAAATGATCCAGAATTCGCAGCAAAGAGACTTCTGGAGCCTGATTCAAGTAAAAGTCAAGCGTCGGACGCTGGCAATAATCAACATCAGCATCAGCGACCGTGCTCGCCAACATCTAATCAGAGGGCCAAAGGAGAACTTAGTAGGGGTATGTATTTGCTGGACTGAACTATTCTATTGTTAATTAAATTCATTATTAAACGAGGGTGGCTGCAGTCCCTAATTTGTATTATTCAATTTAATGTCAATTGTCTAACAATTAAAATATTTCTTAATTTTATTTAAAAGTTTCGCTCCCATTATGGTTTGTGACTCTGTTTAAAGCTCCCATTATGGTTTGTGTCTCTTTTAAAAACTCCCATTATGTGTCCCTGTTAAAATACACAGTCTTAGAACCACTTTGTACATCAGGGACATAGCCAATTAGTATATCGAGGATAATCAATGAAAATATTAACCTTATCCCTATAATGCGAAAATTTTTGTTTGAGCTATAAAATTCAGATTCAGATAATTATTACGTTAGATGGACAAATTGTCACAAATTAAATTTGATCTATTACACACCCTGTATAAAACAAAACATGTCATTTCTCTTTTTCGTACCTTTATGGCCAAATATGATAGGATTCTATTCAGTTTTAATTTTGGAACACTTTAAAGCTATTCTTCTATTTTGGAATGTCGAATTTAAGTCGTACAAACAGAATATGACATGTACTAGAGCTGTAATGCATGATATCATGTAATAAGTTGGGTTTTCTTGTCAGCAGTAGTATGAGCAAGGAAAGTGGAGTTTATCGTGCGAGTTCAAAGCTTGAAGCACGAGGCGGTAGCCGAGTTCGGCAATCGAACGAGCAACTTAAATACAGAATACCAACTGCATCGACAACAACAGTAAAAATAAGGGAAGTGAACCTCTCAGACGGGAGGCTAACCGTGAAATATCCAACACCAAAACTCGATAACGAAGTCAACGACGGAGGAATTTTAGCGACGGGATACGGCCGCTGGCCGGTTATTGTACGAGATAAAGTCTCTATATTAACTTCGCGCGTCTGTGGGTGTGTTTGTTTGTAGTTGGCGGTTTCTTGTGCTAAATTTTTTAAACACTTCCTAAATTTCGATTTTATTCAAACTTTGCACACATGTGTATCACCGATGACAAGACTTTCTAATAAAATTTGGAAGGTATAGGGCCACACGGCCGAGGGACTCCCATATAAATTTACCCCATTTTATTCAAATTTTTTAAACGAGTGTATCTCTGATGACAACACTTTCTATTAAAATTTGAAAGTGATCGGGCTCCAGGGCCGTGGGACTCCCAAATAATTTTTTTCAATTAATTAATTAATTTTTTTTATTTATTATTAATTTCACTATTTGACTCTCTTTTTCTTTTTCAACAGATCTAGTCAAGTGTCTACCCAAATTTTCCCCCCAATCATTATCGTCATCATCACATGCGATGTTACCTACCGAACGAGCCACCACAGAGGACCTCTACTCACCAACCCCGGAGCAGAATTATGAAATTGAGGAATCCGTTAGTGTTATGACAAATGGGCGAGCCCATGGTATTCAGCCTGTGGCACCAACGACAACCGTCCGTACCAGAGGTAATAGCGCATCTAAAGCAAATAACAATGGCCATCATGTTGATGCGACGAATGCTAACGCTCGCGATGATGCTAATGCCAACAACAACAACAACAACAACAAAAATGCTGGTGATGATGATGATGATGACTCCAAAGTTGGTTACGTTGTCGAAGGTAGGAATTTCCGAAAATATCGCGTCGAAGAGAAGACGCCGGATGGTTTCATTGTCGGCGAATACGGCGTGGTCAGTCATAATGATGGCAATTTGCGCGGTGTTCGCTATACAGCCGACTCGAATATAAACCCGAGTCTGATACATCAGGCTCTGATGAAATTCCTATCGTTGTGATCAGATCGGATCGGATCGGATCGGCTAGGATAGGATAGGATAGGATAGGACGGTCGTAGTATTCCAGTGAAGTGACATCATCGCGTAGTTATATAATCTTTGTGAGCAACATATTAATTTAAAATAATTTTGTTGAAGAAAAATGCTTTGTGATAATAGCCAACTAATTAACATAAATAGCTAGTAGTATATATATTATATGTGTTACATTAGGATATTGTGTGTATATATTATTTAATTTTTGTTCTTCTAATTTATGTATTTATTAGTTACACCACTGTAAGTGCAACGTTTGGCAAAAAATTCTACTTTATTATAAAAAAATTTAGTGCAAGTCTTTCAAGAAGAATGGTGATTCAATTTAATGTTAAATTGTGTAGGATTTATGCTGCGGTTAACGTCGACTGTAAACCAAGTTGTGGTTTTGTTGTTCGTTAGCGGTTTTCGTCGTCAACTATAATGGACTTATGTGGGATTTAAGTAGCTGATGATGGTTTCTTCATATGTTCCTTAAGTCGGAGTACGCAAGGTATCAATGAAGAAGGCATTCAGTAAAAAAATTTCGTATTTGATAGCCGACAATGACCAAACAAGTAAGCGATTATTTAAGCTTATTATAGGTAACTGAAAAAAGAAGAGAAATTAGCTAAGCATTCGGTCTAACATAAGAATAAGCTGCCTATTTTAATTGGGGCTTAAAACTAAAGCCTTAAGTTTTTTCACTGTGGCAGCTCTGTTACGCTTGAATAACATAACGTCTAAGAAACCGGTTATAATAAATTTTCAAGCTGAATTTAAAATACACGCTCGATTACGTACTTCAAAACTAACAGAAAGTTAACTTGATACCGTCAATTGTCCTAACGATGGTTTGAATTTTACCTTTAAATTTCGGAGATATACTCGTACCAAAGTCCTACAATTGAGCTCCAATTTTTTTAATTAATTCTTTATGATGAAACGAATTTTATCAAAATCATACTTTTGAAATTCAGTCCTCTTTTGCTGAAAGTCATAACTTGCTCAGAAACTTACAGTTGAAAGTCACCAACATCCACGGTCTATGCTAACAAGAAAGAGACCAACAAACAAAGGTTAAATTAGGTTGTGGTTGTACCAAATACTCACTTAGACCATTACCGGCACAGGATCTTACACCTTTCACTCTTTTAAAGGACCCATTCCGAGCTCTTAATGAATCGAAGTAAGTCTTGTATTTTTCGGTTTTCGAGATCTGAGAAGTTATTCAACAATAGTTATGTTATGTTATGCCGAACTGAAGCAAAGAAGAAGAAGTTCTATTGTCTCCTCTTCATCCTCGTCTTTGCAGCTTTTGCTGAAGTCATTGTATTCAATACCCAACCTTGTGACGTGTTTGCCCTGAAACCAGTGCCGTGTCATTATCCCCACAATTATTTTTAATTCACGTCTTTATAGGGAGATTAGCGCAGATGAGCGCTTCAGGTCCAGCTTTGGCCAAACTTTTCTTGATATACTCGTATATACTCGTATTAAAAGTGTCGGTGTTTTTCCAACTTTCGTTTGTTAAGGCTTCTGCCTCTTTTCGAAGCACAAGCTTTAGTGTCGCAATAGGCCTGCCCACATTTGCCCTTTCCGGCAGCAGCTGGAGAGTCATACCGTGTCCAGCTAGTTCGTCTGGCCTCCAGTTACCTTCCAGATCTGTGTTGCCCGGGATCCAAATTATCCTTATATTAAACTGCTCGCCTATCTCGTTAGGAGAGGAATGACAGCTCAATGTCGCTTTTGATGTCAGTGAGACTGCGTCCAACGATTTTGTAGCCGCTTGAAAATCTTCTTTGAATATAATACACTATGCTTCAGCCTACTATTAGCCAATGCATGACCTCCTCAATCGCTTTTATTTCAGCCTGTGCATTTCAGATCAGTGCAGAAGAGGAAGCAAGATCTCGGAGGACCGAGTGGCGTCTCTTGAAACATTAGGCGATAAATCGAGTTCGTTGGCGGGCGTTTTGTAGAAGCCCTAATATGTTTCCCCGCGGAGTAAAGGAAAGAAAGACGGTACAGTGCAGTGATCAGGGAGGCGGGCAGAGATGTTTACTTTCAGTTTATCACAGAAGACTTCTGCTTTTACTCTGCCGTCTAGCTTAGAGCCGTCCTTTACCGCTTCCATATCAGGTTCGGATCCGCTCTTTCAGTCTTCTCTGGAGGGGATTGTTGTCCCAAAGCAATACACTGATGTAATGTAAATAAGATTCATCAGCTCTTGCTTTAACGATTTAATTATAGTGGAGTGTCACTTATGGAAACTTTACCATTGATTTACTGCTAACAGACGCGTAGCCGTATTTGCTACTTGGTATGAGTTGGTGTTGATCTCAGCGTACGGCTTATAAGTATACAGGCCGTTCTTGGCATCTTATCCAGTAACTTCGTCCAGAGCTGGCCAATATATGCATACACCGTATCACTACAGCTGGTATAACCTGTCTACCAGCTCTGGTTTCAAACCCCATTTTTTACCTATGAGCACAAAGCAATATTCACCTTATTTACTCATTTTATAAACATTACCAACGAACAAAACCAACATCGGAAGCAAAATTGCCAGTACTCTGCCCGATTTATGCGAAATGCGCATTCTTTTCGCGCCCATTATTCAAAAACACATTACATTATTATAGTCTATGTAGCTCACTATCAGGATGGACTTAAAGGGTACTGTTCCTCGTAATGTTACGTTAATATCATAATATTCGAGATATGTAATATAATTTAATTTTTTATTTTTAAGAGATGAACTCTTTTTTTATCGAGAGTCACTATTAGATTGTTTATGACGTAATAATTAACTTTGTATTTTCGATTTTCTTTACTTTAAAAACCCTAAATTCTCACGTATTCTTCTGACATCAAAAAAAAGAGTTCACTTACATTTATTTAGTACGAATATAGTGATATATATTGTTATACTCGTAGGTTAAGGTTTAGGTTTAGGTACTAATAAGATTTTCACACATTTCCTTCAGTAAAAAATATAAATGAAGTTAAATATTATTATCAAGTAATATAAGAAGAACTTAAACCGAGAGTAACTACACTCCAAGTAGTTGCTATTCACATAGCAGTGATCTTGTCGAGTATGGGTAATCTTATAGAAGAAACAAAAATCCAGGAAGTCATTATATGATAATAATTGTTGTCTGTACCTGTAAATGTGTTAACGCCTGAATGAAAACTTCCTCATTTTTATAATCGTCATAACTTGTGTAGTGTAGTATTAAAAGTAGTAGTAGAAATAGTATTAGTAGTAGTAGCAACAGTACTCATAGCTTAAGTATCTAATTAAACTTGTCTAATACATCGAACCACTTTTTAGTTGAAGAATTTGTTTTTCATGTAGCAGGCAAATTTTACTCTCAAATATGTTTTGTTCCTTTTCAGTTGTACTCGTACATCTTGTATCTACATTTGTTGACAAAAATTTTCCTTATGTGTAAGCAAATTCCCTAAGTGTCATAGTTTAAGTTTGTATTTGAAATTTTTGAATTTTTTTAATAAATTAATGACAAATTATGTTAATTTAATATCACAGAGTAAGCACTAGAATAGTTAAGATACAAAAGATACTTAAACTAATGTTAGTTTTATCATTATTAAGGTATAACTCCCTTGTAAGCCGTTAGTTATTTACTATTGTTTTAACTTGCCAAAATTTGCACTCCTAGTCGGTGCTCATTATGAACAAATGTAGTATCACAATTTTAAATTAAGTGAACAATTATTATGTAATATATATATATGACGAATAAACAGTAATCTAGAAGAATGTGTATTTTTTGTTGGTTTTTTATTTTTTATTTTTATTAATTGCACATTGAAAAGTTGTCTGTCTGCGTCTGTATAATAATTACATGCTATCGATTGATCAATAGAAATGTTAGTAAAATCAATAAATCATTCCACATTGTAGTGAGCCAATTAAAAACGGCATTTGCGTTAGGCTTAACCAAAGTCCAAGAGTAATCTTCCACGCGCTGAACGTATGATCACAGAATGAAGCGATCATGAACCTTGATGTGCCCTTTCGCAAAAATAATACAACTCTGGGTTTGTTTGAAATTAATGTCTATATGTGGAGCAAGGCGATATCTGCCGAGTGAATGGAGCACAGCAAATAAGAAAAGTAACACAATTCAAACAAAAAGCTACTTCTCGATGAGTTTTTTAGTTAAAGAGAAGATAATTTTTTGAAATGAATTGCAGGAGCTGACTGGCTAATAAAATGAATTTAAAGGAAAAATATGCTGACAACTTAGTTAGTTAAGAAAATGAGAAAGGTACTTTAGTAACTTGCCTTGCATATAATCTACTCGTACACTTTTCACTGTGTATTGAATACAACAAAGTGTTTTTTTTGTAATAAAACGCAGTCCAATGTGACCAACAGATGTCTATAGTATCATTGGTTTAACTTAACATAAGCAACGTACCATCCCCCTAATAGAAATGCTAAGGTCCGAATTGATAGACATTACTACAACTACAACTCATGATATAGCAATGGAATAGAGTGGAATGGAAGGTTGTAGCAAAAGCATTGCTTTTAGTTAAAGTTAGGTCTATCGATTCGGACCTAAATGTTGCTAGTGTTTAAGTTTTTAGACTCCACGAGGGTGATATAATCTCTCTGTGGATGTTACGCTGTTTAAACCACAAGAGAGCAGGAAACTCACACGAGAATGTTATCTGATGTTCCTGCCTGTTTCAACCGGATCATGTTGAGATGGTGGTGTCTCTAAAACCAGAGGCCTGTACAGAAGCCAATTACTTTGTAATAAGAAGGGAATGGAAGTATTGTGGTGGGTGGAGATGAAAATTAGACCAGAGCTCTCATAAACTAAATATTATGCTCATACTTTACATCTCTACATCTTAAACTTAACGTGGAAATACCATTTTTGTCACTTATCTGGTCTAAGACTTTTGACCTCACTGGAATACGTTAGGAAAGCACCGTTGATGGAGAAAAGTCATAAAGCGCCTTTTCTTCACGTACAGAAAAGTACCAGAACAGTCTTGCTGTGGCTGATTGCTTATCACATCTTGGTAATTGTTATTTTTTAAAATTGGCGGTCAGGCCCCCAAGTTAAGTTATCTAAATACTTTATCAAACCCATTCAATATATACTACAGGCTTCATCAAAAGCATGGATTGACCTGACTTTGGAGAATTTTATACGATATTCAGATGTAATTTCGGGGAGAAACAATATTCTTTAAGTGTATCAACATACTGGCTTACCCGATAATATTGACTTTATTGGTAGAAATCGGGGAGCTGTAATAGAATCTTTCAACATCCAGACCGAGCAGGCGACACGAAATCTGGAGCTGTACGTGTACGTGAGAGCAAAGCAAACTACATATTTGCCACGTCTTCGATTAAAATAGTGGAGCGCGAAGTCGCAGTACCGCAATCCAGCGGTACTGACAACAGCATGCAACTACGAAAGCGTTTCTTTAAGTCATAGGACAGTGTTACGGAAAATTGTTGGCCCGTTTGTGAGAATTTACCAATCCGGAGACTGTACAATGACGAGATCTACGACATGACATTTATAATGACGCTATGTTCAGCTGCGGATTTTGTTAGACTGTGCAAATGTGACACCAGAGGTCAGAATGTCAGACTTTACAGCTATGATTTTAAGGTAGTTATGGACTTTGTTGATACAGGCTTTGATATGACATATAGTTATCAGCTCAGAAAACAAACAAAAAATCACTCTTGTCAATTGCTGTTTCTTTCAGCTAAAAAGCCCATTGACTAGTAAAGCCTTCTCTCGAACAACGAACAACGAACAACCTCGTATAATACGAAAATTATCATTGTCCTACTCTATGGCACTGAATCTTAGTCAAGCGACAATTCTTCGGACGATTTTCGGTTCCATTTGCCTTGAAAGGCTTTCTGGAAGAGAAGATTCAATCTAAATCAGTGGGGCAGAGCTGTAGAGAATGGCGTCGCATTAGAAGGCGTCCAAATGCGTGTCCTGAAAAAATAATCATAATATTTGGCGCGACAGACCGTTGTGGCTCAAGTCCTAGCCTCTCGCGAACATTCGTGTTGTGCGTATTATAGTTTTGCAAGCAAACAGGAGGTATCCACAATTCAAAGGCCTATCCGAAATGCGAATTGAGAAACTTTCCGTGAAAGTTATTACTCCTGGAAGTTTTTCAGACATTCGCAAAAGGTTGGACCGTGAAAAAGTGTTTTGGTGGTTTTTTGAAATTCGAAATTTTGAAACTTCGAACCTTCTGCTCAGAACTCCAATGTACTTACCATTAGAGTTACGGTGCTCAATATCTGAGCCTGCAAAGTATAGGTATGCGAAAGTGGAGGTAATTAGACTGTGCTAGTTAGAAAATCCCTGCTTATTGGAGAGACATATTAGTTGAGGCCCAGATTCAAACCGAACTGTAGCGCCAACAAAGTAATAAAGAAAAGAGCTAAGAATTTTCACAGCTCACCCGTCATGTGTACTTTCCTACTAAGTTAGTGCCTCACTCAAGGCCGCCAAAAACATCTCTATCTGGAAATCAGCGAATTGTTAAACATCAACTTATATTACTCGTATACTACGAACTACAAGATCAGTTTGATACGAGTAAAGATGTCTGACACTTAGTGCATATGAAATTCCAAAATGAAAGCAACAAAAAAATTGTACAATTAATTCCAAGTCTGTTGAAGTGGCATTAATTGGTTGAATTGTTAATTGGTCTTAACGGCTTTTTACTCAACCAAACAACTTGTTCCTGTTGATGCTGTGACGCTGTGACGAAACAGATTATCAAATAGTAATCGGCAAACTGGAATGTTCCTTGAGCATTCCGTTGGTGAATTCCGTGAGTATTATTGTTTCACATTTTTACTCTTTTTTTTCGCCCAACTTGTCTACTTGGAAAGGAATTTTTATTCTTCAACAAAAAATCACAAAGAATAGTGCGAAGAGTGTTACTCGGAATATTCTTGAATTACTCGCACATAAAAAAGGCATAAAGGAACAATTAAGCTTCTTCTTGATCTAGAATGTTCGATTGCAGTGATTTCAAGGCGATACTTTTAGGCAGACATATTCACATCCAATCAGTGCTGCATCCCCACACCACACCACCACGCCACCACCGACTGAAGTGACTGGTCAAGATGCGAGACGAATCCAAACGAGGCATAGTGGTGATTATTGTCTTTTCTTAATCGGAGTCTTTAGAGCATCTGCATCTGGTTTTTGGTTTTCTGTTTTGTGTATTCTGATCTGATGCTGCTCGATGCTGTCTGCCTGTTAGCGTTTACAGTGTGCTGCTCAGATCAGTTGGTGTCACAGCTCAAGGAGTACCCTTACTCGTAAAAGCAGAAGAAAATAATTTTTCCGATCGCTGCGGATTCCGCATATGTGAAATGACCATTGCAGTTGGTCACAGGGGAAACCTGAAATTTTAAGACGACTTCTGGCGTCGGCGATGGCGACGGAGCGCTGATGGGTCTATTGGATCGATTGATGCGGCGATTTTGGATGTACATACATATTTCGTATGTGTGGTGGAGTGCCTCATGATCTGCCGACTACAGAGGGACTTTTATTCCATTCCACACGGATAGCCGGCCTCAAGCAAGGTCGTTCTTCGACCTCGTTCTTTTGTTGCACCTCACGCTCACGTTTTATAGCTGGATCGCTGGATGCTCCGCCACGTTACATGTTTTATGCTTTTTAGCCAACATTTGCTTCCAAGTTGCCAACTATTACAACAAACATATGAGCACATTTATACCAAAAAGAGCAGAACATCTTAGCACGACAAGATAGACGATTGCTTTTAGCGTTGTGTTGTGATGGTTTTTTGATGTTGTTGTTTGTTGTTGTTGTAATTAACCCAATCAACTAAAGTTACAATTTAAATGCTATCGTTTGTCGTGTGTGCGGCATGATTTGTGGAGATCAACCGCTTCGCTACGCACTGTGTCTGCCCACTGCGCTGGTGATGGAAACGCGATTGCGATCAATTCATTATGTTGTGACTTGTGTGCCTTGTAAGCCTGCTGGGCGCGTCATGCAATGTTATTGTCACCAATTGCGCCCCGCAGTGATTATTCGCTCGGATCTGATCCGATCCCAAAGGGGAGATAAAAGAAATATCTCTGGTATTTGGTATATCCGTGTTCACTGGAAGATAATAGGTAGCTGAGTTGGTGGTCGGTCGGTCGCTCGCTCGGTGTTTGTCCATAATAGCCCAATTATTATGACTAGAAAACGATGTTCATTCATCATAACACCATCGCTAGCTGTCGGGGAAGTTAATTGCTTTGATACTTTTTTGTATGTCTTTGCTTTTGTGCTATTTATAGCCCGTTCGGTGAGGCTATTATAGGTTTGTGACAAAGTTTTGCAACAAAGACACAAATAGAATACACGAGTAGTATAGAAGTACATATTAGCGAATTCACGTCCATGGGGCGGATTCCGTAAGCGTGACTGGGTACCCAAAAAATTTATTAACTCCATTTTTGACCGTGGGTTTCTTATGGAAAATAGGAGAGTGAAGAGAGTTCTTGGGTACTCTGTAAAACTCACACTCACTCAGGCATACATGTCTGTATCATACGCTCCAAGAGACATCACAGAGATGTTGATGTTTTGACTTTTGTAGATTTGAAAGTTACAAATAATAAAACGTAATGTTCCTGATATACTGATAAATCTGTATGATAGCCAAGTAGTCAAGCAGGAGTAAAAGGGCTTAGAAGGCAGATTAGAGACAGGATTAAAACATCATGTAGCCAGCCAGAGTCTGCTGTTATTTAACGCAGACGAGTACATTAAATAACAACGGAAGAATATCAAAAAGAATATAAAAAGTATTTGGGAGGATGCCATAGCTCTAGTGTTTAGTGCGCTGGGCTGCTGAGCGAAACGTTCGAAGTTCAAAGAAAAACACCAAAAATCTTTTTCACGATCCTTTCTCTCGCAAATGTCTGAAAAACGTCCGAGAGTAATAATAGTCATGGAAAGCTTTTCAATTCGCCTTCTTTCGGAAAAGACTTTAAAAGTGTAGGTATCCTCAATTTGTGTGCAAAAATATAACACGCACAAAATAGGAATGGGCGCGAGAATTTAGGCCTTGAATCACATCGATCTGTCGCGCCAAACATTATTTATTTAGAGGTTGCTGTAGCTCTAGTGGTTAATGCGTTGACGCTGCTGAGCGGAAAGTTTAAAGTTTGAGTCCCAGAAGAAATACCAAAAAGCTTTTTCACAGTCCTACCTCTCGCGAACGTTTGACAAACGTCCGATTGTAATATTTGTAATAGAAAGCTTATCAATTCGCCCTCTTTCGGATGTGGCTTTAAGATTGTAGGCCCCCTCCATTTGTGTGCAAAACCGTATCTAACTCTTCTATTGAACTTTCAGCTCAGACGATTGCAATGTACTGCCTCAAACAAATTCACTTTACAAACATTTTATTTTAGCCCTGCTTCTATTAACTTAATGCACAACAATGTTTGTGCCATAGATTCATAAGAAATTCAATAGACTTTAATACTGCATTAGACAAAAAAAATTATTCGCATTTGAAAATAGGATTAAAGTTTTTTTTTAGTTTGACGACCTTTGTATCGGTAATGGTTTTAAGAATTTAAAAAATTTTTACATTGTTCGATCTTAGAAATTACATTCTCTTTCAAAAAAGATCAACAGAGACCTTGTAGCTAAAAGCGTTCAAGAGTTACAGGATGTCAAGTGATGCAGGGTCAACAGTACGTTTCTTCGCATTACAACGCACCCATACCGCAGGGGGTGAAAATAGACTCCTCCTTCCTATGCGTTTTATTTCTCGTAATTAACATTATCACCCCTTTAAGTATTTGCCACCTTATCTGATACACCCTGTATAAACTGCCATAAAAGAAGTTGAACTTGATAACGCAAATGCGTGATGGAGTAGAAAAAGAATGGGTGCCATTTTGATCACACCTTACAATGAAATTGAAAATCAAAACTTCAGCTTCATTTCTTGATTACAGACCGAAATTTCAGGTTCAATTTAAAGTCGATACCATATCGCGTATACTGTGTGTATATTAAGTTCTCGTAAATACCAGAGTACCAGACGCATATTTTTCAAGTGTTGCCTTTAGTTCGTTTTAATCTCATTTAATTTTGCGTCATCGCGCAAATTAATTATTTGTATGAAATTCCTTAGAAGTAATTATTGATTTATTTTTTTTGGCAACAAAAATCGTGATGTTTACAAATTTATTGGAAGATTTTATCACAATTTTCGTGAGATTACAATTGGAAATAATTATTAGGCACATTGTAATAAAGTATACTTGTAACATCGCCGCCTTCATCGTCTACAGAAAAAATAGGTATTGAAATAATGATTAAGCAAATTTGTACGATTGCGGGCAAATTTTGACATGGTAGTAAGGCTTATGATAGTCGTAAATAGGCAGTGTACCTACGCCAAGGTTAAGCCATTATCAGATAATCAATAGTATAACAATAATACAGTTTTTTTTTAGATAATCGTAGAAATAATTTTAGTCTCATCCGATTAATGGCTATACGTATTGTCGCCAGCTAGTCCTTGAATAAGTAAGAATTTAAGGGGGTGTCATTGCCTCTCTAAGCATGTGTGGCAATATTTTTTAATTATTTCTGGGCTGTCATATTAAGAATGGTAATACGATTGTAGACTGATTGTTTTCCTGTTAAAAACTGATAAAACTGATGAGAAAATTTGTCGTTGTCATTTGTTTCTTTAATGATCCAATTCTAATACAATTCATTCTTTCGCTGACGGCAGCACTTTAAGCTTTTTATATGCTGTATGCGTACATCTTCTTCCTATATGGAATGTGATATGTATGTAAATATGTATATGTAAATTCTGGCATTTGAGATCGTATTAGACATTACACCATAGAGTAGACTTAAAAGCTTCCAAAACACAATGCTCTCTTCTGTCGTCTATGTGTAACATAATCCTTTATTCGTGAAAAGGGTAACAGAAGAACTCGTAATCGGTATGTGCGTCGAGTCAACAACAAGCTTCGTTGGAATCATTCATTGTCATCATTAGGTTCGTCATCGGTAAGAAATCTACGAAATGTTAAGGTTTCCTAAAACGGTGCAAAAAGTACTGCACTTCCTGGCTAATATTTACAAGGCGTATATTCGTCAGGACTGCTTGTAGAGCCAAACATGGTAATGTTCTTCGCCCAAAATATAAATACAACTGCACTGTCTGGTCAGGTGTTCCCAAGAGAACATTGCATCTAGTGGATAGAATACAGAAAAGCGCGATAAAACTTATTGGTGACGATCATATCGCGAAAACACTCGACCCGCTTGTACATCGTAGGAATGTCTACTGCTTGTAACTATTTTACCACTTTTTCCATCAACGTTGTTCAAAAGAAATATTGAGGTGGTGCATTCTGCCAATCCTTCAACCCATCCGCGATACTCGCTCAGAAGTTGTTTACCATTAAAATGATTCCAGATTAAAAGTCATATGTGTACTAATAGCTCTTTCGATTTGCAGGGTACAGTTAACATTTCTCTCTTGTGGTTTTGGTTTGGCGTTCTATTTGCAAACTGTACCCGGGGTATGGTTTGATTTTGCGTTTTATTTGCAAGGTTTTGTAACCGACACCGTAACTTTGCTACTCGTCGGCAATCATACCCCTCGGTTTCGTTTACACAGCAATATGGCGAAGAGAGTTCAAGCAGACTAATTTCTCAGTTTGTTGTTCTTCTCAAATTTGGTTTCGGTTTGGCGTTCTATTTGCAAAGCATTCACCAAGATAACCACAAAAACCCTGTCGGGTACGGTTTTAATTAATCGAAAGAGGCATAAGTTTGACTGAAATTGCTCCAAGAATGCAACATTTAGACTTCGAAATTATATGTAATTCCACATAAACAAGTGCAAGTTCAGTTGCGTGTGCATGATTAGTTGTTTATTTTGCAGATTTCCACCACCACTAATTTGTTTACATTGATTCTGTCCTTCTACTTCCGCTACGTATAATTTTTATTTTTCTTTTAATTTCAAAAATTTATCAAATTTTATAATTAATGATTAGTATTTGTTTAGTCACAGAGATTCGTCTTTATGTTGACGCAGACACTATATTATATAGTTGAGCACCTAAAAGTGAGCAACATTTTTGGTTTATGCTCACTAGCGCCACCTTTTATTTAGTAGCAAACATGAAAATAAAGTTTCGATTCTGCGATCGTAATACATGATCTTGGATTATCTTCTTAACGAAAACTGTATGCTGCAGTGTCTTTCAAGCTTTAAATCAAGGCAATCTTAAATCATTTTTAATTTAATGACAGGCTGCAGACAATTAATTGTTCAGATTTCTCTGTTTTCTTTCCAGTTAGTTATCCCACGCGAACCGACCTTTAACTCAAGGATTGCACTACTTATTTGATTAGATTACCTTATATTTAAAAAAAAAATACCATTATCTCTCTCTGTCTGCCTAAATATCTTTGCTTTGAGAACCCTATGCAGTCTTCTATAGATATATCCAATGATCCTCTAAAGAACTTTTTGCTTTCCTTGTTAAATTTTAAAAACTATCTATAGTTATAGTTATGGCTTATGCTTTTAAATTTCTATTTCGTCTCCTTTTTACTGGCGTACGATGAGCAATCCTTATTTTCGAATTTCTTTGCAGTAATAATATTTTCAGTTTTTGTACAATATTTTTTGACTTTTCTTCTGATCATTATTTTTATAACGTGATCGAAAATGATTAGTAACGTCCTCTTCATCAGGGGTGGAATCTGTTAATTCCAAAACTCTTATCCTCCTCTTAGCTTGGAGCAATCGATAATTAATATTGGCTATACTGCTTTCATCATCAGAATTTCAACTTTATTTTTTTTTTCATATTCATGGGTCTTATTTCAATAATAAAAAAAATTACAACATTCCCGCGAAAAAATTATTACTCTTACTTACCAACATTACTATCAGAGCAAATTGAGATATTATCGTCTTTTTGATAATTTCTTATAACATTCATTCTGTATGAAATATTATTTATGTAAAACTTTGATTCTCTGCTTTGATAACTTAAATAATGAAAATATTATTTCAAAACTTTTCAATCCTACTCTGGTCAATAAACAGACTGGGAAAGCTTCCGGATAACACTAGAAGAAAGAATTTAACTAGCAGGACCACTACAAACCAAAGATCAGTTGGACTTTGAAGTGGGCAAATTTGTCAGAGACATTCAGTAACCAGTTTGGGAAAACACTCTTGAAATCAAAAGAAAACTTAAAGGTAATAACTCCCCTAGAGTTGTAAAACCGTAGAAAATTAAGTTGGAAACATATGGCTTATTAAAGTATGCTAGATCGCTATAAATAAATACAAAACACCTAGGTGTTTACAAAAAACAACTCACCTGCAAGGTTAGGTTAGGCTAGGTTAGGTTGGGATAGCTGTCGGCAGGAAGCCGACCCACTTAGACCAACAGATGGTCCATTGTGATGCCACATGGATCGAGAGTTCGAATGAAGCGTAGAATACTTTTGATGTCAGTGCTTGACAAATCGTTAAGGTCGTTGTAAAAGAAAGCTCCCAAATGGAGTCGTAATATATATATGAGGCGTTCTGTTTGAAAGCGGTATAGGTCCATGTTAACGGTGGAACTATTTTGTTCCAACGACGGAATAGTCAAGGTGCATGTACCTTGACTAATGATGTGGATATAAACGGTTCTTGTACCGATATATCTTATTAAAATCCTATTAGTTAGCTACCTTACCACTGGTGGGGTGATAGCTAACCAAAATAAAATACACAACAACCTTTTTAGATGATTAAAACTTGAGTTCAAGGTGAGCTGTAATAAGTCCGGGATCATGTTTCGCTCAGCCGGAATTCGAAACTTTGGCTTCGTGCATGTTGGATTCATTCGCATGCCTGATGAATTTGCATTATGAATTTTATTATGAAAATGAATCCAACATGCACAAACACATTTCTGTTCTTGAACATACTCCCCCCGTTGAATGCAACCATTCAACAGATTTCGTCGCTAGGTAGGCTGAATTTTCGACGTATTCTAGGGATAGGTCCTGATGGCGATGGTTTGCTAGGTTTGTTTGTCTTCCTTGTTTTCCATATCCAGAAGATGATTGCTGATACCGTTAAAATAAGTCCTAAGTATGCCACGGAGTATTGGTGAAGGTCATGGTTGCTTATTTTGTGTGGAATTTCTGTTGGAAGTTGCTTGATTTCTTGCCTCAACCTTTCGATCTCTGCCAATTGAAGTTGATCTGCCAATGAATACTCGTTAGTTGGGATAAGATTGCTTGGTATTGCGATGTCCGTTAGATTGACCAGTTTGGTGTAGGATGGTTTGCCGATACTGGTATAGATTTTATGTCCTTGGAATGTTAAGAGATCTTGTTTAATGACGCAGTTGGGCTGAATTTTTAAAAGGCCAGAGCCCTCCAGCGTTATTGGTGAAATCTCATTGCCGCATACAGTGTTGATGGTTGTCTTCGTTCTGAGGGCGTAAATCCATTCATTGGGGTGCGACAATCGTATCCATACCTGGTCTTCTGTGAGCTCAGTTATCTTGCATTGTGTTGGTAACGGCATATTGTTCAGTAAGTCAACCTCGCATGTACATATATTAGCCTTCTTGCGATAGAGCGGCTTTGTTTGCTCGCAGATATAAGTAGATGGTTCCGTTGTTGAGCACATTGCCAATTCCTGCTCCGTTATTGGATAGTATTGATCGCGGTGTGGACTTATGATTAGGTGAGATGAATCTGGGTTGATTGCAATTAGGGAGCCGTTTTTAAATATAGGTATGGCCAATACTCTGAATATCGCGAACACTTCTATATTGACAAGAGGAAATTTGATTTGGAAGATCACGTGGTCGTTAACGATCCCACTCTTTACGGACATCAGTTGATATAGGTGCAGCAGGTCTGACGAGTCTATTGGTAGGCGAAGTGAGGAAGGGACATGCGCCTTTATCATTATGACTTCGTGACTTAATTGCTGTGGTGATAGAAGAAGAGGGCTTATCTTTCCATGGTTTGTGTCGATTAGCACTCTGATTAGTAAGGCTTGTATTCGTTGTGTGTTGGACATGATTAGCGTCAGTTCAATGGATAAGGAAAGAAAAGTACTAGTTAGTTCTTCTTGAGTGGTATGCGCAGTTATTTGATTAATTTGCTCGTTCAACGCTCTAAATTTTTCTTGAACACTTAACTGGTTGCCCCTTATAATGTTTAAAGTTGAGTCTATTATTGATGTTTGATTATTGAGAAGTCGCAGAACGTGGTCTTCATTTCCCTTCATGTCATCAATTGTTTTTGATACCTCTTGTGCATATTCCGAATCAAGAACTCCGAATAAGGAATTGGCTATGGTTCCAACTATATTGAAAGCTCCGCGTCTTGCTCTTGGTCTTGCCTTATGAAGGTTCCTCGAGAAGAATTCGTTCCCTGTTGTGAGCTCTTCTTTTACATGACTAAATTGATCGATTATTGACTTGCATGAATTGTTTTGCGGTATCACCTGGCAGAGTTGTCGCAAAGATTTAATTCCCTTTGTGATTTCATGGAATTCAGTCCAGTACGGTGTTAGCTCATAGTATACCACCAGGTTCCATTCGTTGGCTGCCAAGTTGGCTGTTCCTAGAGCTTCAAAATGAAGGCCTAGCTTAGATGGAAATTGGCTGACTTCCACTGGGTAACTACATGTGAGTGGTACTATCAGGCATACTATTAAGATGGATAACATTGCCGAGCCGTATGATTTTCGACATTTTCTCTTTGGTGGTTGGTCATTGTTTGTTGACTCCCCTGTGATTTGAGATGTTGATTCTGCTGCCTTTCTTTTTGTGTGACATTCAAAATGATGTGGTCGTTCCTGTTTTGGGGTTTCATCATTAAGCGGAAGAGGAGCAAGTTTGTGAATCGCTCGCCGAAGAATGCTAGTTGATGTTTTGACGTCTGCTACGCGGACCTGGCCATCTTCTCCAATGTGAGTTTTAATGACTCGTCCGAGTGGCCATTTCATCGATGGGGTGTTATCTTCTTTAATTAGAACTATGGCTCCAGGTTGTAAGTTTGGTTTTTGCTGTTTCCATTTAACCCGTTGCTGCAATTCATTTAGGTATTCACTCGACCATCTGCGCCAAAATTCATTTTTTAGGTGCGTCACTAATTTCCATCGTGTCGGCAGGTTGACGTTCGTGTTTTTAGCGTTTGCGTCAATCGGTGCTGTCAGTGGTTCACCGATTAGGAAGTGACCAGGAGTGAGTGCGGTGAGATCATTTGGATCTGAAGAAAGCGGTGTTAATGGCCGTGAATTAAGAATTGCCTCAATTTCAATTATTAGGGTCTCGAATTCTTCATGTGTCAAGGGTGCTGATGACACGCTTCGATATAGTAAATGTTTTGCTGATTTAACGGCAGCTTCCCATAATCCGCCGAAGTGGGGAGATCGGGGTGGAATGAAATGGAAATCGATGCCTTTTGTGCTGCACGAGTTTGAGATTGATTCTTGACCTTGCGTGGAATATACTGTCTGGCTAAGGTCCTGAAGCTGATTTCTAGCTCCAACAAAATTAGTCGCATTATCACAGTATAGGTTACGAACATGGCCTCGTCTTCCCATGAAACGTTTCAGTGCTCCTATAAAGGCTTCCGTTGTTAAAGCACTAACGATCTCCAGGTGAACAGCCTTAGTAGCAAAGCAGCAGAATATTGCGATGTACCCCTTTTGTGGTCGACTTCCTCTCCCACGGTAGTGAATCCATATCGGCCCGCAAAAGTCCACTCCTGAATTGATGAACGGTCGTGCTGGTTGAACTCGATCGGCTGGTAAACTGCCCATCATCTGAGAGAGCAACTTGGGTTTTGCTTTTGCGCACCGAATGCAGTTTTGCACTATAGATCTGGCAATAGTTTTACCTTTGATCGGCCAGAATCGTTGTCTAGTAATGGCCAAAAGAGTCTGTGGTCCAACGTGCTTATTTTTGCAATGAATCTCTGTCATTATCATTTTTGTGAAAGAATGTCCGTAAGGAAGTAAGATAGGATGTTTTGCATCGTATGAAAGCGCTGATGCTTCTAGTCTTCCTCCAACCCGCATAATATCATTTGTATCCAAAAAGGGTGCGAGACTGCTTATGGCGCTGGTTTTCTCGCACTCGCTGTATTGTTTAAGATGGGCGATGTCGGAATTGAACTCCTCTTTCTGCAGAAATCGTAGAATGGTATGAAGCGAATCTGTTAATGCTTGGCTGGATAGTTCTTTTTTACTGCTTGTCTTATCTTCACGCCCTTTAAGTTTGCTGACGAATCTTAATATGTACGCAGTGATCCGCTGGACCCTTTGAAATGAGTTTCCATGCTTGATTTCGTAGATGAAGTGACCTGACTCCTTATCATTAGTTGTTATTGGTAACGCATTAGAGTTTGGTTGCTGCTCAGACAATGCCGATTTGTTGTAAGGTTGTGGCCAAGATGATTCTCGACCATGAAGGAATAGGGGACCGTAAAACCAAAGATTGCATTCCTTCAACCTTTCCGGAGTAATTCCTCGTGTAAGTAAATCAGCTGGGTTCTCCTTGGATTTTACGTGACGCCATTGTTGTGGTGTGGTACTAACCTTTATCGAAGATACTCTGTTAGCAATGAACGTTGGGAGGGATTTCTCGGAGGAGTTGATCCAAGCCAAGACAATTTCAGAGTCACTCCAAAAATACGTAGGAGCATCTTCGTACCCAATATCCCTTTTTATTCGATTGGCGAGATCCGTTGCTAGTTTGGCGGCGCACAATTCTAGCCGTGGAATGGTCGGCTTCTTAAACTTTTCCTTCTCAAGTGGTGCTACACGAGATTTAGCACACAACAATCGCACTATGATGGTTCCGTGACCAACCGTTGATCGTATATAGATGGAGGCTCCATACGCCCTTTCGGATGCATCAGCAAAAACGTGAACTTGTGTTACTTCTGGAGTCTGGTGTGAAAATATGTGTCGTGGAATCCTGATGAGACTTATTGCCTTGAGGTCGTCACGAAATCTTGACCATTGTGAATGTAATTCCTGAGGTAGAGCTGCATCCCAATCTAATTTTAATTTCCACAATTGTTGCAGAAAGATTTTCGCGGTGATTACCACTGGAGCCATGATTCCAAGTGGATCAAATATTCGTGCTATTTCTGATGAGACCTTTCTTTTTGTGACTTTGGCGTCGTAATTCTCATAAGTTTTGATGCAAAAATCGTCTACCTTGGGCAGCCAAGTTAGACCCAAAGTTTTTATGTTGTCTTCTGAGTCATTTTTGAAGTCCAGCTGTACTTCTTTGTCCTCTGAACCGAAATTTTGTATTAGCCGTGGGTGATTTGCGCACCACTTGCGCAGTTTGAAGCCTGCTCCCTGAAGCACGTCAATCAATTGCCTTTGCATTTCCAGAGCAGTGGAAAGACTGTTTGCGCCTGTCATGACGTCGTCTACGTAGAAATCGTGTTGAAGTATCTTGCTGCCGAAGGGGTGGCTTTTAGTTGTTGTTTGAGAGAGCTGTTGTAAACATTTGATTGATAAATAGGGGGCAGATGATGTGCCGTAGGTCACGGTGTTCAACTGATAACATTTTACAGGATCTGATACGTCCTTTCTCCACAGAATCAACTGGTACTTTCGATCTTCTTTATGTAGCAATACTTGTCTATACATTTTTTCTACATCGGCTGTAAAAACAAACCGTGGTAACCGGAATCTTAACAGAATTGTGAATAGATCATCTTGAATTCTGGGGCCTACATGCAAGATATCATTGAGCGATATATTGGAGGATGTCTTGCATGACGCGTCGAATACGACTCTCAACTTGGTGGTACTGCTATCAGGTTTTTGCACGCAGTGGTGAGGAAGAAAATAGTGTGGTGAATTCCTTGGTGGAAGCTCTACTTCTGTCATGTGATTTAGAGTGATATACTCGTTCATAAATTGATCGTATTGTTGCTTAAGCTCCTTATTGTTAGCCAATCGTCTTTCTAAGGCATATAACCGTCGGAGGGCGATGGGTTTTGATTCCCCAAGACTTGTGGGATCGTCTGAAAATGGTAGTTTTACGGTAAATCGGCCTTGGATATCCCGATGAGTTGTCTGTATAAAGTTCTTTTCACACCACTTTTCTGCTGTTGTAAGAGCTGTTTGTGGTTCCTCTGGTTCTTCAGTTGTCCAAAATTTTTCAATTAGTTTGTTCAGGTTTTCGTCTTCGATGCACATACCGCAAGTAATTGATGTATTTGGAAGTGGTCCAATTCTCCCTGTTGCCATCCACCCGAATACCGTGTTTTGAAAGGTGGGCATCTCGATGTTGGATCTTATTTGTCCAACAGACAGAAGTTCATGGTACAATTCTGCGCCGATGAGTAGGTCGATATGCTCCGTACAGTTGAAGTTTGGATCAGCTAATTTTATATTCTTTGGAATGTTCCATTGTGAGATGTCTATTGATTGTGTTGGTTGAGGTGAAAGTAATTTTGGCAAGACCAACGCTTCAATTCTAGCCGAGAACCCAGTCAGCCTGGATTGCAAATGTACATTCACTCTCTTATGTGCCCTTTGAGTGGTATGACCGATCCCCTGGATGCACAAAGAATCATGCTTTGCTGGAATCTTCAATTTTTTAACGAGTCTCTCCGTAATGAAATTTACTTGAGAGCCTGAATCTAGCAGCGCTCTGCATTCGACGAATTCACCATTGTGAGATTCTAACTTGACCCGAGCCGTCCCCAGCAAAACATATCCTAGACGTTGTTGACTAACGGTGCTAAGTGATAGAGCTTGATCGTGTCCCTGCGTCTTATTTTCCACTGAAGATGGGCCTGTTGTTTTAGTCGGGTTGATTCCTTTGAATTGTGTAGATGTTGTATTAATTTTTTGGCTTGAATTCACGGCTTCCAAATGCACTAAAGTATTGTGTTTTTTAGAGCATTTGGTGCATGATCGTCTCGGGCAAGTTGTTGCTCGATGTCCTTCCTTCAGGCAATTTATGCAGAGGTTATATTTTTTGAGCACATTTAGTCGTTGTGCGGGGGTTTTATCTAAAAATTCCTTGCAAGCGTAAAGTGCGTGATTTCCCTTGCAAACCAAGCATTCAGATGAACTCGCTGCCGCAACTAATGTCCTTAAAGGGTGGAGTCTTCGTCGATCCTCGATGTGCCGATCCTTGCCCAGAGCTTCCAGAGATTGAAATCGTTTCTCTAAGAAGTCCATCACTTGCTTTGTTGTTTGAAGTTCCTTTGGATTGTCGAGTGACTGCTCATATATGGTGTGCGTATCTCTGTCTAATTTTTTCGTCAATACGTGGGTTAATATTGGATCCCATTCCTTGGTGGACACACCGAGATTTTCTAATCCCATGAGACACTCCTTAGTAACGTCGTGAAGATTTCTAATGGCGTTGGGTGAACTTTTCTCTGCAGCAGTACTTGGTTGAGTGAGTAATTTACTTATAAGTGCAGAAACCAATAGTCTCGGATTAGCGTAACGATCTTCTAAGGTTTTCCAGGCCGCGACATAATTGCTGTCAGACGTTGAATAATGTCTGATTAGCCTTTCTGCCTCTCCAGTTAGGTTTGTTTTCAGATACCACATTTTTTGGCAATTTGCCATTGGTTGCATGTGGACCATTTGTTTAAAAAGATCGTGGAATTGTTGCCATTTGGAGTAGTCCCCATCAAACTTTGGCAATTCCATTTTCGGAAGTGGTAACGTGTGTGCAGCTGTTGTGCCTGTCCTAGGAGCACATTCCTGCAGTCTTGCAATTAAGGCTGTGACAACCCCTTCAACTTCTTCAGCCAAGATGAAATGTTCTTCTTCATCGTAGCCGTTAGCTACGTTGTCATCACTTAGCTCATAAATTGATGTATGAAGTTCTTCAAGTTGAACCCAGTATTGTTCGATGGCTCTCAACTTATACTCCCAATGTGACCTTGTATGCTGTAGCTCTGGATTTAAATTGAAGTCTACACCACTCAATACACGACGTAGCGACACCACTATGGCGTTGTGTCGCCGTATGATTCTGTTGATCTCATCTGTTGGTTGAGTCGTCATCGTGACGATATTTTTGTTTTCGGCATCGGATTGTTGCGGCCCTTGTTGATCTTGGTTTCTTGTAATTTCCCCTTCCAATGTTGGTTTGACCTTCAATAGCACGGCTATCTTTTCCTCAAAATGCCCTTTGAATTTTCTGTAGTTTTCTAATACAGTGTCGTATACCTCATGAATAAAATAATCATGATTAGTCGGCACATCTGGTATGGACCTGATCTGGTTGTCGATTTCCTCGAACGCTTCCCAAGCTTCCTTCAACCGTCGAAGCCTTTCTCGAAAATAACTTTCTTGAGTTTTCCTGTCGGCAGGATCCTTCTTGTAGTTGCTGATGATCTTGTTGAAACTTTCAGCATTACGTTCTTGCTGTTGAGCTAATTTTTCGATATCCATGATGATATCCCTCGATGACTGCTTCAATCTCGCTGACTTGTGTGTGTTTCTAACTAGATATTTTCCTTATGCAGCTATCGTTGGTACCAGTGTATAGCCCTGGTACACGCCTTTAAGAACGTAGTATGAATTAAAAAACGCGACGAGTACTTTACCAGTGTTCAAAGCCCTGGCAAACGCTTGTCGCGTCCTAAATTGTGATCGCTCAGCAGTCACTCCTTACCACTGGTGGGGGGAAGTGAATGCTGGGATCACGTCGGGGTCACCAAATTTTAACGGTGGAACTATTTTGTTCCAACGACGGAATAGTCAAGGTGCATGTACCTTGACTAATGATGTGGATATAAACGGTTCTTGTACCGATATATCTTATTAAAATCCTATTAGTTAGCTACCTTACCACTGGTGGGGGGATAGCTAACCAAAATAAAATACACAACAACCTTTTTAGATGATTAAAACTTGAGTTCAAGGTGAGCTGTAATAAGTCCGGGATCATGTTTCGCTCAGCCGGAATTCGAAACTTTGGCTTCGTGCATGTTGGATTCATTCGCATGCCTGATGAATTTGCATTATGAATTTTATTATGAAAATGAATCCAACATGCACAAACACATTTCTGTTCTTGAACAGTCCACATTTGGAAAAAATGAGTTAATGGTAATTTTAGTAAGATGTAGATATCCTCTTTTTATATTTATAATCATGCATTCAATGGTTATCAATTATCAATTAAATTTTATGAAATGTAACGGACTTTAAGTTAAAATGCTACAATTTTCTGGTCTTTTTGGATATTTCTGGATGTTTCTGGAAGCTTTTCATTGAGTATAAATAGAGGCGTTAGGCCGACGTAGTTCAGTTCTTGTTTAAAATTCAATCAGTCAAGTTGTAAAAGCTCTTGCAAGGTAATACTGCTACCACCAAAGATAATTAAAGTGAAATGCAAGTGTTGTAATAAGTGTTTTTGTGTACATTTAAAGTTATCACCAATATAAATTGTGCACTTATATTATTTTTACTGATTGATTATTAAAGCTTTTATTTGTAAACTGTGTTGTGTTTTATTTGCAAAATCCTTTACGAACTCGAAAGCCTAAATTTCGTAACAATATTTTCGTTTAATTTGAGGTCCTTTTTAACCGCGACCAAGAGAGCTGAAATTTCGTGAGTGTCTAAGTCCCAAATAGCATTTTTTTATATTCCCCGTGTGACGCGTCTTACGTTTCGCGTGTGGCGCGTGTGATTGGTGGAATTTTTTTTGAAATTTTGTTAGCATCTCAACGTCAAGGACCAATTTTGAAACCCCGCGTGTGATGCGTGGAAAAAAGAAAATACTTTGAAATAGGCTCGACCTCAAAAACAGATAGTTTGGCGGTTATTACCATATAATACAACTGTGTGTAAAAAAAGGAAGTTTTGTTTACATTTCCTTGTTTGTTTTGATAATATAAGAGTAGTAAAGCTACGATTAGGTTGTGTGATGAAATGGCAGGTTTTCGCTATTTTTCAATGTCGGATGAAGACACACAATCGATTTGTGAAAATTAAATGTGACAAACCTAATATTGCGGAATCTGCAATTTAATCACACAATCTAATCGTAGCTTAATTGAAGACATTTTTAATCTGTCAAAAAAAAACCGTTTTCTTGATTTCCGTTTGCGCCATTAGCATTTAATACGCGCTTTTCGTTTCTTTAATGTTCAGTAAACTCATCGCGCTATTATAATCATAATTCTAAGGACACCGGAAGTGAAGCGACTAAGTGCCGCATCGCCGTCAAAGAAGCAAAAGCATAACGCAATGAAAATGGATCCCAGGAAACGAATGATTACTTGCTTTCAATTATTATCAAAAGACAACAACTTACGAGGCAGAGGCACACAAATGCAACAAGCCAAATGACGAAATCAACTCGAAGGCATCAACTCTACCTATACGAAGGGAATTCAATCGGGATTGAAGTGAATCTGATATGCAGAATAAGAAGAAATCGCATGTGAATAACAAAGCAAAGGCGAAGAAGGTTCCCGCTGACAGTACTGGAGGAGGCAGCCAAAGGAAACTCAGAATCGCCGAGCCGCCAATCTAAGGTATAAAGTTGGGCAACTTTATGGAGTGACATGTTCGCTGAGTCTTTTTGTTGGTATATGGTACGAGTTGATATACCTGGGTTTAGTATACTAAGCGCACGTGCAATTGTGAATTCCAGCAAAGAGAGCAAGACACACAAATCTTGAATATGAGCCGAAACAAAAAAGGAACGTCGCTTAATTCTTTTCCTTTTTTTTGTGTAAGACGGAAAGGACACACCTTCGATTCGAATGTTAACCTGATATGTCTTCTTTTATTTCATTTCTATTCATATTGCGAACAGATCAGAGAAGCATCGTCGAGGGACAAAAAGAGAGAGAGGAAACAAGTGATGAAGTCGTTTCCATTCGAGTCTATATGGAGTTTTACTTCGAGGCAGACGGAGGGACGACAAACACATGCCATATTCGCGTATGTTCTTTTCACAGCATTGTCATTCAGAGCCTCTTAGTACATACACATCGGGCATATCCTTTCTGCCTGATGTAAATTATAACTTAAGGACTTCGTTAAAGGCAGAATATTTGGATGATCGTTTGTTTGTTTGTTCGTTCGTTTGATTCGTTGTTCACTGATGGCATTCGCTTTTTTAGAGGATGTCCTGTACAGCAGGAATTTCTTCACTTATCAACTTTTCATCTACATACACGAGGTCATTTGAGCTACAGAGAAGACACAACAACAATAACGTAAACGAAAATGAATGTGTCAACTCGGATTAGGCGATTTGTTCACAAGATATGGAAATATTGCGTAGTATTCTCACGCCTGCAATGTTGACACACAAAGTGCCAGATAAGATAAAGGAAGAAGGATATGTTTTTTGCAAACACTCGTCGAATATTTTCCTTTGATATCTGTGTGAAAGTACATTGATTTTTGAAACAATGACACATTTCGTGATGACGTGAGCAATTTGGTAATCTCAGAACGAAATTTCAAAGTACTTAGGTCTCCTCAAGAGAACCCAAAAGCATTACCTCTTCACAGTGCTCTAAAACTGATCATTAGTGGCACTTCTCTGAGAAGAATAGTTAAGGCCTGCAGATTTTTGCTGGAAGGTTCAACTGTCTCAAAGCAAACTAACTTAACATCGCCATAGTTATTCCAATAAGTTATTTGCTAAGCTGGGTTTAAATGAATCAGATTCTGGTAGCAAAATCGTCTTTCTGGCAATCGAAATGTGAAATTTTTGGAACACCGGAAAGTTTATACGTTGTTTTAGATAAGTCATTTCGTTTCCACAGAGTGACTTTTTGTTGCGCGTTTTGGAAGTGATGGAGCCCTAGTTATTTAGAATTGATGACAAAAACAGTATGGTGAACGGAGTGCGCTACAGAGACACAAGATAGCAATCAACAATTTGACGACTTTGACCTTCCGTTTTGAGGACCAATTAGACCTCTATGAACGTTTTTTAATAATAAAAAATTAAGGAGAAAAAACAAAAGAAGAATAAATATTTTATTGAAATAACTGCTCATAAATAGATATATTTTTTAAGACATAAAACTCTTGGTAAGCACTTATCAAATTACTTACTTAATTAGGTGGAACTACAGCTCGGGGTCAACCTGGACCTAAACTAACATACCCCTTCCATCAGCACAGTTTTTACCAACTGCTTCCAATTGCGTTCCAATTGTGCACAACTTTAGCAGGATAACTTGTGCGCACCGTATAAGGTGAAGAAGTCTTTCTCTACTGCGCTGTCAATTATAAGACTTCCCATCTAAACCTTTAGCATTAACATGGGCTTATGTCAGATTTTTACTGCATAAAACCAACCCCCATTATGCTGGCTTGTTAACTCAACTGCTCTTGCAGTGAAGACAGAATGGCTCGTACGCGTACTTGTATTTGTGGCGATACTCGAGAAAACATCCATGCCTCGACAAGAACTGTATCAGGTGGTAATTTACCTCTCCATGTTTTCTTGCTGTAACTCCTTTCATGTAGCTGGCGCAAGAAGTCGCAGGGTACAATATAGGCACCGCGTACATTAATATCGTGGTATTGACCCTTGCCAGCAGTTTTCTTATCGGTTACTTAGGCCCACCAGTATTGGGCAATATCCTCGCAAGAACTATCTCTTAACGCGATGCCTATTCACTGGCATATCTCAGATGCTCCTTGAAATTGAGCCTGTGATCCAGCAGGTATTTTATATGTGGGCTCAATGTGATGATATGTCCACCGACTCGGATTGTCACTCTTTTCACCTTTTTCCTGCTACTTATCAGTACAGCTTCACTTTTGTGATTCGCTAGCACTAACCCGGCTTCATGCAGCCAATCTCTGACATCGGATCATTTCATCACATTTTTGCGTTACCTACTTCCACGAGTGTTGTAGCAACAAACACTATAGCTATGTCATTCGGGGTATTTGTCTCAAAAGTCCATTAGGCAATTCCTTGACTAGGTCGATGCGTTGTATTTTCTCCTCTAATGCCTGTCAATGCAAAAGGGACCGAAAATCGCCCGAAGAATTTTTCCGTCCAAAATGACCGGGAATATCTTCATCTACCTTCAATAGAGTCCAGGTTTCAGATCCATAGAGCAGGCCTGGAATTATTTTGGCCTTCTTTGTTAGGGAGAAAGCTTTACTAGTCACCTGCTTTCTTAGCACATATTCTTATTATTCTGTTCTTGTCTCGTTATCAGATGTTATAGCTCAGCTTAGGCAAAACTCCTAACTACATTAAAGTCATAGCAGTCTAATGTGACGTTCTGACAAATACGTCGGTCTTGGGGGTTCCTTTCTTGTTGACAGCAAATACCTTGCCTCACCCTCTTTTACCGCCAATCATATTTCGTCACTCATGCCTCAGTGCTGGAAAATGGATCAGTAAAAGCTCGCTGAGTTCTTCTTCCTACAGGTAGGACTTACATATTGGATCCAATATAAGTCCCAACTTAAACATATATAAGTAAACGGACCATGCTCCGACAGTTCCTTCTAGATATTCCTAAAATAAACTTGGCTGTGGTTTTGTTCGACCTATTCACAAAGTGCTTGTTAGCTCTACATGTATTTATTGAGTTCCAACAGTGCTTCTGTTCGGCTTTCAAAAATATTCGAATACCAATACTTAATCTTGCCAGACACAAGCCTAACATTCCGGACCAGTAGGAATATCGGAAAAACCTCTTCTTGCGAATGCATCAGCAGATTTATTTCCCTTTATTCCTGTTTTGCCCGGAACCCAGAAAAGAGTGACGGAATTCCATCTTGAAATAGACTTGGTCTAATACGTTCGCACAAGTTTTTCCAATATGATGTTAGAGCCACATGAAAGTAAGCCATCTTGCCTAAATCCTTTTTCACATCGGTTGACTGGGTCAGATTGTTCCCAAACTTGGTGAAGCAGTAAGAGTTTTCGAATTTATCATGTATAGTCCAAAGAGTTTCGCACGGATGCCAAAACTAGACAAGGAGACGTATAGCTGGTCTTTATAAATGTAGTCATATGGGGATTTGTAATTTATAAAAAGCTAGTGAGTATCGATTGCTTGTGTGATTCTTGTGTCTTCTCCACGATCTGTAGCAGTGTCATCGTCGTGGTGTAAGCGAAAACCAAACCCGTTAATTATCGAAGTGTACCAAAGTTATAATTTTATTGAAAGTTTGCAAAAGGAAAGCCAAACCAATATAAATGAAGACGAAACTAAACTATATCCTGAAATGCAACGCGCTGTACAAGTAAGTTACCTCCAACAAAATTGAGAAGATTGATAGGAATTAAAAGAATTTGTGTTCTTTTCTTTCTTCTATACGGATGCAAAACATAAAAGTTTCATGGGAGAATTCCGACAAGCATCGAAGTTTTTCTTAACAAAAAATATCTAAGCTTAACAAATTCCAGGTCTATTTTCCATTTGCATTCCCATACTTTTAGTTGGACAGATCGTCTTTTCGTCGAACCTCGGTTCGATCATGATTCGTAATTCAAGCTTCAAGCTTGACAAATTTTAGGCCTATTTTCAATTTCCGTTTCGTATACCCCCTTTCAAAAAATGTTTTTCCTTTCTCTTTCATAGTTTCCGGTATTTGAGGTATATCTTGGTGTATACTCAATAACATTAGGTGGCGAACAGATTACCATATTTTTTTTTTCAAATTTAACTCAAATTGGATTAACACTTAACTGGCGATTCTCAGTATAACTAACGGTACTCGGACATGCGCCGGAAGTCATAATTTTTCTCTATAAATAAAGTCATTTTTGAATGTACATAGCTGTCCTTAATCCCTTTTTTTGTACAAATCTGTTACGAACTACAACACTTATTCGTCAAGTAATTCCAAGATAAAGGGGTTAATTTAATCCCGAAAAATGTTCTTTACCACGTCGTTTAATCTCGCAATGTCAATCTGAGGAGTTAACCAGTTATTTCAACAGCTACAGTTCTTTACACCCTCAATTGAAAGTATTCACCCTCAAGATTTTGCGATCGTACGAATGGACGACGCACAAAAGAACGTATGTGCGATGGTGCGCGTTCTTATGAGAAATCAGATATTGCAAATTCCTTCGAAAAACAACCCTTACGCAGAGATGACGGGCTGAGACTCCCTGCCATGCCATGAAGAACCTGTCGCTCTGATAAATGGCAGTCGTTGCATTAGCGTGTTCAACACCGACATTCGAATCAAATCAAATTGTTGAACCCTGCCGGCGGGGTGAAGAAGGAGCAAACAAAGAAGCGAAAAAGGACATTCGATAAGCATTGTGTTGTTCACTTTTTGTTTTCTTCCTATAATTTGTTGGTGTTGAATGCTCCTATGGTATCAAGAACAAATAATCTTCTGCAAGGTATTTGCTTATATCGCTTTGCCAGCATCAATTCGGATTTTCGTAATACTCGTATGTATGTGAATTGCAATGGTGCTATACTTCGATTACATCCCGATTACTCAACGGGAGAGCCAGCCAGTAGGTGAGTATTGACGACGTGAATGTAAGGGAAAGCTTCCCACGAAGCTGTCATATGATACGATCAAAATGCCAGTCCGCTCGCTGATCGTGCACAGATCGTACATACATATACATGTTGTGCACTGGAATCGAAGAAATAGCGATCAGCCTGAGACGGCGAAGAAACAAAAAAATTGTATAGAAAAGAAATCAACGCTGAAAAGTCCCTCATCATGATCAGTGCTGACAAGTAAGGAGCTCCTCCTTTAGCATAATAACAAGGAGCAACGATTGAATAAAGGATGATCAAGTTGATAAACTAGAGACAGATTTTGTAGCAGCGATATGAGGGTCCTTGTTTTTGATAAAAGTTTCTGCGATGGTCGAGATCATTGCTGATGCGTTGCGTTGCGGGTTATTGTTTTGGAACACCGCCTACTTGTGGAGATTCCCTTATTCCATTGAAATGATGACGAACGAATGATGAGAGGATGCCTTTGCGATGATTGCTAATACCCTCGCTAAGGCAAACGATTAATCTCAAATCGACATCAGTGAAGCGAATAACCTTTTCGATTGACGCTAAACAATTTGTTGTGTGTTTTTGAAACCCTTTTTTGCCAGTTAATGTGAGTTGTGAGGTTTTCCTATGAAATTCTCATGAATTTGTAGTTGGGTCCATTCACGCAATGTTGTATATCTATTATGCAATGGTGATTAGTTTTATTTTCAATGGTTTATATTCCACTAGCATCAAGTGCAATGCATACTCGGTTAAGCGTGAATGAGCACTTGTCCCGATTTATTGAATTTGATCTCTCTCTTCAAAAGGATCAAAGAAATTGAAGCATCAGGTGGAAATTGTATTTTTCGTACAATTATAATTACGTTTCCTTTTTTTTTATAAAAAAAAAGTATTAATATCTTTTGGCAAACGATTTTGTTTGAAATTAACGAGAAGAAGACGTTAGGTTATCAGGTTGATGACCCTAAATGCGTTAAAGTAGTGTGCAATGCATTGACTATATCCATAGTCGTCGGGAGGAGGCTGCAAGGGAGTGCACTTGCACCCCTCTGGCTTGGAAGAATATACACAATTTAATTAATCAAATATAAAATTGCTATACTATCTGTTAATTGTTGTTTGTTATACATAACTAATGTTAATATTTGGTTAGACTTACACTTTAGGTTAAACTTTGGAAAAAGTTGTCAATGAATTAAGTGTCCTCTTTTACCCTTTTCCGATGAATACGAGCATGCATAGGTCGCTCAGCTTCTCATCTTCCATATTAGACCGATTCCACGTCATGACATGCCGTAAGGTACTTAATGAACGTTAAGTGCCACATGCTGTCGCTGGAACAGTCAGGCCAATCTTGATTTGTTGTAATCAAATCTGCATACGCAGGGGATTCATTTAAGATGGCACCACACGCATAATTTGTCTTCCAAACCTCGTAAGTGTCAGCTTCGGCAATAAAATTCTGTAAAATACCTCCGAAAAAGGTTCTTATTTTGCTTTCTTGATTTGCTTATATTTTTTCTTCTCAGAGAAGAAATTATAGAGTCTAAGTGTGGGATAAAAAAAGATATTCTAAAGAATTTTTCTACATTTCAGTAGGCTGATTTGTTCTGTAAGTTTGCCTGCCATTTGTGTCCAAAAATATACATGCGAAACACAAATGGTCGCGAGAAGCTAGGCCTTGGTCCGCAATATTATTATTATTATTATTATTAATATAAGATAATATAAAAATTAACTAAAATATATACATTTTTAGTTCGAGCATCTAAAATAAGCCAATAGCTCCTGCTACACAGTATTGATACATAAAATGTACATTTTTAGATTAGATATCAAAATAGGCAATAAAGTCACCGAGTGATCATTCCATACCAATGTTAAGTTTCCCACGCACTTCGCTAGGCAATTGAAAAGCGTCCGCTACATGGATTTCCGAATTGCACGTCATCTGCGTCACTTTGTTTTGTCTCATTGCGCGCGATAAGTCCATCAAAGTATTACCGCTAGTGGACGCTGATGAATAAAATAGCATCACACGACACAATTAATTGCAACCCTTGTTTAGTCCTTGTTTAGTGTGTACATCATCCCAGAAATTCCCATAGTCGATGGATGACCAAAAATATCGCTGCATCCATCGCATGCTTTTGACTCACCTACGACATTAATGCACCTCTCTTAATGATTGATTCCAAGCTAGGGTGGGTGCACTGTGCTTAATTATTGATATTAAATTGTGACTGTTTTATAGTCCCACACTGTGTGCCGTAGCACTGTAATGCCGTGCGAAGAGCATATCATGCATGAGGTGGTGGAATGATGTAAAGTTCAACCCTCGGTAAATTGTGCTGTAAACAATGTAATGAGTTAGATTATGTGTTGTATGATTATTTGAATATTCATAGCGGAGATGATGTGAATGATGAGTACTCGTACACAAATATTGGACCAGTGTTTCTTCATTTTTCACTTGAAACTGCTGAAGGGAACTTTGTTATTTTCTCACGAAAATTACTTCATACGTCACACGTCACACTGACCATTTTTTGTGCTGGATGCATTATCAAGTGGACCGTAGGGATAATTTGGGTAAACAAATGAGAAAATTTGATGTTTTTTTTGTTCGGAGTTTGGATGTTAACAATTGTTTCTCAGATTGTAGTTCCGAGTGGGTAATACAAACCTTCAAGTCGTCCAGTCGATCCATGATTGCAAACTGACTTTAGACTAAACACCAGTTAATAATAAAGAATGGTTAAAAGAAATACGAAGCATGATTAGGCACTGAAATTACGAATACCATTTCAATTATTAAAATAATGCTGGTTTTGTATTCGATTTAAAAATAGATACTATATTAACTATTCAACAATTTCATTATAATTTTATTTAAAAAACTTTTACAAATAAATCTAAACAAAACTTCGTTTTTCGGGTACAAACTTTTATGTGTAGATCGAAACACGACACACCCGTCACATGCGTCACTCACACCACATGCTCCATACATTCCACATGCCTCACACACGCGTTACGTGAGCCAAACGCGTCACTCATGCCACATTTTCCCATTATTAAAAATTACTTTTGCACGCATCACACGTGCCAGATAATGCGTCACACGCGGAATCTCATTAACCATCTTTGACACTTATCTGCTCAAAAAATTTCAGCTTTCTAGGCCGTGTGAAAGGTGGTTAAAAAGGACCTTAAAGAAGTCGAAAAAAACCTCTTATCTACCCATCACACGCATCACAACTAACATGCGACACGCGTCACACGTGGGATTTCTAAATTGGCCAAAGACCCTTCGTTGTGGTTATGGGCACTTTGCCATCATTTTAGACTCTTCATTTGGAGTATTCATCATCGTCATATTTGGCTCTACAACCGGGGCCCGGTCCTGGCCTCCCGCAAAAAGTTTCTTCACCGGTCCCGATTTTGAGCCGATGTCATCCGGTTTTGAATCCCTAAACTCTGCGCGTCCTGGTCTACACCATCCTTCAAACGTATGCTTGGCCGGCCTCGCTGTCGTGTTCTATAAATCCTACTCCTCCTCTTCGCTCATGCGAGCTATGTGTCCTGCCCACCGTAGCCTACCGAGTTTAACTCTCTTCATGATGTCAAACATCGTGTTAACGGTCGTAGATCTCATCATTATAGAGTCTCCGGAATAGTCCTTCCTTACGTACGGGGCCAAAAATTCTCCGTAAGACTTTTCTCTCGAACGCGAAGTCGGCTCCATATGTAAGTACTGGTATGACCATTGTCTTATATAACAGCAGCTTGAATGTTATGGTTTAGTTCCTAGATTTGAAGAGTATTGATAGACTATAATAGAACAGTGCACGTATTTCTGGTTCCATGCTGTTATCGGCAGCTACAGTTAACCCGAGATAGTTAAAGGATTCTTCAAATTCCCGCTCCACTATTCCATAATTTCGTACCGCCAGCTCGATCTGGATGAAAGCTTCCTTTACAGCTCTTGGGTTTCTACCAACGGTGTCAGTATCGTCTGCGTAAACCAGAATCAGAATGTACTTATAGAGGATTGCTCCTCTCGCCGTTACGTTAGAGTCTCGGATCAATTTCTCCAACGCCAGGCCAGTCCATCCCCTTGTCGGAGACGATTATAGATGTTCAATAGGTTTGATATTGATCCGGATATTTTTACTTGGATTATAACATTGTTCTTGGTCAACCTATATAGTGTGTGTTGTGTGTGTGTATAATGTGTTAAAACATTTTTTTCGACTTCGTTGAGGTCCTTTTTAACCAATTTCCTCACGACCTAGAGAGCTGCAATTTTGTATGTGTTTACGTCCAAAATAGCATTTTTTATATTCCGCGTGTGACGCATGACGCGTGTGACGGGTTAAAATTTTCGGGTTAAAGTTGCTGGATAATTTTCTGAAGTTCCATCTTTCTTCTAGATACGTTAGAGGTGATAGATGGCTAAACAAAGAATATCGCGTATTCCCCTCTATAAGCCAGCTAAATTTCCTCCTTGTCAGCTTAGGACTTATGTGTTGTTCAATGAGCACATTAAAATCATAAGTTTAACGTCATTTGAACTGCAGAAATATACGTTGGTTTTATAATAACCAAACTGGAAAAGATGTCGGTAGTTATAACAATAAGTTATATTTTTTTTATTTACAGAATTAAAAAATTATTTTTCATGAATACACATATGACGTTTTCGTGCAAAGTTATTTTTCTATTAAAAAGAGGTAATAAAATTTGGTATTCATTGTCTAAGAAATAAGTTGGTTACCATTCAGTTTGTCCTTCACATTTACCTTATATCCTCACACGTATATATACATTAAAACAAAGAATGCAATACAATGAGCAAGGAAGACTATCATTAGCACCAGGCACAGGACTTTTGTAGCATAGCCGTTAGCAATAAACGCGTACAAACACTTGAATGGGTACTAAGGATGGTCGAACACTTAGATACGTCTGCCGGTGCCGCGGATACGGTGACCATAATTGTGCTTTGAAGAACGTGTTTAGCACCTTTTTGTTATAGAAGAATAGTAAACATAATTTTCGAAGACAACAATAAAAACTATAAACGATAAATTCCTCTTGCTTCCTTCCTATCGCTCTAAGAATGAATGTGCGGTTGAATGATGTGCTGGTAATTCCATTTTCATTTTTTTTGCTCATCCGCCGCCCGTTTATGACGCTAAAGGGTTAAGCTGATTTTATTTAGTTCAATGCAGTTATGCGGAGGCAATATTATTTGAGATGGCGCGCGGACCTACTGACGCCAAACACTAATCACTCAGGGAATTCCCCTTTGCACTACACGTGCTGGACTATTCTATTAATGTGACTCGAACGTTCTAAATGAAGTTCGTTTAGATTTAGAATTTTCGTTCAATTGCTCATTTATTATTTTTAAATTATTCATTCATTGATGCTTTAGGTATAATATTCGATCATTACCACTTTGAGATACCTACCCGACGTGGGTTTTTACACTCATTATGCTAGCTTGAGTGTAAAATAATTTTTTATGACGTAGAGATTGAATAGTCACGAGCAGTCATGAATGAAGTACTGGGGATAAATAATTATTGCAAATACACATTAAAGCGATTCATGAGAAATATAATATAGTCGGTACGAAGTGCCTTTGTGATGTTCAAAAATTAAATTTTATGTACATCCCCTTGGAGTTGCAACAAAACAATGCCGTCGTACAATATTTTGGCAGTTCATCTCCACTTTCCAAATTATTTTAAAAATAAAACTAAAATTTTTAACAGAAAATGATAGGAATTATTAAAAAGTTCAATATAAAAAGCGAAATTTGTTGAACAATTTGTATTAAAGGTACCATACATCATTGACCTCAAAATAGTGTCAAACTGTCGGCGGTAGCAAGCGCACTACGGGACTAATAAAAATTTTACATCAGAGGGTTTTATGAGGGTCCAAAATTTTTTTTGGGGTTACTTTGTGTGGCAGGTACCTCAACCCGTTGAGTTGCAAACCCCATAGTTTTATCAATTACACACCTTGTTCTAACAATCATTAAGTGAAACAACTTTTGAAATCGGACTTTCGGTTCTTGAGTTAACCTGAGAATGTATACCTTATTATTTTATGTTTTGCTTTTTGGGTTACTAATTGCCTGAGTCGTCGAGGAACATGTTTTTGGGGTAACTTAATTTATTGGTTGCAATATTAAAATCGTTTAAATGGACGTACAGCTTTTAATAGTGCAATCAATTTGATGTCACTTAGTTTGCCCATTCTAGTAAACTCCGTAAAAAGCCCTCATAATTTTTTTTGTAAACGACTTTCTAAGCAGATTACTCTTTGCTTAAGCGACATACATAGGTGTCCGGAACCTACCGGGGTTAATTTTTTGGTATAATGCTGGCGGGAGCGTTTTTGTTGAGTATCTCCAGAAACCCTCCTTTCTCATATTATGTGTCCAACTACGCTTGGAGTGGTTTTTTCTAAGCATACAAATCTCTAATATGTAGGCAAAATAAAGGTTCTGTCAAAATTCGTGAAACAAAACACTTTTTGTGTACATTTTGTAATGGACTTAAAGAATAAATTTTTGTATTACCAAATGTCCATTTTTACGTACATATCCATTTATGCTATATGTTTACTGTATTAATCGTTGAAGGAGAGGGAATTGGATGACAGATATTACAGAAAATAACTTACAGAAAAAACCAACCTGCCCAAAATCTCCAATATGTGTCGATGCTTAAAACTAACTGAACCTTTAGAGTTAAAGTCTTTAAAGACCTGTAAGCCATGTTCAATTTGAGCAGCTGTTTGTGCATTATGGGGCAAATATTCGCACGACTGTTGTAATAATATAATGGGATTTAATAGTTCTAATATACCTTAAGTTATTTTAAGGTTAAGTTCCTTTAAGGTATATTAGAACTATTAAATCCCATTATATTTTTACAACAGTCGTACGAATATTTGCCCCAAACTACATGGGCAGATCATTGCGGTTTAGGGGTAAACCCCCATAAAACTGAACTTGTCATCTTTACAAGAAAATAGAAAATACAAAAACCAGACAACATTAACGACATTAGCTTAACTTTCTCTAAAGAAGCCAATTATCTGGGTATTATTCTGGATAGAAAGCTAAGCTGGTAGCCAAACATACAAGAAAGGGTTCGGAAAGCCACAGTGGCACTCTTCTTATGCAAAAAAGCAATTGGAAACAAATTGGGTTTTCCACTCCATATCACTCATTGGCTACATACAGCGGTAGTAAGACCTACAATTCTATACGGTGTGGCTGTAGCTTGATTGCCTTAGATAAAGCGCTATATCGTGACAAGCTAAGCAAAGTCCAAAGATCAGCTTGTTTATATATGAGCGGAGCACTTTGCACAACTCTTTCTGATGCATTGGATATTCTGTTCAACTGGATATTTTTTTTTTCTTCAGTACGCAAGTAGCTTCTAGCACGGCTATTCGCCTCAGTGCAACCTCCTTGAGGACCCGGAATGAAATCGAACACTCCTCTGTTCTGAATTCATTTAGGATTATTCCACACACACGCAACACAGACTACACCATTCACAACTCCAATTCTACAAAATTTCCAGGTCACCTGCATCCATCATCAGAATGAATACACAGATGATGGCTTTAGAGAAGGTGTTTTCTCAAAAAGGCTATATCTTAGTCTCTCTCTCTCCGTCTTCATAATCACTGAATCGATCAAAGAAGCTTTATCTTGGCTGAAGAGGAATGTTATATCCGCTAAGGATATCCGAATCTTCTCGGATAGCCAAGGTGCGTTAAAATCCCTGGAATCAGTCTCTAAGAACTCTATTGTAGACCTTAACTGCCGATCATCTCTTAAGAATATGGCGAAGCAGTTAAACATTCACCTGTGTAGGGTGCCGCGGCATAGAGACATTTCGGGAAATTGTAAGGCTAATGAGCTCGCCAAACATGGAACTACACTGTCCCTCTTACCTGAAAATGATTTCTTAGGCATACCCTTCGATACATATAAACTCTTGTTAAAGCAGGATGCTACCGAAAATACTAGCCATAGGTGGTCAAATGAAACAACTTGTCTAGCAACTAATCAAATTTGGCCCAAGCTGGATCCAAAACGCTCCAAGTGTTTGATATTTAAAAACAGATTGCACATTACTGCTATAATAGGTGTTTTCACTGGAAACTGTCCCATAGGCAAACATGCACCAAGGCTTGGTGTTTTCTCGAACGACTTCTGCAGAAGCTGAATGGACGAAGACAAGAGGTTAAAACACTTGATATGATTCTCTAGCATTCAAGTTTTTTGATCTATTGTTATTTAGCAAGCCCATACGAAAGGTTTCTAAAATTTCCACATTAAAAGCTCGCCTTATGCTGAAAAAAAAAGAATTTAAAAAATAAATCGCTATGCTATTTAAGTTGTTCCATCCTTATGTTACATTGGATAGAACTTATGGCCTGATCTATAGTTTTATGTTTTTAAAGTTTACTTGGAAATGTGTTGAGGATTTTGATATTCCGGGAGTTCGTTATCGTGAATTGTTCGAGACCTTAAGGATGATTTATCTGGAAAGGTCATTATTTTGGAATTCTTCACTATTCATTCATTTCAAATACTCTCCCAGTACTGGATTAAATATGGCTACTGCATTAACTAGCTTCCAAAAAGTTTCTCATAAAGTCAAAGGAGTCTCGAAAAACTAAGCATTTACCTAAAGATATTCTACAGAAATCGATAGCCTTCCTCGCACCACCTTAAAATATTTTATTTCAACTTGAAACGCATTTTTTAATGCAAATTCAATGATTTGGTCGCTTTTTATACGGCATAAGTTGTAAACATAGAACGAACATTTAATACACAGCAAAATGAGCTGCGTGTGCAGTTTCAAATCTTGCACAGTTTTAACCTATATTGCCACACACAAAATTTTTTTTTTCGAATGCACATAAGTTTGAGTAAAAGAAGGTAAAGTCAAATAAAACTGTTTTGCAGACCTCAAAACTTCGAAGGAGATGTCTTCCTGAAGAACTGTATGCGTTTGGGTCGAGTACTACTAGAACCAGGTTATAAGATATGGCATTGGACGGGTCTAAATTTTCGCTTGGACCTTATTATTATAGCAGACTCGCGAGTAGTCATAATCATCATAGAAATGAGTACGAATGACTGCTGAGTCTGCAGACAAAGCAACCGTTTATGATAAGGTTAGTCTCTGTCCTTAACAATCTAAGTGATCTGAGGGATGTTTATAACTTTAACATTTCAGAGCTTCAGTAACGTCCATCAATGCGCAGCGGCAGAGAATATTTAAAAAAAAATGTAATTTACGAGAATCTTAGGAACTATTGTTACTAAAAAAACTTACTGACTATACTCGTTGGTACAATAGAACGTTGTAGTTAAAGGCTTAGCTTCTCAAGACCATCCATGTTGTTCGTTAGATTACACCAATGCAATATAAGATTTACACCAATGTAACAGAACTATATTTTGAAGCCATATCCCAAAAGCGATTTGAGAAGCTTTTCATGATAGATATTATTCTCGGATTTTTGTAAGACTCTTGAAAGACGCGAGAAGTAGCACCGTGATGAAGTTTTTGGTGTTTTTCTGTGATTAGAAACTACTGCTCAGTATGTAGTAGCTTTGAAACCTAACAAATTGCAGATAAAAGCGGTCAGAAGACTTTTGTAAAACTTCAGTTATCATCATCAGTAGCTGTTTCTTGTTGGGGATCTGCATTGCGATTGATCGGGAAACTACTGACTGCTCAAAACTTGGTTTGGGCCAGTAGCGTAACAATCAAGTTCGTGATAAGTAATGATCGAATAATGACGACTTTTGGCTATTGTACCCGGACTAAGATTGGTTTCTGGAATGTGAGGACGCTTCTTGACTCTGGGAGTGAAGGACCTCATAATGCCAGATTTCTTCAACTGGAACGTGAGTTTCTTCGATATAATTTGGACATACTGGGAGTGAGTGAAGAAAAATGGTTCGACGCGGGAGAGTACCAATCCCCAACGTGTAACACTGTGCTACTCTACTCTGGCAAACCCTCCGGCAGTACCCGTGAATCTGGAGTGGGTCTGCTGCTAACGCCAACAGCACGTAGAGGCCTCATCGGAGAGGAGATATCGTCATCGTGATGGGGGATTTGAATGCCAAGGTTGGCAACGACAATGAAGGACTCAAGCATGTGATTGGGAAGCACGGCCTCGGCGAACGAAATGACAATGGTGAAAGATTTGTTGATTTCTGCAACACCAACAACCTTGTTATAGGAGGTACCATGTTTGAGCATAAGACTTGCCACAAGGTCAGCTGGGTGTCAACTGACAGGCAATCATCATCCAACCAAATCGACCATGTGGCGATCAGCAGACGTTTTAGGAGCTGTCTGTTAGACGTCCGAAACAGACGAGGAGCCGACATGGGTATGGTACGTGATCATCACCTTATGGTAGCTACTGTCCAGTTACGTACTGCATCAGTTCATATAATACGCAATATCATCCGAATGCCTAGGTATAACATCGACCGGCTAAAGATTCCCTCAGTACGCTAGAGTCCATGTATCGAAGAAAAATGAGAGAAGTGCAGCGTAGTGTAAGGCGTGACAAGCGTAACTATATTAACAACCTGGCCTCAGAAGCAGAGGAAGCAGCGAGCCGGTGCGATAGCAGAACCGTTTACAGAATCACCAAAGAGCTGACAGGTGGTCACCGCTCTAGCCAAAATCCGGTGAAAGGCCTAGATGGTACCGTACTCGTTTCAGATGAGGATCAGCTTAAACGATGGAAGGAGCATTTCTCTACGGTCCTTAACCGTGTATTTGCTAACGATATGCACCTAAATCAAACGGAAATGCCGGAAGTAACAATTTCCCGAATTCGCACCTCAACTCCCAGTAAAGACGAGATCGCTACCGCGATTAACACACTAAAGAACAAAAAGTCGGTAGGACTAGATGGTATAACCGCAGAGCTTCTGCGTGCAGCTCCAACGAAATCAGCAGAGCTTTTATATCCTCTTGTAGAGAGAGCTTGGGAGGTAGAAAGTTTCCCCGAAGAGTGGAAGAAGGGAATGATTGTCAAGCTCCCTAAAAAAGGTAGTCTTATGGAGTGCGAAAACTGGAGAGGCATTTGCGTTCTCCCTGCAGTTGCAAAAGTAATAGCCAAAGTAGTACTTGAACGTATTAAGGAACATCTGGAAGATACACTCGATGCCGAACAAGCAGGTTTCCGCACTGGATCCTCCTGTGTAGACCACATAAACACCCTGCGGATCATTATTGAACAGTGCGTTGAATTCCGGTCACCACTGCACCTGCTGTTCATCGATTTTGAGAAGGCGTTTGACAGTGTCAACAGACAGTTTATCTGGCTCGCCTTGCGCAGGAGAGGTATACCCGATAAACTAATAGCTATTATTAAAGCAACCTATGATGGCTCTAAATGTCATGTGCTGCATAGAGGAAAGCTGTCAGAGGAATTCGAGATCCTAAGTGGGGTACGACAAGGTTGCATTCTATCGCCGATACTTTTTTTGTTGGTGATTAGCGATGTACTTCGCGCAGCTTTATCTACTGGAAACGGAGGAATTCGTTGGACTCTTACATCTCAACTCAAACATCTGGATTACGCTGACGACGTTTGTTTACTCTCACATAGAATTATGGAGCTGCACCAAATGACAACAAATGTGGAGAGGGAGGCAAATGTTGCGGGTTTGAAGATTAATACTGCCAAAACCAAAATCATCAACCTCGGCACTAACTCAGTTACTCATGTTAACATTGCTGGACAACCGGTAGAGAGAGTAGAGAGTTTCCGATATCTTGGGAGTATTGTCTCGACCGAAGGTGGAACCGAACAGGACATTGCCAACCGAATCGGCAAAGCAAAATCGGTGTTTGGAATGATGTCCATGATATGGCGAAGCAATGCGATCAGCTTAAACACCAAGCTGCGACTGTTCCGCTCAAATGTTGAATCTGTGCTGTTGTATGGGTGCAGCACTTGGAAGGTGACCGCTACTATCACAAAAAGATTACAAACATGTGTAAATAGGTGCCTACGGAACATCTTAAGGGTTTTCTGGCCTAACCGTATCTCTAACGAACATCTTTACCAGAGAACGGGTCAGGAACCAATAGGCACAACCATCCAACGACGGAAGTGGCAGTGGATTGGTCATACACTCCGAAAAGGCGACAGTTCCATAGCAAACTACGCAATGCAATGGAATCCGTTATCTCAGGATGGTAGAAGAACGGGTCGTTCGAGAAATACATGGCGCAGAACAGTTGAGGAGGAGGCACGGCAATTGGGGAAGAGTTGGAGAGAGCTGAAGCTCATTGCCAGGAATCGCACGCGATGGCGCGTAGGCGTAGTAGAGGCCCTAGGACCCATAAGGGGATACAGGACATAAAGAAAGAAAGAAAGAAAGTAGCTGTTTCTTCCATTGGATCAAAGAGTCTCTATAAACATATTCATCTATATTAACGACATCTCATAATAATAGCGAAAAACCGTTTTTCTTTCTTTTTCTGTTTTATTTTTATAATGTACTCGTACACACGCTCAAGGGGTTTGTACCCTTATAATGCTTAGCACAGAGTGGGCGTTCGGAAATTAAGGTGAGGAAAAGGTGAAATGTCTATGCACATGTGTCTTAAATGACTGCAGATCATACAAATGCGGAAACACAAAGTTGGTTAATTCATTCCACCTTATTATTGTGGGGCTAAAGATGGAATCTCTGAATTGATTGGTACGAGTACGTCTAAAGAGGTCTCTCAAATGATGTTACTAGTTGTTTTATAATTTCTTTCGACATTTTTTCCGATACCTAATTGCTGGTATCGCAACCAAAAGTATCGATGCCAAAAGTACTTGTTATCGAAAGAAGAGTATAGAGTATGTACTGGTACTTATTTGTATCAATGCATCCTTAGCCCCAGGCTCGATGGGCTCCCATACGCATTTTCTCAAAATTAACCTAATTTTATATCTATCTCTGCATAGAGAATTTGCATCAACTTTTTTAATTTTTATGGGTTGGTTTTTATGGATAAAAAGCAATATCGGGCAATTTTTGTATTTCTTCAAACTTATTTCCGTGGGTTTAACCCAAAGCACCTCGACAAGAAAGTTCTCATCTCTGTTACCAGATAAATGCGATTCAGTCCAGTTCCATTAAAAAATTTCAAAATATAAAATTAAAACTAGAAAACTAAATTACCTTAGCGCAAAAAATTAAAATCACTTCCGCAGAAAAATCGAATTTATGCTCTTCCGTCCTTCTCTCCGCTAGGTAGCAAAATATTTAAAGAAACAATTTTTTTTAACCCTTTTCTCTAATTCCATTAATAAATTTTTGCAATTTCCCATCTACCTTAACGAACATATTTCTGTTTTTTACCTTTCCACAATCTGAATGAACAGGCTATAAAAGGTCGATCCTATCAAAGTGTTGTTACGTGTACACTGCAGGTAGGCTCACAAAACACCATAAAAATACGGACTGTAAAAAATGACGATAAATAATCTCTATTCTATATTTGCTGAACCCTTGTGCTTATCCCGTCAAGGATAGGTCACAAAAATTCAATTTTTTAAGAATGAACAAGGATTCCATTGAAGATTTTTGCAAAGGACACTGCACACTATACTCTGTGGCCTGCATAAATGCTCTTCTTGGAATGCCGTCGTATTTCGCTCTTTCTCTCTCTCAGTATGTGAGCACAAACTGAAAGACCACACCCCTGAACGTTTTACTCGACCAATGAACAACGACGATCTTAGGGTGGCTGATCGACTGACTGTACTCTCGGTGCAATATTGTTTTCTAATGAATGAATGGTACAGCAATAAAATGTCAGGATGTCTGACTGCCTGACAGGGTATTAAAACAGGATTCAATTGAGGAACATCATCACTTTCAGTTAAGCCTTCATGTTGAAGTGTCGTCGTTTGTACAGCGAGAACGATCGAACAAGTGAAAAATTATTAATTAGATTTTTATAAACAAATAGAATTTTTTTTAAAATTTTTGTTTTACCAAAAAACACGCGAAAAGTTAGTGCTCCCCATCTACCTTTGGATTATAAACGAAAAATTAAATATACCTAAAATGGAATCAACTGAAGGATCGCCTGACACCATGGAGCACAAATACAATTCGATCAATCTATCACCACCAGCATCGAGTAAGTATTTCCATCCAAATGATGTTATTCAAGCTGATCTTTCAGCAAGATAGTTTCTAGCAGATCCCAATTGTCATATTAGCCAATACAACAAGACACAGAGCACAGAATTCCCTGTTCTTTTCCAGAAAGAATTCTTCTGAAAAGAGCAGCGACTTCTAGCGAAAAGATCAACCGGATACGAAAGGCGTTCCGTCAGTAATTTGAGATTAAAGCGAACGAAACAAGTAATCCAGCAAAGGGCAGGATATGACAGTTCAGTTGCTATTTTCTTGTTTTCCATTGAGAAACTCTCTCTCTCAAATATCATAATAACTAATAATTATTTTCCCCCTTTTTAGGTCGCATTCTGTACCATGTTCCATGCAAAGTTTGCCGCGATCATAGCTCGGGAAAACACTATGGCATTTACGCCTGCGACGGGTGCGCAGGATTCTTTAAACGATCAATCCGTCGGAATCGGCAATACGTCTGCAAATCGCAAAAGCAAGGTCTTTGCGTCGTCGACAAGACACACCGCAATCAATGCCGCGCATGCCGCCTACGCAAGTGCTTTGAGGTTGGCATGAACAAGGACGCTGTCCAACATGAACGTGGTCCAAGAAATTCGACTCTCCGTCGGCACATGGCAATGTACAAGGACGCAATTATGGGTGGCGATATGCCACAAATGTCGCATGAGCTAATCATGAACACAGCTGCCCTAACGGGGATGCAAATGCATCATATGCCGCATCATCCCCATCAGCCAATGGCATTCCAACCTCCGGTAGTTTTGGATCTTTCTATTCCACGAGTGCCGCATCATCCGCATCAGAGTCATCATGGATTTTTCGGGCCGACGGCTGCGTACATGAATGCATTGGCTACTCGTGTACTGCCGCCAACTCCACCGCTTATGGCTGCCGAACATATTAAGGAGACCGCCGCTGAACATTTGTTCAAGAACGTCAACTGGGTTAAGAGCTCTCACGCATTTACCGAACTGCCAATGCCAGATCAATTGCAGCTGCTGGAGGAATCATGGAAGGAGTTCTTCATTATCGCCTTGGCTCAATACCTGATGCCAGTGAATTTTGCTCAATTGCTCTTCGTTTACGAGTCCGAGAATACCAATCGTGATGTAATCAACATTGTCTCACGTGAGGTTCACACTTTTCAAGATGTCCTCAATCATCTGTGCCATTTGAACATCGACAGTAACGAGTACGAGTCCTTGAGAGCCATCATTCTTTTCAGAAAGCCACCGTCAGAGGATAGTGGCATAATTTACCCCAGCGGCGGAAGTCCAAACTCAAGTGCATCGGCCAAAAGTCGAGGTCTCATCGAAGTCAATAAGGTGGAATCACTCCATGAAGATGCCAAGACCACCTTGCACAATTACACCAGAGCGTCGCATCCAAATCAACCACTTCGCTTTCAAACTCTTATGGCGACAATTCCACTCATTAGCAAAGTGTCCAGTTTTACCATCGAAGAACTGTTCTTCCGAAAGACCATCGGTGATATTACGATCGTGCGACTTATCTCCGACATGTACAGCCAGAGGAAGATCTAAGAGCGCCAGTGTGGAATATATACGTCCGAATGCCTGCGTAACTGCCAACAAGTGCCGTATGCATCAAGTGCAAAATTGACTAAGTTACTGTGATATATCAATTTAGTTATATGAGACAATCTGCATGCATGCATGCATGTTAATAGCCTAAGAAATTACACAAGTGTAACATACATACCCTACTTGACAAGCAATATGAAATATTGATTATGAAAAGATGCAGAACCAAGTTAAAGCCGGTATTTGACACCACATGCCATTTGGGACACTTATGTCGTGAAACTTTGAGAGTTTCATGGTAGAGTTTATGTTATTCAATGAATAGCTTTTTTAAATAAAATGTACAAATCTATTTATCTAATTAACATTTATTTGAAGTTTTTTAGTTATTTTCTTTTAAATCTTTCCTCAAAATGAACAGTATTTCCATAAATTTCATGATTGCTAACGAATGATTTCTTTCTTATATGATATAGAGTCTCGTCGCTTTTGTGAGCTAGGTTTTCTGCCCACCGAAGCTTAACGAGCTTAAATATCTTCAGGATGTCGGCATCGCCGTAACGCTCGTAGATCTCATCATTATAGAGTCTCTAGAATAATCCTTCATCACAGACGGTTCCAACAGTTCTCTTCTCTTTGCTCTTCACAATACTTTTTGCTATTTTTGACCAGCAGCTTGGATGTTATGGTTAAATTCCTGGATTTGAAGTGTCTTCACCGACTATTGGCTGTAACTTTGCTGCTACACTTGACCCGATATAGTTGAAGGATTGCACTATTTTAAATTCGTGCTCCAGTATTTTATATGAGAGACCAATTTTGAATCTTCTGCTCGCAGACGTGGCCACTATGTACTGTGTTTTGCTCTCATTTATGTGCAGCCTCAGACGCTTGCTTGAATTGAATAAAAGCTTCCTGTACGACTTTGACCTTCAAAATAATTGCTATTTTATCAGGCTCCACAGAAAAAAATCATTTGAAAGTATGTCGCCCATAAAATTCAATGCTTATTTTATCAAGGAACACTAGGAACAAGTCTTTTAATCCTTCAGCTATTCGGAATGCGATTTCTGCGGGAATCGTAATCAAGCTTTGGCTCCGCCAAACAAAGGCAGTATAAAGACATATTGCGTTAATTTCTCTCTGATATTACTTTCGACAAATAAACTAAGACACTCAAAAAGACATTGAATAAGTAAAAAAGACACGAGGAAATTGAAGTTGTTATCAAAAAGCTCGAAGCAGGCAAGTCTGTCGGACTTAATAGGATATTTCCAGTATCTACGAGTATTCTGCATAGTTATGTACATTTCAGGACTGTCTCGCGCATTTTTGCACTAATATTTTGGAAACATCACTTTTCAACACTGGGAGGTTCGATGTTCGAATCGTAAAGCTTTACCGATAAGCTTTTTCACAGCCCCACCTTACGCGAATGTCTGACAAACGTCAATTTGCCTTTCGGATATGGATTTAATTTATAGGTGCCTTCCATTATGTGCAATAATAAAACACGCACACAACGAATGGTCGAAGGCAGTTAAGCACTGGACGGCAACGTCATGTTGCGCCAAATAAAAGGTATTATTAGTATTTCAAAGTAACCGCCTTATGTAAACTTGGAAAAGCCAGGAGGCTTTCAACCGATTTACTAACTTTTTGAATATAATCGATATATAATCAAAATGAACCAGCAATTAATAATGCCGTGTGCATAAAACATGCTGGTTTTAGATCGCTTATAGCGATAAGCTGTGACTTATGACAATGTCTTACTGAACCAAAACCAGACAGCTAGCTAGTCTAGCTTCTCGCGACCATTTGTGTTGTGCATGTATTTTTTTTTCGCACAGATGGAAGGAACCTACAATTGAATGCCGGATACGAACGGCGAATTGATAAGCTTTCCATGACAAGTTATTACTCTTGGATGTTCGTCCGACATTCGCGAGAGGTGGGACCGTGAAAAATACTTTTGGTTTGTTCTGGGATTCGAACTACGGACCCCCTGCTCAGAAATCCATGCACTTAACTACTAAGCCACGCCGTCTGTGACCTTGTATACCACGTTTTATGCTAATATTTTGACTTCTGCTTCACATATGAGTAGCTTAAATTGAGTGCTCTTTTTGCAATAATTGTTCTCCTTTACATACGGATCAAGCAATTTTTTATCAAGTCTCTGTTCCATAATATTTATATTACGCAGCGCTATGTATTCTCGCCTCAAATATATATGCAATTAGATTTATCTTACTTAAATCTGCAACAAAACGCTAAAATTCTAACATTTAACGTTTCGAAAGTCAATCATATGCTAACTGCATTAATACATTTGAACAATAAAAAAAAAAGGGAAAAAAAGTTTTTCATGACTTCCACAAAACAGATTTAAAATCCTATGAAGAACTCCTGAGTATCGTTTGCGCTTTCATGCGCAAAGCAACCGGCGAATTGAACCGAAATCATTAATAGCATAAAGATTAACCCATGAGCGCACATTGAGAAATACCTTTATGACTTGCGACGAGAGTGAATAATTATATTCGCAACTCGTTGTCGTTGTTGTTGTTGTTATTATGTCTAAGTATCAACGTGAATATAAACATAAAAAGGAAGACATCAGGCATTGGGCGCACATCATCACATCAATCGACATCCATAGATGGATGGAAAAATGAACACAATGATGCACATGCAAAAAAAGGTCCTTTTTGTCCATCGTGCGCAAACGAAACGATGAAACAATTTGTTCAGTATTCTCTCATTCACTCACTACTTTTCTGTTCCCTCTTTTCCATGTATGTGTACATACAATGCCATTGCTGAAGAACAATACTTAAAAACGGCCCTGATGACGGTATGATGAGGATTAACCCAAAACACAACACAATGCACGAGCAAAATTTTTTCGAAAACTCTAAACACCATCCAGAGTAGTTTTAAGCGAGTGTGAGTCTATTAAATGGGCAGATAATAATGGGCCATTAGAACTTAAAAGGGCTCAGCTCCGGGGACCATCAGGATGTTCATCATCATCGCATTTTTCATATTATTTGTAAATCCTATGCGAATCCCTGACATTATTGTTTGCGGTAAAATATCGAAGCAAAATACTTTGTTGCTCTGGAGCAATTGGACAGAAATCAATTGCTCTGTGTACGGACATATATATGTATATGTATATATATATATATATATATAGGTTTTTAGGTTCATTTGTGTCTTGTGTTTGCCATTGCCATTATTTGCTGGCAGCCATTGTCAGTGTGGATGGCTTTATGATGGCTGCCTACAGAATGAAGAAGTCACAAAAGCAAATGCCAGTTGTTAACTTTTAGGTTGGACGATATATAGAACGATAGACGATAGGAAAACTTTCAGTTTTTAGTTCTTTGGTTATATAGTGTGACAAAACGTAGACCAACGAAACTGGAGAAACTTAAACATCGAGAAAGGTACGCTTTTTTAAATGTATTTATCTATAATATATATTTGATTAAGGAAATATGGCAAAGGTAATGTGTCAAGGAACAATATTGCTTTTGTCGCCCAATGTCGCGCAATGTTATAATAAAGGGTGTTTTTTTAGGAGGTTTGTTTTTCCGATAGATGTCGTTTTATTTTATGACAGTTGTTTTGACAGCTCAAAGTGGCATTTCTACTCAGTATTGTTTGGCAAATCATTATGAATAGGTTAACTCCAGAACAACGTTTTCAAATCGTGGAAATTTATTTTCAAAATCAGTGTTCAATTAAAAATGTTTATAGAGCACTTCGTGAATTTTATGGTGCACATAATCGTCCGTCAGAGACCACCATAAAGAACGTAATTACCAAATTTCGGTCTACATTCACTCTTTTGGATGCCAAGCCACCGACAAGAATGAGAAGAGTTCGTACAGAAGAAAATATTGCTGTCGTTGAGGCCAGTGTCGAAGAAAACGACAATTTATCGATTCGTCGTCGTGCTCAGCAAATTGGACTTTGTCCATCGACTTTATGGAAAAAATTTTACGTAAAGATTTGGGTTTGGTGCCATACAAAATTCAATTGGTGCAAGAATTAAAGCCACACGACCATCGTTTGCGCCGTGAATTCAGTGATTGGTCGTTAAATCAATTGAACGAAGATCCATTTTTTTACCGTAAAATTCTCTTCAGTGATGAGGCGCATTTTTTGTTAAATGGATACGTCAACAAACAAAATTGTCGCATTTGGAGCAAAGATAATCCACACGCCGTTCAAGAATTACCAATGCATCCTGATAAATGTACTGTTTGGTGCGGTCTATGGGCTGGTGGGATCATCGGTCCATATTTCTTTAAAAATGAGGAAGGACGACGCGTTACCGTGAATGGAAATCGATACAGAACCATGTTAAATGAGTTTTTGTTGTCAAATCTTGAAGATATGGATATGGATGAAATGTGGTTTCAACAAGATGGTGCCACTTGCCATACAGCACGTGAAACAATCGACTTATTGAAAGAAACTTTCAACGACAACATTATTTCGAGAAATGGTCCGGTGAATTGGCCTCCGCGTTCGTGCGATTTGACGCCACTCGATTACTTTTTGTGGGGATACGTGAAGTCATTGGTTTATGTGGATAAACCTCAATCGATTGACGCTTTGGAAACCAATATTCAACGTGTCATTGCTGACATACGCCCTCAAATGCTTGAAAAAGTGCTGGAAAATTGGACCTCCAGAATGACATTTGTGAAAAATAGTCGTGGTAGCCATATGCCAGAAATTGTGTTTAAATGTTAAATGCCAAAAAATTATCTACCAAATAAAAAAAAATTTTGGTCATTTCATAATTTTATATGTGTTTTATTCAAAAAAAAAATCGGCAACCTCTTAAAAAAACACCCGTTACAAACAATTAAGTCATGCTTATAAGATCTTATGAGAAATACCTAATCCTAGCATAATTTTTTGACGGGTTATCTCAAACGGAAATTGTCAATTGTTTTGAATTTTCTGGCTAGAAACGATTCCTGGGTAGGTAGTAGGTACATACCTGTTATTCCTTGGCCACAATGTACTTTGTTTTGCTCTCACCTATATGCAGCCCCAGATTTCGTGCCACCTATTCGATCTGGTTGAAAGCTTCCTATACAGCTTTTGGGTTTCTACCAACGATGTCAATATCGTCTGCGTAAGCCAGTATCTGAATGGACTTAAAGAGGATTGTTCTTCTCACCGTGACGTCAGAGTCTCGGATCACTTTCTCCAACGCCAGGTTGAAGAGGACGTAGGCCAGTCCATCTCCTTGGCCCGTTATAGATGTTGATTGGTCATGATAGTGATCCGGATATTTTAACTTGGCTTATAACATTGGTAAAGGTCAACCTACAAACTCGTGTCAGTTTATTTGGGATGACGAATTCTTTCATGGCTTTATAAAGTTCTCTTCTGGCTATGCTTTCATAGGCGGCTTTTAAGTCTATAAAAAGATGGTGTAGTGTGTTTTGAAACTCTAGACATTTTTCCATCAACTGCCTAAGGTTGTTAATCTAATCAGTAGTTGATTCGCATGAGATGAAGTCACACTGGTATGGACCAATAATAACTTTAGCGTATGGGGCTATCCTGTCTCTAAGGATAGAGGAGAAAATCTTATGCGCGGTACTCAACCATGTTATACCACGATAATTGCTGCATGTTGTGATATCTCCCTTCTTATGTATGGGACACAGGATGCCTTTTTGCCAGTCTTCTGGCATAGCTTCTTCCTACCGTACTTGCACTATTATTTCACGAATTGCTTGGTGTATTGTGGCGCCTCATATTTTAATCAGTTTCGCTGGGATCCCATCTGATCCCGGGGCCTTATTATTTTTGAGTGAACTGTTTTTTCATATCTTCTGAGCTCTTTATATTCATCTTCACGTGCCCGCGTTCTATGATATTATTGCATTGCTCAGTACGCAACATTCTTACGTTCAGTCGCTATCTTACATTCGTCATCGAACCAGTTGTTCCGGTCTCTACGACTCGTCCTAAGATGGAGTCAGTAGTACTAATGACAATATTCTTGCGGCGTTTCCGTTTCTCTTCTATGCCCGACATCACAGCCCAGGGCGAGTCCTATCGCTTGACCGTAGTTGTTTCTGGTCTCTTTGTTGCGAAGATTAGCCGTGTTGACTTGAAACTGATTCGTGGATGTAGTCTTGCGTGATGATGCAATCGGCGCTCGTAGCAACATACCTCGGTACCGTCATCCGGTTCGGGTTGTGGCGGTGGTCTATCAATACGTAGTCTGCTGCATCCTTGATTATAAATTGATTAGTGGAGGTAAAGTTTATCGGAGCAGAACTTTTCAAAACTTTGCTTTTCGTATATGTTGGTAAGTTATAATTTCAAAAATTTCAAGTACAGGTTACAAATTGTTGATACTAAGTTAGATCCTAGGTGTGCTGCTTACTGTGTTCACATAATAGATAAGTGCATTTTAAAGTACCACAAGCGTCAACTCTTAATCATACTTTCTCGGAATGATCGGTGGATGCCTAGTACCTTGGTTGGAGATAGAGTTCCAAGCATTTGGATGGAAGAATTTTTATACATTTCGTACATTTCCTTGAATTTAAGCGATATCGCAAGAATTTTCAAGACGGAATCAACGGTGGCATCTATAATTCTAGTGACGACATTTTAGTGACAAACGACTTATGTGGACTACTTCAGTATACAGAGCTCAGGTTGATACGGACTTTTACATACCGTGTCAAAATATTTGATTTAAATTGATTCCACCTCCGATGTTTCAATTGGCGCGCTCTTATTGCCGTAGTCTATTACTAGTCTTTTCCAGTTGGGGTTTGAAATGTAGGCCAGCGACCCGCATACGTGTAAAAAAGCAGTGCTACAAATTGTCTCTGTGAAGAAATGATAATTTGTTAACGACCGTAGGCTATATAGTAGCATGGGACAACCGTTTATTCCAATTTCACGAAAAAATCGCATATCTTGTAAGAATGGCCCGCGTACTGATGGCTAGATTCAACAGTAGGTATGGTAAGTAAAATTACCATAATTTAGTGCAACACCCCGACGGATAGCACGTCTGACGAAAACAATAAAAACTTTTAAAGTTATAGTTTTGCGCTTCCTATAAGCGCATGCGTAAAGGGGCCTTATGCCTGGCACAGCGTGTCCATTAAAGTTACATAGTCTTTGAGCTTGGTCTTAGAATTGCCTAATGGCGATATTTATGGGCGATGTGATTGCACTCACAAAAAACAAAGCGGCTGGGCATCTCTCTTCTCATTTTCAAGCAGCCGCATACACGTTTACGTTCGCTCATAGTGAAAGCATGGGAAATTGAGGGTTTGGAAAGAATCAAATGTCATGTGACGCTTTCGTAACTGAACAAAGCAGTAACCTTGGGAATCATCATAGAACATTTCGAGCTAAGATCTTTAATTTCTCCCGATCTTCATACATTTTTAGAAGGAGTTTTATGGTGTTAAACTGGACTTCATCTGATAACATTCTTTGGGCATTGGTGCTATCCATGAAAAACTTAAGGCTGTTATTGGGGCTACGTATGAAGGTGTTCAATGAAAATTTTCACAAAGGGCAGAAATTGGAAATTCAAAGTGGTCTCCAAGAATGCTGCATATTTTTATTGATAATCAATTATGTGCTATGTGCAGCTCTATCAACAGTTCCCCGCGAAATAGATTGGATAGTGACATTCTCCAGAAAGCACTTGGACTACGCTGGCGATACCTGCTTTCTTTAGCATTAAAATTTGGAAGCCAAAGCAAGTAGAGTCGGAGCTGGAGGATAAACACGGTCAAAACAAAAAAATCCTAAGATCTTCAGATTTCGTACCTTTCATTGCTTGGTAGTAAGTCGAGAGAATCGACAGTTTTCTATGTTGGGAAGTTTCGATCTTAGGAGGCGGCCCCGAACTGTGTCTATGCAGCAGGGTTAGTGAAGCAAAAGCTGTTTTGGCACTATCAGTGTTATCAGCACGAGAACTAAGCATCCCCCATACACTTCGAGACACCACACAACCAGCCACAATATATAATACGTTGCATGAGATGTAGTTCTGATGTATGGATGCAGTAGTTGGAATTTGAACACCATAAGAATCTAGAATTATTCAGTAATAGGTGTATTTCGATCATCCCACTGATCTTCTAAACGCATCGTATATCTCAAACGAACAACTTTACATGAGAATGGGACTGGAACCCGTAGATATTTTAATTTTTAATACGTAGCAGGAAGTGGGCATATAACAATTAACTTTACGGCGCGAATAAAGTTGTATTGCCTGATATGCTATGGAGTGGAATCCACTTAGCTAATCAGGCAGACAATTGGGTCACCCTAAACTAACTTTGAGTAGAAAAGCTGAGAAGGAATTAGGTCAGTTAGATCGGTCGGGAATGAGTTAGAGAGAGCTGAATTCCGTTGAAAACACTTGGAAACGTTGGCAAGTTACACGTAGGACGTAATCTCCCACCCTCGTGTAAAGTACCTGTAATAGCACAATAAGACAGGTGCATCTGTGCAGGATGTCCTCAAAGATCATCATATTTTCATGCTGATGTGATGAATCATCTAAGTTCCGTGTCATGCAATGCAATGTATGCATGGGAAGAAGTCATTAAAGTCTATGGCAACAATACCGGGAAGTGTTTGCATCGGAAAATGCTTATAACATTAAAACAAAAAAAAACCCGACTGCACTGCTGGCGGTAAGGGTATACGAGTACGTATGTGACGCCATATGTCAAAATTGTCGATCAAACACCCCTATCGCGGGAAGCGATCGAAGCCGATACGAGTGCATTGTGTAAATAATTGAATCGAAATTGAAATTCCACCGCACAGCTCACTCGCACACAATGAAACTAAATGAAAATTTCATTTATTCCACAATGAAAATGAAACAATGGACCATGAAGAGTCCTCCAAATGTAACAAATCGACTCTGAAAAGCTCGGCGTTGTTCTGCAGCGCTCCAAACAAAAGCGTGTTTTCGAATGTTGTACGTGGCAATGTTTACCACGGCACAAAAGCACCAAGGAACATTTTAATTTCACGTCCTTTTTATTATGTGTGACGCGACGATTGCACCGAGTAACAACCATCAGCCGCCGCAATTCTCGAATACATGATTAAAAGTGCCACTCACTGGATACTCATGCGCATTGTGCAAACAATGACGCAATTTTGAAGCACAGCTTAGAGCAAATCTAAATCGATCATAAAATAAAAGTCGCGCTAGCTAAACACACACAACCTTACACTCACAAACTCTCCCAGGATATGGAATAAACTGTTAAAACAAAGGATTGCGGGAAGTTGGCGAAAAATTATTACAAACCACTTGCGCATTGCATGTCGAGGAAGACTCTTCAAACCTTTAGTTCGTTCTGATGGGATGTGGAAAAATGTTGCCATATAAGAGTGGCTGGATGTATGTGGGTATCGTATATGTGGTGCGACTGCATAATGCAACAAATCATCAGCTAACGATCAGGAATCAGACGACTTTCGACTGTCGAAGCGTTATTCGAAAATCAATGCCAAGGGTGCCTTTGAACAAATGTTGCAACAACACAGCGAGTGTTTGTTTGTGTGTAGGGACGAAAACTGCTTTCAGGACTCTTTTCTTTTCGACTGCTAAACCAACAAACAAAAAAGAAATACTCTCAAGTGTTTGCGATCGAACTTTTATGCATTTGCGGCGATGCGATGAATTTCTCACGTCACGGCGACAGATGCCAAAAGGTGGTCGGAAATTCGGTCATTATAGCACAACAAACCAAGAGCGCCAAGAAGAGATTATCGTCCCTACATCATACTCATTGCATTTGCAGATTCGCAGCGGTAATTGTTTTCTTCGCGCGCACTGATAACCTCTTGAGCTTATATTCATCCCATTCTGCCCAATCAAAACCATTCATCCGAAACTAATAAAGCTAAAGACTTAAGGAATTACTAATCGCGCAAGGTATTAATATACCTCCAGGGTTGACTGAATCTTCTTCGCATGTCTTTCGAATTTCGGCACGTCTTGCGTCCTCCATCCTTCATCCACTATCGCTGCATTGTAACAAAATTTTGATGATTGGACCTCCTGGAGGTGAGAACACACACTTTTCTTCAGATTGCAGTAATTGTCGTTGACATGAGTATGTAACTGTGTGTATGTACGTGTTTGCGTGTTTTTTTTTTCTAATTCAGTGTTCAAGTGCATGTCCCTTAGAGTGGCGATCTTATGTTAACCTCAAAGTCTTAAAGATTTTCGAATTGCCCGCATTTATTCTTGAGTGTCTCCTCACTGATATAATGTACGCTGTATGTGTCATATTGAGCGCGAATATACATTTTTGAGGTTTTATGAAAAGGCTTTTGTCTTCGCTCCAGTTAACAAGTGACACATGATCAGAGGGTAATGGTAGAGTCGCACGTATGTGCGGATTGGATGCCTATATGGTAGATATGACTGCACGTTGCAATTGGCAAATCAAAAACGAGTCGCATTCCCTCTTAAGTGCAAGTACGTTCCCGTGAGAAGACCACCAAGGTTGATCCTTCAAGACAGCGTGCACTTTGACACGTTACGTGGAATTATAATGTGAACCGTTTTGGTGGTCCGCTTGAAGGACTTAGTAGGAAATTTGCACATTGGAATCAATTAAGGAAGCAACAGGAGTTTTTTCTTCTTTTATTTACCCTTAAGTTTGGCTAAGGTTACTATAGATAATGTTCCATTGATTATGTCAAAATATCAGAATTTTTTTGGTTTCTAAGTCTTATCGTCGAGGAGTTAAGTAATAGTCGCTCCTCGGTGATTAGACTCAGAAAATGAAAAGAACGAAAGAAGTAAAGAAAGGAACAAAGAAAGAAATACAGAAAGAAGAAAAGAAAGAAAGAAAGGGAGAAGGAAAAAAAGAAAAAAGGAGAAATCTGTTCGATCAAGAGGAAACTACCAAATACTTTATCTAAAACACAAAATAACTCAGAGTAGCAGTACCTAAGTGGACCAAATAAAAAATAAATGATGATTCGATGTTCAAATCCCACGTAAGCAACAAAAAACTTTTTCACAGTCGCACCCTTTGTGAATAATAACTGTCATGGAAATCCTTAGAAACCGACTATCGCATATAGCTTCAAACTGAAAGTCCCTTCCATTTGGGTACAAAAATATAATACGAGCTACACGGATGAGCGAAATATTATGCCCTGGACCGCAACTTTCTGACTGTGCCAAACATTATTAATAACGACTAAATATTGGAACAGTCTAGTTATGATCAATAGGGACTTAAAGGCAAATTTGTATGGTTTTATAATTCTTAACAACAACTTTAAGATGCCTGTTCTATCACGGATGTCTGACAAACTACGGTAGTAATAACATCTCACGGAAAGCATCTCAATTAGCCTTTCGGATAAGGCATTATATTGTAGGTCACTTCCATTTATGCAAATTTATTTCACGCACAACATAAATGGTCGCGTAAACCTAAAGTTTTTGGCTTATACTATCTTTGCCGCCTATCAATGCTGATCTGAGACTTGGACGCTAAACAAAACGAACTCCAATAATTGTTGACTTCGTATGTGACAGCGGAAATCATAGTCGGTAATGAAACCATAATTGTGAGCACAACAAGAGGATGTTTGCAAGGAGTGGTACTGTCCCCCCTTTTGTGTAGCATCCTCGTAGATGAACTCTTTCAGCGACTAGCTGATGTAGGAGCTTATACCCAAGGCTACGCGGACGATATAGGGAAGTTTGAAAAAGTGCTCTGTAGTTTAATCCAAAACGGATCAACCATCAGCAGCAGATGGTGCCTAGAAGTGGGACTTTGGGTCAACCCAAACAAAACCACACTGGTACCCTTCACCAATAGAAGAAACCTGTGGCGAATGCACCCGGTTACCCTCAATGGAGAAGATATTACTATCAGCAAAGAGGATAAATACCTGGGACTGATATTTGATAGTAGACTGATATGGAATAAGCACCAATAGGCAGTAGTGAAAAAATCAGAAAGGGCACTTATGGCGTGCAGAAGGGTGTCAGGAAAATCCTGGGGATTTGTACCAGGATAATGCACTGGATGTACACCATGATAGTTATTCCAATGATTGCTTATGGAGCAGTGGCATTGGCAAATAGAACTAAGCTAAGCACCACGAGATGGGAATTGGAAAAAGTTCAGAGGCTGGCATGTATTTTAATTACAGGGGCAATGAGAACCTGCCCTACGGCGGGTATGGAGGTAATTCTTGGGTTACTCCCACTACATATAGTGTTAGAGAACAAATCCGACGAAACCAAGTTACGTTTGTGAAAGGTAGGCTGCTTGCTCAACGGAAATTAGGGCAGGGGCATTAGTGGAATCTTTAAGCAAACGGGTTCCGCTGGCCATGGTGCAAAAGCTTAAATTCAAGAAAAACTTTGAAGTCAAAATGAGCACTAAGAAGGAATTCAGATGTGAAACTGAATACCAGAAATATCCGGGAGCAATAAAGTGGTATATGGTTGGATCAAAGAAAGCAGAACGCACGGGGGTGCAATTCGAAAGAAGAAGATACACTCGATGCCGAACAAGCAGATTTCCATACTGGATCCTCCTGTGTAGACCACATCAACACCCTGCGGATCATTATTGAACAGTGCGTTGAATTCCGGTCACCACTGCACCTGCTGTTTATCGATTTTGAGAAGGCGTTTCACTGTGTCAACAGACAGTTTATCTGGCTCGCCTAATGACATAAATAACCATAGGGTATGCCAACAGTTGCACAATAAATCAAGACAGGGCAGCATTAAACCAATTGGCATTCGCATTTGCTCCTAGATATGTTTTCCATAGTGTTCTTCACCCTTTAGTTAAAGCATGAATTCTGTATGGAAATGCAGATAAGAATAAGATATTACAAAAAATTAAGGGTATATCTGGGATAAGGTTAGTTTTGCAAGCGACGAAAGCGGAAAAAGTTTCAAAAATCGAATTGTTTTTTCATTTATTAATCTACTCTGATGAGATTTAAGTTACGTTTAGATTTTGTGACGTAATCGGCTGTAAAAGTAATATTTAAAAATGTAATACTATTCTAAATATACCATCTTCTTGAATCACCTAGAGTTTACTTTATATATAGATTTAAAATAACTTCCAGCACAATACGAAGATAAATCTGTTCATGAATAGAAAATCTAACTTCGAGCATAATATTTAAAAGCTTAAGGATCATATCGAACACTTCCAACGGATCACTTTGTTGCTGTCAAATTGTATGCACTGGAATCGCATACATTCAAGTGCTAGTGGTGAGTGGCTTGTAGAAATCTTTGCGATTAACTTACAACAGATATTTAATCAGGGAATTAGAGGTCGCCACCACCAGGCACCAGACAACTACGGAGGATTATTATCCCTTATAAAATGTCATAAATTACACACTCTTTGGGAAATCGCAAAACAAAGGTTGGCAATAAACAACATTTCGTAAGGTCAAATGCAAGGATCTATCTATATCCGTCATATTTGATAGAGTTACTTTTGATCCTGTCTCTATATTCATAAATAATATCCTGATTGCTGTGTGTACTTTCTGGATTATCTATCAATGAATCCGCACGAGAGTAATTTCCCCGCTTCCAACCTGGGCTATGAATTAATCTGATTTCTTTCCAAAGAAACCAACAATACAAGTTGTAGTACATCAGGAGCAGGTGTATGCTAGCTCAGGAATGTTGATCCCTGCCGTAGCTACAAAATCACAAGACAATGCATAACTGCATTTTGTGGGCCGAGTTCATTTCGGTCCTAATGCGTTCGCAATTACCTTTTAAAACAAAAATACCGAAATGCAAATAGACAATAATAATATGGAAATGTTGGTATGGCGAATGCGACTAAGGAAAGATTATACCCTTTTGCATTTGTGCTGAATGGAATGAAATCCCTATCTGCTTTGCTCATTGTTTTTAGTTATAATGAAAATGTCTTTAAGCCAAAATATTGTCCATCCCTTAGCAGATAATGTACAGATCCCTCTGTAGATCCTACAGCAGTTGGGAGGATGGACTCCGGCTGATGCGGCTGATAACTTCCTAGGTAATGAAGATGCTTATCGATCGTATCGGTTAGAGCCATCGTTGGCTACTAAACTGGTAGTAATGGTATCGGCAAAAGTCAAAAGAGTGATGATACATTCGTACACACAGTAGTCTTCGTGAACGACACTAGACGTCACCATACACTGTGTAGGTGTATGTGCACGGTGCACAAACATTACGATAAGTTGAAATGGACTCCTTTATAACTGTGCCGACTTCGAACTAAGACTTTGCTCTTTGTCAAGTCTTCTGATCCGCATTACTTTGACGTTTCGCAGAATTATTCATTCAGCAAATCTACCTGCGGTCGGCCGATCGTTCATGTTGGCGTTCTTCCTTAAAAAAAAGTTCATTACATCCTTGTTCATTATTAGAACAATACCTTTACCTTTTCAGCACATTCAAGACAATGAAATAAAAGTGAATGAATGGACATTGTTTAGCATTTGGAAGGCAGGAAATATTTAGAGAAAATAATCACTAATTGATTTTTTTAGTAAACGCAGTGTCTGATTGAGTTTTCCAGATGAGGCGCTACAAGTTGAAGTGATAACTGACTGATTGGCTAACAACTTTTTGCGTTTAAAAAAATGTTAAAAATGTGTGGTTGTAAGATTCGTTGTCTCTTACTCTTAATTTCTTTCTATCAATCAGCTCAGCATTCGCTGTTTCTTTATGCTAAGAGAGCAAATTAGTAATCACCTCCCTCGGATCATAAGAAAAGAAAAGTTTTAATAGGATCTTAATCATCTCAATCATACTTAATGTCGCTAAACCATCGACTTTTTCTTAGGCTCATGAAGATACCTTTGGTTGTTTCATCGGATGACTTTGATCCCGATTTCGTTGACTGCCTTGTGGGAGAGATTCAATGACGAATTATACGAGCTGAAAGGCGACATCCACCCTGTTAAGACACAACGTACTGAATGTTTAATATTACTAGGACATACACAGTAGATTGACATCAACGCTCCAGTTCACAGAGTCATCTAATCTAACTCAGAGGATAATCTAAAAACGCTGTAAAGAAAGTTCTCGCCTTAGTTAGCGCGCACCAGTGCAGGGTGAACTGCAAAGGATATATGTTTGCGCAATTAAAGGCAGTAAGCAAAATACCATGCTAATTGAGTTGAATTATTTACGGCCCAGATTCATCACGAAATGTGTCACCATATAAGTAAGTCAAATAGAGACCTGCTTGACCTGAGGCTTCAAAACTGTAGTACATTATCAGGGAGTTAAGCAGCTCAGAAAGCTCTGGGTATCGATGGATTCAAAAGGCTTTTAAGGTGTTGCTTTGACGTCTTCCAATACCAGGTCAAACACTAGATGTTAAAATGGGGTAGTTGGTTGGTTGTATGCAACGATGGTTCTTTGACGTCTTCCAATACCATAAGGCTTTTAAGGTGCTGCTTTGACGTCTTCCAATACCAGGTCAAACACAAGATGTTAAAAAGGGGTTGTTGGTTGGTTGTATGCAACGATGGTTCAGACGAACCAATCAGAGATAGTTCACTCAATGCATTTTTGTGGCGTCAATTTATCAATTGCAATGTAAATATAAAGAGCAACTTTATTTATTGTATTGAGACTTTCGACTCTGTAACATTTTACCTCTTCTGACCAATATAACGATTGGGAATAAGACTGCCAAAACAAACAAATTTTGGGAACACATTAGCTTAGACGATCTAAGTGAGCTATATCCATACCGGGAAGTTCTTTTTCTAAGCAAGAAATGTCGCTCAGCCAAGTCAGATTTTTAAACTTATTAATGCAATTATTATTATAATATATGCTTCCCTTGGCTCACAAGAACAAATTAGTTAATTTAAAGAAGAACACTACACATACCACCATACCTCTGCTTTTATGGGAATGGGAAAATTAAAAAAAAAATATGCCACACCGCTTAAACTGTCATCCTCTAGTGACACCACAAAAATAGACACATCAACCAAGACAGCAACCCTTAAAAAAACAAGAGTCGCGATACCGACACACCCTCGACAAGTCGGATTCAACTAAAAAACACGGCAATTCATTTTACCATTTTACGTGACATTATCACGTCATAATTACGCGGTACTCATCATCATTACGTAGATCACTCCATCCCTTGTCTTTTCAATCGGCAGGCGCCTTTCTAGTAACAAAAAAAAATAACAAAAAAACATCCCCATCCCTTCATTGCCGTGTTCCACTAAACTGTCTGCGGTGTGTTATTTGCTTTTTATTGTAACGGTCGACTTTTGTAGTAGTTTCGTCGGTCCTATTGCCGCATCACTACCAAACTGATTCGAGTCATTGCCGCATAACGCGATCTACAGATTGACTGTCGCCGATTTTGCGTTAGTGTATCAGGATCAGGACTATAATCCGAATTTGTGTTCTTTTAATTTTTTCCATATACATCCATACATACATATACGAACACGAGTGCCAGACGAGTATTAAGGACGTCATGCAAATATTAAGTGTTGAAGTGTACTTGAAAAATTATTTCCCATATAAATCGGAGCGATTTTTGCTGCACGTAAATTTTCTACATCTACCAGTATTATATGCGACCAGTGTTAGCCCACCATCCAGAGCATGGTAGGATTAAGACCAATCCCTTTGATTTTGAGAACTGTGTCAAAAAATAATGCTCACTGGTATGCTTTTTGTTTAGCGATTAATGCGAGAGGCTAGTTGGTCTGAGTGTGTGTGTAGACTTGGGACTTTGTACACAATAACACATAATCTGAGGGAATCACGTGAAAAGTTGCCGAATTATTACATTTTATGTAGTAAATTTCCTGATCCTGTGGGTGGGTGCTATATTTCAGTTTAAATTTTTTGATTTTTAATTCAAAATTCAAAAAAATAAAAGTCAGTATATTTATATAATTCATATATTTAAATAATTTTTATTTTTATTTAAAAGAGAATAAATTAATTCATTAATGTTTGAATAAAATTTCATTTAAATTTTCTCCGAGGCTGCGTTGTTTGAAGTGAATACTGTCAACTCAATTCCTTGCCAATCTTTTACATAATTGTGGTAGTATTTCGTCGATGGCGCGGAAAATGTTGACCTTTAATGCTTTTGTAGATTCAGAATTGTTCGCATAAAATGCACAGCGTGAGCGTTCGGAAATTAAGGTGAGGTAATGTCTATGCACATGTGTCTTGAATGGCTGTAGATCATACAATGAGGAAACACAGAGTCGGGGAATTTATTCCACACAGTTATTGTGCGGCTAAAGGAGGAATCTCTGAATTGGTTGGTACTCATACGTACCAAAAAAAGCTATGGAGTTAGAGAGATATGAAGCCATGCCACGCGAAAATTGGAAAGCTGGAACCCGTGTAGGGTTGGAGAACAGAGCATGTAGCGCATCGTACGCATCGAATTAGTTCACCCCAAAAAGCGCACCACAGTGGACGTTGCTAATTGTGTCCTTCAAGTTTATTTAACTTGAATCAGAATGAAAGGATGAGTTTAAAATTAGTTTTTTAAAAGAACAACAAAAAGGCAACTTTATTAGTCAGGTGTTACTGCTTTCTCTAACTAAGCTAATTGGATAACAGAGCTTACAGCTTTTTTTAGTTAACTTCACTTGACCCCTGTCTGTCTGTTCGTTTCGTCTTTTTTGAGATGTTTTTTAACCAGCTTTTAGACGACCAGAGATCTGAAATGTTGTGAGCAGCTAATCTTCGTAGGGGATTTCTCTGAACGTGTGATTTGTGTAAAAGTGGGGCTTTCCGACTTCTTTGAGGTAGTTTTTAACCAATCATAGCTAGCTGAAATTTTATGAGCGGCTCAGTTTCATGAGCAATTTCTGAGATCCCAGGTGTGACACATTGTCACAATTAACGTTTGGCTTGTGTGTGACACATGGGCGCCATGTCCCATTGAAAATGCGCTTGGCTACTGAGCAGGTCGTTCGTTATTCGAATCCCAGTAACACCAATAGTATTTTTCACGGTGTCCCACCTCTCGCGAATGTCCGACAAACGTTCCGAGAGTAATAACTTGTCAGGGAAGCCTTCTAATTTCGCTGATCGGAACCGGCCTTAAATTGTAGGTCCCTTTCATTTGTATCCAAAAACATACATGCACAACACAAATGGTTGCAAGAAGCTCGGCCTTGGACCGCAACTGTCTGTCGCGCCGAATATTATTGTGTGACACGTGTAAATTTAGATATTATTTTCAGTATATCAAAACGAAAATGTATGCTTATGTCGATGTATACATAAAAGTTTAAAAGTTAAACATTCATTTGTTTCCTGTGAAGCCCATTCCGAGATGAGTGGCTACAAGCTAACATACCGTTTTTGGAATATAAAATGTAGGTTTGATCATGACTACAAAAATTATTTGAAATAAATTGATATAATTAATTTTTTTCCTTTTTTGGAAAAATTCAATTATGTTTTTGTTCGCGCATACATCTGTTATGGAATGTTTAACACTACTTATCTACTTGTGTAAAAAACAGGTTTTTTTGTTGCTTCAATTTCTGACTTTGAGTGCGGTGCCTTGCCGCCAATGGTATATGAGTATTTGCCAATTTGTAGAACACAGTGAACTGCACTATGTAGTGTACAGATGCGCGATACCGGTGACGGGGATTCTTATTTCATGTTTTCTGACTTTTCAAGAATATCAATCAGCAACCTCATCAGCATCAGTCAGTTGCCGCATATCAGGTTTCTTCAAGTACAAAATTTCATACCATCGAGCCATCATCGAGCGAGGAGCGAGTGACTCTTATGCAGCAAGATTTTAGCGATAGCGATTAACAACGATATTCAATTCATTACCAACAAAGGGAATTTTTAACCTTCTAACTTTTGGGAATCACTTCGATTGTTGGACAGAGTCGATTTCAACGCACCAATGCATCGCATCTACAATTACAATACGGCGCGATTGCACAGATAGAACAGGAGCAGGAGCAGCTGAAATAATTGAGATACGCAAACGCAAATGAATATCAGCTTCGGCAGAGGGATGTAGGATTTTTAAGTAGATAGAAAAACAGCAAATCCTTCTGTTGAGTAGCGTCCATCTCAACTCATCATCCCTTATGAAAATATAGACATATACGAGATGTGCTCTCTTCCCCCTTTGTAATAACCCTCATTATCTGTTGTGTTGTGATTAACTTGCCATCAGCTAGCAGCAAGCAAAAAAAATATAAATCAGTTTTCAGCACAAAAGCCCAACGGCAATGGGTGCTGGCTGGATGCGTCGTGCCGAGGTCTCAAACGCCTCAAAATCAAAAAGGCAGAAAGGACTTTTCATCATTTTGCGACTTCGTATCGTCTGTATGTGTGTGTGTGTAGCTGCTGTTGTCACCCCTGTTTTTCCAGCCAACCAATATGGAATTGATCAACCGACCGCACCAATAGTGCGACACACATTTAGAACCTTCGGGCAGAAGTCGACTCAGTGTCAAACGAGTAAAAGAGACAAAATATTGTGAAAGATAAAAATGCTTTGCGTTGCGTTTAGGTTGAGAGATTCATCATCAGCTGGACTGATCTCATGCTGTGCTTAGAGGCTGTGGCTTATTCCAGCTAGTCGCTATGGTAGCACAAGAGCGAAAGAGATGTCAATTATTGAATTTAGTATACAATATGGTGACAATGGTGTGACAATGCGCAAGGGTAGAATGCCAAATAATTAAGTGGGTCTTGGTCGCTTGCTATTTGCAAGGACCTCATTACTGATGCTGAACCATAATTCCTGCATTAATTTACCATAATACCTAAAAAGAATGACTGGCATCAGACAACCTATCTATCTATCCACCATTTTGTCAACGAAAATTGCTAAATTAACAAAGCACTTCAACTCAGGAATAAAAGCGACGCGGCGCGTCTGCCCACCATGTTATTGTTTCATTAATATTTGACATATTTCGACTAATTTGTTAATTTAGGTAGAAAGGACAACGCCTTAAGTAAATGTTAGATTGTTATTAACACTACGAGTATATTAATGGGTAGTGTCCTTATAACGCCAAAACAATTAAAATGTTTTATGAACAAATATTTACGTTGATATTTTCTACATTTGGCAATATTTTTATAGAAAAAGACCTTTTCTTTCAGACCCTTACCATAGAACTTTAGAGCATAGTTTCTTTATGAAAACATGACTCAGTTATACGATTAAGGTAATGGGATCGGTTATAGCAGTAAATTATTTCAACACTGTTCCTACGATTAAGGTAGTGCGCTCCAAGTCAATGAAGTGCAGCCATTTAACTATAATCACCATATGTGGCTACGTTTGGGGATTACGACAAAAAGTTTTGCCACTAGTCCAGATTTCGAGCCGATGCCATTCAGTTTGACACCTCTAAACTCTGGACGGCCAGGTCTATGAAGTTCGTCCAGCGTAAGCTTGATCTGCCATGCTTTCCTGTTGCCCCTGAATGCGGAGGGTTCATAGCCTTATTATTATTACACAAGCTCAAGGGCTTTGCATTCTTATAATGGTTAGCAAAGCGTGGTCGTTCGGAAATTAAATAGCAAAAGGTGAGATACGAGTATCTATGCACAAGTGTCTTGAATGACTGTAGATCATTCATTATACATAATTATTGTGCGGCTAAAGAAGGATTCTCTGAATTGGAGGATGGGCGGGGTGCATCTGGATATTTCTTTTGAACACCGCTTGTGGAAAAAGCTATAAAACATTAACATGCAGGTAACATTCTTACGATGTTCAAGCGATTTGATTGTTTTCGCGATATTTATGATACCAATAAACTTTATCGTGCGATTCTGAATTCTGTCTAGAAGATGGGAGCACCTGTCCAGATAATACAGTTATATTCAAGTTTATGGTGAATATATGCCTTGTTAATAGTAGCCAAGTCAATGAGACCTTTTAAGGAAACCTAATCATTTCGCGGAATTCTTAGCGATGGCGAATATGTGTTCCAACGAAGCAAAGCTTTTTGTTAACGCACATACAGAGTGTTGTGAGCTTTTTCAGTTCTTTTGATGCGGAATCCATTCATGGAGAAAAGTTGGGGGTTTAATTTACGCTTAGACGACAGAAGACAGCATTGGGTTTTGGAAGCGTTAAGTTCTACTCTATTGTCCCAAAGTTCCCCCCTTGGTATGCTTAACGTGCTTAACATACGAGGTTGTTCAAGCTCCACTTGCGATGAAGAGATGCGTGCAGAAATTGTCAAGTTATATGAAAAGCTAAGAGTGCTGTCGTTAGCGAAAATCTGAATTGGATTTGAAGTAGTGAATAGGAGATCATTAATGACAATGAAAAATGCGAATCGGTGACAAAGCAGAGCCTTGGGGAAAACCTGCGTTTATGCGCCGAACATTGGATTTGAAACCATCCAATACGACTTGGATGGAACGGTCAGAAAGTTATATGTATTAATTTTCGACTAAAAAGCTTGATGCCACGCTTAGTCAAATGCCCTCGAAATATCGAGTGGAATAACTTTACTTTCACCAAATTTGTGAATAGACTGGTTCCACTTTTCAGTGAGATATGCCATCAGATCACCTGTAGAACGTTGCCTTCTTCAACCGTACTGCTGGTCGCTAAGGGTTTCCTGAGATTCATAAGCTTACGATTGATCAGCGTTTCCATGACTGTATGGATAGTATCGCAATGGGTCGGTACGAGAAAAGAGATGACGGTTCGCCTTTTTTAGGAACAGGCTGGACAAAGGCTGTTTTCCAAATTCTTTTGAAGTATCCAGAATAATAAGAGAAATCGAGAAGCCTGCGCAGTGGCAATGCCAACGTTAAAGAACACTTCTTCAAAACTCTAGCAGGAATACTATCAGCCCCAGCCGATTGATGAATGTTGAGATCATTTAATACTCTAAGTACTTGACAAGTACGAAAGTAGATCAGTCCCACAGAGGATTCGATTCTTGGAAGTATTCATATATTTCCTTAACGGTGAGTTCCATTCTTTTGATGACTAGAAACCCCAAACGTGAGGAATGTTATAACCCACCTTATTGCCGTGGAGCAAGTCATTCGGGGAGTTTCCCTTGGCAATAAGTTTAAATATGGATACAAAAAAAAACAATGACAGGGCTGTAATATATGTCACATTCTGATTTTTTAAATTCTCTATATTAACTTCGCGTGCCCGTGGCTGCCTGGCTGGCTGGCTGGTGGGCAGAATCTTGTTATCACACTTCCTAAAGCCCGATTTTATTGAAATTTTGCCCACATGTATATTTCCGAGGACTTTCTGTTAAAATTTGAGTGTGATCGGGCCGCGGTGTCGGGGGGCTCCCATACAAATATTTTTCCCCGGCATTAGATAATTTAATACTATATGACTGTGTTCTATGTGCGTTGTTCGCTGTGCGCTGTCGGCAGCGCTGCTTGCTTTACGATTGGGATTGTTTTGTTGTTGAGTTACAGTGCTTCGTATGTGTTTTTATATGTGTTTTACATTTATAGTGGAATTCAGTATACTTTTTGGTTATAAGAGAATTTACATGAAAAATTTTAAATTACAACGAAAACGGCATGACACACTCAAGAAGCCATCTTGAGGCAGTAGTACGGGTGAAATTTTATGGGTTGTTTTTTGTTAAGACTCTGTTTCCTATCCTTGAATTGCTGTTAATAATAAAAGTATTTAGCGAAACACATCGTTGTGATCCAGGGTCTAGCTTCTCGCGACCATTTCGAACATTTCACATCACAGTTATTACTCATTGGCGTTTGTCAGACATTTGCCAGTGACGATAACTTGTAAAGTATTTTTTTTATGTTGTTCTTAAATTCGAACTCACTAAACTAAATACAAAGCCACGCTGCTCTTAAATCTTTTAGGCATTTTCATTGCTGTGGCCGTAGTCGTTGATTAGTGATTCCAGGCTGATTTGGTGTTCAGTAAGAATGGGTTTTACGGTAAGAGTTATTATCCTCCTGTCAATTGCTACAAGGCGGCTCATCTTTGGTAAACTGAACTGAAGTTCTTAAATAATTTGTTTCCATTTTAGCACTGCGAGAATTTTTAAGACAAATATCTATTCTTTAAAATAATGAACAACTATTTAAAAGTAAAAAATACTGCTACTGTAAAAAAATTATATGGGAGCCCCCCGACCCCGAGGGGCCCAAAATTTTAAAAGAAAGTGTTGTCATCGAAGATACACATGTGTACACAATTTGAATAAAATCGTGCTTTAGGAAGTGGGTTAAAAATTGATCACAATATTTGGTACGGCAGCCAGCCACAAACACACGGGCACGCGAAGTTAATATAGAGAATTTAAAAAGAAACATTTTCGTTTTAAATGATATTAACATTTTTTCTCTTCTCTTTATAACTCCTTAGAAATGTGGGAATTAATTTCCACTTACTTTTCAATGAATGGGGTTTTCCACGAGTTAGTTATTTCGCTTTAATATTCCGATATAGTCTATTCTATTATAGTTGCCACAATTTTATGACCTCTGAAAATGATTTTGTTGTTGTTGTGTAGCCATAGCCAATAATACTTGCTCTTAGGGTTTTCCCCATTTTTGCTAATACATCAATTTCCTGATTTCTGAATCAGGTAAATTTAGGGTCAACCGTTTAATGTTTAAACTTTTATTACCCCGTCCACTGACACTGACGTAGATGTTCATTCATTGATAAATAAAATCTGCAAATTACAAATTACCATCCACTTGTTTACGGCCTCGCGCAGGTAGATAGATGCATGCGTAGAGCATTCATTGATAATTTTGGTCATAATCTCAGCAGAGATGTCAGCTCGTTTTGAACTCTGATGCCATCCAGAGCTTTGTTTTGTGTGAGTTATTTAAGTGTATCAGAGGTATAGTTATAAACTTGTACTTGTACTTCTGCTTGAAAAAAGAAGCTACGATATTGAACACTTTTAAAATTTCGATTTAAGTGGAAACCTTTTTTGATATTCAAAATATTTATTTAATCGCAAAGTTTTTCTATTTTGGTATTACACATTATACATACTAGCATCAAGTGATAATAACTTCCAAAAAGCCGAAAAGGCATTACGCTCATTAGTGACAGCACAAAGTTATTCAAGGAATTGTACGACTCTGTTTAATGTAGTTTTAACCCTCTCCTGCGTGTATTTATATTCAACTAGCTTTTCCCGGGCGCTCTGCCATCCGCACACATGAATCCTCGAAGGGCCCTCAGCTCAACCGCCTGTCTAGAACAGACATACTTTTTTATATATATAAATACAGTACGTAGAAACCAGCGCAGCATATATCACACAGTGATTATGGCGTGATACAGCACAGAAACAGCGCAGCACACAGAACTCATTATGATGCCCGACCGTTTTTTCGTCGACTTTAGTTATTTAGTTACAAAATTAGTAGCCACGAAAGGCCCTTTTATTAAAACGGGATAATATATAGCTGATGTTCACCCTGAAAGTCCATTCTAAATATTAGTGAACGAATTTTTTAAATCGGTCTAGTAGTTTTGAAGATCACCTCCTATAGACAAACCAACTTTACCTCTTTATAATATTAGTATAGATGTATAAAAAAAATTGAGTTTCGATGACAGAAAAACAGTCAAAATCAAAACATTCATACGCCAATTATACACAGCGGTCAGAGGCTGACTGCGAAGTTTGGTACTATGGCTAAAAAACCAGTCAAAGTCAAACAGGGATGTGTGCTATCACCTTTACTATTTCTAATACTCCTTGATTGTGTCCTACAACAGACAAACAACAAAGCTCCAGTTTGTATTCGATGGAACAAGATATAACTTTTTTTGTGATTTTGATTATTTGGACGATATCTGCATATTATCTTATCGACATACGCAACGAGAGTTGGCCTCAAAGTAAATTTTACGAAGACCAAACTGATGCGTATCGGCACAAACAGTTCACCAAACTCTCTCTGGTTACGGCGAGACCATTGGATGAGTGGGCACCTTTGCCTAGCCCGGTAGCATTATTACGAAGGATAGTGGATCGTGCACTGATATCACAAACACAATGGAAAGAGCTTGTAATGCATTCCACACAGCGTGTATAAAATATGGCGCTCAAGCCGAAGAGCAAAAAAAAACACACATAGATAAGATCGTTTAAGAAAGAGTCCGACTCTTACAACATGACAAGGATCCAAACTAAGGCTGAAGACTTATGTTAAAGGGTTTCCATTTACTGATCACGTAAGCCTGCTGATGTACTATAAAGATGTTTACAGGAAGACTGGCAAGGTAAAGCGTTAGCCAGCGATCAAAGAAGGTGGAGAGAATTCATTGATGTCCTTTGTTCAAATTGAACTTTTGATATTTAAGTCTTCGTTTGGGTTGTCTTCCTTAGAGATATACACATTACTTTACTTTTGTCAGCATAGAGTATCATTCCTTGAGTTCCTCATTCCAGATTTCAACCGCTTTTGTTGTAGTCTAGGTTGAGTGTTGGTTATGATGTTAGTGTCATCTGCGTAAAGTAAAGTTTTCTCATTCCGAGCAATGTTCTGTTGGTTCGACGTTTGAGTATTTTCCTTATCTCGTCCTATCTCGTCCTATCTTCAATCAATTTTAAGGATCCAGATTTTTCGCCGCCCAGCCTGATCTAATGAAAAAATAAAAATAAAAAAATAGATTTTATAAATACAAAGCACACCAATTCGATTTAGCAACAATGTTCACATATTTAACAACAACTAATAACTAATTCATAATAAATAATAAAATAAATGAAAAACCTTTGCATGCAGTGACGGTTTAAACTCCACTCCACAGCAGAGCGTTACATTCTCTCAATACCATCCATCAACCATAACAACTGGGCCCGAATGGAAATCATCAACAGGAAGCTAATTCTAGACAGCCAATCCTGAGGGCAATAAATTTGTAGAATTCATTATATCACTTCATAATTAACAAGAAATTCGCTGGTTAAAAAAAAACGCACAAAACCCGCATGCAATAATAATTTCTTGTCAGCTATCGTTAGCATTTCAATAAAAGATGGCTCAGATACAGCGGCCAAAATTATTGTCGCCTGTCGTGACCATGTCGGAAGTACATACATCTTGCTAGCGGGTTTTTACTCTCTGGTCTTTCTCATGGTCTCAGGTCTTGCAAAGATCCCCACTAGCGCAATTAATTGTCGCACATTTGACCTTGAAATGCCTTTAAGTGTCTCCTGCGCACATAATGTCGATTGTTTGGCACGGCTTAATTCTTTGTGTGAGCGCCCTAATTGACCACGTTTAAAAGATAACCACAGTGTCTCCAATGATGCATAAGCCATATTAGTATACTTACATATATAGTACGAGCATATTGATCTGCTGTTCTTGTGATGTGATTGATTCGGTACAAGGCTTCCTACGAGTATATCATCATGGAGCTGATCAGCTTGGTAACTCATAAGCACTGGCGCATGCAATACACGAGCATGAGGTTATACCTGTATCTGTCTGCAATATTTGTGAGGCCATGTAGCTTGCGTTGTACGATGTAGTCTTGACCGCGCCTTTAAGCAGACGTAGATTTAAAAAAATTGCCACAAAACTCACTAGTAGACAAAGAAAAAGTTGTCACTGGATGGATGGTTAAAATTGTGTTTCATTTCTAATCTACAAACAAGTACTTAATTGTATATTTATCTTATTATAATAATTTAAAGGTATGTTTGTTTTTTTGGCGATATTAGTTTAGATTCTATAGTTTTATGGGTGGTCGATTGGTGAAGGGAGGTCAGTGGGTGTAGTGGGTCAGTTAGTCTATGGTCAGTGGGCGGGTAATCAGTTGGCTTGGGGTTAGTGGAATGGGAATTCGTGAAACGCCGGGTATTTCCGCTAGTTATTTATACAGTACATTATTGCTCTACACAAAAAGCCTATGAAAAAATCTGTTTTTTTTTTGTGAAAAAAGTGAAAGAAAAAGTGAAGAATTTAACCAATAAAATTACAATCAGATCGCTGTCTGGTCATTTATAATTGTTTGCGGGACTTTTTCTCATTGCATTCCCCGCCACATGGATTTAGTCAAATAAGGTGTGGTGTGTCTGCTTGTGGGTACCTACTTGGATAACACGTCCGAGCCAACGCAGACTTACACGCCTTCTGACCTGCGATTGTTCACTTGAAAAACTATTGACAACATTTCGTGATGATGATTGAAACGTGTGGTAACAATAATTATATTTGTAGCGAACACATTTTGGACACTTCGACATTTCGGACGGTTCGAACAGCAAATTTTCTCAATTACCTGATTCCAAATTGATTTTTGCTTCATTTATCTCATAGCCCGTTTCTCGTGTTTAATATTTGCTCTTCCAATTTATTACTTGAAATCTACTTTTCCATTTCCACGCAACTTACATAACAACAACATCATGTATGTCTTAGAGCTTAGACGTTTCTCTTTGAAGTTCATTACCAATTATTTTTTTAGAGATCATTCTGTGCGTAAATATTGCGAAAATGTTTTACGGTATTACGTGGAAATTGTGTATTTTATTTCGCATAATGCACCTTAAACCCAAAATAATTGAAACCAATTAGTAGTCCCAAAGATCCTCTAATTGTGCAGCAGGATCAACGTATAACAATGGCAATGCATTCGACATGCGCCAACATCAATTACTGTGGGAAGAGGATAAATAAATAAATATTATTACAGCGTCGTGCGTGAGCACCCTGTGCTCCTGTATACTGTACTTGCACATATTGTTGTTTCCTGGATGGCCAATAATCCTCATTGCTAGGATAAACAACATTTTGCAAGAACGTTTACTACGCTTAAGGTGAAATCCTATTTCTAGGTATACTCGTCTGCCGAAGAGATGTCCAGAGACGGCTTGCCTAAGAAAAAGAAATCATTCTATAAAGGGGAAAAATGGAAAAGTCGATTTTATCATCTGACGCATTGTTTTGTCGGTCGGTCGGCTGCCAATCCCGCCTGTCAAAACTTCTTCTTGTTTTTTCTTTTGGCAGAGCTACCTTAAGAATGAAAGATCAGTCGTCGGAATAAAAATGTCGAATGACTTAAATTAAAAAGTGAAAATGTGTGCACGTTTTGCTTTATTGAAATGTTGATAATTGAATGGGAACAGGAAATTCTCGGAGTACTGAGTTTACCTTACCGCCAAATAGTCAGGTATGGCTTGTAAACAAAACCGCTGAAGACTAAAGGAAATAATGCGGTTTTTTTTCTTCCTATATTTATATTGTTGTTTTTGTTGTTGTTAAAGATAATTCATTTGAAAGCATTATGACCAATGAGGTATAATACTTCAATTACGAGTATTGCATTGCATTTGCTGCAAATTGTTTAGCTGCCAGAAAGCGATCTATTTAATCCACATCGACTGTTACTATACTGTCGATAGCAAAACCAATATATGTGATTTAAATTCACTTTTTCTTTACTTCTTGGATTACTCTAAAATGCGCAACGTTTGTTGTAATGCATTAGTAATAAATTATGAGTCGGACGGGCAAATAGATACCAACGAGAATAAAAGCCAGTGTCAAGTGTATCAATATAATAAAAAAAATCACTACGATAGGGATTTGCAGATCGTGAAAGAAATGGCCCACGAGACTTAACTGCTCACAAAATTTCAGCTCTCTAGGTTGTGAGGAATTTGTTGCAAAAGGATCTCAAGGATGTCGAGATAAACAGGGGTCAATAACATTAAGCATGGGCGCCGTGGCTCAGTGGAAATGCGTGTGGCTACTGAGCAGGAGGTTCGTGGTTCGAATCCCAGTAACACCAAAATTATTTTTCACGGTGTCCCACCACTCGCAAATGTGTGACAGAAGTACGCAGAGTAATAACTTGTAACGGAAAGCTTCTCAATTCGCCGTTCGGAGCCGGCCTTAATTTGTAGGTCCCAGGTCGCGAGAAGCTAGCCCTTAGACCGCAATGGCCTGTCGCGCCGAATATTATTATTATTAATAACATTAAGTGATCTGTTCTGGGCGTTTATCCTTAGAAAAATATAGACCTATGAATCACCTTGCCAGTAGTCATGAAAAATCTTTCTGGGACATCAACCACTTTAGGCTTGTGTGATCAGTAAATGGTAACATAAGCTACGAGGGCGGGTCAATAAGTCCGTGACTTTTTGAATGAAACACAGGTTTTTGGATAAAACGTTTCTCCAATTTTTTTTATCCCTTCCAAAAAATAAGATTTGTCGAGGTCATCAAAATAGGTAGGTTTGTAAGATAATTTCATCGTCGGAATCAAATCTCTTTCCGCAGAGCAATTTCTTCAGGTTTGGAAACAAGAAATAGTCACTCGGCGCTCAATCCGGATAAAAGGGCGGATGAAAGAGCAATTCGTAGCCCAATTTAAGGATTCTATATTCGTTGATGGGCTAGTATCAACTTATTGTGATTTACTGCAGTCTCATCGAACACACATTCAAATAGTAGTTTGTAATATGTATGTTATTTTTAAATTTATATTCGTTTTTCCATTGCGCATGAGCTAGAATTTTCTTTTGAATAACGATAGTTCAGTGCACGCACATTCACATTTGCCAGGAAAATATATAATTATTTTAAGAAACAGAGAGATTCTTTGCCATCGTACCCCTTCTACATACCAACAAGTGGTTAAGATTTAAAGTTTATATTGCCAAAGAAGTTTTACTTCTGACTTCTGATTCAAATCAATCAATAACTATTCTATAATTAAGTAGTTCTTATTATAAGATGTAATTTCTCGTTTCAGTGTAAATTCATTAAAAAAACAATTTTTTTTAAAAAAATATAAAATTTACAAATATATGTGTACTCAAAACAAGGGAAATAGAACTTTTATCGTTTATGATTCAAATGGAATAAAATTCAATTTAAAATACTGCTCTTAGTAGCAACAATGAAAAAAGCGAATGAAAGGCTTTCTTGTCTGTTACTCCTTTAAAGATATCCTGCTGGCAATATCTCGTTGAGGTGCTGTAATATTAATTATTCGATGCTAAAACTACTACTTATTGCAGCTTACAAAAAAAAAGTTTTATTAAAGGTCTGAAAACGTTAGTTAATTTTTGCGAAAAAAAACTCAAGTTTTTATTCATGTTCATATGAAACAATGTTTAGAATGACTGATGTAAAAAGACATTTTTTTAGATATAAAGGTTTGAGAAGCTTTGAATCTGGAAACTTATGTTCCAATAAGAAGATACTGATTTTCAATTTAGCTTTTGGGTGGTTCTTGTATTGGATGAAATTAGAGCCGTTCTGACGCTGGCGCTGTAGTCAAAAGCTATATTTGATGAAATCTGCTTATTAAGGCTGTGTTCAAACGGATAAAATACTGTATAAATTTTTGAAACAACAAATTCACCACAAATTTTTATGTGCTCTAATTAAATATCTTCTTTAACGCGACGCTTTTGTCAAGGGTAGCAGTGACATTGATTATTGCTGTTTTCGATTATGCACGGAGAAATGGTCGTGATAACCACTCGAAAAGGTAGCTATTACATTGCGGCTCAAATATACAAACATATAAAATATCTTCTTTAAAAAACTACTTAATCCCACGACTGGACAATACTCGTATTCAATTTATGTCAAATGTAAAATGTATCGCCTACTTTTGGGGTTTTTTGTAGTTGTGAAAAACTCAAAGTCATATTGCCATTATCATCTTCTCTACTATGTAGAAATTAAAGCAGCATAATGGTATACAGCAATTTTTGGAATGGACACCACCTAATAGAAAACAAATTAATTACATTTTACTTATTATTAGTGCAAATTATTATTAAAAATACTACTACTTCTTTTGTTATCCACTTAACTTCTCTCCATTTATTTAATGTATTCCATTATGTATTATCATGACATAGAAAGTAGTTGCGAGTAGATGAAACGAATGCGAATTTTGGTTTTTCATAATTTATTTAAATCGTAAAGGTATGCGATATATTTTACATTTGACATAAACTCAAACGAGTGTTATCAATACGATTCTTAATATTTAAAGAATTTATATGTTTGTTTATTTGTGCCAAAGTAATTAGAGATAATCATAAGAAAGGTCTATAGCATCTGCGAGGGGACAAAAGTTATCGCGAAAGGTTGCCCATATATAATGGAATACAGCAATTCTCTCCATTTTATGTGATATCTTTGACCAAAGTAATCTACTTTAATTTACTCTAATCCCAAAAATAATGTATATGAACTTTAGCTGGGTAATAAATAATAAATTAATAATAACAATTTAAGTCAAATGTAAAATGTATCACCTATTTTTGCGCTTTATATAGGGTGGGTAACTTTAAAGTTTGTTTTTATAAACGCTATAAAATGAGTATAAATTAACAAGAAATAACCAACGAAACTGCTGACAGAGCGACTGGAACATCCACCACGATCGATCCTTATTTTGATTTCCCTCGAGCAACCGAAATGAAATGGCAATGCTAAGTAAACAATCCACACATATCTTCACATGGAACAAGTAGCTAAAGGCGAAGAATTACTTCGTATTGAATTGAATTATTATTAAGTTAGTTGATTTTTACAAGTATTTCGCCTGCAAAAAAATATATTTTTTTAAAAGTTCAAGTTGAGTTTTTATTAAGTTATACATCAATATTTATTTTTTTATTGTATAAGTTGGAGTCTCCGATTTTGAAAATGAAAAACAATTTCGTTCATATGGCCACTTGGCCAGTCCAATGCGTCCAGTTTTAAAGAACTTTTTTGATCATTTCGGCGACTATCTCGCACCATGTTGTGCTTTGAAGTTGGAATTGTCTCTGGATTATCCGCATAACATCTATCCTTAAAGGCACCCCATGGAAAAAATCCAAAAATTGCAGCTTCGCGCAGGCCAATTGATATCTTCAAAACGGCTGATTATTCAGTTTCCAAGTTTGGCGCGCAAGAGATCGATTGTCAGTCGGCTTTTATGACATGTGGCGCCATCTTGTGGAAACCAAATGTCGTCCACATTCATGGCGTCAATTTGAGGACATAAAAAGTTGCTCAGCTGGCCTTGTGACGGTCCCCATTGACGGTAACGGCGTTTCCAGCAGCGTTTTCGAAGAAAAATGAGCCACCACTTCATAATCCAAAGAAAACTGTCACTCTTGGTGGATGTATTGGCTTCTCTACGATTACTTGTGACTGTTCCGAACACCAAATCTGGCAGTTCTGCTTAAAAATCCAAATTTGACATCATTATCAAGCTGATCTAAGGCCCTTGCAGGAACTGGTGAGAGATCTGCCGCTCCTTACTAAATCTAGCTTAGAATCCGATTTCTTGGTCTCGAGACTCTGGCGGGCCTTATAGGACTCCATCTTGAGACCCTGAAAACATCGATAGAGAGATATTCCCCCTTGTTAGGCGTAGAAACCCTTCCAACTAAGCACTCTGAGCCTCGATATCTCTTACCATTTAGTTAGGAGCGAATGGTGAAAGACCTCCTTCCGACTAAATCCCGTAAAGACCAATTCCCAGTAAATACGCCTGAAGTGCAATCCAACTTTTCTTGCCCGTACCCCGTCGTTGCAAGACTCGAGTCAGCGGCTAAGGAACCAGGAGGCCGGTAACCTAACAAGGAGAAACCCCGAAGACAAAAACAGGCGTACAAAACTCTCAGATCTATAATTCTTCAATTTTCTTCAAGTCAATGTCATCTAAGTCAAATATAACAAAGCTATTTTTTTTATTTATCAGAAAACGTGCTCCTACCCTTCGTCAGAAGTAGACGAAAATGACTGTTTCCTACGCTATAACCTACTCTAAAAAGGCATTATCGACTCAATGTGTTAACATAGAAAACACTTTTGTTATTTACTGCAGTCTCAGCCAACATACATTCCCACAGTAGTTTTGCATTGCGCATGAGCAGATAAGCAGAGAAATTGGTTGGTCGTGTGAAAAACAGCGAGCATTACTCGCTGAAAAATGCTTATCGTACGAGTTAGAAGCTTGAAGCACGAGGCGTCCACTTTCCGCGCTCGTTATGTAATAAACAGTGGGCGTCGTGGTTCAGTGGATATGTGCATGGCTACTAAGCAGGAGGTTCGTGGTTCGAATCTCAGTAACACCAAAGGTATTTTTCACGGTGTCCCACCTCTCGCGAATGGGTGACAAACATTCCGGGAGTAATAGCTCAGATCAGATTCGAAGGGCTCCCAAATATATTTTAAAATAACCCGATTTTTTCCACCTCATACATGTGTATCTTTGATAGTAACACTTTCTGTAAAAATTTGCAAGTGATCGGGATCCAGTGCCGAGGGGCTCCCATATTTTTTTTTCAAAATTAACCCAATTTTATTCAAACTTTGCACACATCTCCGATTGGAGAATTTACATTGAAAATTTATAATTCTTATGTGTTGGTTTTTTTATGGGTTTGTTTTTGTTCGTTTATTTTGTGTTATAAAATATATAATGTTGGAGAGAGCAAAAAAGCGTTCCATAAATCAGAATTAATAGGAGTTCTAGGACCTACAGTGTTATACAGGTTATAGTTATAAGGAAAATTCGAAGAAACATTTCTTACTGTACTGCCACACAATATATAAAATAGAGCTTTTATGAATTAAATTTAATAACCAATTCTTTAATTGGTTTTGGTCCACCAATTAAGAAAACAAACGATCACAGATGGAAAAATCCGACAAAGTTTCTAAACTCTAATTTTTGTTTGGCTCAGCTCAAACGGATATACATCTTTAAATGTCAAGGAAGAAAAAAAGGTCTACACAGCTGAAGCTATTAATTCTGTGAGTAGTTGTTGTTCGGTCGTTTAGCGTCTTGTAAGTTAAGCGGAAGTGTGTCCTCTGTTTCTATTGTTAGTCTCGTACAAAGAAAGGAAAGAGAAAAAATCTTGACTTTACGACATATTGCTTCTTCCTTGGCGCATAAACTTGGTTGACCGATTGCAATTCATAACAATAAGCAAGAGAAACTTTTGAGTTTTTCTAATGAAAGTGTTGCGGCGATTGTTGTATGTTGCAAGGACATAACGTACTTTCTAGTTTTGCTTTTCCTCTATGTGACTAAAAATCAATATATTACTTGTTCACAGTTCTCTGCGATGGATGTCAGCCAAAATGGTGTTTATTTTTAAGCAGGAATATCATTTGTGTCATGCGTGCGATCTAGACTTGGAATAATAAATCGACGAAGCGATGATGACATAGATATGCCATCCTTGATATAAAAATCCCCTCTTCAAAAAAGACATATCTGTAATTATTCATTTATTTTCTGTCAGCATTCAAATGTCACACAAAATATCCTTTATCTCCCTTGCAATGGGTAAAGCATATTTTTCTGACAAAACATTACTACGTGACCATGTGGTGTCATCAGTCAGTGACCCAATCATATGCCACATAAAACTTGATTTCACTCAACGTTATTTTGCTTTCCACCAACGGCCGGCGTTGCACCCGGGCTCACTACCTAGTCGGCCTCGAAAAAGCACTTTTTAAATGAATTTTTAATTTTTAATTTTAAAACAACTAAAAATTAAAGAAAATTTAAAAACTTGTAGGAGTTAAACTTAAACAGCTTATAACTATAAACTAATTCTGATTACTCTACAGCAAATATATGTATATATGATTAACTTTACATAACCTATACACGCAAATTAGAAATCATTCATGCTATTCTCTTTTTGGCAGAACGAAATTTAGCTTTTAGAGACTCAAGCGAAAGCATTGGGTGTAATTCTTTAGATTTATTTGAATTTTTAGCCAAATATGATTCGATACTAAAAGATCATCTTGAAAAAATTAAAGCGTAAGAATATATAATTGTTACCATTGCACTGTTCAAAATCACTTTATTTTATTACTTGGTAATGAGATATCTAAAAAAAATAGTCGCCAAAGTCAAGAAGTCAAAATATTTCAGTATTCAAGTAGATGGTATCTCCCATAAGTAAGTAAGTAAGGTAAGTAAGTAAGTAAGTAAGGTAAGGTAAACAAACTACATTAATTTTAAGATATGTGTTTCTCGGAACAAAAAGCTAAACATAAATGAAAGTTTTTTGTTTTTTCTAGAGGCTTCTGACACAATAGGAGAAGAACTCAATAATTAGTATTATGTGAGCTTGAAAGGACAAACTTATGATATTAGAACAAATATGAAAGGAATATACAATGGAGTCCAATCAAGAATACCTATGTGTTTTAAATCACATTGCGTTATATGTTCCTATTGAGCCCATAACTTTAATTTTCTTTTGTGTGATGCTGCTTCGTCCTCCCTACAATGAAATATGAAATGAAAAATGACAACGTCCTTAGACTCTGTTCGCTTCATCCACTAAACGTTGGAAAATTTTAACAGAACACGTAAATATCAATTGCCACTATTACGTGAAGCTTTAGAAGAACTAGTAGCAACATCAAATGATTCAAAAACAGTTTCTGTCTAAGTCACACGACCTAGATAGCTGAAATTGTGTAGGTGTCTAATTCCAAAATGGCATTTTTTATCTTGCAAGTAAGAAACGTGTCGCGTACCGCGTCTAGCGCGTGTGATGGGTTGAAAAATTTGTTTTCGACTTATTTGAGGTACTTTTAACCAACTTTCCCATGACCTAGAGATCTGAAATTTTGTGAGTGTTTAAGCTCAAGATAGCATTTTTTATATTCCGAGTACTACGCGTGTCGCGTGTGACGCGTTGAAATTTTTTTTTCGACTTCTTTGAGATCCATTTTAACCACCTTTCACACGACCAAGAGAGTTGAAATTTTGTGAGTATCTTAGTCGAAGATATTTCTGATATTAAATCAGTTGATACATATCCACCATAAAATGACACAAATTCTTTACACGAATCTCCTAATTGTACATCTTCTTTTTTTTTGCATTAGCAAATCTGCTTTCTAATTCATAATAAAACTAAGACCTTTAATGTAAATGTAAAAAAACTTCGTTTTTCGGGTACAAACTTTTATATTTACATCGAAACACGCCACACAGTCGTTAATTATTTGATAATCGCTAAAATATATGTTTTTAGGTCGGAGCCTATTTCAAAGAATTTTATTTTTTCTACGCTTCACATGCGCCACACGCGACTGGCAACACGCGTCAAAAGATATCAAAATGGGCCCTTAACATAGAGCCGCTCACAAAATTTCAGCCTTCTACGTCGTGCGAAAGGTGTTTAAAAAAGACCTGAAAATACGAGATAATGACGCGTTTTCAAACCATCACGTACGTGGCACGCGTCATACGTGGAATATAAAAAAATTATTATTATTAAAATAATTTATTTTTATTTAATTAAAACAATAAAAATAATTTTTTTAAATGAACTGGTACACGGCCTCAAAATCACTTTTTGCACCTGGGCTCTCAAAGGGTGAGACCCAGCGCTGTAATCATTCTCTTTAATTATTTATTATTACTTTTGTTTATTTCTGCTTTTCTATTTCGGAAATCGGAGGTTTATAATATCTTTAAAGCTACTCTCATGGCTACATACTTATCGTAGTATTAATTCATGCCACGTAGCATCAATATATAACCAAATCTTCTGCCTCGAGAATGCCAAAACCGCAGACAACATAAATCTGCCTTTTGCCTTTTATACTTGAATGGTTTGCTTCAGTAAAACAAATAATGATGAAATTAAATTTGCACTAAAAATGGTACGAATGTGGATCAATATAAATAAAATATTTCAACGGGAATACTAAGATACAATTGATGGCAAAAGAATGAAAAATGTCCGATTGAATTTTTCACAAATCAAACGCAATTATCACGAGGCCTCTCTCGTTCCGATACACTTTTTTTCTCTTCTTCTTTTTCTTACCGAATTTCGGATGTGTTGCTTTTCATAATTTATATCATAATATGAATCCTTTATGGATGCATCTTTATTGCCATTAAAATTCGGATGAAAAAATTGTAAAAATGGTTTTTCTAAAAATGAAATTACTTTGACTGGAAATTTATATTCTTCATACACCCAAAAAAAGTAAAATATTATGAGAAAAAAAATAATCTCTGTAACTAGGGACTTTATTATGCTTTTCGGCTTCTTGTGTTATAAGTAGGTAATAAGCCAGACTGTAAATACCATTAGTATCGTTGAGTTCCTTCAAGGAATTTAACATTCAGCGAAGTGGAGATAGACAGACGGATAAAAAAGTAGTCTTGCAAATTTTACTTTTACCTTAAAATTAAAAAATTTATATTCATTGTTATTACGTTACTTTTGTAGTTTTTTACTGACAGAAGTGCTTCTCATTCGTAGGTTTTCCTTTAAAAAATATACTTCTAACAAAGTGATCTGAGAGATTTATTAAGAAGTCTCCTCGGTTGTTTTCTGTTTACAGTAGAGCCTTGATTATACAAACGATTAATGTAAGGCATGTTCATAACATCGTAAAGTTTAAATAATCGAGGGAATATATGTGAAGGCATGCAGCCTAAATTACCGCAATACCACCACGAACAAACAATGAAAGACTTGACTAGCAGACTAGACCTCGAATCAAGCGTATGAAGAATGCGAGGAAGAAATCGATAACTGGATTACGAACCCACTGTGGAAGATTTTTTCACGTTTTCAAAGTGAACCAGCAAATGTCAATCGATTGATAAGGGATAAGAGGACAAAAAATCTCTTCCTGTGATCCTTCTATGGCTGTTAAGTTTAGTGCTTCATGAGATAAACCCTTGCAACTACGTGTGCTAATCTTGTGCAAGGAGTACCGTCGTTGACAAATCACAAACCAGTGGTTCAAGAAAAAAACTTTAGTGCTACGTTTGCTCACTTCGTAAGCATCTCTTACCAACGTAATGACGTCGTTTACGAATCTCTCGATACACACATCGCTTAAGTATCGTTTGCACATAGGTTTACACACTGCTTACCCATAACCCGATTCACACATAAGCATCACACAATCGACCTAAATTAAGATATTGTATGTTGTATAGCTATTAATAAATATGAAGAGAATTAAAGGATAAAAAATAAATTTTAGAACATGAAGTTTCCTGACATCGTAACTCAAAATTGTTTACCAGAAGTTTAAATGTCTATTTATCTGGCCTAGTACGACGATCGGAAATTGGAGTTATAACGTCCCAAAATCACTCTATAAGAGTATCAGTGGAGTTTATATAAACTTTAAGTTTACTTTAACTTTACTTGTTATAACTATGTCTGTAGGCGCTTAAGTGACATCGCAAAAACAAATACTAAATCATCATGTGTAAATAAAAACAGGTGACTATTATACAATTAAAAATAGTTCTGAACTTTGCATTCTTCGTTAATGAATTATAAATTCGTTTAAGCTTTGCTTTGCTTTTCTAAAGGGTGGCAACAGTCTAACACAAAACATTCCTTTATGACAGAATTGTTTTACCCTCAACATGACTTCTATTGAATTGCTTGTTTACAGTACAAGACAGAAGGCTAAGTTATTCAAGCTTTCCACTTGCTGGTTTAGTTCTTCCGGAAACTCGTTGAGAATTTAGGCTTCCCAAATGTTTGAGTGCACCAGAATATCGAATGCACGTTCGATATCGGAAAACAATAGTGATCAGCATTCCACGAATTGCTCGGTTATTATGTGAAGATTTTTATTGTGGTCCACAAAATTACCTTTGGGTACTGAAACCGGCTTGCTTTTTACGGTGGTTGAGGTGTAGTGCCGTGGAGATACATATATGTATGATGTGGTTAGTGAATTTGTTTAACATGTTCATCTTGGCAATGCCTCCATATCTAGGTCTGATTATCGGAATTTCAGACTTCAGTTGAAAGACTCGTCGTCGATTCTAACGCTCATTAATAATACCATTCCAGCTGTCAGCTTTAAAAACAAGGCCAATATCTTTTCAGCGCATTTTGCAGCTATCTTTACGCTTTGCTGCCGTTTGTACCTCGGAGTATTGAATACCCTATGCCCTTCCCCAGAGCTCAGTTTTGTGTCCTCCGACACTCTTTCTAATTTTTATTAATAATCTTTTTTCCATTACCTCTAATCCAATTCACTCTTTTGCTGAGGACAGTACGCTCAGGTTCTCATATAAGTTTGTAGAACATCCCACCACTTCTCTTCAAATTTTATATACATGTGTATCTACGATGGACAAAACTTTTTGTAAAAATTTTGAAGACCCCGAGCCTATAGGTATTTTAACAGGGCACTGTCTCCTTGGTGTGTATGCTAGAAGGATGGGCTGTGAGTTTAATGACTTCTGTAGAAGCTGCAATGACACCAAAGGAGAACATCGGATGTCGAGGACTGTAAAGTGGGAGATATCCTAAAATTCATAAGGAACCAAATGGGCTTTGTAGTAAAAGGGGAAATGCTTTGGTCCTATGGTACCACAATGGACCATAAATGTGTAATAGCAACCACCAAACCTTGTCTAACCTAAGCTTATACGTTAAACTTCGTCTTACGTAAGCTGTGGATAATAAAAGTGAAAAACACAGACTTATTACGTCAAGTTTCTTTTAGACATAAAATGTGCTACGTCACTAGATTTGGCCAAAATATATAGTGTGATTCTGCTTGGTCAATACCAAACGTGTTATCTCTCCGTTATCTCTACTATAATTCACATGTACATAAGTATTAAGCTTATTCTTGCCTTTCTAATGTGTTTCTAAATTAACTGGGCATTTCATACATACGCATAAAATTGCCTGTTTTATGTTTGTCAGAAGTTCTCTATCGGTTGAATAGGTTGACCATTTAACTTCAATCTCGTTGTTTGATATTTAAATGAATCAACACATTCCTAAACAGCCTTCAGTTGCAGTTTGAACCAGTTAACCACAATGAAACAATAGTGGACTTTTAATCAGTTTCAGCGGCTCCCGTTGAATTGCAGTTGAAACTGAAACCCAGGCGCACATGAAAGACAAGTGGAATACACTTTCCCCTCTGGCAGGAATCGTGAATGCATTTGACATGCAAACATGCATTCAATAGCAGGAGGAAATAATTTATTAATTATGCGATTGTTTGTGTAAACAAATCTGGACTACTCTTGCGCTGTTTAAATTAAATTGAATCAACAACCATTTGAAAATTGTTTTAATGGAAGTGTAGATCGTTACACCTGGCTGCTAATTTTGGTTTGTGGAATTGTTAATCGAGTTTAAATCGTTTAAAAGGCATCCTTTTATTAGATATTTACAAATGATAGACATCTATAATAACAGAAAATTAAATCAGTATTCTTTTTATGTATGTAGGAGAGGAATGCATTTTGTAAGTTCTTTATACGTTTTCACACCGTTCCACTAATCGAATTTGAACTTTGCATAGGGTTTCTAAACCATAAATAGCGGACGGAGTTAACTTTACATATGCGGCCAGCGAAGTTCCACGGCACAGCTCGTATTAATATATCTTAATATTAAATATATGCTATTGTGTGACTACTTTGTATTTAGTCAAGTAAAGATCACTAATAAGAATAATTTAGAAAGTAGAGCACAAAATTTGAATGTGGGACTTTCATACTATGCACTTTTAACTGTCACTGGGATGGATCACAGCATGAACGTCTCAAGGCATTACTCCCTATAATGCAAATGGGATTTTGGGATTTTTTTTTATCCTTGACGCCATTTTCGGCGCTAGTGATCTAGATTTCTTGTTCTTTCTTTTGAGTGCAGCTTAGTCTCAGGGCTAAGTGATGAACTAATGTCTCAATATCTTTACAAATCTTTCAAAGCTTTGGATCGCTTTGAAACAGCACTGAACAATTCCGTTTTTTTTCTCAACCAAAATCAGTTGTGAGAAGCTTCGAGTTCTTTTTGAATGAGGTTTTGGATCCGTTCATATAACAAGCTGACAATCTTCATTATCTTACCATAATCTTCGGTCTCCCATGATCCTGCTTTAAGTACATTTTTTTAATCTGATTCTTTATATCAGCTCAATGTTAGATTTTTTTAAAATTTTAAACATAACTCTACTACGCTTTACTTAAACACGGGTGTAACCCGAACTAAATGAAACACAGTAATATAACTTTGTAGAGTCATTCTTTGAACGTTGCATAATAATAGTATAGAAGAACCACTTTAGATATAAAACTATTTTTATGACAGGTCGTGAATTTTTCAATCCACCATCCCGTAGAGTTTTTTATTCTTTCCTGAACAAGATGCTCGCACAGTAAAAAACTATATAGCTTTTATATTTAGACTCCATTTATATATTTAAAAACTAATTTCTCTCTTAATTGATTAATTACTAAGGCGTATTATTTATGTTAATTTGACTATTTTTAATATTTATGTACCCAACTGCCACTCGCATTATTAGGTCAGATTCAATATTCCCATCATTGCATGCATGCATTTTGCTCTTCTATTGAATGCGAATGTAAACGAGATTTCTCCTACTAACAGCCGCGTGCAATCTATATTTCAATTTTGATTGAGCTTGGCACAACTTTGCTTCCGTTAGCAACGATTTGTTTGCACAACTGTATAATATCAGTAGATAGATATAGTTGCTGCGTTGGTGTTGATGAAAAACCCAGAGTCCCGATTACATCAGACACAGGCGTGCAAACCATCATTCTACTAACGACTGCTATGACCGTTGACCATTTTGCTTGCATTGAGTTACAATTTAGAGTTGAAATCTGTGATGATAGTTTAAAAGCAATTTTCCTAATTCCTGAACTTTTTTACATCCCTCGCACTAATATATAGCTACGTAAAAGTAATTGCTTTTACTAACTTTTACTTAGGTGTTTTGATAAATACTAGCAGAAGTTCGGTATTCCATCAGTTAATTGTGCTTCAATTATGATAAATGGATTCAATTTTTGCAGTTTGGATGTTCAAATTGGACATCGTTCGTTTTATTTATAAGGGTAACCAGGTTAGAAGTGTACAAGAGTATAAAAGAACTGCATTACTTTTTGATTTCAAATGTCGATGTTTAATGGTATTGTATTTAATCATAAACTATCTTCACGGTGCTGCCGGGTCTAAATAATAGGGTGCCTTCTAGTCACTATTAAACTTAGCGACATTAACATCGTTTCTTTAAGATTACTTTACATGCCATCTCCTCTTCCCATCCCACATAGAGATGATATGGGTGTCTTACACCAGCAGTACTTTTCTCCAGATTGTTAGTCAGATGTAGTTTGTTTCAAAATTATCCTTGAGTCACGCCAGAATTAATGCTGGTACAGATATTCATACACACATTCATTTTTACATAAATAGATCCAGTCAAATGTCTTATTTCATCATATTATAAATATATGTATTCGTATTATCTATTTTTTTTTTTTTTTGTGCCGAACACCTTTAGTTGTTAGTGCACATAATTTTTAAGTTTATTTATGTAATTTATTTACGTTAATAAATATTTTGTAATAATAATAATAATAATATCTATTTTTTAAGTTCCCTTTATTAACATCGGTCCGGTTCTTTGCCGGTGGCTGGCTAGCTGGTTGGCAAACTTTTTACTAAAACTTTACATGTGTATCTCCGCTGATAACACTTTTTGTAAAAATTTCGAAGTGATCGCGCCTCAAGGCTGAGGGCGCCCATATAGATATTTTTTAAAATTAACCCAATTTTCTTCAAACTTTGCGATTAGAAAAATGTAAATTTTTTTGGGTTGTTTTTTTGTAAATTTTTTTATAGAGGTAATTATTTGTAATTTTTATTCATAGTTTTCCCAATTCCTTATAATAGAAGAGGAAAAAATATCAAATACTAAGATAAAATTTGGTTACCTCAACGTCAACTATTATCACATTTTATGCCCTAAATTAAACACTTTTCTGCACTTCTTTACACGTAATAAGTTTCCTCACTTAGGCTAAAACACGTTGTTTTAATTGCGAGTGAGAAAGACTTTAATAGCATTCATTATGCGGGCTATTAACCAAGTACGGGTCAGCGGTCGCTTTTGTTCATCGCGTGTGAATATTTCAACATTTGCATGGGTTGTAATTGAGGAACACGTAGGTGTACCAACGATGGTTTGCCTTAAATTTGTTTTTTTTTTGTCTTTTTATTATTTTTCTGCAACTTACTTCGCACATAACGCCCACATTTCTTCTACAATAGCAGGATGTTTCTCACAAATTTCACATCCTTTCTGCCAGTGTAATAAGAAAGTAGTATAAATGTATGCGTGTTATGGCAACCGCATGGTAATAGCGCGGGAAGTGGAATTCCTCATATAGACCATGTGTGTGCTGAGTGTCCAATGCCATGTGTGGCTTCTTGGTCGTTTTTCATAAAAGCGGAGCACTCTCCCTACGGCAACTGGCAGGGCGATAATGATAAAGTTGCTATTCACTTCCGTCCGTTTTTTGGCTCGCCTTAGTACACTGTAACCTCAACTGTGAGGCAAATGAACTGCACAGGAGGAAGTTTTAAGAATAATAATTAAAATTTTTTTATAATTTTTTTTCTGAAAAAATCCATAACCTGCTTTACATAAAACAGGTCAACCCATTTTAATAATTATGTGTATCCAGGCGGAGCTGGTAAATCTTTTATATTATACCCTTTTGACCCCTGTGAGTTAGATAATTTTTTAAAAAATTGTTGTTATTTCATTACCATTTTTTTCATTTAGAGTAAGATATAAGAATTGACGCCATTCTTCTTTAGTGATTAAGCCTTTCTAGCCTTCCACAATTTCTACTGTATATCAGATCCGTTTATAAAAACTAATAATGCGGTTACAGATAAAGAGAGAAGAAGCATGCAAACGAAATATTACACTGGATCTGTAATTGTAGGCTAATACATTTGACAGACTGGTTTATCGTTTGCAGTTTATAACTGTGACTGTGATGGTTATAAATTCAATTCTATTCTGGGTTTGTTAATAAAAAAGACAAGATTCTAAATAGTTTTGTTGAGCGAAACAACACTTTAATTGCTTAAATATTATGCATAGGCTAGAGTGAGGACTTATGTATGACTCCTCCTGCTGTCAACATGAGCATTATTTGCAGGGTGTGCAACTATATAATATAACTAGATGTTCCCGGGCGCTTAGGTTCCCGCACACATGAACCCACGCCATCCTTTTACCATCGCGTGGTGGGGGTGTACTGTATCTTATAATCATAGAGAAATAAGCACTTAGCACATAGTCTTAGTTTTTCCTATGGGAGCACAGAAAGCAGCGCAGCTCATCGCACACAGTCATTATGATACTGCTATAAGGCGTGATGTTTGTACAAAACAAAGGACAGAAAGCAGCGCAGTGAACAGTGCAGCACACAGTCAACGCATTCGCTTGTTCTGTCGATTTTGATAATAATAATAATAATCGGCGCGACAAACCACTGCGGTCCAAGGCCTAGCTTCTCGCGACCATTTGTGTTGCGCATTTGAATTTATTCAACTAATCAAAATTTTCCATCAAGTTTCAAAAAGAGCTGAAGTGAGCTCGTTCAACTGCGATAAACGAGTTGCGCAAACTAGTTTTGAATAAACGAGTTCCGTAACTAGTTTAGCAAAAGTAAAACGAGAAAAGGGACTTAAACTAGCTTAAGTATGTAAGAGTATAACACTTTAGATTGCCCTTGTCTCTGGTCTTCAATGGATTATGTGAGTATTAGTATTGCCAGTTTTTCTAATCGGGAATCAGCTATTGGAGAGAAATGCTGACATCTTAAAAATCAGGAAGCGTGCTATAACTGCAATTCTGGCCGACCTATTTGTGACTAGAATATTAATACTATCCGACAGTGCTCTTTCCGTGTAACTGACATATCATCTGCCGTTAACGTATAAATGTTTTCTTTTTTAAATAAACACACACGTTATAAAGTCTATAAAAAAGCATACATTTTTTAGAGACTTTAGGTACCCATATTTTTGCAAAGGGATAGCGAAAATCTATAAGAAGATTATTTAATCAGTTTCGAAATTCTAGACATTTTGCAATCGCCTGCCTTAGTTTGAAAATCTGAAGGTTTATTTGACTTGCAGAACAATAGATAATTGTTATATATCCCTTTATGTATGAGTGGTATAATGCCTTATTCGTCTTTAATTATCTGGTATCTCTATCTGTTAAATTTACTATTGGTTCTTGAATGTATCGGATTTAAATCCGAACCGTTGGAGTGTTTTTATTTTGCGAACTATATCTACTTCGTTGCTGTTGTAGTTATAACCATGTTGCGTACCTTATTTCTACATAAGATTTGAAATTCGAGTTATTTGCAGCAAACAAGAAATTTATTTGAAGTTTCTTAGTGAATTAAATTATTTCCAAATAATGATTTAAAGAATGTGAAATTTTTCAAAAAAAAGAAATCGCTCGCATACCATTAATGCTAGGTGTGAGATTTCTTAATAAAAACTAAGACATAACAAATTTTCAAAACTACCCATTCACGCAAATGGCATAAACGAGCGATAATAACCTATTTTTTAAATCAAAACGCATAATTTTCTCTAAAAGGAATAAATAACATTTTTAGTACCCATCCAACGTCTGTTTTTCTTTGCGGGTGGCATTAGCCGCAATTAAGTTTACGACTATGTTGACGTATTTTAATAATAACAAGGCGACGGCGATAGCGTGCATTACCTTTAGAGCGCAATAGCTTATATTCCGGATTTAATTGTATTTTTCTCGCTTGAATTTGCAGAATGCCACAGTTCTACTCCGGCCAACCAGTCAACTACAAAGACAGCATTCACAATCATCCAATTAAAGCTGGAGAAAAATCTGCGCACCATTTAAAGTTGGCTGAAGCTATAATAATTTTCCAGGCGACGACGACGACGGCGATTAATTCGCTGTGCAGCTAAGAATGGACCGCTTAGATAGATCGGTTGAATTGTGTTGTAGTCCGTTGTGCCACATTGTTTTTTATTTTAGCCCACTTAACCACTTAAGGTAAGAGAAAAGGAAATCATATTAAGGATTAGGTTGAATCCACTCTTCGATTAGAAGAACTTTATCACCTGTCTAGACTTTTGCCAACGTTGGTCGTAAAAAATGGTCTATTCATTGTTTATATATTTGTTCTCTTATCCTTTGAACGACGTAGCCGTGAAATACAGGATAGGCTGCCCGGATAGACAAATAAGTTTGATATTTACATTGTATTGTGCAGAGATTGTTAGCATTTTTAACTCTCCTATTTTTCTTTGTAAAGCAACATTTACTAGAATATTTTTAAACATTATTTGTGTAAAGGATTCGCCGTTCAAACTAGCGGGAATGAAAAATAAATAAAGTTTTAAAGAGCATTTTCCTAGAAACGGAAACCTATTTTTAAATTTCCTATGTTAACTTTGCATCTGGATGTGTTTGTTTGTGTTTGGCCAAATAATCACCATCATCATATTTGGCTCTACAACTAGCGTCCGGTCTCTCAACCGATCCCGATTTTAAGCTGATGTCATCCAGTTTTGCATCCCTAAACTCTGGGCATCCTGGTCTACGCCATCCTTCCAGCGTAGGCTTGACCGTCCTCGCTGTCGTGTTCCATAAATCCTACCGCAAAGGACTTTCCGAGCAGGATCTTCCTCGCTCATGCGAGCTAGGTGTCCTGCCCACCGGAGCCTATCGAGATTAATTCTCTTCAGGATGTCGACATCGCAGTAACGTTCGTAGGTCTCAGCATTATAGAGTCTCCAGAATCGTCCTTCCTGACATACGGGGCCAACAATTATATTTTTCTTTCGAACGCGGCTAATAGGTCACAATGCTTTTTGCTAAGCACCCTCGTGTCTCGGATCCATATATAAGTACTGGTATGACCATTGACCATTATATACCAGAAGCTTCGAAAATATGGTTAAGTTTCTTAATTTGAAGAGTCTTGACTGACTATAGTAGGCTTTGTTAGCTTTAAGCAACAGTGCGCGTATAGTTGACCCGAGATATTTAAAGGATTGCAATACTTTAAATTCGCGCTCTACTATTTTAATTGCGGGACCAATGTTGGATCTTCTACTCGCAGGGCACCATTTACTTTGTTTTACTCTCATTTATGTGCAACCCCAGATTTCGAGCCGCTTGCTAGTGTAGCGAGTTTTGAAACTCTAGACATAGGAAACTAAGGGTGTAAATCTGATCAGTTGTTGATTTGCCTGGGATGAACCCACACAGGTATAGACTAATGATGACTTTAGCTAATTGGGCTATCCTGTCTTGAAGGATAGAGGAGAAAATCTTATACGCGGTACTCAACAACGTATTACCACGACAATTGAAAAAGTTGTGATATCTCCCTTCTTATGTATGGGTCACAGGATGCCTCTTCGCCAGTCTTCTGGCACTTCTTCTGCCTCCCATATTTGTACTATTAGTTCATGAATTGCTTGGTGTATTGTGGACCCTCCTGACTTAATCAGCTCCGCTGGGATACTATCCGGGGCCCTATTATTTTTGAGCCGATTTATCGCTCTGCTAACTTCGTCTATGCTTGGTGGCGGCAGCATAGTATAGTTTTTAATCATTGGTGGAGCCTACAATTCCTCAGTTAGCTGGCCAATTAGCAACTCATGAAAGTGCTCTTTCCAACGCTCTAAGATGCCTTCGGCATCGGCATGATCGGCGATCAGATTACCCTCTTTGTCTTTGCAGTATGTGAAACGCGTAGTATATTGCTTCATACCGCGGACTTTTGGGTAGAACATCCGCGCCTCGTGCAGTCCTTGGTTTCTGTACTGTTCTAGTTCACGGACGAGATTCTTCTCCCAGGCTGTTTTCTTTCGCCGGTGATATTTTTTCATATCTTCTGAGCTCTTTATGTTCATCTTCGTGGCCCGCGATCTATGAGATTGTTCTTTTTCCACGCGCAATCCTTGTACTCGCAACGTCCAAATTATTGCTTGCTGCCATCTCTATGAGTTATTGTCCATTGTCATTAGTGTTATCGTGTAGCTATGGGTGCCAATGTACTGCCTGAATATTGGGTCCCTAGCCATTTTAGCATTCATATCCCCCAGATTGTTGTAGCATGGAGTTGCCATTCGACTGATGCAAATATTGTGATAAATTTTTGGGTCCCATAAATTTTTTAAAAATTAAACCCATCTTGTTCAAACTTCACACACATGTGTTTCTATGATGACAACACTTTCTGCAAGATTTAGGAAATGATCGGGTCCCAGGGTTAAGGGGTTTCCTTATGTTTTTTTTTTCAAAATTAGCCGGATTTTATTTAAACTTTGCATACATGTGTATTTACGATTAGATAATAATTTCATGTAAATAAATTTTAAATTTATTCTTTGGTTTTTATGTACCAAATACGTATAATGAATATGAATTATAAGATTCTAAATTTTTTTAATTACATAAGAGTAAGGACATAGCACCTTTCCTTTTCTTTTACAAATCAAACTTAAATCGTCCCATTGGGCGCTCAACATCTCTCGTACTACAACTTTCCAAGTCTAGACTGTTCAGATTCTGTTATCTGAATTTTTCTATAACTCGATTCGATTTTTGTAATTTTATTAGGTGCAAAGAAATTAGAATTTCGCATTGTATTTGTACGGAAAATTCGGAGAAAATATGCAAATTTCTTTGTACGTTTATTTGTTCTGTCCTTCTGTCACTTGCTTTCACGTTGAACTTAACAAATTTGCAGAAGTACAGTACAAAGTACGAAATCCTATAATCAAGTCTACCACAATGCCGACCGCGCGATAAAAAAATGCAAATCAAATTGTGTTTATCGCTCTCGATTTTCCTAAGAGTACTTGCGTTGTAAAACTCTAGCTTAACTCATGTCGATTTGTTCGGCCACTTAAATTGAATTGATTCACAGTCAGTACAGAATTGTGTCCTTGTCAGTGGGTTAGGTTTAAGAAGGTTTTCTGTCCTGTCGACGGCTTAACAAATAGTCCGTTTTATTTAAATGTAACAGGTGTAGTGGAAGATTATTCCTTTTATTCGAGATTAGATTGAATAAATATTAGATGACATTTGCGTTCTATGAAATTGTGATAAAGAGAAACATTGGAGAGGACCTTGCAAATTCTTATATTACCAGATTGACAAAATAATTTTGGTGTTTAGTCGTGCAGACTAATGTGATAAAATTTCATTTGAAGTGATTGTAATAAACAAAAATTAAAAAAAAAATTTGATGACTATTTAATTTAAGAAGTAAGCATAAATTGTTTCGCAAATTTATTCAAATTTTTGTAAACGCCTTTTTTCAACTGATCAAATGCATCTGGTTAAGAAAAAACATTGCTATTTTTTTATAATGTAATGTAATGTAATCGTTAGTGCTTATAATTTTCTGTTTTGAGTTAAACGAACCAACAGGTGGGAGCTTTTAATGTGTAAATCATACTGTGGGAGCTAAGGTGACGAATATAAAAAATTTGCGCTGAGTTTACATTTAGCTAAAGCTGCGGGAGATATTAAAACATTGAAATGGTTGAGACAACATATTTAGTTTGTTTTTAGCTTTTGGAGGGCAAGCAATTCCGAAGACGCTTCTCGTCTGTTATGTACAGCGAGTACATATTACGTAAAAGCTTTGTAACATAGACAAAAAAGTACTTTGTATGTATTGTTAGTACAATGTATTTAAGCATACGGTATATATCAAATATTATTTATAAACCACTTCCCAAAGCCAGATTTTATAGAAACTTTGTACACATGTGTATTTCCGGTGACAACACATTCTATTAAAATTTGGAGTAAAAATTTTGAAGTTGCCGAGGGGCTCCCATAGATATTTTTTTTTTAATTTTCTTGAAATGTTGCACACATATGTATCTTTGATGACAAACCTTTTTGTAAAAATTTACATTGATCGGCTCCTATGGCCTAGGTGCTCCCATATACATTTTATTTTAAAAAGTAACCCGATTTTATTCAAACTTTACAAATTGTGTATTCCGAATTTTCACGAAAAATTTGGTTGTTTTTTTACTTTTTAAAAGAAAATAGCTGCCACTTACTTACTTGGGACTTATTTCATTGGGCCGCCAATACTGATTGTACAGCAAAAAAGTCTTGATCTCTTTCCTCTTGAAGTTCTTATGAATTTCTTTAATATTGATTCGTATTGTATGTTTGTTCCATACACATGTCTGTGAAAGAATATTTTTCAATTGAAATTTACCAATTATTTCCGCAGAGTAAAGATTATGGTTAAATTTGTTAGTTAAAAATGCCAAAGCAATCGTGAGCTCACAATAATGCTAGATTTCTTCTTTTTTTTTAATACAAACAATATGTACATATATATTTTTCTGTCTATGAAACTTAGATTGATCATAGATTTTGTGGCAACAATATGTTTATAGTAAGATACGCCAACAAATATGCTTATTAGGAAACTTAGGAAAAGAACTCACAACTCGTAGCCACCTTAAAAGATAGACATGCGTAGAACTCACCCAAATTTGTAAGAAAATGTTACGACTAAATAGACCCTAAAACAACTAGATCTAATAAGAACGTCTCGAAAATTCATTTTCTGTGGGATTTATGAGAAAGGCTGGCCTCTGAAGGGATAGAATTTTGACTTTTGCGTTAATTTGTTGCAATCGTTTTTTTACGAACTAAAATATAACCGTTTTCAAGTTAATTTTTTTTCAATTATAAAATAATTTTTTTTGTTTTGTTTTTTTTAGGCGAATATAAGTTATTCTTACTATATTACGTACTAACCATGTGGCTATAATTACAGAGTAAAGTTTGACTTTAGCTCTTATCAGCAGGTTTTAATTATGTACGATTAAAGAAGCTATAGCTATGCTTCTTACATATGGCCCTATATATATATTTTTTTACGAAACTTAGGCATTCTTGAGTTCGTAATGAATAGAACACAACACAAGTTCTATTATTCATTAATTACAATTTTAATTAACAAATAGCAAAAGTTCACAATTTTACCCTACTATTAGTAGTAGTAGGCGGTAGCTCTATCGACTTACAAGTACTTTTCAAATAGTCTAATTCACTTCCAAATAATATCCTAACTTACTGCGATAAATCCACAAAATCTACATTTTAGCGAATGTTTCAATCTTTTCTACTTTATTCTATTCGTACAAAGAAAGTACATTCAATTTTCTAAACAATATTACTGAGCCTAATTATATGCAGTGGTTTTCCTTAAATTCTTACTTCTATAACCATGCAACTGATCAGTGCAAAAAAATTTTCTATTTACATTTTCGTAATAAATAGTTTTGCGGCACATTCATAAACAAAGCTTTCGGATACATTAAGCCAATATTTGATCTTATTACCTTGAATAGAAGTATAGCTGTCATACAGGAGAAAACACAATTCATCGGGTCGAATTGAGAGAAATTTCTGTGAATTGGTATAGAATACCAATTATGAGTACTATTCAATGTTTATGTGTTGATTTAGTTAAATCAATAATATTTAACATATTAGACCTTTTTTACAATCGATCGAAACAATCAAACCTCACAAAATTAATAAAACGTTTCATTGCAAATAATATCTCTATGTGTAAATGTACGTGTTTTAAAAACAATCACAGTTCGTTATATCTTAGCATTAGTTTTGTTTATTCCTTTTTGTTTAGAAGAAATATTTGCTGTCCGCGAAAAAATATTTGTATTACGTGAGAAATTTTCTTTATTTTTTTACGATTTGTTCAACAAATTTCGATATTTCTATTTGCACTTGGTCGTCGTTCGAGTGTTGCTACTAAGAAGTGTAATAATCGCTTTTTCACGAGCGTGGCCTTGAATATTTGTGCTCCTATTGATAAGCCTAAGGCTATTCTATTTTTTAATCTGATACTTGGAAGATGCTAATAATGTGAGTGAGTGCATTAAGTGGCTGAGAGCTAAACGCATTTTACGTCTCCAATTTGTTTTTCTAATTTATTCTTGAGTGCGATATTTTCTTGAAGCAAGCTTTGCATGTTGTTTCAGAAATGAGAAAATCTATACTATATATGTAGTTCAATGTTCCTAAATTGCGACTTTCATGCTAATAATGTTATTTCAGAATGCAGACATGTGCATTTTTGTACATTTGATTTAGTAATTTCTTATTCATTAAATTATTCTAATCGTTCATATTATTATACTGTTTTGGGAAAAATTAGAGAAAAATATTTTGAATAATCAGTAATGCGTAGTAAAACTTATCCTTGGTTTTAAAATTTATCAGTCAAATTAATCTCTTACTTCTCTGCACCTCTATCATCATATATCTGAAAGTAAATCTCGCAATGTGTGTTGCTAAGATGAATTGATTAATCCCTTGAGAACTCGCCTCATTTCACCAGTTGTCTTAAGGAAATCATTAGACAAGAATTGATGTTCATCCTTCTATCTATAATAATTATATATAATGTAAATTCCGTAGCCTCACAAAGTAGAAGAGAACTTACACATCACATTGAACACTTCTGAACTCGCGAACTCGTCAGTTGGTTTAACAGTGCACCAGATCAAGTCTATTTAACCTCAACTTCAACTCATTCACTTCACTTCACTTGTCCAGAATGCAAAAATTCAATAACAGAAACCAGAAAATTAAATTTTCTTTTCTGTTACCTCGTCCAAAAGAGAAGCAAAATGCAAAATATTCCTGATGGCTTCTAGTGCCATCACCGAGGACAAATGAAATGAAATTCAATTTTCGATGTACGTATTCCTCGTGCACACTGGCATCTGGCATGTCATTTTACTACTTCTACTCGTATTTACGACTCTGGGATTTCGACCCTATGGATTATGCAGTGGAGAATAAAAGTACCTTCACTTTTAACTCCGTGTTAAGTGTGTGGTTTGGTTTTGTACTTCCATGACGAGTAGAAAAATGCTTCTGATGTGGTCTTTTATGAACATTTTATTTAATTAAAGCAATAGCAGGGAAACTTTTTATTTCTTTAAAAACAAAATTTTTTATAATTTATTATTAAATGGATCCTTGAAGTATTCAATGTTTTTAATACGAGACTGACAAAGGACGTACATTATCAGTTAATTAATTAAGATTTTTATATTTTTATGCTAGAAAAGTTTTAGTTTATAATAATGAGATTTGTGAGATCGTGCAAAAAAAAAAGTTTGAAAAGCTTCTGGGAGTTGAAGATAGAGTTGAACGAACAACAATCTGCCTGAAAAATTCGTAGTTTTACCTTATATAGGATACGAAAGCAAAATGTTATTTCTCACAGAAGTAATAACAGAGAGCACTCTGTGGAAAAAGTTGGACAAGGTTGTACACCCTTATTTATAGCCTTTATTAGAAGCTTTATCGTTTAAAGATATGTCAATTACCAAAGACGTTATGTGTATAAAAAATACGCTTTCTAATTTGTATATGAGTATCTTATTTAAATGTATAAACGGGCATTTCGAATATGTATATTTTCGCATAGGCACATGCGCTTAACGTTATTCTCGTATACACATCTGCATTTAATGTGTAAATTTTCATGACTGATACTAGCATTTGCAATTGTTATTCAATACACGTCGAAATTCAATTAGAACAATTTACTTAATATTGCAACATTATGTTCCATGTGAATTGCCATAAGCAATTTGCCACAATGAAAATAGCCTGGAGTACTGTTATCAACAATATCTAATCGCATCTTTAACATCATTATCTACATTATAATGCTACTGTACATTTCCCAATGTATCTATTATCTAATCCATAATCTTGGAGCACAAAACTCATTATTCGGTAATTAAAGCCAGATGCTCATTTCAACCATTACTGCTTATATCAAATGTATCATTTATATGATATATATGAAATGGTACGATTTCATTTAGAGTATCATATTAGTGAGCATTCATCATCTTGTGACGCTACAGTTCGGGCTGTGATTTGCCTTCTCCATGTAGATTTTTCGAGGGTACTTCCATCCAGTCTCTGATTTGTCCTATTTTTGCATCCTGTTTAACGATCCATCTTGTTCACGCGTATCCTATGGCCTAGTTGCAATCGGCAACGATATTGAATACACTTTCTTGTACGCTATGCTTACATAGCAAATCGACTAAACGCTAAACTTTTGAAAATCTTACAAGGTTCTTGACTTTAATTAATGAATTAAGTCATCGTTTTATATTCTTTCGTACCTAAAGATGTTAAATCTTTTAACTTGGCTTTGTCTGTCGGCTAATCGACACGCGATCTAGAGATCTGAAATTTTGTGAGCAGCTCAGTGTTATAAGATCTCATGTGTGACCTGCGTCGTTAATCGCATGTGGCGCGTGTGATGCGTGAAAAGTGGGTTAATCTTTGATATAATCCCCATGTTTTTTACCACTTCCACACGTACTAGAGATTGAAATTTTGTGAGTAGCTTAGCCTCTGTAGGCGTATCTGAGATCCCATAGCTAGTCGTATGTCGTATGTTTTTAAATTGGTTTAATCAACCTAGAAATAGGCCCCCATTGCGTCGACTTATTTGAGGTAAATGTTAACCAACTATAACGCGACCAAGACAACTAAAATTTTGTAGGTAGCTCAGTGTCATGGGCACTTGTAAGATCTCATATATGACAAGTTTCGTGAGTCGCGTGCGGCGCGTATGAGCAAGGAGATTGAGTTTATCATTTATAAAATCCCCATGTTCTTTGAGATACTTTTTTACCAACTTTCATACATCCTATCTGAAATTTTGTGCGCGTGGGGCACGTGTGATGCATATGGCATATGTCAATCTATACATAAAAATTTGTATCCGAAAAACGAAGTTTGTTAAAAATATTATTTAACTTGACTCGATCCCTTTATGTTTGTTTTTTCGACCAATTTGAGGTTTTTTATAACCACCTTCCACACGACCTAAAGAGCTGAATTTGTGAGTGTCTAAGTCCAAGATATCATTTTTTATATACCACGTATTACGCATCTCACTTTTCGCGTGTGGCACGTGTGAGGTTAAAATCGCGCCATTTTCTCGTTTATTTAGGTTTTTTTTAACCACCTTTCGCACGACCTAGAGGGCTGAAATTTAGTGAGCAGCTCAATGTCAAGGGTCCATTTTGATATCCCGTTTTTGACATGTCATGAGTCGCGTGTGGCACGTGTGTAAAGTTTTATGTCCAAATAATAAACGACTGTGTGGCTTGTTTCGATGTATAAAAGTTTGTACTCGAAAAACAAATTTTTTTTACATTTACTTGTTTTACATTTACTTGTATAAATTCTCTATTAACTTCGTGTCCGGATTTGTTTGTCTATTGATAAATTTTTAATCCAATTTCTAAAGATTTTATTCAAACTTTTAAGGTACTTCGGTTTTTTTTCTTTAACTTTTCGATCTACCATAGCATTTTTCCTTTCGAGAACTACAAAGGTTCTACCATATCTCTTCAATTTCTTGCTACTATACTATTGCTATGCTACATCCGCATGAGCTGTTATTTTGTCAAATTTTGGTCAACTTTCAAACTTTGTGAATAAACCTGTTATAGTAGAAGATTGATGAGATAAGCTGATAGGGCATCTCCTTAACTCTCTCCACCTTGCACGTCAAATTATTCCAAGTTTCGTCGTTGAAGCGATACTTTGGCCTGTAGTTACTTATTGTCATCATGGCTTTGCTAGTATCCGAGGTAAAGACATGTAAAGATATGTTGTTTCATCAATATGAAGATTCAGTTAATATTGTCCTTATTTGTAAGCAAAAAAGCAAAAAAGCAAAAAGGACCAACCTTACCCAGTAAAATGAATTATTAATTTCAATAAATGTTCTCACAAAACAAACAACAATAAAAGGACTTCCGGGATACTAAAAAATTATAAAATAAGGTACTAAGACAAGATTTCGTATCATCTTTTAAACATAGCAATGAAACGTTCACAAGGAAATTCAAGAAGCGATGAAACTATTAGACTGGAGGTTTCTCGGAGGAACACTCATCTAATTCGAAATCCAATTGGACTGTTTTAACGCTTTAAGCAATGCAACACTAAACTATAATTAAACTAAAACTGACATGCCATTCATTTGGAATAGCAGTGGCTCTGGTTAAGTGTTTACTCCTTTTAAAAACATTTCAGACTTGTTCCTCTTCAACCTTTTCTTTAATCTGTTAAAATTACAGATGTTTTAGATTAGATTAGAAGCTTTCCATTTAAAAGGTGCCTCTACCCACGTATCAACGCTAAGGTAAAAGTGTAAAACTTTCCAATTTGATTATTTACTCTCGCTGTTGCGTCGTATAATTTCTCTTGTAAGTGTTGCTTGGATTTTGTTAGAGTTTCTGGTGCGATGATGGGTTGTATCCTTTTAATTAAATTTTACAGTTTACTTAAGCCGTTCTGTTGATCTTTTTGAATTTTTAATGCTCTGATAATAATAAAGTTGTCATTTCAAGACGCGGGGATTTGTTGATTTACTAGGACGAATAAAGTAAAATCAAGTGAAATAACCTTCTTTTGCATTAAACTTTTCGTTTATTGAAAAAAATTAATTTAATTTTCATAGGTAATTTCAATTATTACTAATTATTGGATAGTTGAACTCTTACGTTCTTTGGTCAGGTCTTGAAGAAGCAACAATTTTATGAAAAATTATCACAGCTTGATTGCTTAAAAATTCCTTTTTTAGTTTTGATTTTCTCAAATTATGTGCGTTGGTGGCGGTCAGCCATCAGCAGAATAGGGGGATTAACACAGAATGCTATTGAATTGCAGGTGGCCGTAACTATCTCTGACTGGGGGAAGTGCGATCAAACCTCTACGTGGTGGCAGCCGATAACTTTCCTCCAATGCAGGTAAAGCTGAATGATCGGGCTAGTCCCTTCAAAGTATGTCAACGTAAACGGCTAAGAGATTTAAGAATTTTCTCATGGAACGTATGCTCACTGTATAGATCTGGAGTTGCACAGCAGCTGGCCGATACCCTGTCTAACTAAAAGGCTGATATAACAGCAATCCTGGAGATGCGGTGGATGGAGAATTGTGTCTTACAAAAATCAGAATATGACATATATTACAGCTGTCATGCAAGACATCATGTGCTCGGGGTGGATTTCTAGTCAGCAAAAGAATGAAATCCACCGTTATTGGCTTTAAAGCAGTAAATGAACAGATATGCCTTCGCGTGAGGGCAGATTTAAAAACATAAGCCTCATAAACGTTCAAGCACCCACCGAGATGATGCATAAGAAGAATTCGCTGAGTCAGTCGAACGGGAACTCCATGCCTGTTACCTATACTAGCTTACGAAGACGATGTTGACATCGTTGGTTGTTAAGGGCGTACCGTTCCAGCCCTGTTGGGAGTTGATGCTATGAAGAAAAAAAAAAAACAACAACAACAACAAAGTCTTGGCAAAACGTTAATCTACGTGGTACCAACTCGTCTGACTTAAAGATGGAAAAACGTAAATCTCATCATTCTTGTGATCGTTTCGTTTTGCAGCGCACACAAAGGTGACGGTGAACTCAGAATATAAGGAAGCAAGAGAAAAATGTAATATCGTTGAACAATCGTGTAATTTTTCGTATTGTATTCTTTTTGTAAGTTGCTTTTTTCCAATCAACCACCAAGCGAGCAACATCAACATAAATTGTTATCATAATAAATAAAAGCATAATAAACAATTGGTTATCTAGCTAAAAAGTGTAAGCGAGTGTAAGCCCGGTATCGAGACCACAGAGCGGGTGAATCAAAACCGAACATATATACAGTCCACTGCCCCGGGTATTTTTCATTGGTAGAAATCCAAGAGGAACAGGAAGCTTTCATCCAGATCGAGCAGGCAGCACGAAATCTGGGCTGTACATAAAGCAAAACAAAGTAAATAGTGGCCACGTCTGCGAGTAGAAGATCCAATATTGGTCCCGCAATTAAAATAATGGAGCTTGAATTTGAAGTAGTGCAATTCTTTAAATATCTCGGGTCAACTGTAGCAGCCGATAACAGCATGGAACCAGAAATACGCGCACGGTTGCTTAAAGCTAACAACGCCTACTAAAATCTGTCAAGGTTCTTCAAATCCAGCTGCTGATATATAAGACAATGGTCATACCAGTACTTACATATGAAGCCTAGACTTTGGCGCTAAACAAAAAGCATTCTGACCTCTTAGCCGCGTTCGCGAGAAAAGTCTAACGGAGAGCCCCGTATGACTGGAAGGACTATTCCGGAGACTCTATAATGATGAATGAATCAGATCTACGATCGTTACCGCGATGTCGACATCGTGAAGAGAATTAAGCTCGGTAGGCTCCGGTGGTTGCTCGGAAAGTCCTCGCGGTAGGATTTATAGAATACGATATCGAGCGGCCAAGTCTACGATATAACTCGTATATGAAACCCAAAAAATGACAACGAAAGACAATTGCTAGTTATATTCACTCTGTTATCCAATTGAAAGAATTTTATTTATGATGAAACATTTACTAAACAAACCTAAACAATCGTAAACTGCATGAAAAACTGGTTTAAATTGATGTAAGTTTAAAATGTAAATGAACATTTGAATCAGTATGTAGGTAGTAGTGAACTAGGCTGAGTCGGCACATCGACTTATTTACACATGTTATGGAGTAAATGAAGTAAATTAGCTTTTATTTCAATGAATAATCTAACGCTGTTGGAATATTCATCGGCAATTTGTCGACTAAATAGTGGTGATGGTTTTGCCAGCCAAAATGCCACGTCAAAGCTTTACAAATTTAACCATCTGTTAATCAAGCTTTGAACTCACCGCTCTGCAGTGTACAGATAAGCAGTCCCGTCATTTAGGAGATTTGCCAAATGAAGATTGATTTATTGGTCATATACCACCTAAATATCCCGTGATACATCCATCCAACATATCACAAGCAGCGCAATTCCTTTATGAGTGTAATTCACTCAGAGTGGTTGGTGGTATCGTATATGGGTTTATTTGTCAATCTGTAGTTGGACGCTATTTTCACTTTTCTAAATATTCATGAATTTTGTCAGTTCAGAGGGTCAACTGGATTGCTGGCTAACCGGTTGATTTTAATAAAACTAGGAGTGTCTAAAATTCACTACAGCATGAGGAACATGTTTGCAGTTTGCACCAAACCAACTCTGATTAATGATGTATGGTGGTTTAGTTGTTCTGGCTTGGGATTTAATTACAGTAATTTTCTGGGATAGTAAAAATACAATTTAAACGAAATGTCTGCTCTAGAATATGCCATGGAAGCGACTCGATGACGACTGAACGGAAATGAATTATTACATTCAATTAATGTCGGGAAGGAATATCCAATTGTTTCGTGAATGCTTGTCCACGTCTACAGGACGAACCTTTTTTTTTCTTCTTTTTTTGTTACTTTTCCTGCCACAAATTTTTTAGGAAATTACATGGAATTCGCATGCTTGGGTCATTGGTCATGGTAACTTTTATTCGGAGAATCCATTTGTTTAATTTCTGTTGTTTCATTAATACTCATTACAAAAATACAACAAGCAGAAATAAAAAATTACTGGTGTTGCTTTTCCGAGGAAATTGCACTTTCAGTTTGCAGAATAATTAAATATAATTTCATTAAAGGCTAGCAATCTCTGAGCTACAATTGAATAATATGTCAGAAGGAATGTCAATATTTTTTGAAGTTAAATTTAAGGACACTCCGCTGCTCTTTAGTTCAAGGTTTGAAATGTTATACTTTTATTTATCACGTCATGGCATAAGTTCTCAGTTGCCATGAAACCACCTGAAAATAGGCGACAAATTCATGTTCTCACATTAATCCTATTCTTGTCATGTATAACACACTTTGCCACATTATGAAATTCTCATAATACATCCTGGCACATCCAACGGCGATAAGAATACATATGTGGTTGGGCAGCATGAAATGTTATACTCACCGTGACACCATGAAGACCAAGGATACAACACCTTCTCCGCTTATAAACATCCTTTTTGTTATACATTTCTTCAATTTAATTTTTCGTTGATATCTTTAGACTAAGAAGACAAAGTGTTTCCATTGATCGAGCATCGTTGGTGATGTCGTTAAATTTGTAATCCCTATAGAAATTATATTGTAATTGTGTTGGTTGGTTGGTTGGTTAATGTACTGAGCGATTAATGAAGTAAAGTTGTTAAGCTTAATTTCTGTTTATGAGCAGGAAAAGGTAAAACGTAATAAATCTCTATATTTTGGTGTAATATTAAAAAATTAAATTTGCTATCCTCACAGATTTCTTTTATGGTAAGTTATATAAAGCTATAAAAAGAATTCTTGCTTTCACTCAAGAAATAATTGAATTTAAAAGGAAAATTTGCGTAGAGAATGAAACTTACAAATTTCAAATTGAGTTCTCTTTTTTTAAGTTTAAAAGTGTGGTTCTTTCGTCATCTTCATCTGTACTTTTACCTGAATTTTTCTCTACGAACTTTACGAACTTTGCCTTCAAACTTTTCTTCTGCTCGAAACATGATATCCTCTTATGAGATGTTCGTTAGGAAAGGAACACTTCTTTTCTTTTCGGAGGTTTCCTTAAAACTTAATTTACATCTTGGTTGTATTTTTCTGTTTACAGTCTTCGAAGTTCGTCAGACAGCAAAAATCGTATTTGTGTGTGAAAAAACAAAAATCAAATACAACTTACAAGCCTTATAAATTTCTTGTAAGAGACAAAGAAAAGTGCGAGTTAAGAAAATTAAACAGAGCGAAGTTTCATCGCAGAGTAATTTAATAAGCTGTCAATTGCAGATTTGGGGTACTTGATATAATTAATTTTTTCCTGTGACATTGATTTATTTCCGGCACTCTTCAAGTATTAAGCAAAATGGTTTCTTGTTACGATTTAGGTTTAAATTCGAAAATGTAATTTAAAGTAAAATATTAGATATTAGTTTTTTGCTAATATACCAAATTTACTTTCTCTTTCCGTCTTGAAACAGAATAGAATAGAACAGATTGTTGAAAAGTTTTCCGACTTCTTCATTTTGATTTTTAACGGTCTATTACATTATCAATGACTACCCCTTTGAAGTTTTTAATTAATTGTTACAAAGAAAAGAAGAGTAACAATGAAATTAATTAGTCATTAATTGCCAAGAGGCTTGATTTGTTAGAACTGGCTGTTATAATGAGAAAAACTATTTAAATTCAGATTTTCGCCTATCAGTATCTAGTCCAGTATGCTGGCCTCTTTTCAATTGTTATTCTTTTTTCCAATTGAATTGAAAGTTCTTTGCTGTACTGGAAGTTATAGTTATGATTTAGAAAGTTTGTATAATGAGAATTTTTATTTCCCTTTGTATTTCACTTCTTTGATTTGATTCTCTTAATGTGCCAAACGAATGATACTGATTTTTTTTAAGTTGGAATGGAAAGTGTATAAGTAAAAAGTGGAACTGAGAAGAATATATTGATGTATCGATAGAGAAAATTATTGTTATATCTAGAGAATCCAATAATTTCAAGATATTTGAGTATTAGCCAATGTTAGTTTCGCTGCGTTGAATTATATTGATTACCACAAGCCAAAAGTACTTGAAATCTTATAATGAAGTGATTGATATATTAAAGAGATTAGAAGAGGAGTGTTTTGGTGTGTTGAGTCGAGACAATCTAGATGATCGGTGTGGTGAAAAAAATTTGTGCGAACTAGGAGTCGATTCAGTTTTTCAATTGTATTGCAAGGGTGTCGTATACGTAACCTTTGGAAATAACAGTTTTATTACTAACTAGCTGAGTACTATAGAAAACAATATCCACAAACATAATCCTCCACCATTTATGTTAGCGACCCCGAAAACTATGGAATCGACACTAATATAGACCACCGATTCCCTTCCATAGAGGTGTTTGACCATCACAACTCACCTCAATGACCCCGAAAGCTATACAATTGACACTAATATCGGTAATGCCTCCGAGGATACGGATCACCCTAAGTGGTGTCCTACCAACACTGACCTCGAAAACGATAGAATCGACAATAATAGCGGCCACCCCACCCCTCACCAACAACGACACAATCGAGGACCTGTCTGCCTATCTTACCATCAAATTATAGATTAGTTAGTTAATTGAATTTCGATTTTAAAATATCGTTTGTTATTATTATTAAAAGCATATATGAAACACTTACCAATGAAACAGTAATTTATTTATGATTCACTTGGATTAAAGTTCAAACAATGCATCGTGAATAATTCTATAAATCCTTGAGAGTACAAGCATATATTAAAAAATTAGTAAATTACTGTAGACATAAGTTCAGTTAATACCCAGCGATTGAGAATATTCGAATAGGAATGCAGTTATTAATTGAAAGATTTCACAGATATTTATTGTGAAATAATCTAAGTTTTCTGAAGTTAATTCTAAGATACTTAGATAAATAAATTGCGCTTCACTTGATCCTCTAGGCATAACACCTTTCTTATACCGATATATAATTTTCTGAATTCCTCAAAGCACCTCCTGGTTCATGCCGCCCAACTGTGGAAGGAATTCTTTGTGGTATTCTCTAAAATCAATAGTAAACGCATCGCTCTTCCGAAGAGCTATCTACGATCAATATACTTTGCAATATTTCCACATGAATTCTTCAAATTTATTTCGTTTTTTTTACTACTTTGCCCCTCATGCAAGAAAAACACATTGCCCTCATTTCTACTTCAATGATACTGGAAATGCAGTCACAATCGATGGAGATTGCTATCGGACCAGGTGGATTAACTAGTTTTGGGATAAATTGTAAGATGTTGGTTTCAACCAGACGGCGCCACACGCCACACAGCTGGGTAAACAATCGAATTATTGCAGTCAGAGTTCGGTATGCGTGTTATCTGCAGAAATGGACCAGTCACTTGGAAGACTCATTCAAGTGATTATACGCCTCTGGATTTTTTAAAATTCTCTGTATTAACTTCGCGTGCCATAGTGTTTGTTTGTCTGTTTGTGTGTGACGTGGAATCTTGCGATCAATTTTTAACCTACTTCCCAAAGCACGATTTCATTGAAACTTTGCACAAATGTGTTTTTCCGGTGACAGCACTTTTTATTAAAATTTGGGGCCTCAGGGCTGAGGGGTGCCCATATATTTTTTTATTAAATTAACCCGATTTTCCGTTTTGTATATTTCCGACGTACAATACTTTCTCTAAAAATTTGGAAGTTATCTTTTTTTTTTAAAGTAGTCCGATTTTATTCGAACTTTGCGATTAGAGAAAGTTCAAATTTTTTGGGTTGCTTTTTTCTTTTTGGCTATGTCACTTCTACGGTCTATGGCAAGCCAGTGAGGTCCGATTTACGCGAAAAAGTAATGAATAGTTATGTTCAGCTCATTAACTTGTGTAGGCGATTCTTTGGAGAACACTTGATTAATGTAGTATCTTAAGGATTCTTTTCTTTTTTAAAGCCCACACAGAAGCTCTTATTTAAAAAAAATTAGGCGCTCATAATTATAAACCTGTTACATGTATTATTAATCAGGAAGTTGTAGCTATCATTAGGCGCTCTTTTTTTTAATAGACCTCGACCCTGTCTTTAGATTAAAGCTATAATTATAACTCCTATACAAAATAATTAAGTGACTTTTTAATTAATTCGAAAATTTAAAAATTAACCCGCATTTATCACTGCCATTCAATTAATTTTCTTTATTCCTTCCTATTTTGATATAATCAATAAGTGATTATCTCTACAACAAAATATAAAATTCCATAATTACCATTAAGCCCGCACTTAAGTGAAAATCATTGAATTTATGTCAACAAATTCTAATTAGTATGAATAATTTATGCAAATACAAGTACATAGTTGGCAATAAACCAAAAACAACAAAATCTTAATACGAAATAAATCTGTTATTAATTTCAACACAATCAAATGGGTAAATAGGTTTATCCAGCGTGACGACATAAGCCGCTGAGAGAGGGCAAAAGCGAGGAAGAGAGACCAATGCTGGTGCATCTGCTTCGTTAAATTCGCGCTACTGCAGCTCTTGTTCTATGTACTCGTACTTTATCCTTTACACGATTCCCATTCAATATTCAGTTAAAGCAATTTGTCATTGTTGGATGTTGGCCAATTGGCTTGATGTGAGTTTTGTCGGTATTCAATTTGTAGGGCTACTGCATGTTCGTTTGCTTCTCCACGTTGGTGGTAATCGTGTCATCTGCGTAGAAATCACCAGAAGCTTGCACCAAAATTGCTACATGTTCTGTGTATAATAACCGCAAATGCGACCATACAACTGTTATTATGGTATCATTTATAAATTGCAGGTATTTTACGTTTGTAGTATGTCAGAATCACATTCATTTCTGTGACAATATAATTCATGTGAGCAAAAAACATGTGGGACACATTGTGAGATTTGTATAAACCATATACTGCAAGTATCGAAGTTTGTATAAAATGTTTAATTAAAATTTATTTTCCTCTTTAATAATTGAAATCATCAGCATTATATTTGGCTCTACAACCGGGGTCCGGTCCTGGCCTTCCGCAAAGTCTCTCCACCGGTCCCGATTTTTGGCCAATGTCATCCAGTTATGCATCCCTTAACTCTGGGCATCCTGGTCTATGCCAACCTTCCAGCGTAGGCTTGGCCGGCCTAGCTTTAGTGTTCCATAAATCCTACAGTAAAGGACTTTCCGAGCAGGATCCTCTTCGCTCATGCGAACTAGGTGTCCCGCCCACCGGAACCTACCGAGATTAATTCTCCTCACGATGTCGACATCGCGGTAGCCCTCGTAGATCTCATCATTATAGAGTCTCCGGAATCGTCCTTCCTCACATACGGGACTAACAATTCTACGTAAGACTTTTCTCTCAAAAGCGACTAAGAGGTCACAATGCTTTTTGCTAAGCAACCAAGTCTCGGCACCATATGTAAGTACTGGTATAACCATTATCTTATGTACCATCAGCTTGGATGTTATTGTTAAGTTCCTGGACCTGAAGAGTCTTGACAGACTATAATAGTCTTTGTTGGCTTTAAGCAACCGTGCGCGTATTTCTGGTTGCATGCTGTAATCGGCTGCTACACTTGACTCGAGATAGTTAAAGGATTGCACTACTTCATATTCGAGCTCTACTATTATAATTGCGGGACCAATGTTTGATCTTCTACTCGCAGACGTGGCCATCATGTAATTTGTTTTGCTCTCATTTATGTGCAGCCTCAGATTTCGTACCGCCTGCTCGATCTGAATGAAAGCTTACTGTATAGCTCTTGGGTTTCTATCAACAAAGTCAATATCGTCTGCGTTTGCCAGTATCTGAATTGACTTATAGAGGACTGTTCCTCTCGCCGTTACGTCAGAGTCTCCGATCACTTTCTCCAACGCCATGTTGAAGAGGCCGGTCCATCTTCTTGTCAGAGCCAGAGTCAGGTTTGGGTTGTGGCGGCGGTCTATCAACACGTGGTCTATCTGGTTGCGAGTGGCTGCATTTAAATTATTGCTTGCTGCCATCTCTATGACTCGTTGTCCATTGTCATTAGTGTTCTCGTGTAAGCTATGGGTGCCAGTGTACTGCCTGAATACCGGCTATCTACCTTTTTTATTATCATATCCCCCAGAATGATTTTTACATCATACTGAGGGCAAGCATGGAGTTCCCATGCGACTGATTTAAGGAATTCTACTTTTTCATCATCTGAGGGATCCTATGTAACTTCGCGAACGTTTATGAGGTTTATGTTTTTAAACCTGTCCCGCGAAGGGTGTGTAGCCGTTTATTTATTGCTTTAAAGCCGAATTTTTTACGGGCGCGGTTATTGGTCTCGCGTCAACCTTACTTTTAAGGGACTAGCCCGATCATTTAGCTTTTCCTGTATTTGGAGGAAAATTACCGGCGGCAACCACTTCCAACAGTCAGAGATGGTTACGTCCACTTGCAATTCTGATGCATTTTGTGTTATTCCCCTTATTCTTCTGATGGCTGACCGCCTAAATAAAATGGTATCCTTTACATTATTCAATAACTGTTTGGTGCTCAATTTTCTTATCTTTTCACTTGAATCAAAAGAATTTAGAATAATAATCAGCTTTAATTAATAAAAAGGTTTAGATGTCGGTTGTAATTGTAATACCAATTATAATTTTCCCTATTCAGATAGAAAAGAGAAACAATGTCATCTCGACCTCGTATTTTTTGACATCCATACGACAGCCTGGAATGAATGTAATTAACTACAAAACATATATTTCCGTTCTCTATTGTGATAGTTGTCATCTGCAGTCCATCTTAGTGAATAAATAATGCTGTTGTTGCAACTTTGAATTTTCTAACCGAATGATGCTAATATGGTGTCAGTTATTTTCTTGCTAAGAAATATGCATCTGATGGTCAAATACGTTTCGGGAGGATTTCAAACGTGCCAGAGAAATTTATCTGATTAAAAATAGCTGTAATAATAATATCAAATATTTTTATTATTATAACAAGGGAGAAGTTGACAATGTAAATTGTTACAGTTGTTTTACGACGCATAGCGAGATTATTCTTGTTTTTATCCACATACTGGTGAAACCCCTTCACAAATCTTCTTTTGTAAAAACATGGAATTAATGTATTTGCTGACAGCTTCTACATTTTATTGTGCTCAAGACAATTAGGCCGGCTGAGTTCTCTCAAAATATTTTCATCGAAGCAATTACTTCTGCGGGAAATACTCTGAGCCTTACTTTTCAACCTATCATGAGGATACCTATAATGTACGTGTGTGCGCACATAACAGTATGATAGGATGACTACGTTATCCAGGATACTTTTGGGAGAAGTGCAAATTTACTGCAATAAAAGCATACGGCCTGTTGCAAAACATACAATCATGGTCAGAATAATCACTGCTATAAATAGTCCTTTGTTATCGCACACCTTGCAAGAGAGCTGCTAAACTGCAGTGTATTTTCTGATTTTCCCATAATAGGCCGACCGACAGGCAGTAAAAGAGAAATGATATAAGAGAGAAAACGTTCCTTGTCAACTATTCGGAACATAAACTTGGTACGTAAGGCAACAATAAATTAACGAAGGCTGTAGAAGTCCGATTACATAGTATATTGCGAAAACCAGAATTTTATCGTACTGGTTCATGATGACATACGAGTATCCTCCTTTTCTGTATTAGTTAACAATCCCCATGATATTAAGAATGCTGAGGAATGATACCAGCTTTTTACGTATGCTACGTACGAAAAAGGTATGTAGTCGACTCGTCTGGGAAATGTATTCGTATAAAGATACTCTGCTAAAATAATAAATTGGCTCGAATTTGTTCTAGTCATAGACTTACATTCACGAGTCTATATGTATCTTATTTGTAAGTAAGTGCTCCTTGAGCATGAGTATTTATGACATTCTGTTAAAATACCAAGAGATGAAGTTTACCGTCGATTTTATCTAAAAGTTATTCTATACAAATTACTTTTTGTACATGAGCTTCTGTGATAGGATAAAGCATGCTTTCCGATTGAGAGGTATCCCCGAAAAACTAATAGCTATTATTTAGTGTTGTCCATGTGCACATGTGTTTAAAATTTAAAGAAAATCGGGTTAATTTTTAAAAATTTTATATGGGCCCCAAATTTTAATAGAAAGTGTTATCTCCGGAAATACATATGTGTGCAAAATTTCAATACAATAGGGCTTTGGAACGTGGGTAAAAAATTGATCGCAAGATTCCACAACAGATCGACCGACAGACGTGCCATGGGCAAGCGAAGTTAATATAGGGAATTTGAAAAAATAGACGCTCCCATGGATTTTATTAAAAAAGGAAAGGAACCTTGAACCATTTGATCACTGCTGGGGTTCGAAACCTTTAATCAGGTATATGTACTCTTAGCTCGTGATGCATAGGACTCTTAAACGTAATGGGAAATTGTTTAACTAAAAATTCAAAAAAAATTTTATTGAAACATTTTTATTTTACAATATAATAATAAACTAAAAAATTAATTAATTCCATTGTCATTAAACTTAATAGCTATTTCATAACTTTTAGCTTAAAAGTAAGTATAGTTTCTCTTAAAATTCTGTACATTGATAATAGATTTTTTTTGTTTATTTAAAATACGAGCATCGGTTGAAAAGTAGCGCCTCTATTTCTGTCTGAATTATTATCAAAAGTGAGTGAGAGAGAGAAAGGGAACCGACATGCCCAAAGTTACAACAAAATGGACGTGATATTCCTGTTTTTGAAAATAAAGAAAAACGACGAAATCTGCAACAATAAAATATCGAGCAGCTGAATTAAACGCCGTCAAAAGAGTATCGAGGCTACGAGGTTTTCGTAAAGTAAGGTAAGGTAATAAGGACAGTTGACACAAGATATCATCAGGTTTCTTATTAAGTCGACGATATGTACATTTTTGTAATTAGAAGTAATAAAATTTAGCTGGATACGAAGAAGGCGGTTAAGACATGCTGGGAAAAAGGTTACTAAATATCTAATTCGTGAATAAATAGCAAGTATAGAGAGCTGAAACGTCAAACAAATCACAGCTAACTTCACACATAGACGAGAATTCCTATTAAGGAAAAAAAGCGACCCATTTACAAAAACTTTTACAAATAATAAATTAATCCGTAGCAACACGATCTGTCAAAATTACAAAAGTATGTACGTGAATTTTTTCACATTCACTTTATTTCACTTTAATCAAGAAATAGCCCTCTCCCATGTAAGGATCCTCCCGTATCCTCAGCCATCTCACTGAAAGCTCAGGGATTTTCTAAGATTCAAATCTTTTAGATTTTATCTCTCCCTGCCAGTTGACTGTTGCCATTGAATGTTTTTTTTTGCTAATCTGACAGATACTCGTAGCTGAGAATATTATCGCACTGAATACAAAAGTTCTCACTGAACTCACTGAAAAAGTACACGACGCAACTTATATACTTTCAGAAATTTCATTTATAATCATCATTATTTGTGCGAAATTCAAAGTTATTTCGCTCTCTCTAACGTCTTCTATTTAAAATCGAAAATAATCCTCTCCTCGCTTACTATCGTCGCTCGACGGGCTGAGAGTTGTATCAAGTTATTGGTTTTGCTAACAGAGTGTGCGAATGGAATGCAAATTTATTCCAAGCCCTTGTTTTAGCTTGCTAGTGAAAAGCAAAAGCAAAATCTAAAGAGAAAAATCTTCACTCCGAACTTTAAGAGGAAAAATCCAGCTTTGGTTTACTAAAACGTTTCTTTACGATCATATGTTTTAACAATGGAGGCACTGCTTTCCACCTAAAGTTTGCAAGTATAGACAATACTTATCCATATATATACTCCTACATAGTAAGTAGTTAGAAATACTTTGAATTTTCTTAATTTTCTTATCTAGAAAAGGTATAAAAACATAGATTTGAAATTTGTATTAAAAACAAATGTTAAATATTATTCAGGATTTTTTCTTCTTCGCAAAAAGAGATTTCAATATACAGATTATTACAATTTATCTTATGTAGTATACATTTTATTTTACATTGTGAGCATTTTTAAAATATTTACAAAATTATCAATGCATCTATTTTATTCACAACAATATTTTTCACTAGAATTAAAGTTAATTAAACATTTAATTGTAATATTTTGGTTTTAAAATGATTTGCTTTTAGGTACTTTATTCTCTTCTTCAATTGTTCGGGCTTTTCGAAGATAAATACATACATTTTTTTTAGATTTTTAAAGAATTTGAACTAAATTTGATCAGTTTTTCTTTTACAATCATTGTACTAATAGGTTAGATTGAACTACTTTTTAATATAATCTAACGTTGATATTATTTCGTCAACATGATGACAAATTGCAATACATATAATACATTTACGTATAAACATAAAATTTGTTTTTAGGTATATTGGAAGCAATTTAAAATTCAAAAGACACATTCTTACATATAACGTTTGAATTATTTATTATTACCATTCGATGGATTTTACAGAAAAAGTATAGTGACATTGATAGGATTGCATGATATGTTTTCTTATTTACAAATTTTTTTTTTGCTTTAATATACCATTTCAGTTTTAACATGAGAATAGTAAAACTCAATATGAGAATACTAACTTATTAAAAAAAAAAAGTAAGCCTTGCGATGGTTTTCTATAAATTGTTTAAATTTAACAGAATAATTGCAATTTTCTGTAAATAAATTCAAAGCGCCAAAAAATGTCTACAAAAATTAAAAAATTAGAAAAAGTATCTAAAAAAAGGCAATTACTTAACGTGTCCAACATGAATGGAGACTGCAGACAACTTGCACGTACGCTTAACGTTCCACAATCAACGGATAGCAGAGGGAGAAGCCTCAGACAAACGAGGTGGGAAAAGATTTAGGAAGTTACAGAAATCCATTTAGATTATTTCGTTGAAATGATCGAAAGAAACTGCCGCATTACATTAGCGGATCTCGCCAGTAAATTCAAAAATACAAAAGCATTCTAATGGTTATTTATAATAACATTCCAACTGTCAGCTCTATAGACAAGGCTTCATATTTTGCTCCACGCTCCTAGATTCCAAGTTGCTCCCGCCAGCAAATTCTATTTTCGTACTGTAGCTATAGTTTTAAGTAATAATTCAACGATTAGTGAATTAGGATTCCCGTAATGGTTTTGAAGAGATGTTCTTTAAAATTGGCATTACCAGCCTTAAACCAAAACACAAAACAGCCTCTGTTCAGCCGATACCTAAGACGGTATCTTTCATTGCACCTATAGCTCTAAAATGAGTTTTTATTAACGATCTACTGCTACTTTAAAAAAAAAAGTGAAAAGCTGGCAGTTCTTGGTATGTTCGTCAATAAAAAACTTCATTGTAACATATTCTTAATCGTCAAAAATGCTTCGAATTGTTTATTTTTCCTAAAAAGGTGCAAGAAGTATTTCAATCCCTCTTCGTGGCTGCTATGTACAAGGCATTCATTCGCCCACAATTTGAATACAACAATTGCATTGTCTGGTCAGATGATCCCAAGACAATATGTCTTCTAATAGAAATAATACAAAATCGCGCGATAAGACTTATTGTTGATGGAAATATCGCGACATTCTACGGCTTGTCACCGTATTGTTACTTTTTCCACAACACTCACATTCATCGTCAAACCCATCCGCAATACTCGTACCTAAGCTCGCGAACACTGAAACCGTCCCGACTAATACAGAGATTCCTTCTTTAGCCGCACATTAATTATGAGGAATAAATTTTCTAGTTCTCTGTTATAGCGTCTGTATGATGCATTGGCATAGAAAAATACTCTTTCCCCGACCAAATTTCCTAGCGCGCCCGCTTTGCTCAGCATTGTAAGGGTGCAAATGTCGGCTTCAAATTTAAAAGGCAATTAAAAATTGAGAATTAACTAAAAGCTGTACAAATGCTCTTGCTTCAAGTTGTTATATAATGGTACGTATCTATAGGTTTGACAAAAGCTACAAAGCATGCTAGGCATAACATTGGATTGTGAATTGTGCACCAAACTAAGGGGAAACAAATTGTGTTCTCATTGCTTAGTTATGCCTACCCAGAATGCAATTGTAGCGATGGCTTAATAAAGATCCCCTAGTTTGTAGTCGCTATGGTTGGCTTCAATTACAATGTTTGAAGGATAAATTAAATAATATGGATTATAGTTCCCCCTCATGTCATCGCTTTGTTTTTCATTTTGCACTTAATTCTGCATCTGATGCAAGTACTTTTCGGGAACACTTAATGTAATATGTTAGAAAGGATAAACATACTAAATGATTCTTTGTACATACTTGTACAATAAAGTTTATTAAAATGTCCTTGTGTTACGAATTTATTTCCTTTATTTAGTTTGCGCTAATTACGAATAAATGAGTAATAAATGCATATTTTAAAGACATTTCACAAAAAATGCATTTCAAGTACTAAAAATTTTACTCATACTTTGCTCATAATTTTCTGTAAAATTAAGAGCAGAAGATACTGGTGCTGCAGTGTAAAACATTTACTTCTAGAACTTTTAGATGGGATTTACAGAATAAACTCAAGGGGATTACTCATGCACATGCAAAGCGCATACACATTCATATCTCAACCAGATACTATATTGTATATATTTCATGGAATATGGCTCAACTCGCATAACATGTGACGGGATTATGTTTTTTTTCTCAACTCATTTATTCCATTGACACGAAACACGATGCAAGTCAGAAAAAATGAAATTTCACGAAAATCTCAGTTGTGTGTCATCTGTCTGTATACATCAGTCGAAAGTTGTGTGTTTGGCATATTTTTTTTCATATTGCGTTTTATGCCAAGCAATGTAAAACAAGAAAAATTATTATTTGTTAGCCATTTCTAGAGACGTGCCAGGTGGCATTGTACACCGAATTTAAATAACTAGAGTTAATCCAAACGGGTGCTAAATTACTTCGAGCAACACCAATTTTTGGTGTTTAAAACTAAAAACTATTACAAAATATGCTTATTACAAAAGTTCTTTTGAGTTTTGTGTTTTCGATACTACTAACTTAAATTTTGTACTTAGGTATTTTTGTGTTATTAGTCAGAGTTAAAAATGAACTTTTTTAAACGACCACTCAATATAAAAACAAAAAAAAATATTCTAATGACCTCTAAAAAATGTTATAGAAATACTAAAAAATATTAAAAATGTAATTTTGGCGGTCAGCCATCAGCAGAGTAGGACAAATAACAAAGAATGCTTCAGAAATGAAAGATGCCATAACTATCTCTGACTGGTGCAATCCTTTATCTATTTCGGGTTACCTTTAGCAGACGATAACAGCATGGGACAAGAAATACGCGCACGGTTGCTTAAAGCCAACAATGCCTACTATAGTCTGTCAAGACTCTTCAAATCTAGGAACTTAATCATAACATCCCAACTGCTGGTATGTAAGACAATGATCATGGATCTCAGACTTGGGTGCTTAGTACAAAACATTCTGACCCCTTAGCCGCGTTCGAGAGAAATGTCTTACGGAGAATTTTTGGCCCCATATGTGAGGAAGGTCGATTCTGGAGACTCTATAATGATGAGATCTACGAGCGTTACCGCGATGTCGACATCGTGAAGAGAATTAAGCTTGGTAGGCTCCGGTGGGCAGGACACCTAGCTCGCATGAGCGAAGAGTATCCTGCTCGGATAGTCCTTTGCGGTAGGATTTATGGAACACGACAGCGATTCCGGCCAAGCCTACGCTGTAAGGATGGCGTAGACCAGGACGCCCAGAGTTTAGAGGTGCCAAATTGGATGACATCGGCTCTAGATTGGGACCGGTGGAGTGATTTTTTGCGGGAGGCCAGGACCGGACACCGGTTGTAGCGTTTTATTTAAATCTGAATGATAAATTATAATATTTTTATAACTTGGTAATTGGAATCTTGGATATCAATACCATTTTATATGATCAATATATCATTTATCACAAGAAGAAGCTTTTATAGCGTTTTATTTATACAGGCTATAACATACTATGGTTTGGTTTCCCTATAGTGAATCAATCAATGTCCTATACCGATAAAATCGATACCATTGATCACTCTGCTAGAGTTCGACCTTTAAAGGTCTTTAAAATTCTAAATGTAAAGTAGAAGTAATTTGGTATTTTGACGACTAGTCTATCAATTATTCACTATTTACGAAAAAATGCATTTTAATCGCACTGCAATTTGGCTTTCATATATTCACAAGAATTCTTTTCAAAAGTCGAAAATTCACAACACAGCAGGAACTTCTCATATCATTCTTTTTTAATACATATCTGTCAGGCAAAATTCGGCTCATGGTAATTCATGAATGTCAATATGGCTGCATGTTTTTGTAATTTTTTTGACTTTCCTTGCATGAAACAAACTAGCGAGCCACTAAAGTGCTGTGAAGTTATGTAAGTGTTTTATATTCATACGAGTATATAATAACAGAATAGGCGGCAGCTTTAGCTTTAGTTTTTTTACTGAATCTCTACACATATTCGGTGATTTTTTTTAAAGCTTTGCCGGAAAAAATATTACAAAAAACGACTGGGTGCGGTAGACGTTAATGGCGATATGACACCCATGGAAGAGATGACGAAAGTGATGTTAAAAGGTGGATTTTAATATGGTTTTCTGTCTGTTACCATTAGAATATTAAAAATAGTAGTTTCTGTCATCATAATCCCACAGCTTACAGAATTTTCTATATAAAACGTACTTTTCTAGTTTAAATGATTTTTTTTTGCATAAAAGGAGATTATGTTACAAGTTATTGTACAAACGTCGTTTAAGTATGCTTTTAATACGGGAACTGACTTTCAAAATTTCTTTTGAAATGAAAAAAGGATTCAATTAGGTGAATGTTTTATGCAGTCATGTGACAAAACGATATGTGTGTACAAAAGCGAACTCTTTTTATCTCTATGACTATGAAAAGTATATTACATAACGAGCGAGGAAAGCGGCCGTGATACGATCAGCACTTTTTAGCGAATAATGTACGCTGTTTTTCACATGACACCAAAACAAACTACATCAAAACTAAAGTTTTCTCAAAATATTTATTATAATTCTTCCAAACTGACTAAGAAAAAGCAATTAAAATTATAAATTTTTTTCACTCAACTAGTCCGAGTTTTTTTTCTATTATAGCATAATTAAAGCTAAAACACGAAGTAATTCTTTTCGTCGCCATATGTAAATTGTCAAAACGTTCACAAAAACATCTTTAAATAATAATTAAAAATTTCCGTCAAATACATTTTTGACGTGTAATTAAATTTAGCACTCATTGTCGTCGTCTGTTTTTGTTTTGCCTGCGATTATTCAAACGAAATTAAAGTAAGGAAATCCATTTTGACGGCAAATAAGCCACACACTCGCTAAGGTTAGGTGGAAATTTCACTTCGCTCAATCGCCGCGAAAATAGAAATGGCATATTACCTACAGAGCTAGCCTTGAGCGGTTGTTTTCATTTTTAGCCTTAGGTCCGATGTTGGTAATTGAAAGATAACAAATTTATAAATCCAATGAAGTACTCATCTTTTGAGAGGTCTTTTTAGATTCTTTTGATGATCTTTTTTATATATATAAAAAAAAGTCTAATACATATTTCTAAATTTTTTATTACAGAGCATTCTGAATTGTCCAGTTGTTAGATTTTGTTGCGCAGTGAACTCAACCATTCTGCTATGTAATATATCGAGTCGTGCGATAACATTGCATCAATCGAATTTAATATCTCCCTTTACTCGTCTTATCATTTTATTCATACGGATTTTAAGCGTGCTTTACGTAATCTATAAAATACGCAACAAAAAAATAATTTATAACACGCGTACACAAGTCCATACACCCAATTTTTATTTTTAATTTATAGCTAAAACTATAGCGCTATGATAACTTAACTATGAAACGTACGACTTTGACACAACTCTATCTATCTCTGGATATCGTGTAAAAACAGCATCTATTGTTGTTCCAGATTTTGTTGTTGCTATCTTAGGAGCATTATTTATATGCAGATTGAATTTTTCACGCAGAAAGTTATTTAATGGTATCGAATCGTTGGATTTAAAATTTACATTTAAATCACCACCCAAAATTGTATCGAATCATTAGATTAGCTTTTATGATATTCTGTGCCAAGAAGAGCAGCACCTTCGTGACTATATGCAAGTAGCTGGTGATGTAAAATCAGAATATTGTTTGATTAACAGATATCAGGGTGTCCCAGAATTCATGGTACAAACGAAGCAGGGTGATAGCGGAGGTCATTTCCAACCAAAATAGCCAAATGAAGTTTTATCGAATTGTTGATGGTGTTCAAAAGTTATTCCATGCACATGGTATTTCCGCGGTTGATCTGTTAACACGACGCACAACCCCTAGTCCCTACTACGAATAAAAAGTATATTTACATTAACGAATCAATATCAAACAATACCAGAATAGCTACATCGGCCAGCGATTCCCAGTATCGGGTATTAGATAATTATTATACTCGTATATATTCCATACTAGCTGAAAAACCTAGCCTTGCCCGACTGGCCCCACCCCACTCACCACCCGTCAACTAACCACCCATGCCACTCACGGACACCCAATTAACTACCCATCCACCACTAACCGCACATCCACTGATCCCCACCCAACACTGATCTCCACATCTGACCACACAACTGTAGTCTATAACCCACGAATCAAAAAAGCCTGTACAATTTTTAAAACCTGATGTAAGTCGGTCCAGTATAGTTTTCAAGATTAGCTCTAATAACAGGCGTTGCCCGACTGCGACCCCCTAAACACACACTGCCACAATCATACTGAACCGACACATTGACCAATTTTTGGTGCATCAATAATAAAATGTTGTTCTTTTTTAATTAAAACATCAATAATGTAATAACGTAGTTGAAGTTTACTTAAAATACTAAAAAATTTATTGCTTGAGCAAATAACGTTAAACGCTTAACAATATGCGGTGTGGGCTCTCGTTTTCCATTGACTATGAATGAATCGTCGTTGCTTGTTTACTTTGTTTTTGATATTTACTTTTGGTTTTACTACAGTTAATGGTACGGTAATGATGAAAACAGGATGAAAATCAATCATTTTATTTTTAAAATGTTTGTACGCGCATTTTGTTATTTTGTTTGCTTTTGAATCAATTAAAATGTTTTACTGTAATTTAAAAGTTTCTAGAGAGTTGCACAGAAGTCTGTATTGAAACTGCCAGTTTTAAGTACATAATTGTTTAGGATGAAAGAAATGGAAATATCCCGTCAATCAACTGTTACAATCTCTTTGTGTTCCTGTCCACTACAATATAAAAGATGTAGAGTGTTGGAAGTCCATTGAAATTGTTTAGGTGTAATGTTATAGAAAAAAATGCTTCAACGCTAATAAACTCTTTACATGCAAATAATATCTGATAATATCTAAACTTGTTTCCTAGGCTACAAAAAAATGCATTTTTTCGGCCAGTATGAGCAAGACTAACTTGAATTTTGTGCAATGAAAGAAAAAAATTTATATTGGTTTTTATTAATTTGTTTATGGTTTTCGGTCGAAAGTGGGCCTAAGTTCAAAATCATGACGATTACGTTTTTCGATTTCCAAAAGGATGGCACCAATATAGGCGCTGTAGACGTTGTAGTTGAAGCTACCACGGTCGCCACCTGTTAGCGAATATTTTCGAAGCCTGGTTACTTTGGTGATGATGTTTATTTTCCTATTGGCGCAGGATGAAAAAAGACGGAAAATTGTGAAGTTGTGGGAAAAAACAGAGAAAACAATGTGTTTCTGGTAGAAGTGTTGAAAAAGAGACACCAAAATGGAGGTAGACTGCTAGTTTTATTAGAAACTTGAAAAATAGCAGGGGCTTTTAGATATGCAGACTAAGCTTTTGATGCAGACTAGGCTTTTGGCGCTCAACAAATCGTATTCAGACGGTTAATAAAGAGAAAGGGGAATTTACGATACTAGCGTCGGTTCTATTGTTTTCTGGGTGGTTAAGGTGGATGATTATTACTGGAGTGTAGTTGGGTTTATGGGTCAGTTGGTGTAGGATCAGTGGGCGTGTGGTCAGTTTCGAGGGATTCAGTGTGATATGTGCTGTGTGCAGCCGGGAAACGCTAGCTATTTTCGCTAGTTAAAATAAATACACTCAAAGTCAAGAGCAATTTCGCAAGAATTCGTAGTTAACGCATTCACTGCCAGACAAATTTTTAATGCCTTTTTTAGCCCTGACCCCAAGAACGAAAATAGCACTACGAGTATACTCGTAGTTAAAGTGAAAGTTATAAGCTTCTCACAATAAAAGGAACCTTATTTTTAATATCGCAATTTAAAAAAATTTCAGCAAAGTTAAATTGCTTTATGTGTAATAGAAGCGGCAGCAAACACATTCTGAGGCTTGAAATAACTTCACATAACTTTTAAATTAATTTTCCAAAAACCTAGAAATTTTTGATGAATGTAACCCACCACCATGATGATTTATTTTGAAATGAGTTCTTTGAGCTTACAGCACCTTCTCTTTTGCAATAAACTTTTCTTCATGAAACGCCTTTAACTATATGCCAACTGTGTTGTAGAATTCCTCGAAACTTTTTAACAATTCCATGTCGCACCGCGCAGGTTTTTCCATTTACAATTGCTTCATATTTCTTTTATTAGGATTTGCACTTACAAGTTCACCTAAATTATTTGAATTCAATTAAACTGGTGTAACACAATTATACAACCAAACGAAAAGGTGACATTGTGAAGTTATGGTATTGAATAATATATATAATGTACGAGTACATGTGCACTTTCAATTTTGTTTTACGTCTTCGCTCTCGTCCTTTTACTAAATTGACTTGGTGTATTCGGAAAAGTTATATCTTTCTCGGAATGACGTGTTCGCTATATCAATTAACAAGTTTAGCAGCAAACTGCATTGCAGCTGCAAGTAAGCAAGTTACCTGGAAACAATTGGAAAATAAAAGTTTCATCGTGTCAATTATTTGTGAAATTTGTATCCTGCTAGATGTGTAAAAGTTTGAAAGCAGCTTAAAATCAATGCAGTAACTTTGTCAAGAAGCGGAACGCGAGCAGAATGTACTACGAGTACGTGAGTTTGGCTGTTTGTCTGTTAGTTGTAGACCTCCGCTAAGCGCAAAATTAGGTAAAAAACTTCTAAATTTGTCATAATCTGATAGCTTTCACTCATTTAATTGTTTTTTTTGTACCTGAATATCACCAGAGTACAAAATACCACAATTCCAATTCCATACAATGTTTGATGGTTTTTTAAACCGTTCTTAAAGCAGTGAAATAAGAAATGAAGTTTTACTTAATTTTTGAGGATATTGAAGTTTAGATTAAAATTTTTGCATGACCTTAAGCACAGCCTTTTTTGTTCCTAAATAGAGGTGTACAAGTATATTAACACTTTTTTGTTTCTTGTGCGTTGAGAGCAAACCGCGAGGCAATGAGAAGCTGTAATGAAACGCATGTAACAATGAACACATGTAACGATATAACACATGTAACTATTTAGTTATGTAACGGATGTAACGATGTAACACATATAACGTGACGAGAAACTTCATTAGACTTATCGACTACTAAGATTGAGAGTAAACTTTTAACATCGGAACCTTTAACCTTTCCAGACTAATATTCAAGTGAACTAATCAACTGAGTCATAAGAAACAGAGAAAAGACCATCTAAAAAATATAATATGAAAATTGTTTCAAAATAATATGTAAAGACAACAACAATCATAAATTGTGTCATTTTGCGAAGGATTGTCCTAAAGGCGAAAACTTTGTTCAGCCTTTGCCTAAAAAGGCGAACAATAATTTTTAATCGCACTGCCATATATCGCTCACATCCATACCTATCAAGGTAATGGAAAATACTGATTAATTGTCAGCTTATGCAATGTAATACATACTTTGAAAACCTTAGCTATGGTACGGCTTAGTACGCTGGCATGTATGGCATATATCCCTTAAAAGTGAAACCAGTCTATGCACTCTTTTTTTTTATTAATTTGGTTAATGACCTGCTACTTCTAATCCACATAATTATTTCGTTGACGATAACAATCTCAGCTGTTCATATAAGTCCTAATTATTTGCATTTTACCTCTTCTTCTTCGTAAGTGGAACTTTAACTTACCGTTCAACTCTGAATTCGACAAGGTGGTTTTTATTTAATGTTTAGACAACTTAATACTCTCTTCTGTCGTCGGAAACATCAAACCTTTACCCATGAATCTTGCATCGAAGACACCAAGAAGTGTGCATTTCTCTGTATGTGAGTTAACAACAAGCGTGGCCGTAAATTTTCTAACTGGTTAAGAGCGAACATCCAAAGGGGGTCTTTTTCAAAGTAAGACAGGCGCGATGCTTATAACCTCGCCCGTATAAATACCATTATTACGGAGACCAGGACCGGACTCTGGTTGAAGAGCCAAATATATTGTCTGGTCAGGCCCACTATCCATCTAAGAGATGTAATACAGAACCACGCGAAAAGGATTATAGGTAACTAAAATGTAGCGAAGACAATCAATTCGCGTGAACATCTCAAGAATGTTTCCTGATTTAAATTTTTTCTACTGAACAATAACTTTTTCCATAAAAGGTTTTAAAGAAAATTTTTTTGGTGCAACCGTAATACTCGTGCCCAACCTAAGCATACACGTCTACAATTTGGCACATCTTCGTATGTACGGATCAATATTTTTTCTCACTTTTCTTATTCACGCATAAATTAGGGGACCTAAATGAATCGCTTGAACATCGTAGGAATGTTTCCTGCGTGTCACTATTTAATCGGTTTTTCAACAAGCGTTGTTTATGGTTATGTGGAATATATTGCCCGAATCTGTGTTTCCGCATTTGTATGATTTGCAGTCATTTAAGACACACGTGCATCGACATCTTATCTTTTCCTCTCCCTAATTTCCTAACACCAACCTGTGCTACGCATTATAGGGGTGCAAATGCGCACACGGATACGTACAGAAAACAAAATCTACTTAAGTCTCCCAAGACTGTTCATATCCAGGTATTAACCGATAACATCCAATATGCTGGTGTACAAGGCAATTGTCATACTAGTACTAATATACTGATCCGAAGACTAGGGTGCAAAAAGCACTCTGACCTCGATCTGAATTTTTTTTCTCTTTGAGGCTTTTTCAAGACACCGGCTTATGCTAATTAGCCAGATAACTTACCGACATCAGGACCAACATGTAACACGAAATTTCTGGCATATCTCTATACTCTTTGGCTCAGCGCATTCACTCGGGCCGTGATATAAGATAATTATTATCGAAAATCGAAATCCGGAATGTATCGATTGCGAAGAAGTTTGTATTTGCTTTGACAGAATCGTTCGAACTACTTGGCAATGAGCCTTTAATAATGACAGGGTAACTAATATGACGATTGTATGTCTCGTACATGGATATATGTTTTCGTGTTCAATCTATATATCTATATATATCTATATATATCTATATATATAAATCAATTGCCATGCGTAAGTCTCGCAAAAACTTCAGTTTTTCCAAACATTGCGCAAAACTCAAAAACCATAATTGGCTGAGCGAACGAGTCATATTGGCGGCGAAAAGTAAAGATCTCAACGCGACCATTCAAAATTTAATTTCGGGAAAGTTGTTTTCCTTTAAATAGGTTGACGCAGAATGAAGTAGTGCGGGTTCCCGTGTCGTGCATTGAATGTTAACTATGTAAATAAAAGACATTGAAATCATTTGAATTACGAACGAGTTTCATTTAACCACAAAAAAAACGGACACAGTGCGGCCAATATTGCTGATCTCAATGAATTGGAGTTAAAAGGTTGATTGGGATTCGCAATCGCTTATGAAGAATTAAAATCAAATTAATTTTTGGTGGTACGAAGCTCACCGGGTCATCTAACTAATAAATAAAACTGAAGCCAAGGTTGTTCGTTTGTTTGTTTATTTCCTATAGAAATCCAAACCGTTGATCATACCCATTAAATTTTTGTATAGGATGCTTCACTGATGTGAAGCTGAAAACTGTTTGTTATTTTTGCCGATATAAGTATTGATTATATAGTTTTCTGTGTGGCTGAGGTGTTCGATTGTTGGTGGTGGGTCAGTGGGAGGGTGGTAATTGGACGGATGGTCAGTTGGGTGGGGGTCAGTAGGATAACGCCGGGTATTTCAGCTAGTCAGTAATATAGATGTTCCTGGTTCTATGTGCTAAGAGACTTCACGGACTTTTGCACATTCTGGAACTAACTATGATGTATGCAGCCGTTCTTCAAGTCACTTCACCAGGGAACAGATGCTCTTTTTCCATTGCTTTAACATGCTATAAGTAAAAGAATATTGCATAAACCTGTCATACATATAATGGGTTTAGGGTATAAATAACGACGTACTACCACTAAAAGTTGTGCACTTTTATTCCTTAAAGAGTACTGCGCCGCTAACGGCTATACTTAAATGAAATACCAGAAGTCTCTCGCAATATAGGAGATCTTTTTTGAAGGACCGGTCCGGCTGCACATCTGTTATTTTAAATTAATTATAAATTCTCTTGCCGGATGTTGTAAAAGAAGTAAAAAAGAAAGCAAACAAGTACATCAATGGGATCCACATTATATTTTTAAATTTAAAAAGGATACACCTCGATCAACAGTGAACATAAGTATGAAAATGACCCAATATAATGGATGTAAAGGATATTAAAGGTATTTTTCAACAAGATAATTAATTTTTAATAAATTTCCATTAAAAATATATCTTTTAACCTCGGGAGTATTGCAGAAAAGCGGCTACAAGCGAAATTCAATTTAATTATAGTTCGAAATGGAAAACGTTTCGCATATGACCATTTTGACAGCAGTTAAGCAAATAAAGACAGTAACAAAATGAATTCGTAATTTGGTGAAAATCCTCTCAAAATGCCAAGCAGACCTGCTGCTTTCCTGGCTGGGAACTTATTGCACACAAACAAACACACATACACACCACACCTTTCGATTAAGCAAAGTTGTAAAAAAACCCACAGAGCGACTACGACCAGCGCAACACTATCCCGCTCTGATCCGTGAAATCGTTTGAATGGTGTGTGTGAGCGCAGTTTATTACTTATTCGTGCGTGACCAACCCATGATTAAACCTCTTAAGTAAGAATATGCCATTTTACACCCACCGAAAATTACTTCATAAAATATAAAGCGAGCCAACTAATTTATAAAGAAAAACAGAGAGAAAAAGGTGAATCAGAATTTATTAAATAATACCCATATGGGTCCAAGAAGTTTTTCGTCTTTATGCTCTATACACATTTGCTGTAATTGGAAAGAGTTACGCGTATAGCGATGGGTTAACGATTCAAAACATAAACATTTTATGGTTCACCAAAACCAGAAAGGCTAAATCTGATGCATAATTAAGCAATCTGGACTTTTGTGAAGTTTTTAGGATAGAAACGTGCTTAAAGATTACTTAATCAGAATACTACTTAGCATTAGCATTATTTCGAAAAAAATATTCCATACAATACCAATAAAAACAAATACTTATGCTGTTTGGCATTTTTCCCTGCGTCAATCAAGAATCAAGTTGATTCGCCGTGTGATATGTATTTTATGATGACATTTTATAATGAAGGTTTGTAGTAAAAAAAATTCAAACAAATCTCAAAAATGTGAAAAATACAAAATCATATGGGATTGATTTTTTTACAGTGTTGTAAATGGGACTGTAAATCCGTTCACACTCCTTCCCATCTAGACGAATCGATTTATTTAAAGATTCACGTAATGTAAACGAACACATACGATGGGGTGGTGGCGGGACTTATGAGTGTGGACTTAAAAGGTTTTTATTTGGCCAACCCAAAAAACCGAATGATAATGGTGTTGATAAAAGAAAAAAAAATTCAGTTATAATAAATACGAAATTAATGTTCAATATTTCGTCAAATTTCATTGCAAGGTTTGCATATAATATTTTCCTATTTGCTTTGCCTTTGGGTTTCTGATTTGAAAATACTAATCGTCGTCGTCGAAATTTACTACTTGAATCGTATATAAATTGTTTCTCTACTTAGCTCGTTACCTGCAATAAATCATTTTCTTTATGTGTCTTTATGGAAGTAGAAGAAAATTAGCAACCTTTTTTAATTTTTCTATTTCACTGTTAAGTGCTAATTAATCTCCGCTGATTTGAACCAAAGCTTTTGTACCTCACATTTCTTTTCTAACTATATGAAGTCAGGGTATTGTTGATTTTCTATCTTGGATATGAAGATAAGACGGAGTTTAAATGTCAAAATATACTGCCTTGAAAATTTAGAACACATATTTTTGTCTGCAGTTAATTTGATTTTTTGAACCTGTGTACAAAAGTTTACAGATCAATTCAACTCAAAGTTGTGACATGCATAGGCTAGAGTAAGTTATACAAAATATAACTTTTAGGTATTTAATCTGCCTAGTTGCTTAGGTCAATTTGACGACAATAAGCAACATGTGCAGCGCAGTTAAAATTGGTATACTTAACGAGATTATTATTGCAAAATAAGGTTTTAGAGAGATTGGCTTTCAATCGTGTGACGTATAGAAGCTTCACTATCTTTTCAAAATAATTCATAATCTTGCGCAGCAAATTCTTGTCTGAATAAGGTTTTATTTCGAGTTTGTCTGAAGGACAAAGGGGATTTCTTATACTGGCATCTTGTACAATTTAGCGGAACCCATGCTGACAACTACGAGTATTATTTTGCATATCGTGAAACCGGCATCAATAGCACCAATCACTTTAGCAATTGCCGATAATATAGGCAGTAATCAAAAGTGGCGATATTTTTGTATATTTTGTATATTTTTGGACACAAATGAAATGTGCGGTCTAGGCTAAAACAAGGATTCATATTATCACCATTCCTGTCCTTGCTAGTCAATGGACTCTCACTAAAAGACCTCGACTTTGTCGATGACATCTTGCGCACCGAGCTACAGATATAAAAGCCAAACTACACCGATTAGTAAAATATTAGATATGGACGTGACAGAACGAATACAGAAAGTCAGACAAGCATCACAAATATGCCAAACAATATCAGAAACTCTTCACAAATGTGGAACTAAAACTGAGTATATACAAGAAAAACTGCCACTCAGTGCTGCTATATGGACCTAGAAAGTGACTTATAACATCGTGTAACGAATCCAAATATGCGTCAGTAACGAGGAGCTGTGGAGAATCACCCATTTCGAGAGACTGATAAGGCGTAGAAAGTGGAATTGGATCGACAACATACTGAGACGAGCAGTGACGACATCGCAAGAAAGTTGCTCGACTGGAACTCCCAGGGAGCACGAAAACATAGACGACCAAGACAGACGTGGACAAAATTTGCTAATGAAGCCAGAACCAATGGTAGTGAGTGAAAAGAAGTGCGAGCTCTAGAACAGAATAGGATAAGATGGCGGCTTTTTGCTGCTGCCCTATGCTCCCCAGTGCGAAATATTTGGAGCGAAATATTTTGCTAGTGTATTTTTGTCGTTACATTTTGACAAGTAAACTCTCTCTAATATAAATTAAGTAAAGACAATAGGCAAAGCCAACAAAGCCTACTATAGTCTGTCAAGACTTTTCAAATTCAGGAACTAATACTTACATATGGATCCGAGACTTGGGTGCTTAAAAGCATTCTGACCTCTTTGCCTTTTCCGAGAGACAAGTCTTACATAATCACATAAGGACAAACATAATGACTTAAATTTTTCATTCATAGGGTTTACTACCCCTGGGAAAACTGAAAAAAACTACTCAATCTATGCATCGCTATCGATTTTTTAAGCCTGAACCTGAAATCGCTTATGTAACGTTTCAGGCTTCTAAGACAATTCGTATGAAATTCGGTAGTAGTAAGATGCGACTAGTTCCTATGAAAATTTGGGATCTGGCCAATAGGGTCTAGAATTTTGTGGACCAAGGAATTTCTCAAGCGATTCGTATGAAATTCAGTATGTAGAACTACATAAAAAAAAGATATTTTTTTTTAATTACTGAAACAAATAAAATACATATTTTTTTTAGCGTTAAATATTTAAACATTAAATTTTTACAATTGATTTTAAAAATTTCATCTACTCATTGCTGAATGGGGTTTCCTTATTATATTAAATTCGAACTTTACATTGAAAAGATTAGTTTCATACCTTGGTATTTATATTTTAAATAAAATAGAAACAGTAGTAACTTGCAAGTTAATTCAAAATTATTCAGTCTTTTTAAACGAGTTTATACATATATAATTTTTAGTATGTCTTTGGTTTACACTGGAACACTTATATTTGAAGAAAAAAACTCAACTAAGCTTCATTTACTTCACGTTCACTATTAATCTTACTATCTGTTCTTAGAAAAAACATTTTTACAACTAACATATATACTTAGTTTTATAGTTAATAGAGTTTTTTTAGAAGCTTAAGTTAATATAATAATACTATGTACAAATTATTCTTACTTGGAGTTGATTGAATTAACGATGTGTTATAAGTTCGTTCGACACATTCAAAGTTTCTTTGTGTTTTGTGTTGTCTTTGTGTTGGTGAATGGGTGTGTCTGTCTGTACTTCTTATGAAAATGTACGAGAAATGACTATTTATTTATATGTTAGGTTTTTTTATTAGAAGAAATGATTAGATCTCATATTAAATTCGAAAGAGGAGCTCATGAGTACATAGCCTTACAGTATTACATACTTATTGCTAGTTAAAAGTTCTTACCTAGATTGGAATTTATAATATCAGCAGTTGATTTGCTAGGAACCAAAGTTAAATTATAATTTTTGTTTAATTCTTCTTCTTAACTTCTCGTTCTCCATTTGAACGAGTAAGTGAATGAGTGAGTGCATAGCCATGAGGATGGAGCCATAGATACGAATCAGAATCACACCAACTCTGTTTCCATCTCTTCGACTTCCATCCTTGCTGACTCTCACTGAATGTATGTCAATGACAAAGACTCTGACGATGATATGCAGCATATAAACGAGCGTTTTGGTCAAATTGCTGATACCTGTTCCAGTTCGGCGGACGATCTTCCCGAGTTCATGACGACAACATTTTTGGCAGCATAGTCCGTGACAAATCGATCACTATTGCGTGGATGAATGTTACCCGTTTCCTGGGTGCAACACCATGGATTCTTCGTCGTTAGAATTCGCTTGAATGCATCGCGGAATTCTTTGTTGAAAATCGAATAGATAATCGGATTAAAAGCCGAATTCGAGTAGCCCAGCCAGGAGAGGATTTTGAAAGTTTGTCCACCAATGCATGTCTTGCAAAAGGCTGCCACAATGTTCACACAGAAGAATGGCACCCAACAGATGAGGAAAACACCCATTATAACGCCCACCGTTACGGCGGCCTTGTGATCCGAAACATGATATGGTGACGAATGATGCAAGTTGCGAACTTTGAATTTTTTCGGCTGATTCTTTTGTCGGCGGATGCTCTTATAGCGTTGCTTCTCGGCCACCTCGCCCGGCCTAGTGACGGCCTTTATCGATTTAACATGTTTTTGCGCGTAGCAATATAATCTGAAATAGAAAAAATAAAAATTAAATTAAATCCAATTCATTTGGAATTTAAAAAAAATTACATTAAGTGAAATCATAAATCTTTTTAAAATGGTGCAGATGTGAACGGTCCGGCTGATGTGCTGGGCTGTGGTTTAACAAATGGCAATTGCTTGTTTGCCTCCAGCAGGTGGAAGGAAGCCGCCCATAACGGCAAAATATTTTTGCAATTTGTTTTCTTATTCGAACGTTCGGAGTAGTATTAATGGCTCCCCAACGCGCCTCACTTGGTGCTGTGGTGGTGTTGACGTAAAATAAATTACACCGCAAATTCACTGTAATTTAAAATTGCTGTTCGATTTTCCACTTAGTTGCGCAGAATATAACTTACGGAAGTTATGTTTTGCTAGGGATTGTGAGCAGTTAGCCTTGATTTCGAATGTTTAATATAGAAAATTTAGCTGCGGTTATTGATTCCTTGTTATAACGGTAAAAACGTATAAATTAGAAACTTTTTATATCATTCAGCATGTTCAAGACTGGGAGATTGAAATTCCAAATATAGCAGCCTTTGGTTGGGTGAGGAGGATGAAATTAATTTACAAAAACACTCAGCTATAAATCGAACTCTAATCATAAGCCTATCCAACAAGCCAACAATTCAACATGCATAGATGTGATGTTAATTGCTGTACCACAATTAAAATCCGATACATTTGTTTGTCTCTGTTATTAAATCACAAATTCCAACTTGTTGTGAAATAAAAACTTAAAACGTTAGTTCTCAACAACAATTTAACAAGTATTGTATAAAAGTTGTTGCTTTGTGGTACAGTATGAGAGAAATTAGCACATTTACCGCTCAAACTTATTGGTGACGTACATATCGCGAAAACAATCGAATCGCTTGAACATCGTAGGAATGTTTCCTGCCTGTCACTCTTTTACCGCATTTTCCACAAGCGGTGTTTAAAAGAAATGTCCAGATGCATCCCGCCCATTATCCAACCCATCCGTAATACCCGTCCCTCAACTCGGGCTCACGGGTCCACCATTAAGCCTATTTTCGGACTGACGGTTCGTCTTTCTTAGGAACAGGCTAGACAAAGGCTGTTTTCCAATTTCTTGGAAAGACTCCAGAAGAATAAGAGAAATGGAAAAGCCTGCACAGTGGCAATGCCAACGTTGAAGCTCAGGCCCAGCAGATTTATGAATGTGGGATCATTTGATACTCTAGCTACTTGACGAATACGAGAGTAGATCTTTTCGATAGAGGTTTCGACTCTTGCAAGAACAGGCGGCGACAACGCGCTATCAGGTAGCGTGGAGCTAGCTAGCTAGCGAAATGTGAAGCAAGCAGATTGGCCTTGTCTGTAGAGCTAACAGTTGGAATGTCACTGTGAATGAGCGTTGGAATTGAACTAATTAAGTCTAAGGTTGGCATTGCAATTATTTCTGACTGGTCTAAATTTGCTTCGGTTTTCGACAGTGGGAGTTTTTTTTATCTTATAGCTAGAAGCGTTCAAGTGTTACAGGGTGTGAAATAATATAACGTCAAAAGTACGTCTCTCCCCATTAAAACGCTACGCACACAGCAGGGGATGTAAATAGACCCCCCTTCCCATTAGATTTTTTCACGAAATTAACCAAGGACTAACCCCTTTGAGAATTCGCAATCTTAACGGATGCATCCTGTATATAGAAAGCATGAAAACGATTTTTAGCTTAAGTGCAATATGGGATTGCATTGCCATCCGGGCGATTAGCAGGCATTGTGTTTCTTCTTCTTGTGTAAATTTCTACGAGTCCACTCATGAATGTGAACAAGATCAACATTAATGCGGGTAGCACAATCTTCCGTAAGCCCTCTGGGACGTGAGAAACACACTTGTAGATCATCAGCGTATATATGCACCGAAACGGATTGGCAAAGGTTCGTGAGATCATTAATATATACGGCAAATAGAAGTGGACTTAGCACAGATCCCTGTGGTACTCCGGTCTTCAGTTCGAATGTGGAGGAGTAATTACCGTTTATAAATACTTGCTGCGTTCTACCAGTAATGTAATCAAGAACAAATTTAACAGCCGAGTTACTAAAGCCAAAGTATACTTTTAATTTATCGCACATAATTTGAAAATTAGTGCAATCAAAAGCCTTTGAGAATTCCAGCGAACACAAAATGGAAATGAAGATGATATCATCCAGTATTTTTAATAATGCTGTATTGCAACTATGGTGTTGCCTAAAACCAGATTGAAAATGTGGTACAGAAATTAATATTATAAGTTAAATTGTATTTTAGTTCTCAGTTTCCTAAAATACCATCATCATGATCATCATCATTATCATTATCATCGAATAAACCAATGCGCTGGCACCGAACTTATAGCTTAATATGTACTCGTACATAAACAATACATGTGGATGATATGCATCACTGTCAGCTTTTATAAGTGAAACCTGAGCAGCTTGCATTGAACATGGATTGTGGCTTGCAATGTTGAGAATCAATACCAAGTCATAAGTTAGGTCATTAGGTAGGTAGATAGAAATGTAACTGTGACGATAATGTGGTGGGACTGGATACGGGTCAAGGGTGGTCATAACACACATCCCCTCCACCGCGGTCGTATAACCAAAACTACCGAACGTAGGCCCAAAAAGTGTTTACCGATTGGGTACATCTACGCTCATGCCCACCAAAGCCTTTACCTAATTTTTTCACTTTATTTCTTAACTCTCTTGCAGATTTCGGTATTATAGCGAAGAGGTGGCCAGCCCATTTGCAAAAAGAACTATAGTTACCAACCAGACATTTTCAATATTACAAGTTCCAAGTTCATATGTCAGAAATATATGAGTACATACACATAGGTATAGATAAAAAATTAATAAGGAGAAAAAATGAAATTGTATTTACGTTTACAGTGTTATTTGCATATTTGTATTCCATGTATGTAATTACAGACTTTAATTTACTCTGTACTTGTAGGTAAGAGACTATATTTGTAATTGGTAATGGAACTTACCATCAATTTTTTCAATGCTGTTTTGATAATTTAGAACGATACTTGGATTTTATAAATGTCATCATTGGGTACAGTGATTCGACATCATAGGCTTATCGAGAAATTTAAATTAAATGTTTTGCTTCGTTTTTAAGGGTGGTAGGTAGTCATTATTTGACTTTTGGAATTAATAGGTCCATGCGATTCAAATGTGTTAAGAATATTATGCTTAGTAAATTGAGCATTGCTATTCCCCGAAGGGACCGCTGTATCTTACATCGTCGATGGGTTTGATGTTTGGTAAATTCGGCAGATAAATAGGGCAAGACTGCTAGTCTAGAATGGGCACTGTCTTTGTATTTAGCAGCCTGGTCGTACACTGCAGAATCGTTATATTGCCTGGGATAGTTTCTATCCTGGGCGACCTGATGAAGCCAGTGTGAGTATGTGATCTCTGTGGGGTTGCATATATCAACCGGTTGTCGTGAACCAAAGATCGGCTAGGAAGTACGATGAGTCCTGCTCTAACTAATGAGCTAGTACTGGCATGTGACTAATACTTGTCTGAAGAGGACCGTGGTACGTGGTTTCACGGCGGGTATCCACGTAAATCCAAAGACATTTCATTACCTTCGGTATAAGGTATACGGCTAACTAGAATCTATTGCTTTTGTCTATTGTTTTAGATACTTCTGTAAATTGTTACCATAAAGTTAGCTTTGGTTACTGAGGATTTCAACAATTTCAGCTTCTTATTTCGTATTAAAGTTTACAACCTTTTAAAGGGAAAATTAAATTTATACGACCATATTTTAGTTGTAAGTAGAACTGCAACAAAACAAAAGAAGTGCCAAATGTGGACGTTGCGTTAGACTATAGAGTACCCGTAAAAATCTTTCTGCACATGTGTGGCTAACAATTATTTTTTAAACTTTAATACTTTTTGTAATTTGCCAAATTTAAGAGCTATAAGATATTGTCCGATTTAAATTAAGATCTCTTACCGAGGCTTTTACTGAACTAAAAGCAAAAGTTTCAGCACCTACCTAGTAAGAAGATTTTGTAGGGATAAAATATTCAGAACTACATTATTACAAGTTGATTGTCAGTAAACAAGTCTTTGAACTATTCTCTGTACCTAAATAGTATATTTGAAAATCAGCACAAAAAAAGCATTTCATCAACACACGATAACTAATAAAAGTAACTAACCTAATCACTCTTAATTCTGGGAAACCTTATTCATATCTTCCCTTTTATTTGGTACCGAGAAAGGTATAAAGGTATATGTATTTACTTTTTGTCAGAGTAACCTAATAATTATCTTTAAGCCATTTCTGATAGTAGTGATTTCTTTGTAATGTAAGCGCGATTACTAAATATAACGGTTAATCTTATTGATAGCCATTACGTGCTCCTAATATCTAAGGAGATACATTTTGTCATCAAATTACCAGTTACTCTGAATTCAGTCTGATATTAGGGTTCATTTTTTCACTTCGTTAATTCCTTTACGGAGCGTGACAAACACAAGTACAAGGATTAAGAACTTTTGCATATTTTGACACAAATGGAGACAAATGACACTAATAATTCGAATCCTAATAACTACAGACTTCGTGTAATTTTATGTGAAAGGGATTCAGGACAATATTTGCTTTTGTACAAAAAAAAAATACCCAGCAGCTGACAATGACGTTGATTTCATTAATTAATGCTTCATAACTCTGACTTGTAACGGAAAATAAATGCACGTGTACTTACCTACAGTAGATGCCAATCATGACGACACAAGGAAAATAGAAACTAATACAACTGGAGACAACAGCATATGTTGGCGTCAAGTCCAGCGCACACGTTGGATATTTTTTGCCGTTGTCTTCGACAATCAGCGGTTGATCCGGTCGATGAAGTCCTAGCGAAATTGGCACAAAGGATACGAACGCAGCTAACAACCAGATGGCAGCTATCGTCCCGACGGCAACCCGTCGTGTCACCCATCGGCCATATCTGCAAAGGAAAAGACAGATACATTGATAAAATAAGACAGTGAGAGGGGAGTAAAATATGGTGAGGCTCAAATGACTTAGAAATGATGCTTTAGTTTTTTGGTAATTTTATGAGGCGTCCGGTAGTATGTTATGGCAAGTGTCTGACCCAAATTAATTAAGAAAATGGAACACGACAATATTTTCTAATTCGGGGAGCATATTTTCATTGATGATTATAGCGATAAGACGATGAAATAGACTGAGACATAATTACAGATAATTGTGCGAAACAAAATCATTGACATATTTAATGAAGGTCAGGTATACCACAAGGCGATGTTAATTTCCTGTTGTTATCTTTACTAATGAAAAGTTGACAAGAAGATGAGTTTTCTTCTGTCGTACTGACATTTTAACATTTGGCAAAGGTTCTTATTAATAACGATTATCAATGATAGGCAGCAATAATTTAAGAACGAATAAAATATTAGCTACTTTTATAAATATTTTTTTAACTTCCAGGCAATTAATGTAATGTAATGTTAATCCAACATTTCCAATTAATTAGCTGAAGAAAATCATTTATTAAACCAGTTGTGAAATAGCCAAGGAATTTCAGTATGTTAATATAATATACACAAAACGATTATTTAATATTAATAATGTGAATAAATCTTCGGAAAATAGAGGATTGTTAATTGTTATTATCGAAAATTATACCCGATTCAGAAAAATAGGGTACTTGGCTGATGAGTTCTTATTCTTAGAGGATAAGTGTGCCGCACGCGGCGCAAAATTTGTCTATATAAATAAAACTGAAATGATGTTCGTTGGTAACAGGATAACTTCAGAAGGGCTGGACCGATTTGGCTCATTTTTAAACAAAAATTTATTTAAGTATTTCCGCTATTATATATAAAATTGATTGTGCGTTTGTATGTAATCGCGCAACGCCTAAACGAATGAGCTTATCGAAGCCATATTCACACTATATGTTCGTTTTGTGCTCCTATAAGTTTATGTTTTTTTTACCCGGTAGGTGGCGAAGGAGTGAAGATACTTACGAAAACGTGCTTAAGCGGTTGGACTGTTTGTGCATATTTCTGTTATAGCAACACGCCTAAACCACTAAACATATTAACGCCATATTCACGCTGTATATTCGATTGGTGCTTCTATTTTTTAACCCAGGAGGTGGCAAGATATTCTCAAAAATATCATTCTGCATATATATCTGACCTCATCACGCCTAAACCACTGGACGTATCGAAACCATATTCATGCCATAAGTTCGTTTAGTGCTCCGATAGGTTTATGCTTATTTTAGACCCGGTAGGTAGCGCTGGAATCAATCCGGCATAAAATACGTCATCACGCTTAAACCATATGGACTCGGTAGATGACGCTGCAATGAAGATATTGTTGAATATGTGTGTAAACCATTGGACATATTGTTTATCTGTATAAATAAAAATTAAATGCTGTTCGTTGGTAAGCGCAACACTTGCGAATGGCTGCACCGTTTTGGATAATTTTTTTTAAAAATGTTCGTAATAGTCCGAGTAAGGTTTCTATGGAAAGGAAAAGCTTCTTGGAATATTCGATAATTCGGAAAAAACTGATTTTTTCCATGGGATTTTTTTATGAACTTGCGACTATAACTCACGGTTCAAAAGATATGAGTTGCGTAATCCTTTTTTTAGTGTGTTTATTACTCGTAGTTATTTCATTTTACACAAACAGTGTTGTGAGGTTATTTTGGTTGTATTTCTTGATTATAGGCTATAGAAAAAATAAAGTGTTATTATCAGCTACCACCATGGTAAGGGGAGAGCGGCAGTTTATGTGTTTGGATAGTAAAGCGCCCGGGAACAGCTAGAGTACAGATAAATATTCACTTTAATTAAGTCAGCATGTTCAGAGAAAATGAAGGTTAAAATCTGGAAACCAATAAAACCTTCGTATATCATGTGCATTATTTATGGAGTTCGTCTGCAGCTCGTTAAGCCCAAATAAACGTGTTCCTAATTTGTGACATTTAATTTAATGTCGATTGTCTTACAACGAAAATATTTCTTAATTTCTATTTAAAAGTTTGATAGTTAAAGAGAGTAAAGTTTGAAAAACACTAACAGAAAGGTTTAAGAATTACTAAAACGAAAGTAGGATAATCGTTGAAAGAGATCGTGCCAATATTTTGATCGTTAAATGTGAATGATCGTTAAACTGAATTAGTATACTGATGATATTTCATCACAGAATCAGAATCACAATAGTGCGTGCGCGGTTGAGTAAATGACAGGGGCAATTAGTATATAGATAACATACTTGTTTTTTTCCCAGTACACACTCGTTTCGAATCTTTATCCTCCGCTAATTCGTAAATAAGCCAAAAGTTATTACCCTATTATTAATCAAAAACTTATTTGTACTTTTCAGCAGAATAACAACTAATTGAGAAGAGTCTGCAAAGAGAGAAGGATTTAACTCATATCCCTTATGTGCTCATGATAAATTACGCGCAAATAAATTGCACATACACAAACTGTCTGCACAGTTTCAGTGTGGATCGAAAAAGTTTGGATAAATCAATTGCGGATTTGGGTTTTTATTTTCATTCTCAACAATCAAATTAACTTTGAGATTTCACCTTTTCCATCCAACACAATCTCTGGAACACTCCTTTACTGTTAAGTCAATTCAATTGCGAAGTGTTTGTCCTTCTTTTTTATTGACTCCAGCCTTGGCAATTTGCAGGATTTTGAATGTGCGATGTGTATTCCGAGTGTGCAAAGCAAATGTAAATATTTTGCCTTACAAAGCGCAAAGTGCAAAGTCATAATCATCAACACGCCTTCCTTTACGAATACGTCTATCCCTGTATGCCATCATTTAGAAGTAAAATTGAATTGTGTGCAGGAAAAAGTTTCCCTTTTTTTTTTTTCCTCCATTCGGTTTCCTGGTGAATGGAGTTTTCGGCTTGCCATATGACAAGGTAATAATGCCTTCAAGAGGGACGTACTAAGGAAATCCGTTTTGGATTAAGTGCTACACAATGTATATTTCAAATATACAATAAAATAATACAAATACCGGATTTGCAAAATTGAGTAAGAAGTTTTTGTGTGAATTTGTGTGATAACTTTGTCAACTTACTGGGTAAGCATACTTGAACCTGTCGTAAGCATTAATGATGAGAGCAAAGTGGATATCCTAGGGAGTTGTATGATATGCTTAGGGCTAGTAGTAAGAAATTTACGTTTTGTCGTAAGTTTCTATAATATTCTTAGCAAAGTCAAATATAAATATAAATATATAAATTTTATAGTTTGCCAAAGAATGTTAAAGTTCTTTAAAATAATAGAGCAAAAAAAAGGACTTTCTGCAAGATTCTCCTTCTTTAAAATGGTTTTCATAACAAGTGTAACCAAATATTAGAAGAGAGAAGAAGAAAGAAAAACAGATAAGTATCTGCAGCTATATATACATCTACATCTGGCGAGATTCTTTGCTTAGCTCATATCACGCAATCCTTCGAGAAATCCTATGCCGAAGACCAGTGGCTATGCTGCCAAGAAGCCATCAAACACGCCGCTACTTATGTGCTAGTGGTTGACAAAGTTTGCTCCTACTCGTAGGACAACAGATTCGATTCCCGGAGCGTTAAAAAAACACAAACATTTTTCTCACTGCACTCATTATAATTCCAAATAGACATGATACGATGCTGTGGTTGTGTTCATTGTTGGCGCACATGAGTAAGGAGGGAAGTTTTGGTCGGTGAGGGTGTTCGAGGTGTGTTTGGTCGATGGGTTTGAGTAGTGAGTAGTAGTGGGCAACACCGGACACTCAGTAGCTATACATAAAGTGTTAGCATTGCTCTGGAGCTTAGCAATCACAAAAACTTTTACTAAAGGAAAAAAAAGCAAGAGAAGTTTCCGATCGAGACTGAGATCGGACTCTGAAAAATGGTACTCCAGGAAAAATTCCCTGGAAAATTTAACAAATGGTAAAAAGATCATGTGAAAGCCACAAAACCCAAACATAAACCTGTCAACATAACGAAGTCGAATCAAAGTCAGTGTTGAGAATATGGAAAGATCTCCATTGTTCAGTTCTCTTGCTCTGTAGGCTGTTGAAGGGCGATGAAGATCAATATTCCGACAGATACAATGTCCGTCCCCCTTTCGAGCTTTAATACTGAAGGAAATAGATGACTTGGTAAAGTGCATACATCAGATTATGTCAATAATTTGGTTATATGAAAGGGTGGCGTTGACCAGGACGCCAAGAGTTTAGGGATGCCAATCTTGATGACATCGGCACGAAATCGGGACAGGTGGAGATATTTGTTTTTTGCGGGAGCCCAGGACCTGTTATAGAGCCATTTCGACTATTTGTTTCGAATAGTTTGATGTCTTTATTAACCAACAGAACTAGAGAAAACTGAAATCTTAGCTAAGAGCTAGGATTTTTGAAATTCGCGTTTGATGCGTGTAAAGATGGATCTTATTTTCAACATCTAAAAACGAAAACTTATGCTTATGAAAGTTTTTAATTTATAAACATTTACATGTTTACAGAAGTTAACATCGAACGACTGATGAAAAATTCAATTTCCTAGAACTGATGGTTAATCAATTTTTGTTGGGCAGAATTAGCACCAAAATGCTACTTTGTTATAAAAAAGTACACATTAGGCAAAACTACATAAGGCAAATTAGCTGCGTATATTGGTATATATGCTGTGATTTTAAATTCCTCCGTGCAAATAAGTTCTTCTGATATAAACCAACAGTTTTATGTTCGTCAGAATGTGTGTCACGTCACGTTCACAATTTTTCTTTATATACATCTAACAGGTAGATTGCTTGGGATTGAACTTTTTTTTTATTTATTCACATGTGAACTTTCTACACCATCTATTAGTATAGATTTTAAACGAGGTCATAGTACATATTTAACGTTAACACCAGAAATTCTGAGAACAAAGGAAAACAGATGAGTGTGTTTTCCTTTGTTTCTTGTCTCTCTCAGTTCGTTTGTCCTTCGTCGTATATGTATATTTCATTCTTGTCGTATTTGTAAATTTATCTTCTATTACATCAATCTCTTTAGACTGTTCCTGCACTTTTCTTTACGATTAACTAATCTATTTCAATTGTAAAAAACACAAAGACTCTGAAGAAATACTTTAAAGGTTTTCTTTTATGAAAAATTTTAATTTAACTTGACGTGACCCCTTTCTGTATGTATTTTCGACTTCTTTGGGGTCCTTTTTAACCATCTTCCAGAGAGCTGAAATTTTTTTGAGTGTAGAAGTCCAAAATATTTTTTTTTATATTCCGCGTGTGGCGCGTGCTCTGGGTTGAAAATTTGTTTACTTCTTTGAGGTCCTTTTTAACCAACATCCACACGACCTAGAGAGCTGAAACTTTTGAATGTCTAAGTCCCAAATATCAGTTTTTATATTCCGCTTGTGACATGTATCGTGTTTCGCATCTGGCGCGTGTGACGGTTGGAAATTGCGCCATTTTTTCGTTTTTAGGTCCTTTTAACCATTTTTTTTTGCACGGCCTAAAGGGCTGAAGCTTTGTGAGTAGCTCAATGTCAGTGGCCCATTTTGATATCCCGCGTGCGACGCGTGTGCATGTGGCACATGGTTGGAAATGGCGCCATTTTCTCTTTTTTTAGGTCCGTTTTAACCACTTTTCGCTCGACCTAAAGGGATGAAATTTTGTGAGCAGCTCAATGTCAGGGGCCCATTTGATATCCCGCATGCGACGCGTTCCGCAAGTCGCGTGTGGCGCCTGTGATGCGTGAAAAAAATACTTTGAAATTGGCCCGACCTCAAAAAACAGATATTTTGGCGATTATTATTAAATAATAAAGGACTGTGTGGCGTGTGTCGATGTATACATAAAAGTTTGAGCCCGAAAAACGAAGTTTTTTTACTTTTACTATTTTTTGTGTAATTTTGACATAGAGTTCATCTGGTTGACTGATGTGGTGAATAAACTCTTAAAAAATTCATTTTAATACAGATATAGATACAATGTTTAAAAGCCAGGGGATGTTATTCTGACCTGGCCATCGTTTAACCCAAACATCCGTGCTCTGTGTATATAGTCTTAATTCTTAGAATATATTACGTTGGCTGTTTTTTTCTTCAACATTTTAAGGTGCTTTTATGCTTCTACGCAATAACTCATGAGATTCCTGTAAAGAAATGCGAATACGAATATTTTTAACAATAGCACTTCCAGAAAATTCTTGAAAAAAACGTCCAAAGACAAAATTTGAATTTCCTATGTTTTATAGTTTGTAAAAAAATTGCTCACTCTTATGAAATATGTCACACGTGACCAATTTGCACCAATTTTTCTCCTTTTCTAAAAAAGTAAAAATGTTAATGGCCGTAGGTCAAAACATTCATTGTGATTGTTGACTACAAATTTGATATTATTTTTCTCTCTCATGGAACTTAGACTTGTTACGTTCGGAATTCATTTGTTTTTTTATTTACTTTTTAAATTTTCAACCTTCCAATTGCTAAGGCGCAGAATGAGCGTGATGGTATTAGAAAGGGGACAAATATACATGTCTCTGAGCTTGTTTATATTTATGGTTGGCAAGGGGCTATTTCCTTTTAGTTGGGTGGTTTAATAACTTTAAGATCCTTTCCTGCAGTGTTTGAAATCCTGAAATACTGCAAGTAATTTTCTTTATAAAACAGCAGTATGTAATAATATCATATATTTCTGGATCTGTAGTAAGATTGGATGTAAATTTTCCCATTCTATGCAGGTATAATTTTATATTATCTCTGAAACTACCTAAGTTTTATCGTTTCCTCAAATAACGATTACAGCTAATCGCAATACTAAGGATATTCACGATTAGGTGTGCCATTGTTAATAATAAAAACATCATAAAATATGTAGATTACATTTTTTAACACAGACCGTGGACAACCATAAGGTTCTGTCAAACAGAAATTGTCTGAGTCCTCAGTTAGGAATTGTGACCCATTTAATAAGATTTTTGAGTATCCCTCCGTATTCTTGCATGCCGCTAATAAATCGTTCTACGCTTTAAAATCACATTGAAATTGTGAAATATTATAGGAAATTGGACGACAAGCACATAAGCGATAAGTGACGATAAGCACTTTTCAGCGAGTAATGTACGCTATTTTTCACACGACCAAAACAATTTTTCTGCTTAGCTGCTCATAATAATAATAATATTCGGCGCGAAAGACCATTGCGGTCCAAGGCCTAACTTCTCGCGACCATTTGTGCTGCGCATGTTAATTTTTTGGACACAAATGGAAGGGACCTACAATTTAAGGCCGGATCCGAACGGTGTGGATAATGCCTACTTTCGAGGGTAGGTTATAGCGTAGGAAACAGTCACTGTCGTCTATGGTCAAGGTAAAAAAGTCTTCACATGTCTTTGAAATCTCGCGTGTTTCACTTGAATTTGATAAAGTCTTTAAACGAAGCAGGCTTATATTTGGACATTTTTGCAATTATTATGTGCTCTCTAAGCTGACTAATAGCTTCAATCTACCTAGCACAGCTGTGAAACTAATTCGTTCCTTGCTTTCTGGTAGATCCCAATCCACAGTTATCGGTGATGCAAAGTCCTCTTTTTGCTTATTTTTAATTAATTATTGTTCAGTCTATTTATCAATGACCTTCCCCTTTTCTTAAACTATTGCCTAGCCCATCTCTTTGCTGATGACATCCAACTTATCCATGCTGCTAAAACTACAGACTTGATTTCTCTTGTTTCCCAAGTTAATGAGGACTTAAAGTCTCTACCTTGTTCCTATTATAGTTAATCGCTTCACCATCCCTTACTGTCCTAAAGTAGTTAGCCTTGCCTTTACACTAGATGAATCGCTTTCTTGGAATGCTCATATCAGTTTTTTCATTGGTCCTGTTCACTTCTGTGCTTCGGAAGTTCTATCTCGTCCAAGATTTGCTCCCTTTCAAGCTCATAGTCAGATTAGTACATTCCCATATAATGCTCCATTTTATTTTCGGAGCCAAACTATTTTCTGACACTTACATATATAACATTCATCGTCTTAAGCTATGCTTTAATGCTTATATACGGTTCATTCACTCCCTAAAAATTCGTGATCAGCTTTATAACCCTGCGTTTGGTTTCCTGGGAGTACCCTTCCGATTGTCCTCTTAGGACATTAAACTTCATTAAGAGGCGCTCACCCGATTATCTCTTCCCTAAACTTAGATTTGCGCTCTCTTTTAGTACCAAACACGTCATTCTTCCCTCACACTCCCATAAATCCATGAAGCCATATTTAATCGTTAGAGCTGCTCGTCTGTAGAATGCCCTGCTTTCAACCATCAGAGACTCTTTTTTACCTTTACCAACCAGTCTCGAGGTTATCTTAACTGTAGTCATATTGTATTTATTTATCGTTCTCTTTGTCATCCATAATCACTATAACCAACCTAACCAACTACTGAATTATGATATTCTCCAATTCTCCAGATGGTATCCTACCTTTCAGTTGTCACATGCCTGTTGCTACCCACCCTCATCAACACCGGTCATGTGGCTACTGTGGCTCTTGACAATCAATTCAGCTTTGTATAGAACTATTTGTTTGCCCGAGGTTTTTAACGAATTGAAAGACGGCGAATCATTTTGCATCACGATAACGCGAGATCACACACATGACATAAAACAAGCGACTTACAGCCCTAACTTGGCACCCAATGACTTCTTCCTGTTCCCAACAATCAAAGATAAGATGCGTGGACGATTTTTATAGCCTGAAGGAGCGGTTGAACCGTTCAAAAACAATGCTTTGGAGCTATCATCTTCGGACTGGAAAAAGTATTTCGATAAATGGTATGAGGGTATGCAAAAGTATATAGATCTTAAAGGTGAATATTTTGAAAAGCAATGAAGCAATTTTAATGAAAAATTTAAATTTTTTATTACTTTTTCTATAAACTTTTACGGCTCCCCGTATATATATATATCAATAAATGAAAATGAAATGAAATGCAAAGTCAAATACAAATATTCGGGTTATTAATGAAAATTATTATTTTATTAAATTTGGTTTAGACTCTTCAGAGTACGTATAAACTATACACGTCCTTTAAGTGTAACACTACTTATAGTTTGCCCTTAAAGTACCCTTTCATTAATTCGCATCGAGGTTGTCAACCTCAATTCATCAGACTTGTACGAAGCGTTTCATTTTTTCAAATCAATTCTCCATTATAATATAAGTCACATCGTCATACATTTTTTCAGTCAAAGTCCTTTGCAACAAAATCAATAATGAATCGATGATGCTATGAATAGAATTGCCTAGTAAACAACATCTATTCACAACTAACAACATCACTTGATGACAACACAACAACAACAACAATTATTATCAATTTATACCCGCAGCCAGTCTCTCACCTGAGCGGATCCTTTATGTGTATATAACGATCCATCGATATAGCGCATAAATTTAAAATAGACGCTGTTGAGCACATCACATCGAAGGCTACCCATGTATCACAAAACTGGGCTCCAAATATCCAATATCCTATAAAGAAAAGGTAGAACATACAAAGTATCAGAGCACGAAGGAGTAAAAGAGTTTGAATGAAAAATAAATAAAGATAAAAGCATTTTATGAATTTTGCATAGAAATTTTGATAATGATTATGATGACGATGATGATGTTGATGATGATGACTCGTAGAACATTAGAAAAAACATTTTGTTACCACGTTGAAATACCTAAGTTTTTATTATACACCGGTTCAAGGGGTGTAAACTAAATTTGCAATAACGAAAACCCCTTAAAAGTTGACTATTTCACAAAATTATTAATGTTCTTTGGACCTCGCTTGCATATTAAATTTATTTTACGAGTAAAAGTTTCACCAAATCGTTGGATTTGAGTCAATTAAATCTAAATATGCAATTTGCTTAATGAACTTCTCGCCAAGAATTTATTTTCTATTTTTCTATTTAATTGGCACATTTGCGAAGTAAAATAAAATAACATACCAAACAACGAATACCACCTTTTTTTCATTTTAAAGTCTCTCAAATCTTTCCCAAACGTGATAAGAATATCGTCGCAAGTTTATCTTACAAGTACAAACTTTGTAAGAATTAGGTAGGTAGGTTGGCCGTACTCATTCATGAAGCTTTAGCAGTCACTTTTCATGATGTGCTGAATAGAGGCAATTTGAAGGTAACAGGATTTTGATAACTTGTGATTATAGTGAATTTTAATCATCTTAAGACTTAATTTTTTGAACTAAAAATTTTAAATTATATTAAAAATTGTAAAATTTTTATTTGAAATAAATAATAAAAAAAATCATCCTGTGACATCTTTATTTGGTATCAAATCAAATAGGTACATCTATATGCCAGTAGACCTAAATTAAAACCAACAGAAAATAATATCCCTACAACGTGCAACCCAAAAACTTGTAACTTGACGCCTTATTATGTCCGAGAATGAGAATGCATTGCCATCCTCTTGAGAGTTGAAAAACATGAAATCACTCTACCTCGACGTTTTAAATCAACACATCCACATCACCGCCGTCTACCACCGTCGACATTAGCAAGTTAGTTGAACGACATAAAAAGGATGTAAAAATAGAAATTCTATTCAAGTTGCAATAATTTTATACAAATGCCCCTTGAATGCATGAGCATTATGCTGTTTATATAGGTGCCCATGAATGGCGACAAAAAAGGATCTTTTTTGACAATAGTTTTATTAAATTTTTCATTTTTTTCACTATAATACAGTCAGAATTTTTCTGCATTGCGAGTGCACTTATTGCTTGTACTTAGGCTTCCTTTAATGAGTAAAGACTTGATTTTGTGAAGGTCCTTTTGTTTGTAATGTGAAAAAATATGTTACAACACGACAATCCATGTATGAAAGAATATAATTACATAAGCATTGATGATTTGGTGGTAAAATTCTTAAATTTCGTAGCAAGCAAATGTAGTCGTATTTCTATGATGATGTTAAGCGAATGAATGAGTTTCAGAAGAAAAGGATGCTTGAAACTCGAGATATGAGTACAACCCTTACTCCCTACTCCCACACGAAACTACGGCATACAAATTCCATTTGAAAATAAACTAAACAATAAATGTTTTCCTGCTAAAATTATGACATCTTATGACTTGAGTTCTTCATCAGTTGTATTCATGATCTTTCGGATCTTCAGTGTGCGGCGTTCGCTAAATCAGAGAATTTTATGGTTTTTGCCAGACGAGTGCAATCATAAAATTTGCCTCTGGATATGAAAATAAAATTTATTTGCTTGCTAAGTTTAGGTTTTCTACAATTTACCCTACAACAGAAATATGCATTCGCTTTGGGTTGGCCTACAGCTAAATTGAAATCTTGATGAAGTTACACACAGAGATACAGTTTGAAATTGGAGTGAGCCATGTGCTTGGAGGATGCATCTGCGTTCGTAAGTCAAGTGAAGGAATTTACATTTGTGGGCTTTTTAGGATGGAATTTTGATTGCATGAAACTTCAATCAGTTAAAAAATGAGAAAATTTATCCAACCGAGAGGGAATTGATTTTATGAAGTACGTGTATTTTCTATGTTACAAAAACATTACACAAAATCTTATGTCGATATATCTACATATATGTATATCATATTCAGTTGTTTCATATGAAATTAGGCAAGTTCAGCAAAATAAGTTTTAAGAGTTTCGTTAAAATTAGTTTTTGGCAGAAATCCAAATTTTTGAGTCATTGTATTTTAAGCATTTGTTCTTTTATTTGGATGTCCTAAAGTGCACATTAAGGATAAGAGTAATTTTATAAGTCAATTGAAAATTGACTCTAGAAATATTCTTCCTCCCATATAGGGCCAACCATAATCATACGATAAAACTTTTGTCTCGACTGTAGCCAAGAGTTTAAAAATTATGTACTTTAGCTTGACTAATAGATTTTAATCTCTAGTTACCTCGGCTAATTAGTTAATATGAATAGAATGATTCATACACAATGACGGAAGATTTTTTCCTCGTCATCAAATAAAACGACTCAAAGCTGATTCGCATTCTACCTCTCTGTTGTCTAAAGTTTAAAACTTGCAAAGTGATTGTCAATCTCACTTTGTCTAACTTTACGGCTATTAATAGAGCATCCAGGGAAAATCCTTTGGGAGCACTTTATCCATGCATCACGCATACACATATCCGGCTGAAGCAGCTGAACATCGGCCGGGAAGAAACTTTCATACAACAACTACAATGGATTATAGGCTTATCAGCTTATTGTCAAGGAAGCGATTGGTTGCTGACAAAGTTGTATCACTTTAATCAATATATTCCAATATATTCCGAAAGTTGTTGTGTATTACCGTCCGGCAAATTGTACACTGAAGAGCATTTAGCGGTAAACTTAATGCGGTGGACGTTGATGGGAAGTACTTAGCGGCCAACAATATTTCCCTCAAATGAGTCGTTTTCGGTTGCATTTTTCTTCGTTTTAAGATATAGTTTTTTACAACGTCTTTTGACTTTTTTTGGTTTGTGTCTACTTCAATTTTGATTAAAATTCCATCGTGCTCGTTTACAGATTACAGCTCCTTGCAATCTACGAAGCATGCAACATTACTGTTTCCCTGAATATTACATTTCCAACTAGCGATTTTCAGCATCTAATCCCTACAGCTATTTTTAACGGTGTAAAGCGTCATTAGCCATAAGCATTTTGTTGTGGGCGAAATTACCATGTTGTCCAGTGGTTATGGTTGTTTACAAGGACATTCTAAATGTTTTATTTTTATACTTGCAAATGTTGCGAAATCGAAATCAAGCATTAGTTTATATTCACATTCATAAACTCGGAATTACTAAAGATAAAAATTGAAGAACAATGTTATTCAGTATCACCATCATTCCCATGCATAACGAATGAAATGAATTGTACTGACACGGATATTTTAATTATTAATGGTCAGAGAGCAACTAAAGTCAATATCGATCGATGCTCAAATGCAGTTGGTTATTTTTTATTATTCTATCGCAACTCGTTCACTTACCTAGTAAATCATTTACGCCTGCAAATGTCATAACTAATGAGGCAACAAATAAATCTGCTATGGCTAATGACGCAAGGAACAGATTTCCGATCCTTCGCAGGCTTCTCTCCGTGTAGATGGCAAGGCAGACAAGTATGTTACCGGCAACAGATAAGAATATTAGCACTGCTAGAAAGATACCTAAAATAAAATGAAATTTTTTTATTTTATAATTGAGAAAATTAATTAAATTAAAATGTTATGTTATGAATTATTAACTGCCGCACGTATAATGCACATGCACAATTTCATTTACTTCTACACAATTTCGAAAAGAAATATTAATTTATTTAAAGATATTAAGTCCGACTCACATGCATACATGCTTTTAAATGTACAACAAAGATCTATTCTACACTCATTGTGTTAATTACAAAATGTTAAAACATTCAACGACATTTACTTTACCAACAACTAATACTGATAAAAGGGACACAGTATCCGGATCCTCACCAACGATTGTATCACTTTCTGATGGATTTATCCAAAATGTTTCATTGTAGTATGACGTCACCTGAAAATGTTACAAAATGTTCAAAAAACAAAATAAATATATTGTTGAATATAAGCGTTTACCGGAGAGAGAAAGTCGCAATCAAAAATCTTGAAACGATTCAATAAAGAGAATGGTCTCAAAAGATTTGCTTTTCTTCTTTTTTCTCGTTATAGAATCAGTTTCAAATACTCTAGTAGTTCTTGATCGCATATCTATACTGGATATTTGGTGTGCAATTAAAAAGACTCTATAGGTGTATTTTTCTCGGTTTCCAAGATTTACCAAATGCTCTTTTAATTGAATAAAGGTGGGCTGAGCTTTGATGTTCACGACTCTTCTCATCTTCCACTTCATCTTGCATTATCACTAGATTTTTGACAACTGTGGAGATTCGCAGAGTATTGAATCCTTCGAGAATGGAAGAAATATCACTATCAAAATTGCGCTTCCAAGTAAATAAAAACAAAGCTGTTTTGCTCGAATTTTCCGGCAGTCCATTTCTTCTACACCAGTGCCAAACTGATTCAGAGCAGTATGCAGTTTAGTAGAGATTTGTAGGAAAACATCATCATCCGTAAATGCTTATATATGTATGTCAAATTAAGAACTTTTCCAAGCATAAAATTAAAAACCAAGCACTTCAAAAGCGGCGGCAACACTGGGGGTATAAAGATACAATATCTTCCATATTCTCTTCTGTCTGAAGAAGTAGGTGGAAAAGCATTTAATGAATCTATATGGTTAGGGTTGGATCCATGCAATGCCTTTCAGCAAAGTTGCACATCGAGTCGAAGTCAATATAAATAAACCAGATTCCGCCCACCACACTCATATCAATCCTGTACATACGATCATGAAGAGCAGACTCACAAGATCTGCCACCCTGGCGTTTAAAATAACAATAATAATAAATGATTGCAAGCCAGAAGGGTGAAGCTTATTCAGAGGAATTTAATGGGACTAGTCTTAAAATAATTGTGACGCGTTTGACGCGTGTGGTACGTGTAAAATTTTTTTCACAGAAAAAAAATTCCCCGAAAAAATAATTCAGTATTTAGACTGAATTACAACTATCCATATGGCGAGCTGAGAAGCTCGCTTTACTATCTTAATAATAAAAGATAACGTTTACTAGTATGTTATAGGTAAGTGCCTTACAAATGCTATCATGTTTTTAAATTCTCTATATTAATGGGAGCCGTGGCTCAGTGGATTAGTACATGGTTTCTGAGCAGGAGGTTCGAATCCCAGTAACACAAAAAGTTTTTCACGGTGTCCCCCCATTAACGAATATCTAACAAACGTCCGCGAGTAATAACTTGTAACGGAAAGCTTCTCAATTCGCCGTTCGGATACGGCCTTAACTTGTAGGTCCCTTCGATTTGTGTCCAAAAATATACATGTAAACATGTCGCGAGAAGCTAGGCCTCGGACCGCAATGGTCTGTCACGCCAAATTTTATTATTATTAGATTAACTTGGCGTCGCGTCGGCATGGTTCTGTCGTCCTGTCATGGCACCAAAGGTCGGGGGCTCCCATTAAATTTTTTTAAAAATATGCCATATAGCAGCAGCAGATCCCATGATATTCTTACACTGAAATCGTTATTGTAGGCGATTTGAATGTACAAAATTCTGGTTGGCTTCGCTATTCTGACCAGAGAACACCTGAATGAGGGTGTGTTGAGATCTTTGCTAAAATTATTAACCTTACTCAGCTTGTGAACGAGCCTTCACATCCGTACTCCTGTAGTTGCTAGAGTTTTAAAAGATCTCAACACTCACAAAGCCGCTGGGCCAGATGGTATTTCTCCACTACTTCTGAAGAGGTGTTCTTCCAAGCTAGCGTTGCCATTGCGTACGCTTTTCTACGTCGCTATGATCCTCCTTAACGCAAACGCTGCACCAAGAATATATGTATATTATAAGGATGCAAACACCTTTTTCCACGCGAAAATTATAAAAAAAAAGTTTATATATTTTTTTACAGAGCGGATAGTGAACATTCGGGATTCTTATAATGGAAGGCTATTAAGTCAAGCAGCGCATTAAAATTTATTAAATTTTAAAAATAAATAATTTTGAACACCTTACATGCATAAGAATAGAAAAGTCAGAAATGTGTCAGTAATATTTACAATCCTTCTAATTTTTTTTTTATGTTGAAAAGATAACTACTAATGAAATAATCGATAGATCTGCGAACGATCACGTCATATTTTATCATTATATGCTTTTTAGAAAAATTTTCACATCGTATTTCGCATATTAGGTTTGAGTTTAAAAAAACTAGTATGAAATTGGCTTTTTACTTTGAATAACTTTTTATACGAGAACTTGGTGCAGCTGAGCACAAAAACCTCTTCTACAGATTATGTGGCTTTAACTTTTAGTAGTCAATTAAATTTGGTTGATAAGTTTTGCGGTTAGCATACCTATAAAATTTGTTCAAGCGAGTTCAAGTCAAAAACAGAAAGAGTAAAGATAGATAGAGAGAAAAACTGAACTTATAGCAGCAATTGATTTGCATATTCCTCCTCATGGGCACTTTATGTGGCACAAGATGCATATAAGATGCGGAGCAAATGAAGAGAAAACTATTCCACTACCCGTACTTATCGATGTTTTTGCTTCCAAAGTGTAGAAAATTGCTTTTCAAAAGTTGAAGCTATTTAAGTGGATAAAACTATTACTACTTAATACGAAGTTTGATACTTTGTTGAAAATTTGTAATGGAAATTATGTGAGCGGAGAAGTGTACTACGAGTATATGCTACTCGATTTGATTAATATCTCTTAGAAGAATTACTTATTCATTAACTCTTTGTGTATATAGATGTTTATTTTAATTGACTTGTCGGTCAGCGAGTGAGTATAGTTCTTAGAACTTATTTGGCGAACGATTATCCAAGGCAAGCAACAATTACTTAAACGAGCTGATGAGAGTATCCTGTTGTCAACTCACACTGTTTCCAGAACAAACGCTCTCGCTTTAATAAGACTACGGAATGTGATACGGAAGGAACGAAGAATGTAATATTAAGTACATGTTATCCAGTACCAATAACTAAAGTCTTTAAAGACTAAACTCACTTGTGCTATTCAGCTTGTTCAATATTTTCCTTAATATAAATCAATTTTTTTATTTTTAAATTAAATTTTACAAAAAAAATATCCACTCAGAAGCTTCCATCTTCGTAAAAGTTGCATGTTTCTATTTCGCTAGAAAGACTACTTTATTCACGCGAGGGTAAGATGTTGGCAATGAAAAAAGTATAGTATAAGATTATTCTTTTTATTCTTCGTCCTTAATGTTATGGTAAAAGTTTTTCACAGCAATACCATATCAGTGTCAATTTATCTTTCTTTTCACATTAAAAAAAAGTTTTAACCGTATCCGCATTAAAGGATGCGGTATGCTTCCAAAGTGGGTTATCTTAATACTTTAACATTGCGTGGTAAAATAGTGAGAACATTCTCTTTTAATGTACTCTAAATAATCAAAGATTTAACATTTTAACATTTGTTTTATAGTTTCAAATCGATACAGTAAAAGCAAACCACATTTTTTGCTCCTATTATGGTAAAATGTTAGAAGAGTTTTAAGCGTCAATTGACTCTGAGGAATGCTTTAATATCGTAATCTCTGAATCTGCCTTCATGGACAATCGACTTTGGCGTCAATCCCCTCTGTCGAAGTACTACTTGGTTTTTAAGGATTATAGCTTTGCCATTGTTATTAAAAGTTTATAGTCTATGCATATTCCTATATGGAATCTAAGGAATAATGATTAGGCGAGCAACAAACAGTTTTGTTTTCGGTTGTTATAATTTTTAATGTGAATATTATTTAGCTCATCTTGCTCAAAAGTATTACAAACATTTTTACACAGGAATTTAAATAACTTTGGTCAAATATCAAAAGAATAGCAAAAAAGTGAATTTTTTTGAGTTTATTGGAGTATACTCCTTAAGAATATATAGAATATATATATACATATATAGAAAAAAATTACACAAAACATTTTATAGTGAGTGAAATCGATTGTTACCTATTGTTACGCGTTAGCTTGTTACGCATTAAATTGTGACGCGTTTGCTTGTTACGCGTTAACAAAAAGTGAAATCGTTAGTTTTTTACCTTTCACACTACCTAGAGAGCTGAAATTATGTGAGCAGCTATATCTCACACAGCATTCTTGATATTCCACGTGTGACGCGTGTAGTGCGTCGTGTGTGGCGCGTGTAATGCATGGAAAAATGGAACTGGTATATATCGGCTTCTACTAGTCAGAATTCGACGAGATTTGTTTTAAAACAACAATTGGTAAGCGCCCAGCTTGCGATGACATAATTTGTGACACCCAAGAATAAGAAATACAAACACCCACTTTGAATTCAATGGAAAGTTCAAAACGCCAATGCAAATCAACAAACTTACAAAACGAAGGAAGAAGAAAGACAACTTAATGGAGACTCCAGAGTTTCTCGATCTCATGAGAAAGGCAAATGCAAAGCAATTGGTACAATGTAGGTATTATATGGTTGTCAACATCCACACCCGTTACAACTGTTCTTGACTGGTCCTGCTGGATGTGGGAAGACTTTTCTCATCAAACTCATCATGGAAATTTGTAATCGTTTCACAGATACGGATGGTTATTGTAATGCATATCTGGCATGTATATCCACAGGGAAAGTCGCAGTTGCTATAGAAGGCACGACTGTTCATACTGCGTTTAAAATAACCCTTTCGAGTTTCCAAATGCCATTAGCGAGAATTGTTTTTTATGAATTGACCGAAGTTATGCTGAATTATTATCATAATAAATAAAGGTTGGCAATGGAGATCGACTGGATAAATAAGAGCTGCAATTGATTGAATCGAGATTCTGCTCAGAGACGGAAGCGGAAGAACGCTGTCCTAGTGGAATTCGATTATTTAATTATAACCGTTCAGTCGATGCGTATAATTTGAAAGTCTTGACTTCATCTGTTATAACATCGATTTCGGTTGCTGATGACAATATATTCGGGTGTTGAGCAAGTCGCGAAAAAGGATCACTAGAGAGAAGCTTCACAAACTCAGCACCACGAGAGACACAGGAGGGTTACCATACGAAATTGTTTTCGTTGTAGATAAATCCTATATTATAACCACAAACGTCGACGTTGATGATGGGTTATCCTTTAGGAAATGGCAGACGTTGAATTGGGTGATCAAAATAGAGTTCTACGCGTTTGGCTTATTTTTCCTAACGGCGTCGGTGCCAAAATACGTGGGAAATGACTAGCTATGCAAATGCAAACGGAATTAGTAGAGCAACAGTTCCTATCAATCGTAGATCCGCAACAGTTCCTCTCAATCGAAATAAATCGATTCTTGCTCAAAGAAACCATTTTTCACTAAAACCAGCCTGCTCGTTTTAAGAAAGGAGTTTACCCGGCTATCTACTGTCAATCTTCATACAATTGATCGGATTATACTCGAAAAAATCAGTAGAGTTAATATAACCATCTTTTCTCATATTTGCCAAAGCCTCCGGGCACATGCGTGTGACCTCCGTTGTAATATAATACAGAAATCACATGCATTAATGTTATCAGAAACTTGGCTTCGTAACGAGGAACGGGTCTTCAATTGCATACCACAACACAGACGACCAAGGAAATCAATCTTCCTAATAACAATGTATTTATGTAATATAAGTAATATATTTTTATGTAAAGTATATACATGGTTTTAGTATTATAAGAGATCTTGCGTATTGTTTATATTCCAAGAATATTATTTATGAGGAGTAAACTCGCGTCGGAGCTGACACGCACCTTGTTTTTTGTCTTATGAGAGGAACCAGACATTATTGACGTACAGAAAAATGTCAAAGAGTCGACGGAAAATTGTTTGGGGCCAGTTTGTATGGCACCTTAACACGTTATCGTACAAACGTACAAGAAATCTGACGATTTCTCCTCCCTGTTACATAAATTTTTGAAATGAAACTCTTCATTATTGAGTTAGTCTAGAACATCGCACATCCATCCCTAGCGAAATTTTTGTTATCCTTTCTAGGCTCCAAATTGCCTTAAACGACGAGAGTACCTTATTTTCTTTGAGTAATGTTCAATACTCAGAAGTTAAAAGGATTTTTTGAACCAAAATGAAATTATAAAATAATAATATGTACTTGGAACAAGCTATTTTTTGGAAATGTCACAACCGAAATGAAACAAACAGAGCCTCTCCTGTGAACGGTGTTTAAAGTCGAATGCTACAAATTTTTAATGAGAGTGTAGCACGCTTTCCATTCATTTTTATCAATAAAACTAAATGGAAAATAATTCGTAGATGCTGATTAGAGAGACAAAATGACATTGATACAGAAAATGTGTTTTTTTCGTATTGAAGTGCTAGATAACACGCAAACAACACATTAAAGAACCAATAAGAGATAATTCCGATTGAGTTGCCAATATTTTTTGAGGCTTCTTGATGCGTGAGATAAGAAAGTTTCATTACTATCCCTCGAGAAAACTTCTAGAAAGAATATACTTATACTCTGAATATGCTTAACAAGCAAAATAATTTGTAGTGGATTAGATTGCTTTTTCCAAAATTGTATTTTGCGACTGCCTAATACTCGTAGCATAAAATTATAAGAAGATTTCCTAAATGGAATCAATAGACGCAGCTCTATTTGCAAAGTATAATTGTGTTTTAGATTAGTGACTGAACCTTTTCAAATGTTTATTGTTACTTATACAAAAAAATTTCGAGTGTCACTTCATATCCAAAATAAAGAGTTAGCAACAATACAGATTAATTTTATTAATTAGAACGTAATGGCAAATATTTTTGTAAGGCAAAAAGCCTCAGAATATTTGGCTAGTCATCGTTACAACTTGCAGAGTACCATTTTGTTGCAAATTAAATAAAATTTTAGACTGATAAGTTTATTTTTTTTAATTCGCACTTTTAAAAGTTTGGGTCGAATAAACGCCTTGTATATGATAGCCAGATCAGAGGAAGTAAAAAGTCTTGAGAAACCTAAACATTTCCCAATAACACCAAAAGTACTTTTGACGATCCCACCTCTCGCGAATGTCTGACAAACGTCCGAGAGTAATAACTTGTCACGGTAAGCTTCTCAATTCGCCGTTCTGATATGGCACTAAATTGTAAGTCCCTTCAATATACAAGTATACAAAAATATACATGCACAACACAAATGGTCGCGAGAAGCTAGGCCTTAGACCGCAACGGTCTGTCGCGCGTTATTATTTAGCGACGGTGAATATGTGGGAGAAAGCACTCCTCCTTGGGTACATCCCTTAACTGATTTCACAGACATAGACACTACTCCCGAGGAGGAAATAATATCTCGGCCTTTAAGCATGGCCATTATCCAATATCACATTTACCTGTCTCCAGATAATAGGAATGTACCCCCAGTTGTAGCTGGCTCTAAATAAAGCAATCATACCTGATAGGATGAGATCTATCGCCTTCTGTAGAAGCGCGTTTTGAAAGACCCTACTGTCCATTTAACCTTATCCGGACTGAAGATTTTACCGGATAAACTATATACCCTACTATTAATACATACCCTTTGGTCAGATGTGTTCGGGTACGTGTTTGACGTTCTTAGTCAACATCGTTTCTGCTTCTTATTTCAATACTTTACAAAATAAAACACCCCTTGTTAAAAACTGAACTTATTTTAATGCGGTTTGAATACAAATGGTCCTCTCAACATTAATTGCATTTTTGATCTTAAATGTCCACTCATCGTCATACAACCTGAGTCCGGTCATGGCCTCTCGCTTCACTGTCAACTGCAATTGATAAGTTATCACGGTGTTATCGAATGGTGTCCAAGCAGAAAACTGCAATGCATCATTTATTTCGAATCTTGCTGAGTTTGCACCAACTAAAATTCGAAACGAAATTTAATTACAACAATGTGACATCAATGTTAAATGGATATTCTATTATTCAGTTGTGTCCTGTTTTTTTTTTCTAAACCTTTGTGGAATATCGATTAATTCGAGTGCAGTAGGCATGGAAGCTATTGAAAGGCAATTCATTTAAATCGATGTCATGGGAATATCAGTTTTAATATTAAGCTTTTGTTGCTTTAGACAAGCAATACTCTTGAATTGCATGTAAATATAACTCACGTTACAGTCAAAGGCATTTCATTCAATTGAAAATATTCAAACAGACGTAAAAAACAAACGAAAACAATTTAATCGATTAATTTACGCGGGTTATACATATTGTGAGTTCGGATGCAGTGGATCTTAATCCCAAAGCAAAAACGTTAATCGTTGAATTTAATGTGAAACCAGATATTTAACAAATAAATGCCAAAGCTTGGCAAAAATGCCAAATTTCGCTGGAAATTTGAGTTTCATACCTAAGAGTTGGTATTTTGTCTTTTCATTTTTTTTAGGAGATTGATGAATTTTTAAGTAGCGCGCACTGTATTTTGCTACCGCATATCCACAACAAACAGATTATATGAGGATGATGCAGAAAAATACAGAACAATATATAACATTGCTAAAATAATTGTTTGTTTGCATTAAATAAAAGAAAAATAAACTAACATCATACAATTTTTAAAGATGATAAACCACTCCTTGTGCAAACTATTTTTATATTTCCTGCCATTATAAACCACAAATGGCAGGACTTACAAATCTGACAAAATTATTTTCATAGTTTAATGGCAAAATCAAGTTCCCGCCGAAATGGCCGGTTGCAGTTTTTTTATCCACTCCACTTTTTTGTGCGTTTTTCTGTTGATAATTAGTTTTTGAAGTAGAAGATATTTTTGTATTTGCAATCGCGCAAATGTGATAATAGTTTAGTTTTAAATTTGTGTTCTTGGAAAATGGTTGGCTGAGATTTTATGAAATAAATAACGAAATACAAGGAAAGGAATCGGGAAATTAAAGCTTGGAAAGAGACAACCAAAATAATAATAGGTAGTTGGGGCAAGAAATACTTTTATAAACAGTTCCTTTCTTTAAACTTTTCTCCTTCAATTAAACTTAGAACCGAATTTTTCCTAAGATACTTTTTCAATCGCCAAAAAAAATTTTTCAACTTAAAGTCCTTATGAGTATCTTTTTTTTTATTCTCGATCGTGTTCCGGTCCTGACTTCCTCCGTTTCCGATTTCACGCCGATATCATGCAGTTAGCGGTCTAAATAAGGTTGACAAGAGGTTAATAACATATCCCGTCAAAAAAGTATCATCACAGAATCTACACTTAATACTTATAAAAGTTCCTTTTATTCTTTTTACGGAAGGGTATTCGTAGACTTCCTGGATTTTTCAATGTCTTCCCGTTGATTTTTTTTGGGTAATTTGTCCAACAGAAGAACGTCCATTGTATGTTTTTCTTTTCTTTTCGTTTCTTTTCAATTGTTGTGATGTTTTGTAATATTTCCAGGTCGCGCCTAATTGGCAGAAAGTGAAAGAATAAAAGAAAATGTCTGTCGATTTTGTTTCTTTATACCCCGACTTTTTGCAGGTAGACAGATACATTTTGCGAAACAAATTAATTCTTTATATTTTTTATATTTTTTATATTTTTTATATTATATTGGAAAAATGAAATTTCAAAAGAAGGCTTAATAAACCTTTTTTACTGTCCCACCTCTCGCGAATGACTGAAAAATGCCCGAAAGTATGAACTTGTCACGGAAAGCTTCTCAAAACGCCTTGCATTATAGGTCCCATCCATTTGTGTACAAAAACATAACACTCACAAATCGAATGGTCGCAAGAAGCTAGGCCTTGGACCGAAACGGTCTGTCGCACCAAAAATTATATTTAATATTAGTTAACACAAAAGTACAATACATTGGCCATAACATGGAGTTTCCAATTTTCACACACTGTCAGTGTCAGAAATGCACTATGTCATAGCTCCAGATTTGTCTTCCTTTGTGATATTCTATTATAATTGTACCAAGTATGTGTTGTTTCTCAGTTACATGGGTTTTGTTTTCGCACATGTGGATGGGAAAATTCTGTTGAAACGAAATATTTTCCTCCAAATCTACAAATGTTGATAAAATGTTTACAATGCTATTTTATTCTGGTTTTTCATGCGAAAGGATGCGCGATGAGCGTCGACAGTTAAGGACATTTGTGTTGCAAACGAATATTTCATATTCTAGAACACGTTTCAAGCGTTCTAATGTTGTTATCTGTTTTGACGATTTTTCTGTTTTGTTTTTTTTTGTGGGGGGGGGGGGAATTACTAAGGTTTGTTTTATTCTTTGAAAACTTTGAAATGCTTACTTTTTACTTCAGCTTGGCTTACTCTTATATTCTCTTTAGAATGGAGTTTCAGTAAATTAACGTTAGCTACTGCAAGAATATTTACATTGTTAATGATGCTTAAGAGTAAAGAGATATTGGAATTTTCGTTTATCATACAATTCTATTTTTGCGTATTTTCATATACGAAACGTGTTATAGGTTTGATTTTGAAAGGAGGACACTATCTTTGTAATGAGTTCTTGTGAAAGATGTGTTGTGTTTGATTTCTAAGTTAACGTTGGAATTTGGAACAGATGCTCTGTAAGTGAGCAACACCATCGATGAGATTCTATTTTATTTTTATTACGATTTTAAATGGAAAATACCCTTCATGCTTGCATTTAACTGACAATAAAAGACAACTTGACTTCCATTAACAGTGCAATGGTATTTTGCTCTTGTTACCCTATTTCAAAAAGTGAAGACGATTCAAGTTAATTTAATCAACGAAACGGTAGAGAACATATTGGCAACAACATTTACACAAAATAAAAATCAAAGAAAAACATTTCTCAAGAAAATAGAACAAAAACGATTTAAATGGAAGATATTTCATTTGCACTTCCATTGACTCTTACCCTTATCTCAACAGAACAATTTAACAGAATTAAAAGACACTCGAGAAATATTGCATTTAGAATTTTGTCTTGGATAGCATAAAATTCCATTCTCAAAATATATCTGTTTTAATTTTTTTTAATCTGTTACTTTGCAGAACAAAAATGTTATTTAGTCATCTTGCGATCAGATTGCCAGATTTAAAATTTGAGAGTGCTACAATAATTGAGGAGTGCTTGATCGAAAGGGCTTATTTCCGTGTGGAATGAAAATTTGAAAATATTAAAAAATGTATAAATAGGTTTACATTTTGGTAGATCACGAATAAACGTAGAGATAAGAGCTTAAAAGAAAAATAGCGTATACTTCACAGTTCATATGATAGATTTCAAACATCAATCAAGTAGAATCTTAGAGAAATAGGGAGAGAAAGTATGTAAAAAGTCATTTAGTATATAAAGGCCAGTGTTTGGCAGCTCTGTTTTTTAACTGAGTGCCTGTGAAATCGATAGGGATTAACTTAACTAGTAGCTATCCATCTGTTGGTGTAATCCACTACCATTTGCATCCTGTTCGCTTCCTTATTTTGGACGTCGTAGCATACTAAGCTTATGATATAAGTTTGAGAACGTCCCAGCACTTCGCAGGTATAACTCAATGTTATATATGTATGGTTTTTACGTTAAATTCCGACTTTGATAGTATATCAGGATGGAGAGAGTTGAATTAACGCCATCCAATGCTGTCTTTCAATGCCGTCTAAACGAAATATAAACTTGCAATCTTTATGCTAGCAACATATTGAATGCATCACAGCTTATTGTAACCTACTGGTTTCTAAGGGCATACAATGTTGTACTAAACGGTACTGTTCACATAAGTTCACACTTACTACACGCTCCTCTTATCCGCAATTGGAATTCGAACAACAATATATGTTAATCACATCCAAACTTCCATATACAACACTTCAAAGGATTTGTTCCCTTATAATTCCAAGCATAGAATGGAATTTGAAATATTTGGACAGAAGAAGGAAAGTTTTGTGGTGTGAGTGTGAGCACTCACAAACTAGAATATTGTGCTCATAAGCCCCGCATTGATGACTCTACATCTCGATTACTTTGAACATCAACTCAACCGTACATGTAAATACAGCACTATATGAAAAATGAATATCAAATGTACCGCATCTTATCATGTTTACTTCTAGTCTAGATGAGCAGCGCAGTGCAAGAAAAATTTATGAACTTTTAGGACGCGCAGAACCCGGTGGTTCTAATTACTGAATAACCAACTTGCATTTAAGATACCGAAAAACTAGCAACTTTTGGTGTACGAGTCAAGAACAAGCTTCATTGCAATGATCACATCACCGGTATCGCTTAAAATGTTGCAACATGTTTAGGTTTCTTAGAAAACCTAACCAGACTACTATTTACAAGATGTCCATTCACACCAAATTTAAGAATACTGTATTGTCTGTTAAGGTCTTTGCATCTACGAGATAAAACTTATTGTAGAATTATATCCTGCTTTTGACTCATTCTAAGGCTATTATCACAAGCAGTATTAAATAAAAATAGATGCATTTTACCCATCCATGCTTTATTTCGCAATAATTGTGGCCATCTCAAGTCCACTTCTGTAACATTATGCCTATCCCATTATGCCTACGTATATAGATATTCCTTCTTTAGGCCCACAAAATAAATGTAAAATCTGTTTTTCCGCATATATATATATGCAAGAATTTCAGACACAAATGCAAAGTCATCGCCTTTGTTTCCTACCCTAATTCCTTCACTACCACGCCATACATACGCACCTTTTTAGTCCGTTTCTGTGCTCTCAGTTAGACTTCAGTTATAATATTTTTAATAGCCCTTTTCAATTTGCATATCTCGAACCTAAAACTAACACCACAGTTTTCTTTGTGTTTTATTTCTTTCGGTTTTTTCTCAACTTAATAGGTAATTATAATACATACATTAGTAATAACATAAAATACATGTCGGTAGGTTTTATAATACGCACTTTAGAAAAAGAATAGATTACGGGGCAGATAGTCAGCCGAGAGCGGTGTTCAAGCACGCTGCTCGGCTGGCGATCAAAATGAAACGGAGCTAGATGTTCAGCTGAGAACGGTATTCAAGCACGCTGCTCACCTGATGATCAAAAATAAATCAGGGAAAATGGAGCGGTCGGTCGGAGAAGTTGACCAGTACTTTCAGAGTCGATTGACTAGTAATTTATAAATGTCCTCGGCGTGACTTACCAAACGGCGGTTTGCTGCGAGAAGGTATACTCGACAAACTCTTGATTGCAAAATGCATTAGTTGGTGTAGTAGGACTAGCACACTAGTAATTGGTTTTAGCGTTCTAGGTCATTATTTCTTTGTTTCAGCCGTTTGGGAACTATATTAAGTATATTTTGTAATTTCTGTATTACAAGTTAATTTTGTATTTTCTGGTTGTAATTTCGGCTTAATCGCCCCGATCCACTGTTTGGGTGTCCACCCTTGTGGGTTAATTTCCTACTGCTTTTGTTTCTGTGCTTTTGATTTAAGCGAAAAAAAAGTAGAGTTTTCAGGTTGTGTTCTATGGACAGGAGTCGGATTTGAACCGGTGCCGCTTGCATGTCGTGTGGGCGGTTTTGCCGACTGAGCCACTCTAGTTGATATTTTGCTGTTGGACTAAAGCTGCATTCAGTTGTACGGTATGTGTCAGAGCTATTCATATGATGAGTAGCTTCGTTACAAGCACATTGTTTTATTTCTAAAAAAACACGCAGTTATCAGTGATTGATTTACATTCCAAGATTTTCAGGGCATTTTTTTTTTAGAAAGTAAGAAGAAAGTAACATTTCATAATTGCTACGTATCAAATAATTGAATTGAACGCAGTTTAATTGCAGAATTGAAGCATAGTTAAGCCCTGCAACAAAAAAAATCAATGCTAACCATCACATTAATCTAAAATGTAATTCCTATATGAATTGTAAAAATCATTTTTAATTCTTGGCGCTTTTTTGTAAAGGGAAAAACCTGTCAAAAAAAAACAAGCCCGTACAATACAACATAATTAAATCCACATGAGTCATAGGCATGTTGCCTCTCATGTGCTTTCCTATATGAGTTGTTTAAAATTAAAAAAAAAATTATAAAGTAGCATTATGGCCGTATTGCAATATGTAGGAACTGCGGAAGAACATATCAGAGAAAACTTGTCCCTCAAGAATTGTTAGAATAAAGTGCTACACGTTTCGTTTGTTTGAAAAACTTTACATCGAACGTTATAATTAACGACATGCATGACATAGAGTGGCGTGTTCGTCGGAAAAGCTATTACCTAATTACGAAATTGTTCACAATTAGTGGATTTTTAGCCGAGTATAAGTCTGTTTGCTGCATTTATGTATATATAGTCTAGTCTAAAGGGAGGGAAAACATCAACCTAGGTTTGAACAAGTCAAACGCAGGCATCAATAATTCATCTTTTAACTATACACACAGACAGCCACACACCACACACGCACAGGATGAAATATACATACGTGTAAGGCCACGTACTTAATTAATATGCAATATGTCATAACGCGAGTCAATTGTTGAGATTTCATGATGTCAAAGAGATTTCCCGCACATTGCTTATAATCGATTACACGACCAGAAATTTAATAAATTTGGCACATTGCAATAATAATTGATCGTTTTAATGGTTGGGGAAGATCTGTGTGTTGAAGAACTATTTTATTCGTATTTATAGATGGTTTTATCCTGTGCTTGATGTGAGAAATTTGATGATCGCCTTATCAGTCAGGCACGAAGGTTGGTTGAGTGTTATTATTTATGTACAGGGAATGTATATTATTTCGTATGATTATAAATTTTGGTATATTAAAGAGAATGCATCCAATGGTGATTGCGAGCTCGAAGGGTGAAGCTTATATTCAGATTACATGAAAAATTTTCAGCGAACGTGTGAACATTTGTACGTTTGTTTTTCGTGTAGTATATCTCGGCTTCTACCAGTCAAAATTTAATGGGACTTGTTTTAGAACAATTGGTTAGCGCTCGGCTTGCAATAGCGTAATTTTTTCATTTATAGGGGTTACTGCCCCTAAGAAAACTAAAAAAATTACTCAATCTACGCATCGTTATCAATTTTTGTTAAGCCTAAACGCTAGAAAAGTAAAATGTGGTTTTTCAGTATATTTCAGAAATCGCTTTTAACTGAATGACCTAAATTTAACGTTGTTCTTTGTAAACCAAGTTCCTAATCACGGTGTCGAATTGAGGTTGATGGATTGTTTTAAACACTTTCTTGAACAGCAGCAGTTCTCAGTCAATCTTGCAGTAAGTTGTAGTCCACGCTTGGGCCTATCGGCTACTGACCCTCTCTCTTCGAAATGATTCACAACACGATAAATAGTGCGACTTTTTAATGGGTTGTTTTTTCGAAAAATTTCACGTAACTTTCTCATCGTTACAGTAATGGATGATTGATTTTCATAAACCGTTTTACCAATTTAAACCCGTTGGTTTATCGAAAATTTTTTCATAATAAATTTGCCACGTCTTTACTCCACGACTGCCAAATATGTACTGTCAAAACTAATATTTACCAAAATGACGGCAAAACATATCTTCCTGGCAGACACCCTGTATAATCTCCAGCAATATGAAAATATTTATTTTAGTATCGTATATGAAGGTGTGAGTTGTGTAAAACCTTCAGATGTCTTTTTTGCAGCTACATGTTAAAGAATCATATACATATTCAATAAATAATTTGTATATTTATACATATGGATGGAAATTCCGTGTAGCATGGTCAGTTAGCTGTTGTTTCATATAGGCAAGCATCACATCTTTAATTGTATAATGTGAGCACAACGTTTGCAAAATAGTCACGCACACTATGCTTACCCGAGTTCCACCTTAATACCAGGAAAACATGTAAACTCATTTTTAAGGTTTATTTTCCAATAAAAAACTTGTTTTCCTTTGTGGAACTAGATTATAGAACATGCGAGCGTCATTTATTAATCAAAGATAAAGAATACGTTTAAACTCTTTTAATGTTTGTATCTCTTGAAAATTCGTGTGGCACAGTCCTTGCCGCTTTTTGACAGAAAGTTACCACTGTTAACTTACACATATGTGGTGCTGCAGTTCAGGGTAAACTTGGGTTCAACTAACATGCCTTTCCAATTGGCACGGCCGTTTGGTGACTGCCTCAAATTGCGCACATCTATACTTTGCAGGTCATCATCCTCTTGTGCATGTCTTGCTAGTCAATGCCTTCCTCAACTGCCCTGTCCCACTGAACAATGCGCTCAACATGCCCTATCAATCTTAAAAGTCCAGTACGAAGTTTTTCGAAAGCGTCGATGTCGCTGTACAGCTCGTATATGTACTTTGTCATTTATCCAAAACCCGTCAACGAATACACGACCGAATTTTTGGTTAAAACGGCAAGGATATCTTCATTCGCTTCCGATAGAGTTCATTTATCTAGCTTAGAGCAGGACCGGTATGATAAAAATATTAAATACTTGGTCTTTCTAGAAGTCCGACAGGGCTTTACTATTCAATTGCCTTCTTAGCCCAAAGAAACAGCGATTGACAAGCAAGATTTATATTTTGCTTGATTTTTGTAGTTGTGTCATTATTGGTTGTTTATAAGGAGCTTAGATGGACAAAGTCCCCTGCTTAATCAAAGTTATAGCTGTCTTATTCTGTGATATTCTGACCAATACATCGATGTTGGGTGTCCGTTCTTTTTGTTAGCAAATAGCCTAAGGGTAATACCAATTTAACCCACAACCCCATTTTTGGACTCTTCTGCCTAATAACTTGCAAATGCACAAACGCGACTACCAGATTCCTTCAGTTCGTATTTTCCATTTTATAAAAGTTTCCCATATTAAACGTTCGTATAAAGTTCCCAAGTATTTTGACTTTATCACTGTGGGAAAAAAGGAATTTAATTATTCCTAAAGGAAAACGAGCTACTTTAGTCAAGAAATCGGCATTTCATGTCGGGATAAGCTAGAGTGGATGTATCGACATCGTGCAAACCATATATTAATGGCAACTCAGCATCGACCTAATCGAGCAATATAAGCAATGTAAACACTTTCGGGCTACTGACTAAACGAATTTTCCATCACCCAGTAGATCCTATAAACCATCAATTTCACAGTTATTTTCTGTTTCCATTCAGAATACCCTTCAGACGTTTGTTCTTTGGAGCTCATGAAGCTCCTTAAGAAAATGAAAGCCGAATTTTATTTATGATAGCACTTAATGTAGATATGGCTTGATATGTAACTTTTTTTTCTTAATATATAATAAATTACCTGATTTATAGCACATCAACCAATTGAAGTTTACACACTTTCAGTGTTAAAAATTCTCTGAGAGGTTTTTTGGTTTTAAAAATTAATTGTAATTTCTCTTGTTCTTGGACATAATTTTAAATTTTCCTTTTGCTCGCAATAAATCGTTAACACGTAAGGTAGATACAGAGTCTAATCACTTGGTGGCAAAAGCAAATGTTGGAAGGTCTTCGAGAGTTAAGAGTTAAATATTCAGGTACGTAATAGTTTGATTTTGTCTGATTTAGCAAGGAATGGGGAATAGGGCGGCATGCTTTCAAGGAACGTCATTGACAGAGAAAAAAAACTAGCACCCCGACACCGACTTAGAAATACTATACAATAAAATCAAAGCCATGCATAAATTCAGTTAAAGTACAAATACAACTGGAATAATCAATTATAACTATATAAATACAAGTTTATTACAATTACAAAAGCAACTTCATAGCTATACGCGGCGAATCATCTAAATGCAGTAATTGCGCTGGACACTGTACCATAAATGTGTACATAATACTATATTAAAAGCTATTTTGAGGAACGCGAGTTGAAAGGAAATGTAATGGGCATCGATTTACTCATTTGGTTTCACCACTTATACAGGGTGTATCCGTTAATGTGGCAAATAATTAAAGAGGCAATTACTTGGTAAATTTCGTGAAAAAAAATCGTACGGGAGGGGGAGTTTATTCCAACCCCCTGCGGTGTACGTAGCGTTTTAATGCGAACCTTACGTTACATCATTTCACACCCTGTAACACTTGAACGCTTCTAGCTACAAGTTCACAGTTCTTTGTGGTCTTTTTGGACAGAATATTAAATTTTAAAGGTCAAACAATGAACATTTTTTTAAATTCTTAAAACCATTACCGATTTTGTTGCACTGTTCTGCAGGAACACTGAGACGTCATGAAACTCTTCATAAACGTAGTTGTAGTAGCACAACCTGCATATTCTCGCTCTTGTTGACCGAATGCAGCAATATTGTGCAATGGATTTGTAGGAAATTGAATATTTAAAAAAAATATATCCAAGAGCATTTCTGGGAAAAATCGTGTTGGTAAATACAATTTAAAAAAAAAATTTTATTTTAATGACATTCACATTTAGAAAATGTACATTGTTTAATATTAAACATTTTACTTTCTTTCATAAAAGATGAATACTTACCTTATAGCTGGTAGCGTTTAAGAGTTATAGGGTGTCAAGTCATGTTAGATCAAAAGTACGTTTTCAAACTTTAAATTTTCACACTGCTCCTGTTTACCGAATGCATAAATATTGTACGGTGGATTTTTAGAAAATTGAATAGGCTTTAATACTGCATGTGAATATGAACCAAATCCAAACATTAACACAAATTGTTGTAAATATCTCGACTTCATTGCCACCTAACAGGTCCAAAAAAAATTATGCGACTACCAAATGAACATATGGTGTGAATATGGGTTCGATACGTCCAGTGGTTTAGGCGGGATGAGGCGACATAAAAACGTTATATCCATACAGACAAACATACAACGGTAATTATGTCATTAGGCGATTTTTTCCAGAAGCACATCCACCTTGGTTCTTATACACGTATGTGTTAGCAATCCTACGTGGGTATTTATAAAAATAATATTCTCTTGGTGGTAATATACAGAGAGAGGATTAAGAGCAAGGCCAAGGCTATATCAAAAACCTCGTTGCATTTTTAATTTAATGCAGCAATTATGCTATTCCTTCAGAGTACATGGAAATTAATATTTGTTGGACTAGAGAAAAAAGATTGTTAAAATAAGTTTATCGTCTTAAAACTAAATTTTAATAACAAAATGAGCTGCAGCTGCAGATTGTTAAATAGTAAATCTGTTTGTAAGCTTGTGATCGAATTAGGTTATTCCGAGTGAAAACAGCAAAGCTCAAGAGACATAAAATCTATGCAAAACTATTCATAAAACGTATTACAGTTTGTCAAATGCAAACTACGTACATTGTCTTCAGAACAAAAGCATCCTCAAGAAATAACTTCCATATTCGAGTTCGACAGTAATCTTCCGTGACTTGTAATTAATTTATTCCAAAAATCATTGCACGAAACTAAATGATTTTAAACTCCAAATTGCTGTCACCTGAATTTGTTTCTGCATTAATGTTAACACCAATATAGAATGATGTAACTCATGTAACTTACAAATGATCGAGTGTTCTATTTGTTCTACGACATCAGCTAAGTGACGAGTGTTATGTTTGTGCAGGCCTGTCCTCTTCAAACGAACTCCTTGATTCACTTAGCTCTTGAGTTGCAAAATTGAAAACACAAAGACTCAAGCACCACCGGTAGAAGAAAGGTTATTTTTGCCAATAATTTGCATTTTAGTCCGAATAAACTTTTCTTTTGTTTGAAAAGAATTTGAAATTTGTTTGAAATTTATGCAAATACTACTCCTTATGGGACAAACTTTGAGGCGGTTGTATATAATACCTTTATGTGTTGCTGTCTCAAGTGACATACGACGACAAACACGAAAGTTACTGAATTTTAATGAAATCAAAATTGCTATCAGTTTTTTTCTTTTTCTTTGTTTTCCTTACAAGTCTAGCATGGGACCATTTGGATATCTCTGACGTAGGCGTAAGGCGTAGGCAAATAAATGGCGCATATGATATTACATTACATACCTTTTGCTTCTTTCATCAAATTATATATTTTTTCACATTAAATCTATTGTGGTGAAATTTTACAAAGAAAAAGCCGTTGGACAAAATAATCAAATAGGCACCTATATCTCTGGAATGACGGAATGACGGAAAGACATCATTTTCATAGAAGTGAACATATTTCTATAATTAATGTTGTTGTTCACCTGAGCGAGTAATTGCGTGTCTGTTGGAAAATAACCAATTACATGTTTTGCAATTTATAATTTCTCTGATTACAGTTGGACAAAGACAAATCACTTGAGTGATTTTGATTTGACTTTTTATCAAAGAAAAGTAACAATTAATTTGATTAAATAGAAGCTATTGAAAATGCTCAATTTACGCATTTTTGATTGCTTATAAAAATTTTTGATTCTAAATAAAATCAATGTCCTTTTTTATCCACATTTCATCAAGAAGTTACAGAATGCCTATTTAAATGACAGAAATAAATAATGAAATATCTTAACCTTTAACTACTCGCGCCAAAAAATTACACAAGAACTTATTAATAAAATAGAGAAAGAGTGTCGCGAACAAAACAGAGCTCAGGGGAACGCCAGCATTAATGTGATGTACTTTAGACTTGAAACCGTTCAATACAACTTGAATTCAGCGGTCCAAAAGAAAGCTTCTAATCCAATGAAGAAGTTTATCATCAACTCCATAAACACGCATTTTGGACAAAAGAGCCTGATACCAAACTCTGTCAAATGCCTTAGAAATATCGAGTGAAACAGCTTTGCTCTCATCGAATTAATGTAAAAACCGGTTCCACTGTTCGATGAGATATAACTACCATCAAATCAGCAGTAGAACGTAGCAGTAGTTGCCCACGAAATCCTTACTCACAAAGGATTTCATTGGTTTCAAGATATTTCATGAGCTATAAATTGATTAGCGTTTCCATGATTTTGGAAAGAATCGATGTAAGTACTATGGGTCGGTACGAAGAAGGAGACGACGGCTCACCTTTTTTGTGTATAGGCTGGACAAAGGCTGTTTTCCAACTTCTCGGGAATCAAACTCGCACTGAGTTGAAACAACGCAACATCACATCACATCACTATGACACAAACTGCGAGCCCGCGTCGAGGAAAAAATAATGACACTAAGTTATAAGTAAACACAGCAAAAAATTTCGTTCTCAGTCCACGAATGTTGCTGAGATCCACACCACAAATAACTACAAAAAACAAACCCACAAAATCACAACTTATCCTTTCATTTAACCGAATTTGAGAAGTGGATGTCTCAAAGTGGACTATTGATGTAATAATACTCGTAGTTTGGAACTCATATAAGCTGCGGTAAAGCATACATGAAGAAAGGTAGGGCTTCTCAGCTTTTGTTTTTCCTTCCAGGTTGTGAAAATCCAGACAAAATTAACATAACTGTACAGTTTTAAATTATCGCTTTTAATACGAAAATTAATGACCTTAGTAGCAGCTGCAGCAATACTGACGGTGGTTAAAGTTAACATACTAGCGTGATGTATTTTCTAAACCACAACGACTCGTTTCGTTTAATAATTTGCGCACACGTAAAGGAGTTCGCACCCCTATAATGCTCGGCTATATGCTTGGCGCAGCGTGGGCTTTAAGGAAAGGGAGAAAAAAAAGGAGAGATGTGTATTAGGTTGTGCTTTAAATGCCTGTGGATCATAGCGATGTGCAAAGACAGAGCTTGACAGGGCATTCCTGTATGGCTGAAGAACAAAACTCTGAAATTAACTGTACGTCCAAAGATGGGCTTGAGGGTTAACTGATGAGCATTTAGAGCGCCACGAGAATTCAAGAGTTGGGATGCAACTGGCTATTTCTCTTAAGCACCGCTGCTGGAAGATGCGATAAAACAGTGCAAGCAGGAAATGTTCCTTCGCTGTTCAAGCTCGGTTTTGTATTATATCTAGCTGATGCAAGGAAGTTTTAGGCGTACCAGACCAGATATGATAATTATACTTAAGATTAGGTCGAATAAAAGCCTTGTAGATAGTAGTAGATAGTACTACATAACTGTTCACAACGACTGTTTAGTTTATTCTGCTGCAACAAAACACTGATGGTGGATGTAGCTAAGATGACAATGATAGGTTAGCTAATAGCTGATTGTGACAGACCCCTAGTGGTGTACATAATGCGCCAGCGGGAGTAGTTAGAGGTTAATGGAAAAATCAAATATCTTTTTTCCGCTTTATGCACTTAATTGGCTAGTTAAATTTGAAATAATACTAATAATAAAATGCTAGACTATAGTTTAGAATTGTTGGCATGTTTTCCACTCTGTTAGTAAAATGACAGGCTTTTTAAATTTTTGAAATTTTCGATAGCCTAAGTTCCCTACTATATATCGGCTGACAAGAATTATTATTTAACGTTACGCACTTGTAGTCTCCTCGACTGAAATAAGAATTTATTTAATAAATTTAAAGCGGCTTAAATTTTAAAATAAGCAATACTTTTACTTGTTAAATGTACCAGGATAACATTTTCAAGATTTGTTCCGCCACAAACTATATTTCAAGTGGCTGCAAATTTAATTTTGTTGCGCAACATGTTGATAAATGTAACAGGATACAACTAACGCCAATGTGCTACGCATCACTTATAAGGAAGTGAAATTGTTATTCGCTTTAGTACCCTCATGCAGTTAAAGGAAATTTGAAATAAATCGAACTTTAGGTCATCATGTACACTTACACTTCAACCACATACTCGACAGCAACAATTGAGAAAACATTCTAAATCTGCAGATAACGAAGTAAAATGTAGATCAACGAATCGATTTTAAGCAAAACCGTCAGGATGGACCGACGACTGAAATTTATGTATGCTCTCGTATAAATGGACAACGAGCGGCTAGTGGTCCTACGATATGTATGCAGCAGAAACCCAGGTAGTTTGTGGTAGATGTAATAATGAATGTATAGATGTTATATTTTAGCATGCACTCGTCGATAGTGGCAAAAGAGCTTAGTTTGTTGATGGGCGTTAGTAACAACTCGATAAGCATCTACTGAACCGCATGAAATATATCTTTTCAAACACCTACCAATGTATATCCAATCACTTGGACTATCTATGCACTCTTTTCGTGTGTAAGGTATGGGTAACATATGAACATAAAAAAAAATAATAAAAAATATCTGAAGCACAATCAACAGGATGTGTTGTCGTGTCTTTTTGTTTGACATTGGAATGTGAACATTTTCTTCTTTGTTTTAAATTTTCAAACGAAACAAGGGTGCTATACGTACGTATGAAAAACGATAAAAACTGCTAAAATCTTATTTCCCGCTACAGTGTAAGAACTGGATTGCATTTTGAACACTGTCACTAGTGCCTGCAACCTTTCCCTGGATGCTGCGTGAACTATAATAAAACCTACGTAAGCAAGGGTTGGCCAAAACTTATATTGTGGCCCATGGAACTGGAGAACTATCAGAAAGCATGTAGGAGAGCCTTCAATACGGCCAAAAACACCAAGGAGGCTCAGGACTGTACAAAAGATAACTGAGCAGGAATAAAGGAAGTATTGAAAACTATTATGTCATAAAATGGAGGGGATATTAAAGATTTCTCGCCTTAGGACGATTATCCAAACAGATCTAACTACCCCCTCCAAGGTGGAAGAGCAATTAAAGGAGTTGGAAAAATCTCACATGACTACCTAAGACCTATAACATCCTTTTTTTTGGAAACACACTCGAACTAAAATAAAAACCAGCATTCCTTAATAGAGTTCCTTGAAACTAGGGTGCCTTTAGTAATCATGTTAGAGGCATAGAGCGGCGTGTATGAAAATTAGCTGTGGGCTGAGAACGACACTTAGTCGTGCCTTAGAAGTTATGTTGCATTTTCTTTCGGACAACTTCGTTAAAAAGAAGGCGTCTAATATGGCTACGCGACTTTCAACAGCAGATCAGTGGAAATATTTCCAGATAGGACACTCGACGGTAAGCAAATTGTTAAATGAGTAGCTTAATAAGAAGTTTATGGTCTGCATACTCCTCCAGAAAATTCTATGGGAGCGGTCTTATACCGAAAACCGAAGCTGTGCTATTTTTCACTGACGGCTCCAAGCTAAGCACTAAATTAGGGGCAGAAGTTTTCTGTCATAAACTGAAAGTAAACACTTCAGTTCATCTCCCCAATTACTGGAGCGTATACCAATAACGTAATATCTTCAATCGATATTTGGTATGGGGACTCAGACGGCAAAAAACATCGCTGCAATTTTCTTGCAAAGACGAGTGTTAAAAATGGTCGCAGGACAGAAGTGTCGTTTTTTTATTCTCCAAACCTAATATGTACCAATTTAAGAAGTTTAAGTTTTCTTTTCTATGCGAAGTGTAACGAGGATTATATATCATGTTATCGATTATAGTTTTGAAACTCCAAACTATTTCGAAATGTTTGATAAATTGGCAAACATTTACTTATTTTCTTTGATTTGCTTCTTCCTATGTACATTGTACGCAATTGTACGACAGTTCGACAAAAATGTTGGCGTGGTAATTGAAATTCTTTGAGTTTCATGCACAATGGAATTTCCTTAAAAATGGAACAATTGAAAATGAAGATATGTTGTATGCAACCGCAAAAGGGAGTACCAGGAATAAAATCACCTTCACCCTTTAACACATTCTCTAACAAATAATGAACTCATCGAATGTCAAAGGAACGTTAGGGTGGTTATATACATCCATATACCAAATATCCAGCTACCCAATCTTTTGGTTAACTTTATTGTACACACATACAAACGTGTTCCGAGTATTGTCGTTTCTTTTTGTTCTATTTTCCTGCCTTTGTGAATTCAACAAGTTTCTGCTTAGGGCGAGTCCAAAAGGAAACGGGGCGCCATCGTTTGTGGCTGGTGGTGCATAATGTGAAATTATTTTGACCGCAGAGTCGACCGATAAGCTGGTAAGAATTCCACATACAAAAAAAGGCATGCCAATGCATGCGGAGATTGCTTGTCTAAGATAGAAAACACGCACGAATGAATGCGATTATCACAAAATGGCATGGCACACCATCATGTCAGGTGAGCTAGTAGTGGTTGGCACTTGTTGGCACAAGAAGGGTTGTTATACAAGTGACTGAAAGGTTCTTTTATATTGATTGTTTTATGTTGTTGAAATTTGTTCTTACCATTAAGGTAAAACACTTTTTTAGAGCAAAATTTTCGAGACTTTTTCAACAGAAAGCGAACATAAAAAGTGTGTTATCGCTTTAATTGTAAATATGTGTTCATCAGCGCTCAATCAATCTATAATAATATAATATGTGACTCTTTTTTTACATCTATGTTTTTTTATTGCATTATTCAAATGAATTGGCAAAATTGGCTGGATGGAGAAATTGTGTTTTCAAATCACGCACGTGATCCATGCTTGGGCATGTTTTCCCCGATGCAAAGCTTTGTCACAAAATTCGCTTTATTTATGAATGTTCTAAAGAGTTTTTAAAGACTTTTAGGTACACTAAGTGACATTCAAAAAATTAAAAAAAAAAACCGAAATGGAAGAATATTGCGGTGCTTGAGTTCACGTCGGAAGCTAAACTCATACAAATCAAGGTATTAGTATAATTGTATCCCATTGTATGTATCATTCTATTGTATGTATTTTGGAATATCGGATGGGTATAAAAACCTATTAATAAACAATCAAATTCCAGGGGCTTCATAGCCAAACGATTTCAAAGCCGCATATGTCAGCATCTATAGAGACGCTCTATATATATTTTGGCATCCCAAACTCGTTTGACTGTGCAAGATGACTACTGAGAAAATTACCCGACTCTCTGTTTCCACAATTACATGATCTGCAGTCATTTAAGTTACATGTGTATTGATATCTTATTATTTCCTCTTCATAAATTTCCAACACCCATGCAAATCCCTTGAAAGAAAAAAAAGAATACTTGCTACTTCTCCAAGGTTAGGAATAACCGAACCGATTCCCTCGACCTCAACAAAGAATTAAAGCAAGGCGATGCGATGCGCTGTTGTGTTTTTTCCTAACTACTTTAGAGAGAATTGTGAAAAACTCTTCGGACCTCCACAGAGGCACAATTTTCTTCTCACTGGCATACGCTGATGACATCCAGACAATACCGGCGAAAATGGGATCGACAGTTAACTAAGGAAAGACCGACCGACCGACGTTTTGGTCAGAATCTCAAAATAGACAAATTCAAGAAAGTTTGTCTACCTAGGATCCGCTATAAAACAATAGGAACAACACTATAAAAATCAAATGAAGAATTTTTCTTGCCAATAGCTTTTCTTTGGGCTATAAGAAGACACTAGGACGAAAAATATATCTTTTATTCAAAAAGTCTTCCCTCGTATTTAATGCGTTACTTACACAGCAATTTCAATTCAATGTGAGCACGAGTATTGCTAACATCAGCTTCTACGTCAGCTGATTAAAAACCTATTTTTTAACTGGACTCCTAGCAAAACTCAATTTACTGGAAAATAATACCAGGCCATTCGAAGTATCTTTTTGAATTAAAACAGGACGTTTATAAACATTTATTCATTTTCTACATAATAAAGCGTTTTTTGTAAAAGCTAGCCGCTCCAAAATGTACAATTTTACCAGGGATTATGATTTGTTTTCAATCTAGAGGTACTTTATCATAATTTCTCTGTAATCCAATCAAACTTGCATGTCAGTATAATATAGCGAACTTAACAGCAATTGCCTGTCTATAGGTTGCATAGATACTATCTTATTTATGCCCTTAGAAAACCTCTGTAAGATTAAAAATTATGCATAACACTAGAGTTTATTAAAAACAGCAATAAATTATATTTAGAAGCTTTGAATAGCGCCTCCACATTTTTGCAGATACTGAACCTGAACATTAAGTTGTCTTAGAATGTAATAATTCAAAAAATTACCATAAAAAGCTATATAATTTAAGTGCTGCACAATTCATACCGTGGTAGGAGCATAGAGAAATAAGCACACAGCGTCATTATCGTTTAATGCTAAGTTGTCTCTGCTTACTTTTTAGAACAAACCCAATTTCTGAGCTATTGCGTATTTACGCTTTGCAATACAATTTGCAATTTAAATTTCGTATTTTTTCTTTTAGATTTTTTGCCGTGATTGAGTATTTGTCTAATTAGAAAATAAAAAAACAGTTATCCTTAAATTTAAACCAGTCACTAAAATTTTCAATACAACGTTTTGTTATTTCGCTAATTAAGTTTTGCTCAACCATACATACCTAAATTAATATTTGATACGCATTTTGATTTCGTAGTATCAATGTTTTAATATTAGGTTAGTAGCTATGACGATCTTTCCAAAGTACACTGAGACAGCAGACTTTTTTCCGCAATAAAAAACAGCAGTCTTGTACTGCAGCGGACATTCGATTGAAGAACAATCCAGTAGAGTACATGAACATGATTAGTTCCATAAGTTCACTACATCTTTTGAAAAAAAAAGTCTGGCATTCTGCTTTAAATACGCGTGGTATCACAGTTCGTGATCATGGATATTCAAAAAAAATATCCAAAATCATGGTCTCTTAGAGAAGTAAAGTGAGTAAGAACTAAAGAAGTAGTATAAAATCGGTGTCAGTGGTGCAGTAGTAGCTCAGATGGAGATGGCGGGCAACGGATTTGATTCCCATACAACCAAAAAATGTAAATTTGACCACATTTAGATTCCAAATACGATGCTGCATATGTCGGCACACAGGGACCGTATATTGCAAGTTGATGTTTAATTTCGATGTTGACCCAACAATGTGGATTTATGATTCAACATAAGGTCAAAAATAATTTGTTTTATATGATAAACCTATTAAATATATCATTTTTTCATATACCGCAATTTACACTTAAACCCGTATCTTACAAATAGATTTGAAGAGCGCGTTCTTTACGTCTGTACATGCACTCAAAAGAATTGCAGCACTGTTGATATCGCATCCCTGTCAAGGGACTCGAATGCTGTAATTCGGGTGAAAACGATTACTGTACACATTTTCTGAAGCAATATTAGGGTTTTTTATTCATTTAGATTTGTTTTGACTGTCACGACGTTTTCCCAATTACCTATCCTGGTTGAAAGGTTGCAACACTTGCTAGCACAGAAAATTATATTAAAGCAACTAAGGGTAAATTTATTGCATAATTTTGATGACGCTTGTATTGGATTATTCTTACCCTCTGTGTAGCACAATTTGGTTGTCACGCCCCACTGGTGTTTTGTTGGTAAATTAAACAACAAATGTTACACTCAACCGAAAATTAAACTGAGAGACCGTCTTTGGCAACTCCAAATAACACAAAAATGAACTTTTCGCATAAACTCTTACGTAAATTCATTTCGTGCCCATTTACTTCATTCGGTCACCTAACAAACCCGTAAAAATTTCCATTTATAAAATTTAGCCATTTAAGTTCGCAACACAATTAACCTTGAGAAGAACAATACCAGCAACAAGGAGTGGTCCCATCATAACAAGGTGTTCCATGTAAAACAAAATATTTTTCTTGCTGCCAAAGAAAAGGTACACAATCAGGTGGCACATATAATAATTTCGCGCGCATAATTTTAAATGTGACCCATTTTTCTTAGAAAGCAGAATATTCCCTCAGAGACACTTAAGAAATTAAGTACTACGTACATACTGCCGTTGTTTTTCTGGTTTTTAAAATAATTAAAAAAGTCAAAAGTACTATGGGCCGAAAGAGCCAAGGAAATGTGAAAAAAATTTAAACGTACTTGTAGTGTTTTATCTGAAATTAAGGTTCTAATGCATTGGAGATTAACTAAAAAAGGCAAATGCTGAAAAATAAAAACACATTCGAACCACAAAACAATCCAAATCGTAAACCAGCATACAGCGCACCAGCGCATATAGAACACAGTCATTATAGTATAGCGTTATCTGATGCCGCTAAATGGCATGATTATAAACAAGTAAATGTAAAAAAAACTTCTTTTTTCGGGTACAAACTTTTATTTAAACACCGATACACGCCTCACAGCCATTTATTTTTGGGTAATAATCGCCAAAATATCTGTTTTTTAAGGTCGGGCCGGGCCTATTTCAAAGTATTTTCTTTTTCGACGTATCACACACAGCGCACGCGACTCGCGACACGCGGCACACGTGGGATATAAAAATTGGGCCTGGCATTGAGCTTTCAGGTCGTGCGAAGGTGGCTAAAAAGGACCCCAAAAAACGGGACAATGACGGCATTTCAAAAAATCACACGCGCCACATGCGAAAAAGACGTCACAAGCCGAATATGAAAATGCTATTTATAACTTAGACACTCACAAAAAATTTCAGCTGTCTAGGTCATGTTGAAGGTGGTTAAAAGGGGCCTCAAAGCAGTCGAAAATACAGACAGAAAGTGGTCAAATCAAGTTAAATAAGAGTTTTTAAAAAAATTGCATGGAAGCCTCCCAACCCAGCCCGCAAAGTTTTAATGAAATCGGGCTGTGGAAGTGGGTTAAAAATTGATCGCAAGATTTTATGACAGACAGACAAACAAAGAGACAGTGACACAGGCACGCGAAATTAATATGGAGAGTTTAAAAAAGAATAAATAATAATAAATTAAGCTTCAGAAAGGTAAACTAGAACAGAGAGTAGATAACATGCAAATTTAAGCAACAATAGCATAGTTTTTCTTATTTTGCATTTGGCTACTTTATCTCCTTTTTATTTACTTGTTCCACAGTGCAATACAGGCGGCAAACAAATAATGAAATGTCACTACACAACTTGCTGCGGTTGTCAAAGCTTATCGTGGCTTACCATTTAACTTTTGAAAAACGTTTGACAGTCTCAGGCAAATTAAAAATATTAAAATAAATGTTTTCAGCCCAAACCCACAATGGAATAGAAAGACGCCAATGGAGTATAAGTGAGAAAGAGGATATATGAATTAAATTAAACAGTCAGTGAAAGTTATAAGTTTCGTTTAAAAAATTAAAAAGATTTCTAATTTAATATTTTTTATACGGAAACAAGTGACAAAAGATATCCTTCTGAGATTAACAACACGAAAGCGTTGGTTAGTTACAAACCACTAAACGTTTTTTTCTTTCTTTCATAATTATAATAGAGTTTTTTCTTTCCTTTTATACATATACGCACCCTCATATTAGTGCGAAGGGATCAAAAAGTGGATGTTTGCGAGTGCTATTGAAATTTCTACAAGAGTAAGAGTAAACTATATTTAACCAATATATGTTTAGATTAAATAAAAGTATCATTCCAATGACAATTTTTATTTCATCCAAAGAACATAAATAAGCTCTCATACAGTAATACAGTTTTTATATGCTATCATATGTATGGTCGCTGCAAATTTACTGAATACACTTCCTACATGGACGTCCTTTCCGTAGCATTTTTCTAGTACCCTTCCCAGAGTAGTGATAGTGATTGAACTTCTTTCAAAAAACTCATCATTAGTCATCCAAAATCTGCTCGTTATCGATTCATTTTAGCTTTATATGTCACTAGATGTTCCCGGGCGCTTTGCTAACCGTACCAATGACCCCACGCCTTCCTCTTACCATCGATTGGTGGGGGTGTACTATAGCTTATAACCATAGAGAAATAAGCACTAAACACATAGTCTTAGTCTTCCCTATGGGCAGCCATAGTACGTACAGAACAGAGCACACAGTCATAATGATGCTGCTATATGGCGTAATGTTCGTAAAAACACAGGTTAGAAAGCAGCGCAGCAAACAGTACAGCACAAAGTAAACGCATTCGCTCGACTGTTTTTTCGTCGACTTTAGTTACTTAGTTACAAAATTGGTCGCCACGAAAGGCTCTTTATTTAAACGGGTTAATATATAGCCTATATTTACCCTAAAAGTCCATTTTAAATATTGGTGAAATAATTTTTGAAATCGGTCCAGTAGTTTTGAAGATAACCTCCTAAATACAAACCAACATTACCTCTTTATAATATTAGTATAGATATATAGTTTATTTTCAAACCCGTTTTCATTGATTACTTTTCTAAGACGATTTAAACCTCAATTGAGCAAATAACCAGCGATAAGTTGTTTGATATACGAGTACATAAGTGAAAAGAATTTTAGTAAAAATCCTTGGAAACGTATTAAATGATCGAACTTTATTCACAAAAACTTTTTTCGAGTGGCATTAAGTGAATCAATAAAGAATGGTGGTCATTCTGGCCGTCAATCAACATCAAGAACAGACGGGAGTGTTAAACAAGCTAGAGAACAACTCGTGGAAAATTGCAATTTAGCTGTTAAAAACTTGCTGATGTTGTTCGTGTATCAGAAGTTTCAATGAAAACAATTTTGAGTGATGATTTTGCCTTTAACCGTTTTTGGTAATCAAACCTTATGGAATTCGTAAAGAAAAAACAACAATTTCAGTAAAAATTTGACTCTATTGATGAACATCTACTAGAAACCAAACGTTGTTTTCCACCAACTGCTTTAGAAAATAAATTAAATCACTTACGAAGTTAAAAATAATAGAACATCCTTATAATATCCAAAGTAGTATAACTTTAATAATAGTATAGTGATAGTATATGGCGCAACAGACTGATGTGGTCAAAGGCCTAACTTCTTGTGTTGTTTGTGTTATATTTTTGCACAGAAATAGAATAGATTTACAATTTAAAGCTATATCCGAAATACGAATTGAGAAACTTTATAATGATAGTTATTACATTCGGATGTTTTTGTCAGACATTCCCAAGAGTAGGACAGCTTTTTAGTTTTTTTTCTGGGATTTGAAATTACTATTGCAAGATTTCGTATAAGATCCCTATATTGCACATCAACATAATCCACTCAACTTATACCCACCCTTTCTCATGGAATACCCTTTCATATTTATCGCACATTATGATATCAATCAACAATTTTAAACATTTAAATCTATCGCTTAAACCCTTAACTCTTAACCTTGTATAACTCATATATATATTTGGTAATCGAAGAGAAAAAAATCCAATAACTTTTCCAATTTTTTAGCAATAAATACACAAGAGGTTGTGGTCCCTTAATTCATTAAAAGGAAAAGTTTCGAGATGCTGATCAGATGATTGATTAGTTCGCATGAACGGCTCTACCTCGCAACTGGGCCAACAAGGATCACATCTCGTCTACTCGCTTGCGGTTAATGGCAGAGGAATGCCAAACGCATAAGCACAAGCAAGCGAAACTTTTCTACCGTTAAAGTTTATCAACAACAACAACAACAAAAGTTGCAGCAGGAAGCGTTTGTGGAGATGTTTGCGTTGTTATCTCCGGTTATGATGCTGATGCCTTAACATCAACACATACACATCCTGTTGTGGAATTAAGCGGTTGGAATTATAAAATAATTCTCTTTGCTTTAGGTGCGTACACAGACACGCTACATCACACATCCGATTAAGACCACAAAATTAGGGATGAGTAGAATTTCCGTGCATATTCTTCACTCCCCATTGGCAGTGTATCCTTCCTGTGCATTATGTAGGTGAATTTTTACAAGACTTTCGCATTTTTTGTAAACATGTCACCAACTGCGGTTATTCTATTTTTAAGGTATTGTATTCCAAGAACAACGAGTTCTCTTGGTAAATTTATTCATATACACAGTGTAACCCGAGTACAGTATACAGAAATTCACTACTGAAATAAAAAGGTAATATTATTGGCGGAATAAAGGCGACAAATCTGAAATAAACGTAAATAATCAAAAAAATTTACTAAAAATTGATTGCAGTTTTTTAACTTAAAAATTTGTACAGATACAGTCCGTAACACTTGCATTCGTCTGTCTTCTTGTGGGAGAGCTGCGGACTTTCAAAAAGAACTAAGACTATTGAAAGTTGAAATTAATTTTGTCTGAGTATAACGGACTGTATTTTTCGAATTTAATTAAATATACAAAAGCGTGTATTGATGAAATTTTGCCATTTTTTTGACCCACCTTCTGTTTTAATTTTTTTACTTCTGTTCAGAGTAAAAAACTTCGCCGATTCGTATATTGCAATAACATGAAGAGCGTATTTCAATTAAAATTGCGTAGGGAAACTTATCTGGTTTATAAATGTATGCGAATGACAGGTAACAAATAATAGGATAAATTGTGGTCTCACAAGTGAGTAGAGGGATGTCAGACAAAAAATTTTTCATTTGAAATAAATTCTCGCTGGCTTAAATTAAAATTATTTTTATAATTTATTATTACATATGCGTTACATATGGATATTTACAAAAGTTTGAAAGTAAATGGACATTTACAGAAAAATGAGCACAGTTTAATAGTTTCGGAAATACTTTTTACATACGACTTATGCTCTCATTCACAGTAGTAGTTTTAGTAGAAAAAACTTCCAAAATGTGAGAGAAAGTTCTTTCATTATATGCCAAAGAAGTGTAAAATATTGCTGTTTGTCTGTTTTCTGTTTGTCTATTTGTCTGTTTTCTGTTTGTCTATTTGTATGTTTGTCTGTTTGTCAGTTTGTCTGTTTGTCTGTTTCTCGTGGAATCTTGCGATTAACCAACTTCCCAAATCCCGTTTTTATTGAAAGTACACGTGTGTATATCCGGTCACTACACTATCTATTAAAATTTGGAAGTGATCGGTCCCAAACAATTTTTTTAAATTCTCTATATTAACTTCACTTGCATCCATGCCACGATGTCGCTCGTCGGTCGTCTGTCGTGGAAACTTGCAATCTTTGCGGAATCTTCCCAAAGCCCGATTTCATTGAAATTTTGCACACATGTGTATTTCTGGAGACAACACTTTCTATTAAAATTTGAGGCCCCTCGGGTCACGGGGTCAAGGGGCTCCCATTCAAATGTTTTAAAAAAATTACTCGATTTTCTTCAAACACTTTTTAAAAATTTTAGAAAACCCGGGCCCGGGGTCGTGGGCTCCAAATTTTTTTTTTAAAAAATTTACCCGATTTTCTTCAAATTTTTTATACGTGTGTATCTACGATGGACAACACTTTTTGCTAAAAATTTTCTTCAAATTTTATACACCTGTGTATCTCCGATGGACAAAATTTTTTGAAAGTTTTTGGAGTGAGCTGGCCCTGAGGCCCGAAGGATGCCCATATAATTTTTTAAAAAATTAGCTCGATTTTCCTCAAATTTTAAACACATGTGTATCACTGATTGGATTGTTGGATTGATAGGGCCCTGAGACCCGTGTGGTGTCCATGTAAATTTTTTAAAAATTAGCCCGATTTTCTTCAAATTTTAACACATACGGAATCAGATCAAGCGATACTATAATGACTGTGTTCTGTGGGCGCTGGTGAGCTGTGTATAGTGCTGCTTTACGTATAGGTTTGTTTTCTGGTTGGGTTGTAGTGCTTCGCAAGCTTTTTTATTTTTCAGCATTTAAAGTGAGATTCAGTATACTTTTGATTAATTTTTATGTTTATAGGTGGTTTGTTTTAATCATATTATTCATTTACAATTGCATACCATTAAAAAAGTAAAAACGCCAACATGTCAAGCTACTGACAAGCTATATTTTTTACAAACATCAGTTGCTATGTAAACCAGTCAAAGTGTGTCTCCTAAGGTGTATTTGAGTGAAATGTAGACAAATAATTTGGCTATTGAATTTTGCAATTTTTACTCAATAGTTATGTAGCTTATGTAGCTAATGCTAAAGCGTTCTATTAAAATAAGAATAAATATTAAGATCCATATTTGCTTGATATCACTGTTATGATTATAGCTTAATTCTTCTTATAAGATCAAAATGTCGTTTAAAATAATTACGTGTTGTTTAAAACTTTGTAGCGATAATGTAGGCGTAGGGTTAAAAGTAATTTCTTTCAAGTGGCACTTGTAACTAGAAAAGTACTTCTTATTTTATTTATTTATTTTATGTAAAAGTTGCTGTTCCTTTACTGCAATTGTAAAATAAGGCAAAATTAAGTAATTAAATAATCGGGTTAACAGTTTTGAAGATAACGCTTAAAGGTTATAACAGTTTTACTAGTTGTCCGAATATTTATATATAATATATAACATATATTTTGAGAAATACCTTACATGTTTAGCCAAAGAAGTTGCCACAGAAGCAATAACGAAAGTTTAGTAACATTGGTTGACCCAATTATAAAAAAAAACCTATTTTTTCTTAGGGTAGTAGAAAACGCAATATTCATAATTCATGAATCAATCAAAAATCCGAAAAATTCATCAGCAGTTCACATACTGAGTTCAAAGTTCAAGGAATGTATCGGTTGAAATCCTAAACAGAGATTTGTCAAAACTTGATAATTGATCCGCATGATACTTGCTCTTCAAAATAACAAAAATATTTTTCCTTTTTTTTGCAATATTGAAAATAAATGTACATACCGTTGTGTCCTCATATCCGGGTGTAAGCAGTTTAATGTCGATTTCAAAATCCATTTCGGTCGTTGGTTTGTGATGAGCATTGCTGTTGATGCTGACGCTGCTAACAGTTGCAGCAATCTCTGCAACTACGACGGCGGTCAATTTTTCCCCCATTGCCAAATCATCAGCTTTACGGAGAGTTATTGTAGACGACGCGCGCTTTCTTAATACCCGTATTATTACGGCAGTCTTATCCAATGTCATAGGATGATGATTACGATGTACGTTTCAATGTAAATATAACAAATGCTACTTGTCGTCGTAGTGATCCTTGAGATGGTGGGTTCATAATCGCGGATGCATTATACTTGGTTGGCAGAAAATAACTTTTGAATCGGTTGAATTTGGTTTTAATTGCAAAAATTTCTACTTCACGATACATTTGCGCACCTAATTAAAATGTAGTCGCGTTTTATTTTCGCACATTTTGCAGTGTGCACCTTTAACAATGGAATACTTTTTTACATCCGGCGAAGGAAACTCAGAAAACAACACCAGCACCATTTTCCCTCGCCAAAACTTTATTTTCACAATGGCACAGGCAAGTGAGGAAACAGAAAGTAAAAACAAAAGTTTCTTTCAATTAAAAATTAAAACTATCGCGCTAAAAATAACGAACTGCTCGACGAACTTTTCACATTACCAGTCAGCGAAAGGAGCAATTTAGCGATACACCAAGCGATACCAAGTAGCAGCTTGCCGCGACTTTTGTTAATCACCAAAATGCATCAGAGCTTGAAAAATAGCAAGCGACGATCGACCAAGTATACCAGGAACCACTGAACAAGCAACGAAAGTAACCCCCTCAAGCCGCCCAAGTTAGCAGCTCTATAATGGGGAATTAAGCATACAGTTACTGCACTCAACTTAACCGACGATTACTTTTAGTCCGACGAATCGCAAAAAAAACCAAAATGCACAGCTAGATATAGCTCCTAGCGGAATCCTTCGTGGACGCTTAAGAGAGCTTTGATTTTTCCCAAACCGACCGAGATGAAAGCTAAGCGTTAACTGAATGATGAGATTTGTTACTTTGTATCCTTTTTCAGTTTCGAACAACAATGTTGGTTTCACAGCAGTTACAACGCATATACAACATCATCAGTTCGAATACCTTAAAGGCAGTCAGGCAGGGCAGTAGAGCGGATATTGCAAAATAACATTCAACAGGATGTAAGTGAGAAGATACGAGTATCTTTACAGCTGAATGTACATGGTGCGCATGTACCATTCAAACGCTTGGAACACGACGGAGCTTTCACCTGTTGTACTTTTGTGTTTGAATGAATTTCTTGCGGGACAAGAATGAATGCTTTTTCGAAACCCGGCAAAAGGATAAAAATTCGCGCCAATATTACCGAATTGGTTAGGATTTCACGATTCGAATAACATTTCTATTTTTATTTATGAGAGCAGGTGTTTTCTAGCGTCGAGTAAGTCGCGTTGTATTACTGCCAGACGTTGAGGCGACTGCAAACGGAAGATGTCGACGATTTGATTTATTTAACGTGTATGAAAATTGAAACGAAGCTACGTGTAGAACTATGAAGTTGACCGGTTGCACATATGCAAGTCGGTATAGGGTATCTCGTAAACTATTGGCAAATAGTGTACGAACTTTCAAAAAACTCAAATTTTTAAGAAATTTAGATTTAAATTTAATGATTGTAGAAAATTTTAAATGAATTAATAATTACTAACAAACATTTATTTATTTATTTAATATCTTCCGAGATTACATTAAGGGAAATAACTTCAAATAAGATTGTATATATATATAATATACATGGATCGATAGGATTTCTCACCCTACTCGTTGAACTAGTTGGAGCTTTGAATTAAGCGTTGAAGACTCTTGATGTCCGTGCTTGACAAATCGTTACGATCGTTGTAAAAGAAGACTCCCAGTTGGAGTTTACGCTTTAGAGAAAGAGCTGTGCATATACAGAGAAGGTGAAGAATGGTCTCTTCCTCCTCCTCGTCCATGCAGCTTCTGCGTAAGTCATTGGAGAATACACCAACCCTTGCTGCATGCTTACCTATAAGACAGTGCCCAGTAATGATCTGTTTAGAGAGATCACACACTTGGAGCATTTCGGATCCAGCTTTGGCCAGATCGGTTTTTTTTATTTATTTGTATTTATTTATTAAATTCATAAGCTTTCTAAAACAATTGTCTTATTTATAATAATTATAATGTAAGAATTTAAATTGGATATCAATTGAAAATTAAAAAATAAATAAAAATAAAATATTTTTTTTTTAATTTTAAGATATTTCATAGGGTTTTCAAAGAGTTTTCAAAACAAATATAGCTATTCTATCCTCTCAGGTTGGTCGGCAGGAAATTCCAAAGGCCAACAGCGTGTACAAAAAACTGATTCTTAGAGTTTCTATATCTAAAGGTGGGGACGATTGGAATATTACTTCTTTGTGATACTGGAAAAGTACGTTTTTTGAAAAGATAATTAGGAGATCTAGGTTGTATGATTTTAAAAAGAAATGTTAAACTTAGAAAATCTATATACTTGTTTAGAAGCATATCAAAAACACTACCTGCTTGTACCGAAACATGGTCGCCACGACGTAACCGTAACATAAATAAAACGAACAAAATTTGAAATAATGAAAAAATGAAATGCATATTGTCTAATCCAATAGGTTCCGATTTTATGTTTTTACAGCTTTGTGTACCTCTACTTCATAAACTCTTTTAAAATTAAAACTTGAAACTTTTGTCGCTATACAAGATAGACCATTTGACTATCTAAGGTTGATTTTATCAATAGCATCCTGCTTTAACATTAGTTTGCATGTAGTAATCGGTATGGGTAAGAAACCATTTTCAGGTAGAATGGGCTGCGTACTACCATTTTTGGCGAGCTCATCGGCAATGAAGTTCCCCAGAATGTTCTAAGATAAACATGCATTTGTTATTGGCTTATGTTTACCACAGTAGGTACTATGCTGTAAAATATACAAAACAAATCTATCTCTAAAGCACCGTGATGTTGCATAATGCGGGATCAAATGCAATAAATTAGATTAACTTATGTGGTACATGAGTATGTTCCTAATAAACATGATTGGAAAATATTCTCTTCGTGAATGTAGTGAAAGTATAGCGAAAAGTAGAAGGCTTTCATTATAAGCTGAAAGCTCTATCTATCCTATTTTGCTATTTGAGAAACGCGCAAAATTTTTTCTATGCGTTCAATAAGTTGGTTATAGTTTGCATAATAAGGAGACCAATGATGCTACAATATTTCAAGATAGGTCTTACCAAAGACATATACATCGATTTAACCGTATAAGGGTCATGAAAATCTTTTGAATATCGTTTGACATATCCTAACATTTTGCTTTTGTAATGATACTCGTCAATTCTCAATTAAGCTTTTAATATTTTTAAAATATTCAATACTGCTACTACTAAAATAAAACTTTGGGTTGTCAATTCGTTGGCTTATCGGGCTTTTAAAACCATTAATATATTGTTGCGATAGAATGTTTAATGAGTTTTATTAAGTTACATGTTGTAGTGTTGGATGCATTAATAGGATTCTTTGTCAAATTAAATGTTACATCTGATGTATATGTTTAACACATCACCAAAAGTTGTTAAAATCAACAAAGAAATAAACAACAACACATACAATGGGATAACTATGAATGCATGATCGCGAAGCGAAGGCAGTTCAAAATTATGTAACACTTCTAACAAAAATAACGATGAACAAAAACGCAATAAATCTTTGACAAGCATAGCAAACAAACAATGCAGATTTCTTGAACTTCTCCGTATTAGATTGGAAACTGTCCATTGTTTGCATGAATTTATAAATGAACTTTGATCAACTTAATTCTAAGGAAGCTATTTGTATTTCAATTCAGATATTTTCGCCGAGTTGCTCTTTCGTAAACTGGCCGAATAAAGGCAGACGTGCCAAGTCTAATTTACATCATTCATCATTAACTCTTTTATTGAATGAAAGTGCCAGACACATCTAGTGCCAGATTAAGAGAAAAATGCCAATCAAAACGAATACAATCTTTTTCGTATAATGACGTATAAAGTATAATATAAACTGATTTAATGTCGTCGCCTATTTCAATTGTTATGCAGAAGTTACGTAAGCATTTTTACGTGTATTCTAAGCGATATTTTTTTATTAATAAATTTGAAAAGACTTTAAGTATGCCAGTCTTTCTTATATTCAAAAAGATTTAGACCTAAGTAGGTTTCTTTTAGACACATAAAGAATGACATGTTAATCGGAACTCATTTTTTGTTGTCGGTGTAGAACATCATTGACAATGAAACTTACAAAATTACGCGACCATTCTTGAATTTCAATAGCAGTTCCAGCAAACATTAGATTTACATTTAATAAATAAATAAAGACAAATATAAACAATTTTCACTAAAGCAGAAAAATCCAGGATGAGAACTTTTGTAATCAGCAATGCAATATTTTAATTGTTTTGATTAAAATAAATGGAATGCACTCGCAAAGAAAACCTCGCGGCCATTGTTGTAGAACGCAAACGTGCGTCTAGCTCTAGTAATAAAGAAAGCCCTGCGACCTAACGACGCTAAAAACATTCATTCATCAATGCGGATAACCTACAAGGAAAGCATTGTTGCTTTACTATACCAGCTGTGCTCGTAGCTATTGTCACATCTTGGATTTCATGTGACGCATTTATTTAATTGGTTAGTACCTTGTACAGATTTTGTCAAAAACCATGTCCATTTATTTTTTTTATTTTTTTTTTGTTTTGTGGCCAATGGAGCACCAATGAGAAGAATAAAAGTTACAGCCAAATGCAAATATTTCAACGGGTGGAGATAAATGTTCTTTAAGATAAACCGCCTATTGCCACTATATATTTAAATGAGCTTTACATTAACCTTAATTTTTGTGTGGCAAAAAATGCCATCATGCGACCTGCTACCAGAAGTCTGTTTAGCTCTTATCAAATATTATGAACTTTTAGATACACCACGAAAATGCGCACCACAGTAATGGTTAATGTGGCAGTGGGTGGAAAAGCCGAAATACTTAAACCAGTAATGGTCCATTGTTATACCACATGGTACGAGAAAATTTTCCCCCTACTCGTTGAACCATCGACCTTGGTATAAAGCACTAAGGACTACTAATGTCAGTATGTCAGTATTGGTTAAAACATAAGGGTCATTGCAAAAGAAAGCTCCCAGATGGAGCTTACGTTTTTGAGAGAGGGCTGGGCACGTACAGAGAAGGTGGTGAATAGTCTTTTTCTCCTAGTAGTCCATACAGCTTATGCAGAAAACGCCAAGCCATGCTACATCCAGTGATGACACCTATTATAGGGCCGAATAAACATATGAAGCGTTTCGGATCCAGCTTGGCCAGATCTGCCATCTCGCAAGACAAGTTGTTCCGGCTAAACACCTACGGTTAGTTATCTCAGTAACATCCCGCTTTACCATGAGTTTGCATGTAGCAATTGGTATGCGGTGTATGACTAAAGAACCATTTTCAGGTAAAACTAGTAGAGAAGTTCCATGTTTGGCGAGTTGATCAACATTACAACTTCCTAGAATGTCTCTTTGCCCCGGCACCTAACACAGGTGAATGTTTAACTGCTCTGCCATCTCCTTGAGAGATGATCGGTAGTTTATGGCTAGAATAGAGCTCGTAGAGATGCCATAATCTCAGCCTGGATGATAAAAAAGATGATAAAAAAGACGGAAAGAGATTTAGCCTCTTTGAGAAAACACCTCCTTCAACCCCGTCATCAGTTTTTTACCCGTCTGTGTACAAATGTACGTCTTCATGTACCATGTGAGTGCCTTCTTTCCAGATTGATGTGGAGGGGATGGTGACCTAGAAGTTTTTGTTGAATTTTAGTTGCGGAATGGTGTAGTCTGTGTTACCTGTTGGAGTTCTAAATGAATTCAGAATAGAGAAGTGGCCGATTTAGTTTTTGGTACACTTTGGAGATTGCATTGAGGCGAATAGCCGCGCTAGCAGGTACTTGTCTACTGAAAATGTTGAGTGGTGCAAGGTTGCACAGAATGTCTAGTGCAGCGGAGGAAGTTGTACAAAGTGTTCCGCTCATACATAAACAAGCCGATCTTTGTCTTAACTCATTGTCACGATTTACTGCTTCATCTAAGGCAGTCCACTAGGTCTACTACTAATGTGTATAGCAAATGAGTGATATGAAGTTGAAGACCCCTTTTGTTTTCAACGGTTTTTTGCATGAAAAGAGTGCCCATGTGGCACTTTCTTTCTTGTATCTTTGGTTTCCAGCTTAGCTTATTCAGAATAAGAGCCATTTACTTGGCTTTATAAGTGAAACCTTATACCCTTCTTATTAGAAGGAGGGTCAACATGTGGGATTTTGTATTTCCTACTGAAGAGGACAAGTTCAGTTTTGTGGGGGTTTACCGACAAACTACAACGATCTGCCTATCTCGTTAGCTTGTTGAGAGGAGTTCCTTTAAGGTATAAAGGAGCTTTCCTAAGACGGCAATACCAACATCATCCATATAAGCGATCACTCCCCAGCCCTCCCTCCTTAGACATATAAGCAGCTGATAAACCACTAAGTTCCATATAAGTGGGAATAGGAGTCCACATTGCGATTTTCCTCTGCAAACAGATCTTCCGGCAGTATTTTCACCAAGTTTTGAATCAATCATCATCATATTTGGCTCTTCAACCGGGGTCCGGTCTTGGCGTCCCGTTTTGAATCAATAATCCAACTTATAAACAGAAGTTTAAGCAATTAGTGGTCTACCCTCAAAGTCGACAGTGCATCCACAATCGCAGATTTGTTGACGTTGTTAAAACCGCCTTTAATGTCTAGGAACTTGTATACTCCTTGTAGTGAATGGAAGTAGGTGCTTGGAAACAGCTTGAGAGATTGCTCGCCGTTTTTTTAAACTGCTAGGTATTATCGGATTGGTTGAGAGGATTTTTATTAGCCTATAGATGCCTCGGAAGATTCTTCCACGCATTTTCATCGCTATCAGGCTTCAGCCAATTTACGAGTATTACGTTTTTCCATTATTTTATTTCTTTTCTGTGCAAAAAAAAGAACTTATTTTCACATTTTATTGCTAAACAAACAATGCAGAAACAAACTTCAAACTCATTTCCGATGCAATTTATGTTCAACATTTCCAGAAAAAACGACTTTTAAAAGCTTTTTCCTTTTACCAATATGCCATCGTCTTGTGTTTCGCAACAAATCGTATTAAATTTGGCCTTGTATTTCACTTGGATAATATAAAAACATGCAATTTTTCACTCAACCGAATGGAAAAAGTCACATCCAGTCCCACATAACACGGAGGCACGTAGAGACACACGAAAATCACATCTTGTTACTTTTGAATCATATTTTTTTTTGCATCCCATCCACGACTCTGTGAAAAAACATAAACAATCGTCAACAAGGAAGATAAAGAGCAAAGCTCTCGTATCCTTGAAGGTATCAACAAATACAATACGACGACGATTGGTACGCTCGTATAACGGATGGCAATAATAAAATTTACGAGCATTAACGACAATGCAACCAGAAGCCATACCACTTCACGGTCCATACCCACTCGCTCACAGAATGGCAACTCCAGTTAAATGTGAATTCTGTTGCTGAACTTAACAATTTTATTTGTTTTTAAAATTGTCCTTTTCCAATTTTCACTGTCGAATTTTATGATTCCGTCGAGTCGTGTAGGAAAACTCGACAAATATGTTTTCAGCTGAGGTAAAGATCTTCATATCTAAACGTCGACAAAGAAAGACGTTAACCGCGATGCATCGGATTGAACCTTAAATTACAGCTTTTGCAGCAGTTGAATTCAGGTATATTTTATTAGTTTCTGTGAAATTTTATAGCGATATTTGCTTTAATTAGAGATAATTGCTTTTTATGGCATCCGTGTGTCGTATACTTTATTGTCTATAAACAAAGATAAGGAAATCGTAGAACGGTGGCGTTTTGTTAGGGTATTAGGGAGGAGGTGTTTGCGGGATGGTCTTAGGTAGTCGATGGTGGGTGGAGTTGTTTGTTTCTGGGGTCGATATTGCAGTGGAATCGATGATGGGGTGATGGGGTAGTTGAGTGGGGTAGTGGTATCGTTGGGGTATCGATGGTCGGAGGTCGCTGGTGGGGGAATATATTAGACTCAGATAGAGTAGAGCTCATTATAAGGGTGGCTGTTTGATAGAGTGTCAGGGAGGGTGTTTGCGGGGTGGTCTTAGGTAGTCGATGGTGGGGGAGTTGTTTGTTTCTGGGGTCGATATTGGGGTGGTGGGGTAGTTGAGTGGGGCATAGTATCGTTGGAGTATCGATGGTGGGAGGTCGCTGGTGTGGGAATATATTAGAGTCACATAAATATTTTTTTTTCGATCGGGAAACGCCGAGCACTCAGCTAAAATAATAATATAACGTAAGAACATGCCATTTATATGCAATGTCAATACCTAACTTTATTTTATGTATGTGCAACTATTATTAAGTCCTTACCTAATAACTGTGGTTCGTTGCACCGTGTCTGGGAGGATGCAATAAAAATCCAAAATACAAGAACATAAAATATTCCACAGGTAATGAAGTTATATGCAATTCAGGCAGGCACTGATGGGCAGTGTGCTTGACATAACCCGTTTTATTTCGAGCTGAAGTGACAGTGCCATATAGTACATTATCAATCAGTAAACCATGTGATGACCACATCAACAGATTGTTACCACATTTGTACATTTGCTACGAATCGTGACTGTTTGTGGCCAGCACGTGCAGCGTCCGAGTATACTAGTAAAAGCAAACACGCCAAGGCATTCATGATGCGATGAAAATTCATGTGGTCGCTGGAAAACCAACAAATTGGCTATGATGACACCGACGTGCTTGTGAAATCCAAACCGCTGATTTACCTGTCTGCAAGCTGCTGCTTCCAGGCGAGTGTATACTTACACTGAGATCGTTCGACCGAATTCTTATTTCAAAAATGACAATTTGAGATAGAAGTTTGCGGCCTTAACCGCACGAACAAGCACCGTGAAACTTTTGGAACAACAACACTGAAAACAGTTTTCTTTAGACTGTTGGTGATGTACTGGAATTTAAGGTCTGTTTTAAGATTCAAAAATTTGAATTACCAAAGTAAGGAAGATCTTTCCTTACACAAGGCTATACACAAAATGTTTGGAATTTAACAAACTTGTTTGATCAGCAACCATCCTAGTTTGGATGTCTAATCTTTGAAGAAAGTAGCTTGATAGATTTATACCCAAAAAAGACAATTTCCTTCAGGGTGTATTCACGTGGAATCTTCATTAAATATTCAACGCATATTGTCCTCAATGAACGGGATTTGTGCATTGTTTTCAAATACGGTTCGAAATAAGCTTTTAAATAATTTTTTGGAGTTTATTGGAGTTTACTCCTTTTCATGTATAGAAAAAAAATACACCATACGGTGAGTGAAATCGAGTGCAACTTGTGACGCGAGGCTTGATACGCGAGGCGTATGACGCAAGCCGTGGGGCACGAAAATCGATTCTTAAGGAGTAAACTCCAGTCGCGCGTCGGAGCCAACACGCACCTTTTTGTTTCTATCTTCCATTATTAATGAATATCTATAATAAATGGTATTGCATTTTGTTTTGTATCTTGCAGACATAAAATATAGGAAGAAAAACTGGGAAACGAAACATTCAAATGTCCGTTAAATAAATATATCATAGTTTAAATTTATTAACGGTCTTTAACTTGATTTTTTTTTTGTCTAGAAAAATACCTTTTTTGAGATATATAGTGAAAATTTCTCTACAAATAAAAAATGCAGCATTTTAACTTCCAAGCAGTCATTAAAGTTTTTCTACTGATCGCAACCATCCAAACAACACAACAAATATTGCAAATCCTTTAGCTTTTACAAGAGTCACATAAAAATTTCCAAATTATGCAACTCTACCGCTGCTAAGAAAACTTTGAAAATTGAATACATCACAATGTTTGCATTTCACAACACACAAGACATTCCTATTATTTCTCATCGGCTTAGCATTTTATTCATCTTGACAGTTATGAATACGGACAAAGCCACAGCATCACAATGTACAATGTTTCTCCTGACAAATGAAATACGAAATCCTTATGACAAACAAAACGTTCCATGCCTACTATACGCACCTGTTTCTGATGTCGACTGTCACCTCATTGCCTTACAGCAACCAAAATCTGACCATCGTTATAGTCGTAAATAACGATATATGTATTTGTTCCGTAACTACTTCGAGTCATGACTACCGCAACGTGCAAAGTTTCCGCATAAACTTTCATTGCATAACATTTAAAGCATTCGCCTTTACAGCATGATTAGCTTACTTATTTCTTCACAAATTTATCGAAAGTAATAAAAAGTTTAATCGGAAAATACTGACACAAATACATTGCCATTATGAAAACTGTTGAGACATTCGTTGTGTAGATGTCAAATGGACTAATAAACTTTCTTATGTGATTCTAACACACATAACGTAGCATTCGAGTTCGAGTTTAACGAAGATACCATTTTTCTCCTCCTCCTAAATACGAGTGCACAACCGCACTGGAAGTTTAGTATCAGGTAGACCTAAGAGCTTATTTCTATCCCGGATCTTGAAGAGAGTGTTTGCGAAGTTTCGACCACTGTGGCTAAGGACCTAAAAAAAATTTCTTGATGCCGCCAGAGTAGAACTTTATAAAGCCATGAGAGAATTCGGCATCCCAAATAAACTGACACTACTATGTAGGTTGATAATGTTATAAGCCAAGTAAAAATATTCGGATCACTATCAAGCCCATTTAGCATCTATAATGGGATCCGAAAAGGGGATGGACTGGCCTGCGTCCTCTTCAACCTGGCGTTGGAGAAAGTGATCCGAGACTCTGACGTAACGACGAGAGGAACAATCCAGTATAAGTCCATTCAGACACTGGCTTACGCAGAGGATATTAAAATCGTTCGTAGAAACCCAAGTGCTATACAGAAAGCTTTCATCCAGATCGAGCAGGCGGCATGAAATCTGGAACTGCACATAAAAATACTGGTATATAAGACAATGGTCATATCAGTACTTCCATATGGATCCGAGACTTGGGTGCTTAGCGAAAAGCATTCTTACCTCTTAGCCGCGTTCGAGAGAAAAGTCGTACGGAGAATTGTTGGCCCGTATGTGAGGAAAGACGATTCCGGTGGGCCGGACATGAGCAAAGAGGATCCTGCTCGGAAAGTTCTTTGCGGTAGGATTTATGGAATACGACAGTTAGGCCGGAAAAGCCTACGCTGGAACCTGGACCAGGACGCCCAGAGTTTAGGGATGCAAAACTGCTCAAAAGTCTCCGGTTGAAGAACCAAATATGATGATATTGATATGGTATTATATTTAAGTGGTATAGAAGGATCACCTTGTTATGTATCTAAGTGGTATGGCAGGAGCGCCTTGGTTTGTATCTTTATTGGTATGGAAGGATCGACATCGACTTAAAATGTCATGATTTCAATAGTAACTTTATAACTTATTCTTTTGGAGTGAAGAATAGATTAGTTTCCCATGCTAGAATTTATGTCTTCATTGATTGGCATCGGTATTTTCTACTGATCCGATATTCAAATATACCATAGAATACATTGATACACCAAAACTGTGTTATGGATTTTATATTCTATACTAGTCAATGAAAACATGTTTATATTACATGCATGTATGCACATACATGGATATACAAATTCGAATACTCAATGGGCAAATATATAGTAGATATAATAATATAATAATATTTTGGCGCGACAGACATTGCGGTATATCGTACCCATTATTTCAAAACTGCCATATTGTTTAGCGGAAACACCCTCTTTCGGACGGAGTGGCTTCCAAAATGTTGAGGTTTTTTTTTGAGAAAAATCCTTTTTTCTTAGTCGTTTGAAAAAGGTTTGGTGTTAAAAGCGATGGGTGGGGGGGGGGGTTCTGGAACCCCTAACCCACTGCCAGATTTACGCTTTGCTAGACCTTAGCCTTAAAATAAAGAATGCTTCTCTGTAAAAATCGGTATTAAAACGGGACGGTATTAGTCATTAGCGTACTAATTAGGTACTCAATCTTAAATTTTAATATTAAAAAACTTAAAACAAACTGTGTTATTTTCTAGTAGGGGAAATTGATCTTTCTCGTAACTTTCAGATAAAAATTGTATTTACTGCAAGCATCCACCCCTCTGCTTTTTTTGACTTAGTACAGTAATTAAACGTCTCTTCTACAGCAAAATTAAAGCAGCATAATTCTATTGTCACAACTGATGTCAAATAACGTTTAGTAAACAAATTTCACCTTCATCTTCTTTATGTGTTTCCACTTAGGAATGCACTGCAAGGTTGCAATTGACTCCGACAGATGTTAAACTAAAATGTGATTACAAAGCCACAAAATTTAAAACTTATTTCATTTTGAACAACTGTTTGTCAAACAATTGTTGTCAGTAGCTTTCTATCTCCTGTTTCATATAAAATGTTAAATGCTTACGTACTGATGACTAAATATTTTCAGTCACCAATTTAGTTGCAACTTGAGCGCGCTGCAAATAGTTTTCAATTCCAATTCGCATAAATTATTTTGGCAAGATTACCATTTTTAAAGTTTTGAAGGTTTACTGGTAGTACTGAGTCTTTGTCATAGCGTAAATGAATGAAGTGAAAGAAATTGGAAGAAAGTGATAGTGAAAGTTTAGAGTTTTGCACTGTAAAAATAATGACTGAAGCTTCCTACTTATGAGTTAACTTTATAGAATCGATATTAATTGTATGCTTAAGACGAATAATGCAATTGTTTGATAGAGCATTTGTAAATTAAAACTTGCAGTTAATGAGAAGTCAAGTCATTGTCAATTTAGTATTTTAATTATTAAAAAAAGATAACAAATTAACGATTTCAGTTAAGTTTCTGCCTTATAACAGTTGTATAATTATTTTTCTGATTTTCTAATCATCCGTTTAATACAATATATGCTGTGAACCTAAGAGACCAACAATAGAACTCCTCGTATTTAAATTTAGAGCAACCGAACCTGTGAAATTTCCAGCTGGAAGTAGCGTTAAAGACGTCCCTCAGTCATAACAATTTTACCAATCTGTTTTATTAATTGGTGCTATTTTAACGGTGTTAATATATAAAATATATAAATAGTAAATGTATTTTGCCAAGCTCTTCACATGTTATTTTATTTTACATTCTTTTCATCCCCTATTGTCTTGTACACTGCCTGGCTGATGAAGTATTTTGTCTTGCTTATCACACAAGTCGGGTTTTTATTCCATTAACAACCATGTTGTACATCTGTACATACTTAATCCTGTTAATAACACTATTGTTTTCAATATAAAACAACGCTTATTTTATGAGGATATACGTTGGGTGCAGAATTTTGCTTGGTTTTGTATTATGAGGCTCGTACTGACTCGTAACGTATGGAAAAAGGGAGATCAATTTGTTGTTTCCTGACGGTTAACTTAGAGTACATTATAATTAATTAGCCATTGCTGTGAAAAATTTGCATAATCAGTTTATTATGTATATCGTATTGAAAAATTAAGTAACGTTAAACAATATCTAAACCCTTTAGAAAATCTCTGCATTTATATTATTTGTAACAATATAGAGGTACCGAAAAACTATTAGCATGAATCGTACTTTAATTAAAATTAAAGAAAGAATTTGTTTTAAAGATTTATCATATACTATACTGAAACAAGCGTAAACGGAAGAAAGAGGTTGTGCTTTCGAATCTTCTCCAAAATCAACAAAATTATTCCAAATGTTTTGTTGTGAGTTCTTTATAAAAATTTTTTTGTTTCTAACAAGATTCCATAATATGGGGAATAACACAAAATGCATCAGAATTGCAAGTTGCTGTAACTATCTCTGACTGGTGAAAGTGCGATCAAACCTCCACGTGGTGGCCGCCGGTAATTTTCCTCCAATTCAGGGAAAGCTAAGTGATCGGGCTTCAAAGTAAGGTTGGCGCGAGGTCAATAACCCCTCGTAAAAATTTTGAGATACCCCCATTTGGTGTTTATCATTTTTCTGTGCCTTATAGCATACAGCCAACGCTGATTCGAGATCCTAAGCTCTTCTAGATACATCCAAGTATTTTAATTTCTCCATTCACGCTAGTTTCAAAAACATATTTTCCTTTACATAAGTAGTGTGAAAGTGAAAAAGTGTCCTCGAAAAAATATCTCAGTAAGACATATAAACTTTAAAGTTTTCCAGAGAACTCAAACATAACTCTTCACAAGCAGATGCAATTTATAAGTTCTTGCCTGCCCGATACATACTTGTAAATACACAAGACAAGATATATGTTTTCTCGAATTGATTTAGTTAACAAATGCACACAAGTGATGAAGAGTAAAATAACGTTTCCAATTGTTTTGTATGCGCACAAAATCCAGTTGACAATTTCACAATCGACGAAGCGCAAAATGTTAAGCACTTCTCCAGCGGAGTCATTGATTGCCTTATTCCCTTTTGTAGTTTGACGGCCATCTTTGGTATTTCAAGTCATATTGTTTTCTTAGAAGTTTTCAATGCACTCCATAAAAGGAAAAACACTTTTTTTTTCATTTGACGATATGCCACATTTCACGTATGGCTTAATTTTGATAAATGACACTCAACATCGATTGCAGTCATTTTTCATCTTAGGTTTTAGGTCTGTAAGAAGTTTAAATGTACTTAGTTTTGGGTAGAAAATTTACGTCGCTCTGATATAAATGAATGGAATTTTAATTGAAATTTGTCTCAAAGCTTTTGGCATCGACATTGCAATTATTTCAAAGCGCATACAATTATAACTTAAATGACACTTTGTCTTAGGACAATTTAAATTCCACCTGAATTTCAAGTGGTCCTGCTGGATGGTACAGCATGAATAATTATACTCTTCCTGGAGAAATTTATTCTCTTAACAGCTTCTGTATTTAAAGTTAATTGTTCAAACAGTGGTTTTTACAAACTTGAAAGGTCTTTCTTAATTTATTGAGCATTTTAAAACCAACCAAAAAGTATGATGCAAATTGTTTGCTCGAGGTAGACGCAGTCGTTTTTCAAGACTAGGAACAGTAGTTTTTAGGCAATCAAATATTTCTGTATTAATCAAATATTTGTATATAACCAGTACCACGACCTATTACTCTTTATGTTATTAAATTGTACCTTTTCTGAGAATTTTGTACATTTAGTCACTTTTTGTAATTCTAATTTTGTAAAACTAGTGAAGCGGGACTTGTATTGCTTGTCTTGTTTTTTGTTTCTTTCTTATCTCTTATCTGTTGTTTAGTGCCGATGGTGAAGGTCTTAGAACAGTTAGCTCGAAAGGCAATCGTTCAAAAAACCTAAGCATTTCTCTTACCGCAACCAGCTAAATTTTTAATATACATACACATTTCTTATATAGAGTTTCCGTCTAGCTCCTGTGTTCACATATACAGTTGAGTTGATGAATGAAAAAAACATATGGAGCCAACAATATGCTGATAAGCACAATATTCTAGTTTCTGAGTGCTGATCTTTTAACTGCACTCACCTCCTCTTCCGCTTTTTCTATGTCAATTATTCCATGCCTACGCTGTGCCCAGTCATTGCATTATAATTCTCCTTTAAACGTGTGCTACTACTAAACCGATAATGGCAATGACCAATATTTATGTTAGTTGCTTATCGATGCTACACTTACTTTATTCATTGCACATTGATTTTGCTTGTCAAAAATCTTATGCCAACAAAAGCACACGCGTTACATGTTTGATTATTATTTCCCTTCAAGAAGCTATAATTACAGTAACTGCTTTAGAGAGCATTACACTCTTGTACCTAATTCAACTACAATAAGTACCGCGCCAGAGAATACTTTTTTGAAGCAATCGCGGTCAAAATAGAGCTAAACACAATCTCACTTTTAATTATTTATAAATTCCAAAAGCCAAAACAAGATTTTAAGACGAGTTCCTAAGAAACAATTTAGAAATTTTCGAAAACTTTGTAAAGCTAGAGTTTTTAGTGTTCACTTATCATGTTAAAAAAAATAGCTGAAGAAGGAGAAAGCAAAGTCACACATAACAATCAGGAGCTTTTGTTTAATGTAAACTCGAAAAATAAGCCAGTAACTTTAACCGCGCGAATTCAAAGAGACAACCGTGAAAAGCACTGCATTTGCAATAAAGTGAGAAGGTGAGAAATTGAATCATAGTAAAAAAACGCATTAGAAGGAGAAGGTTTAATTGTTGTAATTTTTGTAAGCACAGTGTTTCCTCTTCATTTGTTGTTGTCAGTTTTGAGTCGTCTATTCATATGGTAAAACACAACGTTTATATACCAACGTGATTTTGATGAGTAAAAAACCAAGCCATAAATTCTCTAATCGAAGATGCACGAATTTTGAATAAAATGAAGTAAATTTTGACAAAAATGATATAGAAGGCCTTGGGATACGTTTACTTTCAAATTTTTACAAAGAGTGTTGTCATCGGAGGAGCAAAGTTTGAATAAAATCGGGTTAATTTTAAAAAAAATAATATGAGAGCCCCTTGGCCCTGGAGCCCGATGACTTCCAAATTTTTATAGAGAGTGTTGTCAACGAAGATCGGGTGTTAGAAAGAGGACTTAAAATTGATCACAACATTTGGCGACAAACACATAAACACATCCGAATGACTAACGAGCAATTAATGTTTAGATAGCTTTTAAAAAATGAAATGAAATTCCCTGATTGAATTTGTTGTGTCTGGCAAGAGATTGCAGTGCATCGTAACAGTTTTTGACTGATATTGAGTCCACCTAATTGGACGAGAGCGCTTTAAGTGCTGCCTGACTATATGAAAAGATAGATATTCTAGCGCCTTTAATTCTTTAATTAAGATTAATCCCGGCGCAGATCTCAATAGAATGGCGTTCCGCCTGGAAAACCGAGGGACTGTTTCCCTTTGGTATCGAGACTTTGGTGTTGGGTCCAACTCCAGTTTCCATATTCGATCCATCTGTGAACTAGACCAGACCTCTAGCGTCCAGTGCCGGAACACCATTGCACCAGTTTACCCGGTCCAACATTTCTACCTCAAATTACCTTCCGAAACAGCGCTCCCTGACCTTAATGTCGAGGATAGTGCAGAACATGTCTCTTTCAGGAATTGAGTCAAGAGTTTTCATATAGTCACCCGGTTTGTAGCCGTATTTTGGTTGCAGCTTAATAGCGAATCTAGAAGCCTTACAACAGCTTCTAGTGGTGTCCTAGGGCAGGTGCACATGGCACCCGTTATACCTAGACAGGCAGCTCTTTGTAGCATCTGAAGCTTAGTTGCCGTTGTCTGTTGAAGAACTTTCGGCCACCAAACGATGCCCGCGTACGTGATAATAGGTATCACCATCATTGTGTACATCCAATATACCATTTTAGGATTTAAACCCCAAGTTCTGCCGTAGAAGCATAGAAGCGTGGCTCGTTCGATGGCGGGCTTAATACGAGAATTCCACTTTAGCAGTTTATCAAGGATGACACCGAGATATTTAACCTCACTGAAGTAATCTAACGTGGTGCCTTTGATGATGATAGGTCCCAAATCGACCAGTCTTCCTTAAAATTACCGCCCATGTTGTGCTAATCCTAGTATTGTAAGGGTGCAAACCCCTTTACGCGTGATCAAATTAAAAAAGAAGATAGATTAAAAATATGAATAGTAGGTGTAGCGTTTAGATTGTAATTAGAAGAGGAGCTGTGTCAAGTATGATGTAAGTATGATGTATCCTACAGTATTGATGGCGTATACCAGGGCGATACACAGTGTAGGGATGCCAAACTGGATGACATTACCTTCCTTGCATTATTAATTGAACTATAAAGTTGAAGAAATTCTTGGCGAAGCAGTACATTAAGATATTTTTATGTGAAACAAAAAATACCCTGTATTTGTATAATAAAAATATTTTGATTTCTTACCATAAGGCTTTGTGAGTTTTGTCAAATCAACAAGCTTGAATGTAAATTATGCAGTAAAACATGTGAGGGTTTTTTAATCTTCAATATGTCAATCTTTAACTTATCGATGTCGGTCGAATTGGAAAAAATCGTATTATGAATAAATAATGCATCAAAGATATGTTGACACTCTGGATTATTTTTTTGATATACAATTTATAAATTGAATAAAACCTTATTCTTTTTGCTGGGATCATATTTTTCGTTCTCTTGTAAAAATTGGATATTTTCGTAATTAGTGTGACATCAAAAGCGCGTTTCTAAAATGAGACATCGAGAAGTAACAATCTTTGCCCATAATGCATAGTACTGAAAGTCCTTTAATGGACTTACATAAAAGTCTTTTCATGCATTAATGCTAATTCTAGAAAAGCATGCGTGGCTACTGACCTTTTAAAGCAAAAATATAAAATCATTTTATGATACATTATTTAGAGACAGGTAAATGTATTTCTATTGTGTCCCGATTTTCTCTTATTTGCTAATCCCTTTTTCACCATCGGATTCATTCTTTGTCGCGAAGGGACTGAGCTATACATTGTCAAAGCAATAAGTTAAAAGTTTTATCTGACACCTTTGGGCGACACACAAAATATATTTCGGTTATCGGAAAATGATTTAGACCTGCTGACTTTCCCATCTCCCTTCAGGAAAATTGATTTTCTTTTGTCGATTTTTACATTTTTATTTTTTTTAACCTTGTCAACTTTTCCTTTTAAATGTTCATAAAGTTTTACGACATGGAAATGGAAGTTGCAAGCTGTTTCTAAGAAGCATTAAGAAACTGCTAGATTAAATTTTTCTCAAAAGTAATTTCGTTGAAAATACGATAAAGAACTTTGAAGATATCATTTGAGTTTGATTTCAATTGCAATCAAATTGAAAGTTGTGGAAATTATTTCCAAATCTTATCATTTGCTGCGATGTTTAGCAGGAAGGAACTTCACATTGACAAAATAAATTTAAATGATATTATAGAAATTAATCAAACCTTCGTTGAAGATTAAGTACATTGCCTATTTGCTTCGATTAAGAACTGAAATCGGTATATTCCTTTAGACACATTTGCAATCTACACGAGCACCGGCAAGGTAAGGTAAACTTTTTAACACTAGTTACATTTTCAAATTCAGGGGCTATATCATATGCAGCCTTTCAGTTTTAAGCTTCAGAAAAAATATTTTTGCAATGCAAAGCACAAATATTTTAAGCAAAATAGTTATTTTATAGCTTCATATTACAAAACAGGTAAATAACTATTTTGAATTTTATATGGAGCTAGCTAATACCAGGATGTCATCACTTATAAGAACAAAATAAAATTTTGTTGAAACCAAACCATGCCATTCCAAACAGTTAATTAAATTCAATGGACGTGTCTGTTCAGAATCAAATCCACTTAGATACTGGTACCATTGCTATTACATGCAAAAGTTTCCTCCTTTGTGTAACATCTGTTTGACACACACGTTGAATTTGCTTACACGTTTTATAAATATTTTTACCTCTCCAATATTGAGAAAAAACTATAAAACACAATCAGGATGCGCACAGAATTTTCAAAGTTAGACTTTTTCATGGGAGAAAAGGGAGTCCTCTATTTTCATTTTTCATAACCATATTTATAATGCATGTGCACAATCTGTGGTGGGTATGCATCCTTATTATTTTTGTGATTATCCTTTCTATAGTAAGACATTGGTAACGAAACAGTGATGTCTGACTTAAATGGGAAGGAAAACTTTTTCTTAGTTTACCCTTTGACCCATACTACGTAAGAACTAATGTACTTGTATGTATACTTATGTTGTTGTTTGTTTAAGAAAGAATATCCAACAACAGTTGAATCACGTGCCGAGAGATGTCCAGGTATAATAAAACAATACATATGTAGAATGTCATGTGATGAAACATTCACCCTAAAATGGTAGGGGAAAATATTAAAAAGTGAGGTATTACGAAGGACTTCAAACTAAAAGCAGAGAGTTTAATTTCACTCTTTAACAATGGCGCTGTAAGGATCAATTGCATTCAACTTTCTTGTCCGTTAGGAATATTTAGCATTACTTGTTCCTTTTTTTATAATTCGCGCACGCTTTAAGAGGTTCGCACCCTTATAATGCTGTATGCTTTGGACAGCGTTGACCTTAAGGAAAGGGAGGAGAAAAGAGAAAATGTCTGTGAGCTTTTGTTTTGAATACCTGTGGATCATAGCGATTTGGAAAGATTGAGATTGGCAAGGCATTCCACATACGTGTTGTACGGCTGAAGAACGAATCCCTGAACTTTACTGTATGTCCCAAGACGGGCTTGAGGGTAAACTCATGAGCATTTAGAGCGCCACGAGTATTACGGTTGAATTCAAGTAGAGGTGGCATTCAGCTGGCTATTTCTCTTGAGCACCGCTGGTAAGTGTTAATGGAACCGTCTTCTCTTCTCTTCTTCTAGTTATATGTTTAAAAGAAATACCAAGATTCTTTACTTTGCGTCAAAACTAATTTCAACAGCGGTGTGATGTAACACACATAAAAAAATAAAGCTTATTTAAGACTAGACGTCCAAAACATGGCACATTGAGGCGGGAAAAAATTTTAAACCTCACAATCGTTACCGTCAACAGTAAAAATATTGCGCGAAAATATAACTTTGCATAACTCTTTATGGGATTAGGCTGTATTATATTATCAATTGATTTTCATGCAGGAGTATCTTAAGGAATGCTACAGAGGAAATGCATCCACTTTTTATGGTTCAAAAAAGTTATTAGAATTCGCTATTTAAAACCGATAATGTTGGCTTACCTCTATGTCCAATGTTTATCACATTAAAAAAGTCAGACATTCTTTAATATAAAATAAGTACATAACTAGTTACAACTACGGTCAACTGCAAAAGTTGTTGGCAAAGTTACACACTTTAATTTTTCAGATAGAAAAATTGCAATGAAGAGCTTGGTTGTGTTATAATTAATATTGTTCTATTTGAGTTTTCATGCTTAGTTGCGGAAAAAAAAGGCCATTTCCTGACCTTAAAATGTCGAGAAATACTCCACTTAACTTTGTCTAAAAGAACAATAAAACTTTCTTCTTTAAAGGAAAACAAATTTGTACCCGCATTTGTTAAATGTAAAATTTAAGTATTTGGGGGTGCGCCTAATCTCTCGTAATCAGGTAACTTTTGGGCATAATTAACATTTCACTAAGCTTGTCTTTTGATAATGTTTGTATTATTCACCTTGAAATTAGGGTAAGAATATTTAGGGTAAGAGCTTTTATAATTCGCTTACGCTTAAGTAGTTTAAAATTAATAATAACAATTATTTAATTTATTTTAAATTAATTTTTTTATATGCATTTGTTAATTTAATAAAATGCGAATCTAAGAATCACGATGGACAAATTATTATCATTAAAGTCGGAAGCAATTAAAATAATAAAATTACCAATTATTTTGCGTCCTTTTTTCGGCACTCGACTGGAGCAAACCTTTAACATAAATTTTTAATCTGAATCACCAAGAATAACATACGGGTTTTTGTGAACTATAGAACTATTGAATGTGATAAAACATATAAATAGTTAACTTATGAACATTAAAAGTTTCGGTGCTTAACAATATTTATTTATTATCTTTGTCTTTCAGTATGGTTAAAACGATGTATATTGCGTTATCCCGCGGGCTATTTCAGCCGCAGCTTTACGTACTGTTCTAGTTCACGGACGAGGTTCTTCTTAGAGGCTGTTTTCTCTCGCCGGTGAGTTTTTTACATATCTTTCAAGCTACTTTTTTCTTCGCGTGCCGACATTCTTCAAGATTGATGCATTTCTCGATATGAAACATTCTTACGTTTAGTCACTAGCTTACATTCCTCACCAAACTAGTCGTACATAAGATGGAGTCAGTAGTAGAAATGTCAGTGTTCTTAATACGTATGCATTTCTCTTCTACACACGTCATCACAGCCACAGGACTTACTTTCCATTCATAAGACCATTCGTTGTGAAGGGCTTTTGATTGGCAGATGTAGTCTTTCTATGTGATGCAATTCGAAACATAATTATGACTCCCAAGCTCTTTGTGAGTTCATCCTAAAGAATAATTATCACATCATACTCATGGCAGGCATGGCCTTCTCGTTCTACTGATCCAAAGAATTCTTCTTTTTCATCGTTTGCCTAATAAGTATCTTGTATTGTCCAACACTTAGAAGAATGGTAGGATTAATTAAGCTCCAAGCTCCGTGCTAAACATTGTGATCCTGGCTAGTTAGTCCGCATATTCCCTATGAACAGGCACATCCACATTACACATTTATTTAAATAATCAAACCTCAAATAGAAGTTGGTACTGTACAACTTCAATTATGGAGGGGTAGACAAAAAAAAAATACACCAAAATCAGAGGAAAAACATTGCCAAAATTTGGTTTAACTTTTTTAACATTCCATTTAGTGATTTCTGAGTTTATTTCACAACTATTATGTAAAACTGTTTCCCTACCAACTACCAGTGTGCTGTTTTCCTAGCCCGTATTTTGTAGGAACACAAAAGATTTCCTCTTCACATACGATAAAGTTCTGAGATGCAAAAAGCCAAATGATGTTGATGATGGAAAAGTTTCAAATCGCAAACTTGTTAAAGACATTATGAGTTGGTTGCAGAAGGAAGTGGCATAATAATTCAAAACTCAAAGTGGCACAAGATCCGCGAATTAAAGACATGCAATTCCCTAGGTCTTCTTATTGTACGTCTAGCAAACTTTAACGAGATAACAATATTTACAAGGATGGAGAAAGGCGTTTGTAACATAATATACGCCTTGAAGGCAGAAGTAATCCCAACAAAATATATGAACAAATAATTCTATTTCACTGTAAGAATATTAAAAGTTAAAAATCGGTTTATGCAGAAAACAAGCTGAAATGGTACTAATAACATTTACCCCTAATGTGTGTTGTAAACTTTATTATTTTAAACAGTATCTTTAATGATTGAAAAGGCGAATATCTATTTAATTTTAAAACAACAAATTTGAACGAAACTTTATTCTCAATGAAGTGCCACAAAAATATTATCATCATCATATTTGGCTTTACAACCGGGGTCCGGTCCTGGCCTCCCGCAAAAAGTCTCTCCACCGTTCCCGATTTCGAGCCGATGTCATCCAGTTTGGCATCCCAATCCCATCCCGAGCAGGATCCTCTTCGCTCATGCGAGGTAGGTGTCCTGCCCACTGGAGCCTACCGAGCTTAATTTTCTTCACGATGTCGACATCGCGGTAACGCTCGTAGATCTCATCATTATAGAGTCTCCGGGATTGTCCTTCCTCACATACGGGGCCAACAATTCTCCGTAAGACTTTTCTCTCGAACGCGGCTAAGAGGTCAGAATGCTTTTTGCTAAGCACCCAAGTCTCGGATCCATATGTAAGTACTGGTATAACCATTGTCTTATATATCAGCAGCTTGGATGTTATCGTTAAGTTCCTGGATTTGAAGAGTCTTGACAAGCTATAGTAGGCTTTGTTGGCTTTAAGCAACCGTGCGCGTATTTCTGGTTCCATGCTGTTATCGGGTGATATAGTTGACCCGGGATAGTTTAAGGATTGCACTACTTCAAATTCACGCTCCACTATCAGAATTGAGGGACCTATATTGGATCTTCTACTCGCAGACGTGGCCACCATGTACTTTGTTTTGCTCTCATTTATGTGCAGCCCCAGATTTCGTGCCGCCTGCTATATCTGGATGAAAGCTTCCTGTACAGCTCTTTGGTTTCTACCAACGATGTCAATATCGTCTGCGTAAGCCAGTATCTTAAAGGACTTATAGAGGATTGTTCGTCTCGCCGTTACGTCAGAGTCTCGGATCACTTTCTCCAACGCCAGGTTGAAGTTGACGCAGGCCAGTACATCCGGATATTTTTACTTGGCTTATAACATTGGTCATGGTCAACCTACATAGTCGTGTCAGTTTATTTGGGATTCCGAATTCTCTCATGGCTTTATAAAGCTCTACTCTGGCTATGCTATCATAGGTGGCTTTAAAGTCTATAAAAAGATGATGTAGTGAGTTTTGAAACTCTAGACATTTTTCCATCACCTGCTTTAGGGTGTAAATCTGATCAGTTGTTGATTTGCCAGGGATGAAGACACGCTGGTATGGACCAATGATGACTTTAGCGTATGGGGCTATCCTTGTCTTGAAGGATAGAGGAGAAAATCTTTTACGCGGTACTCAACAACGTTATACCACGATAATTGCTGCATTTTGTGATATCTCCCTTCTTATGTATGGGGCACAGGATGCCTCTTCGCCAGTCTTCTGGCATAACTTCTTCTTCCCACTCTTGCACTATTATTTCATGAATTGCTTGGTGTAATGTGGAGCCTCCTATTTTTAACAGTTCCGCTGGGATCCCATCAGATCCCGGGGCCTTATTATTTTTGAGCCGATTTATCGCTCTGCTAACTTCGACTATGCTTGGTGGCGGCAGCATAGTATGATCTTCGGTCATTGATGGAGCCTCCAATTCCTCAGTTAGCTGGCCATTTAGCAACTCATGAAAGTGCTCTTCCCATCGCTCTAAGATGCCTTTAAGATCGGCGATCAGATTACCCTCTTTGTCCTTGTAGTATGCGCAACGCGGTGTATATTGCGTCATACCGCGGAGCCTTTGGTAGAACTTCCGTGTCTGGTGCGGTCCTTGTTCTCTGTACTGCTCCAGTTCACGGACGAGATTCTTCTCCTAGGCTGCTTTCTTTCGCCGGTTAACTGTTTTTTCATATCTTCTGAGCTCTTTATATTCATGTTCGCGTGCCCGCGTTCTATGAGATTATTGCATTGCTCGGTACGCAACATTCTTAAGTTCAGTCGCTAGCTTACATTCGTCATCGAACCAGTCGTTTCGATCTCTACGACTACTTTCTAAGATGGAGTCAGCAGTACTAATGACAGTATTCTTAAGGCGGGTCCATTTCTCTTCTACGCCCGACATCTCACCCCGAGGACTTACGCTCCCTGCATTTAGGGCGAGTCCTATCGCTTGACCGAAGTTGTTTCTGGTCTCTTCATTGCGAAGTGCAGCCGTGTTGACTCGAATCTGATTCGCGGATGCAGTCTTCTGTGATGATGCAATCCGCGCTCGGAGCACCATACCAACAAGATAATGATCCGAGTCGACGTTGGCACCTCGGTACGGTCGTACCGTCATCAGGTTCGGGTTGTGGCGGCGGTCTATCAACACGTGGTCTATCTGGTTGCGAGTGGCTCCATCGGGAGATACCCAGGTGGCTTTGTGGATATTTTTACGCGCAAACCTTGTACTCGCAACGACCAAATTATTGCTGCTATCTCTATGACTCGTTGTCCATTGTCATTAGTGTTCTCGTGTAAGCTATGGGTGCCAATGTACTGTCTGAATACTGGCTCCCTACCTATTTTAGCATTCATATCCCCCAGAATGATTTTTACATCATACTGAGGGCAGGCATGGAGTTCCCGTTCGACTGATTCAAAGAATTCTTCTGTTTCATCATCTGGAGAATCCTCTGTAGGTGCGTGAACGTTTATGAGGCTTATGTTTTTAAATTTGCCCCGCACGCGAAGGGTGCATAGCCGTTCATTTACTGCATTAAAGCCGATAACGGTTGGTTTCATTCTTTAGCTGACTAGAAACCCCACCCCGAGCACATGATGTCTTGCATGACACCTGTAATTAATGTCATATTCTGATTTTTGTAAGACACCATTCCCTGTCCACCGCATCTCCTGAAATGCTGTTAAGTCAGCATTATATTGGCTAGCTGCTGTGCAGCTCGAGCTCTATACAGTGAGCGTACGTTCCATGAGAAAATTCTTAAATCGTTTAGCCGTTTTCGTTGCCGTGTAATCATCAGTGTAATAATAATTTTTTACAGGCGAGGTTATTGGCCTCGCGCCAACCTTACTTTGAAGGGACTAGCCCGATCATTCAGCTTTTCCTGCATTGGAGGAAAATTACCAGCGGCCACCACGTGGAGGTTTGATCGCACTCACTTGATCGACGTCAGAGATAGTTGCGGCCACATGCAATTCTAGAGCATTCTGTGTTATTCCCCCTATTTCTGCTGATGGCTGACCGCCAACCAAGGAATGATTTCTTTAAATATTTGCCACCTTAAAGGATACACCCTGTATATTGGACTGAAGGGAGAACACGATCTTTGCTGATAAAACAAGCATTATGTACAATGGTTAAAATAAAGAAAAAACACTGAGAATTATAAATGATGACCTTATAGGGCAATGCTCTATATTTAACATGTAAAAGTTTTAAAAATTCATGTAACAGAGAAACACAATCAGGAAAGAAGAAATAGAACAAAACAAGAAACCAATTTGTCAACTTCACTAAAATGGAAAAACGTTTCGTTCATGCCGTCATCGTTATCATCATTGTCGAAGCCGATGGAACGATGAAGTTGGACATAAAAACATAACCATATTTCCTCAAACCTGTAAGGATACCTCCTCGTTCTTTTCCTGCGTTTCATCATTTTTAAAAATAACAAAAGTTGACTTTAGAAGGGATAAAAACTACTTTGAAGGTTGATGGAAATCATAACAGACATCACAATTCACAAAAGCGTTGCATGGCTGTGTGTGATTGTGTTTGCACAAGCCGCTTATTTTTGTTTACTTCAGCGGTTTTTGACATTTTCCTCAATACAAGAAGGAAACCGAAACAGGATGTTGGTCAAATTATCGACAGAATAGATTTAACAGAATACATTATTGGAATTTCAGTAGCAGCAGGATTACTTTGTTCAAGTGCATAGACCAATAATGGAGGCAACTTTATACATATATGTAGGTACATGTTATAGTGCCGCATCAATAACAAGTTTTTTTTTCAATATAAAATCTGCTTCCAAGGATCAATATTGTGACCGAATTGGCATCCCCGCATGCCCCTCTTTTAAACAATAAAGTAGAAAATCAATTTTAAAATGACTGCACTTCATGCCAATATGGCTACATGGTACACACTACACAGTAAGGCAGAACTAGAGCACAGAGCCTAAAGGATTCTTCGACATAGTGGTAACCACATAATATCGTCAGCTTGTATACACATCACATCGCACAAGCTGTTTAGAGAAAGAGTTCATACGTCAGACAACAGCAGTTAAATGTAGAATAGAGCTTCCACTAAAAATTAATTTAAATAACTTGATGAATTTATTAACTTGGAGGTTAAGATTGCTTTATCGATTTAAGGTTACTCTTAGCTAGCAGTGTAATGCAGCATGTGTAGACATTTCTCTAAATCAAGTTAAATTAAATTTCAATTAAGCCTTATGTACGATATGAGAGTGAAAAATACTTTGGCAAAAAAATACTATTTTCCGCTTAATTCGCTGTACATCCAGCATAGTCTCATTTTATCTGTATACACTTAGTCCAGCCTTTTTCTAATTTTTTGATCTCTTCTGAAACTTTTTGTAAGACGCTATTCACAACGGAATCTCTGATGAATATCTAAATATAAAATAAAACATAAATTTAAACTCCTTCTTAAAGCATCAATTGGTTTTATTACAACAACGCAGACAAATCGAAACTCAACTGCCTATCTTAATCCTGTTACGGATGCAACACCGACGACACTGGAATTCACTTCCACAAACGATTCTTGACTAGCATTGCATGAAATCCCATTATACAACAAATGTGTGAATAACTGCCTTTGTGGCATGTGCTCGTGCGAATACGCTCACTGAATTTGCAACTTCAGCAGTTCATTTTATAAAGCTGTTATAAGCCAAGTGTGAATTCGAACATCGCTCCTTACAATCTATACACATAAAATGCCATTTTGCGCGCCAAAGAGGAAATCATTAATTAAATGTATGATTCCCCCAGGCTCTTTTGTGTCTGTGTGTGTCGACTGTCTCATGTGGTGTGTGGTTTAAGAGTGGTTAGAGGAACTGATACTCCATTGTGTTGCAACTATCGTCAAAGTGAGCTACAAATAGGTCAGGTCAGCTTGTATTTATCAAAGATGTGATTTAGATGCCTCAAATAAATATGTTGCATATTTAGTTTTCATTTGCGGGTTTGAAGATTAATACTGCCAAAACCAAAATCATCAACCTCGGCACTAACTCAGTTACTCATGTTAACATTGCTGGACAGCCGGTAGAGAGAGTAGATAGTTTCCAATATCTTGGGAGTATTGTCTCGACCGAAGGTGGAACCGAACAGGACATTGCCAACCGAATCGGCAAAGCAAAATCGGTGTTTGGAATGATGTCCATGATATGGCGAAGCAATGCGATCAGCTTAAACACCAAGCTGCGACTGTTCCGCTCAAATGTTGAATCTGTGCTGTTGTATTGGTGCAGCACTTGGAAGGTGACCGCTACTATCACAAAAAGATTACAAACATTTGTAAATAGGTGCCTACGGAACATATTAAGGGTTTTCTGGCCTAACCGTATCTCTAACGAACATCTTTACCAGAGAACGGGTCAGGAACCAATAGGCACAACCATCCAACGACGGAAGTGGCAGTGGATTGGTCATACACTCCGAAAAAGCGACAGTTCCATAGCAAACTACGCAATGCAATGGAACCCGTTATCTCAGGATGGTAGAAGAACGTGTCGTCCGAGAAATACATGGCGCAGAACAGTTGAGGAGGAGGCACGGCAATTGGGGAAGAGTTGGAGAGAGCTGAAGCTCATTGCCAGGAACCGCACGCGATGGCGCGTAGGCGTAGTAGAGGCCCTAGGACCCATAAGGGGATACAGGACATAAAGAAAGAAGAAGAATATTTAGTTTTCGTCGACTAAATTTATCTTTGAGTACTACAATTAAAAAAAACCAAGAAAATGTGCGTTCTAAAAAGTTTGAGTTTAAAGTATTAAAACTTAAGACCTTTTTGGAAATAAAAACAACCCATAAAAATTAAAATTTTTTATGTAAATTCTCTAAACGGATATACACATGTGTGCAAAGTTTGATTAAAATCGGCTTACTTTTTGAAAAAAAAAACAAATTTGAAAGCCCGGGGCCCGATCACTCCACAATTTTTACAAGAAATGGAGGTGTGTTCACAACACGACTTTCTTTTACGGACAGGGTCTATACTAAATTTTTTTTTTTAAAAAAGCAGATTCTTATAATGTTTACTGCATGATATCTTAGAATAAAACTTTTGAACTATTAATCGATGAAATAACAATCACAACAAAATACACTTTCACGTACTGCATTTAATTGCATTCTATTTTACGAGTGAATAGTAAAAGTTACGAGCAATAAAAAGTAAAAATATAAAAGTAAGTATAAGTAAAAACAATATTTAATTAAGAAGAATAATAATATTTAACGTTAAAGTTTAAAATTGAGTTTATTTTTTATTTGCTAGTCATCTTGGCTAAACGAACATTATATAGACCAAAACCCACTATTATAATGGCAGTATGGCGAAGGGTGTTTTTTTGGGAGGTTTGTTTTTCCGATAGATGTCGTTTTATTTTATGACAGTTGTTTTGACAGCTCAAAAGTTGTTTTGACAGCTCAAGAGGTTGCCGATTTTTTTTTTGAATAAAACACATATAAAATTATGAAATGACCAAAATTTTTTTTTATTTGGTAGATAATTTTTTGGCATTTAACATTTAAACTTAATTTCTGGCATATGGCTACCACGACTATTTTTCACAAATGTCATTTTTTTTTTTTTTTTTTTTTTCCATAATGATTTGCCAAACAATACTGAGTAGAAATGCCACTTTGAGCTGTCAAAACAACTGTCATAAAATAAAACGACATCTATCGGAAAAACAAACCTCCCAAAAAAACACCCGAACCAGAACTAAGTAATTTAACAATCGTTTGGTTAAGATACATATATATGAGTTTCGTGTAAATATTTATTCTGTTCAGTTACACAAATCAGAACTTTCTGTTTTATTTGCCAAAATACGACGTAGCGGTTTTTCACCTTTAATATGGTGAGGAAATACGACAAGAATTGAAAAAATCGATTAAAAAATTTATTAACCAAATGGAAATGGAAATGCTGAGCAGTGAATCAATTGATGAGCTAAGGTAAGGACTTTGGACGAATGTTAAGTGTGTGTCGGTTCTAACAGCTAGACGACACAAAAGGCAAAAGGAAAAGCAATTAAAGCTTCTACACCTACACACACGCAAAGTTAGGATTTGATTTTGATTATTTTTATCTGAACCTGTTTTTTTTAATTTAATTAAATTGTCGAATTGCTATTTACAGAGAGTTTTCAATTTTGACTCGAACCGTGGTGCATCAATAAAGAAGTCTAGATTTTGTGTTAATTTTAACCAATGCTCCATGTGTTAGTAGTTTAAAGGTTAGTGAGAAATCAGAAATAAAGTATAAAACCAATAATAATATGAGCAGCAAAAGCCTAGAGACTTACTTCCATTTCCGTTAATGCCGTAATACGGTAATGATGGAGTAGAACCTACTAATGTACACAAAAACTAATTTGAAACGATGCCAACGGATGTTACCAGCAGGCAGAAGGAAATTGCACATCAAAGTTGTAATTGTTTGCGAAATATATTGACCGTTCCTTGGGTGTTTGGTGCAGTTGGTGTGGGTGTGGTTATGGGTGCATTTCATGCTTTGAGGGCTTTTTAGTGCAAAGGAACAGAGCATATGCTGATACGCGTGTAGATAGAAGAAGAAGATCAATAAAGTTCCTATACATTTAAAGTGAACTGTGGTGGTGTGGTGCACATACACAAAGGATATCTGTTGCAAGCAAAGGATGTAATATTATTTTCATTTATGACAAAGTTAATTAGATTTAAGAATTTTGCAGAATAATAAAATTCTGCGAATTCCTGAAGTGCTTATTTTATATAAATTAAATATGATGGCCCATGAGCGGCTTGCTTGTCTGTTAGGAAACTTATAGACTGTCTTTTATTTATATAATAATTAAATGCTGTTCGTTGGTAGCCGCATCACTTGAGAACTCTTTTACTCTTTTCTATGGGGTTTTCGTATGAACTCTTTTCTTTTCTTTTGTTTTGTTCGGACCCCAAAAAACCTTCAAAATGTCCTCAAAAAACTTCCCAAAAGACCTCCAAAAGACCCTCAAAAAGCCCCGAAAGGACCCTCAAAAGACTCCCCAAAAGACCCTCAAAAAACACCCAAAGGCCCTCAAAAGACCTACAAAAGACCCCCAAACTACCCTCCTCTGCCGACGTCACTCTGCTTATCTCTGCCGACGTTACTCTCAGCTTATCACTAACGACGTCGCTGCATTCACCATTGTACAACGTGACTTCACTCTGCGATTTCCCTGCAGCTTGTTACGTTGGCATATCTCAACTTACCGCTGCACTTATTTACTTACTTGCTTACTAAAAGCGCACGAAGATTCGCGCACTCAGGCTCAGGTCAAGGCTCAACGCACTCACATCAAAGGGGCACACAAAGGCTAAATCATTCAGACTCTCGTCAAAGGCGCACGAAGGTCCACGCACTTAGGCTCTCGTCAGGCTCTCGTCAAAGGCGCACGAAGGCTCATGCACTCAGACTCCTCGGGCTCAGGTTAAAGGATCACAAAGGTGCACGCACTCAGGCTCACGTCAAAGGTGCACAAAGGCTCACGCTTGTCTCAGATTTACGCACTCAGGCTCTCTTCAAGGCTGGTCCGTATTTTTATATTAATATTTGTGAACTATTATTTGAAGAGTAATATTTAGTAATTATTCTCAGGTTCGAGAAAGAAATTTTATACACGCGCGTAGTTTAAATTTGTAAGTCTCCTTCATATGTGGAATATAATTTTCCCTCATTTAATGAAGTTCTTTTAACTGATTGTGTTTAAAATATCACCTCTATTTTTAAATAGCAGTCATCAATACGAGTAAATAAAAAATCTGCCAAATTTTCCGTTTGTTTGTGAAACTTTTGGTTCACATGGCTTAAGCCTGAATGTGATAACAAAATTACTTTTCATTTTTCAATCGTCCGTTACGATTTTATAAAAGTTTACCTCTTTCCCTGTAAGATTTATTTACATGATTAACAAGAAAGCTGTAAAATTTTAGATACGAGTATCATTTTATGAATATAAATACAGTGGCCAGGAGTATCAGTGTCAGCATGTTATACAACTATAGCTTGTTTCAAAAGAAAACACTATACAAAGTCAATTAAATTAATCGAAATTACTTCTCACTTGGTTCTGCTTCGACAGTCGCGATACCATAAACCTTCCGTAGTCTTTTAATATTTTGTAATTAAACACGTTAATTGCTTGTGGTGAATAATTTTACAGACAATCATTCTTCGAAAAGCTTTATTCATGAGCCCTAATGAGCCCATATTTTTGTGTCGTATACAGTTTATCAGAGATTTCAGCTCCAGTGATTTTTCATATGATTCGCTGTCCTCCTGAGGATAATGAATACGATGATATGAATAAAGACTTTTAATAATCACTAAATGAGCAACGAAAAAATAAAAAATTCATTTTTGCCAATACTTTTTTTATTTTCAGACAGTTGAAAATAATGCTTCTGAATATGTAAAAAATTTAATAAAAGGAGAAAACATTTATTAATTGGTAAATGTACAACATCGTGTATGTTATAGCTAACAAATGGAGAATTAATTCACACAAGGTATTTTTTATTTAATGGATATCTTCTGTTTTCAGTTCTTTTATTGCGACTGAGTAAAGAAAAGCAGTGCTTCATCACATCAAACGAAAAATATACCATGGTGTATTAAAAAGTTCGCGCCTGACCATTTTTCTTGGTCAGAAGTTTAAAAAATGTTTTTATTAATCATCACTACATAAGAAGCATCTATGATCAATATACCAAGGCTTTGAAAAAATATGTTTACTGCAACTTCGACTCTTTATTCGTTGAAGATATTGTTACAAAAATTTAAATAGAAAACTGTCGCACTGTATCGCACTGTACAAACTTGTATATAAGAATCATCATCCTATTTGGCTCTATAACCGGAGTCCCTTCCTGACCTCCCGCAAAAAATTCCTCCTTCGGTCCTGATTTTGAGCCGATGTATTCCAGTTTTGCATCCCTTATTTCTGAGAGTCCTGGTCTACGCCGTCCTTCTAGCGTAGGCTTGGTCAGCCTCACTTTCGTGCTCCATAAATCCTACCACAAATGACTTTCCGAGCAGTACCCTCTTCGCTAATGCGAGCTATGTGTCCTGCCCACCGCAACCTACCGAGCTTAATTCTCTTCACGGTGTCGACATCGCGATAACGCTCATAGATCTCATCATACTAGGGTCTACGGAATCGTCCTTCCTTACATGCGGGGCCAACAATTCTCAGTAAGACTTTTCCCTTGAACGCGGCTAAGAGGTCAGAATGTTCTTTGCTAAGCACCCAAGTCTCGGATCCATATGTAAGCACTGATATGACCATTGCCTTCTACACGAGCAGCTTGGATGTTATGGTTAAATTCCTGGATTTGAAGAGTCTTGACAGGCTATGGTAGGATTTTCTGGCTTTAAGCAACTGTGCCCATATTTCTGGTTCCGTGCTGTTATCGGCTGCAGCTCTTGGGTTTCTTCGAACGATGTCAATGTCGCCTGCGTAAGCCAGTATCAGTTAGCTTAATCCAATAAGTATTGTTGAGAAAACTTACGCTGATTATTTAAAATTCAGATATTCCCGAGCATTGTGTGTGTTATAAAAACAGTGAGATAGATAGATTTTATGTTTTTACAGCCGTTTAGCAAGGATCTTTAGCCCGGGTAACGAAACATTCAGCAGTTAAAGAATTTTACTAACGTGTAACATGTTCACCCACCATCCGAAATGAGGTGTTTCCCGTTTGTCTCTAGAAGTACTGTTTTTGTCAGCTCGGAAACCGCAAAATTACATAAATGTCCATCTGGTCGACTGCATTGTATTGTGAAGGTGAAGTATTTAATAAATTGGTGTGTGAGCGTTGCACTTGTTGGAATCTGAATGAATATTTTGCAGAGCGTCTGTACTTAGTGTTGAAGAAATTCTCTTTGGTAAAACAATAGCAATAGCAAATGGCAATATAAAATGAATTCAAATGCAAAATATTTGTCAAATAATTACAACAAGGACAACAGGTGCAAATTAAACTGAGTGCAAAAATGTATGGCAGTTTTGCTGTATATTTGCTGCCGAAAATTTCAAGCCAATATTCAACATTTAACAAGTTCTTAACATTGACAAGTTCTTAAAATTCGATAAATTAATATAAATTGTTGTTTCACTGGCGGGAATCCACCTTCAACGTAACTGCATAGTAAAATAATCAAAGTGCATGGATGAAGCTCGAGAGCTAAGTTGAAACAAGCATGGAGTGGTTACTGATGTTTAGCATTACGACACAAAATATGAAACTAACGATTCTGATAATTAATTAACAAATTACTATTTACAAAGATTTCACAAAGCAATTATGATTTATAGGCCAATTAGGAAATTTGCTGAGTAATCAAATTTTATTTCTGCATTTCGGCAATAATTTCAGTCAATTGGAATACAGAAATAATCTGTGTTCTGTGTTATTTGGTATACAGGCGTTGTCGTTGAGTTCAAAGTTGCTTTAAATTTTGTAATTTCAAATTTAAAAAAATAATTGCATTTTTACACTTCTACGCACAAACAAACAAGAGCCTTTTATAATTCAAAAATATTTATTCGAAATGTAAACATTGCTGTCGATTCTCTTTTTGGGTTTGTCCCAGAGAACGAATCAAATGAATTCAATGTTCAATTTTAATATCAAAAAGCCAAAGTCAAAAATAACTTAATTAACAAAAAGCTAAATTTATATTCATTTAAATTAATATATTGAACAGTTCTTCTTTATGAATGAATATGTACGAATTTTAGGGCTTTCCAAGCACGGAGATTTCATTAAGTTAGCAGTATAACCATTGATTTGATTTTCGAACAAATAAAAGGCGACTTTTAACAACGCGGGCACCCGAACATGAATATAAAGAGCTCAGAAGATACGAAAACAGTTCACCGGCGAAAGAAAGTAGAAAGAAAGTAGAGAGAGCCAGGACCGCACCAGGCGCGGAAGTTCTACCAAACTTCTACCTTCTACAAAGAGTCCGCGGTATGACGCTATATACACCGCGTTGCACATACTGCCAAGATAAAGAGGGTTATCCGATCGCCGATCACAAAGGCATCATAGAAAAATGGGAGAAACACTGTAATGAGTCACTAAATGGCCAGCTTACTGAGATATTGGAGGCTCCACCAATGACCGAAGACCACACTACGCTGCCGTCACCAAGCATAGATAAAGTTAGCAGAACGATAAATCGGCTAAAAAAAAAGTCCTCGGGGTCATATGGTCATATGGTCAATTCATGAAATAATAGTGCAAGTATGGGAGAAAGTAGCAATGCCAGAAGATTGCCAAAGAGGCATCCTGTGCCCCAAAAATTAAGAAAGGGGATATCACAACCTGCAGCAATTATCGTGGTATAACGTTGTTTAGTACCGCGTATAAGATTTTCTCCTCTACCATTCAAGACAGGATAGCCCCATACGCTAAAGTCATCATTGGTTCATCACACGCAAATCAACAACTGATCAGACTTACACACTTAGGCAGGTGATGGAAAAGTGTCCAGCGTTTCAAAACTCAATACACCATATTTTTATAGACTTTAAAGCCGCCTATGATAGCATAGCCAGAGTAGAACTTTATAAAGCCATGAGAGAATTCGGCATCCCAAATAAACTGACAAGACAAGGACTATGTAAGTTGACCATGACCAATGTTATAAGCCAAGTAAAAATATCCGGATCACTATCAAGCCCATTCAACATCTATAACGGGCTCCGATAAGGGGATGGACTGGCCTGCGTCCTCTTCAACCTGGCGTTGGAGAAAGTGATCCGGGACTCTGACGTAACGGCGAGAGGAACAATCCTCTATAAGTTCAAGCTGAATTTTGGTAAAGGTATTATACATGAAAACTTACATTTTAATTTTAGCAAAACCATCGTCACAAACAAATATCAGAGGTATTTATTTTTCTGCTATTCATAAGGTTGACCACGGATCTTACAGCGCAAATAATCGAACTGGAATCTGAGTCTAAGACTTAATTTCATGTAAAATCGATAGACCTCAACTTTTAGTGTAGGTAGCCATGTTTTTCCATATAACAAAAACAAAAAATTTCAAATGATCCATTGATTTTTCCATGTTGACCTTTACATTGTCTCATTTTCTCAAGACGGAGTACACTATTATGTCCATACATATTAATTCGGAAGCAAAATCCTATCCCATACATTGACAAACGCATATTTATCAATATTCTATAGTTCATAGTCTGTATAACTGACAATAACAAGATACATACTCATCATGAAAATAATGCTTCCACTTGTACGTAAAGTACATATATTCCGTACATTCTAAATGCTTACCTCAAGAGTTGTTACTGATATACGAGTATTATTCGCTGTGAGTGCATATTGTGTGCTTCGGTTTTCCCATCAATTTAAATTATCTTCAAGTTCGATTACCGATTTTCACATCCTTGTGATGTGGACTTGTATAGTTATTGTGCATTTTCGCAGACACAGGAGCGCAAACGGATGATGGTAGGAAGCCAGTAGCAATGGCGCAAAGTTTTTGCACAGATAAACAAAATTTATTGATATACGCATAATTACCAAATGATAATGAGATATAAAGTGATTCCTCAGCTTAACCGATTAAGTAATGAGCTACATAGAAAATGCATAATATCTTAATGAATTTAATTAAAAAATAGAATAAAAAACGGTCTGTATATTACACCGCTATCATGCTTGTCATAGCGTGGGTATAAACGAAGTTAGTTGTGGAAAAGAGGAGATATCTTTGAGCTTGTATTTTGAAATATGTATTATAGTAAAGGTTTAGTGTCATTCTATAATTGCTGCATCATTTAAAGCATTAAGTTACTTTATATGTGTTTAAAGGCAACGAAAAAAAGGCAAACAATTTTTGTGAAAAATGTTTAAGATATCCACAAGGACCGAATTGATTCAATTACCATTGCATTGTATATTCACTCAGTTCGGGTCAAATATGGCAATAAAGTCACGTTTCACTTCAATAATTGGAAAATCGAAAATAAATGATTCAATTGCAAATGCCGATGGAATTATTGAGATAAAAATAAAATTTTGTTCAAAAATGCACTGGTTGCAAAGGAAAGATGAAAATTGCAATACATGTTCAGAAGCTGCAAACAAAAATTCTGCACGACTGAATGAAATCAATATATCCTGTTATAAATGATTCGAAATCAAAACGCATCTATGAAATCTTAGGATATGCTTAACGTTTCCTTCACGTAGACCAGATTATTTATCCATTACCGGATTAGCTAAAATAGAATTCCATTTTAGAGCATTATTGCATCTTCTAATATAAAAGGTGTTTTTTTAGGAGGTTTGTTTTTCCGATAGATGTCGTTTTATTTTATGACAGTTGTTTTGACAGCTCAAAGTGGCATTTCTACTCAGTATTGTTTGGCAAATCATTATGAATAGGTTAACTCCAGAACAACGTTTTCAAATCGTTGAAATTTATTTTCAAAATCAGTGTTCAATTAAAAATGTTTATAGAGCACTTCGTGAATTTTATGGTGCACATAATCGTCCGTCAGAGACCACCATAAAGAACGTAATTACCAAATTTCGGTCTACATTCACTCTTTTGGATGCCAAGCCACCGACAAGAATGAGAAGAGTTCGTACAGAAGAAAATATTGCTGTCGTTGAGGCCAGTGTCGAAGAAAACGACAATTTATCGATTCGTCGTCGTGCTCAGCAAATTGGACTTTGTCCATCGACTTTATGGAAAATTTTACGTAAAGATTTGGGTTTGGTGCCATACAAAATTCAATTGGTGCAAGAATTAAAGCCACACGACCATCGTTTGCGCCGTGAATTCAGTGATTGGTCGTTAAATCAATTGAACGAAGATCCATTTTTTTACCGTAAAATTCTCTTCAGTGATGAGGCGCATTTTTTGTTAAATGGATACGTCAACAAACAAAATTGTCGCATTTGGAGCAAAGATAATCCACACGCCGTTCAAGAATTACCAATGCATCCTGATAAATGTACTGTTTGGTGCGGTCTATGGGCTGGTGGGATCATCGGTCCATATTTCTTTAAAAATGAGGAAGGACGACGCGTTACCGTGAATGGAAATCGATACAGAACCATGTTAAATGAGTTTTTGTTGTCAAATCTTGAAGATATGGATATGGATGAAATGTGGTTTCAACAAGATGGTGCCACTTGCCATACAGCACGTGAAACAATCGACTTATTGAAAGAAACTTTCAACGACAACATTATTTCGAGAAATGGTCCGGTGAATTGGCCTCCGCGTTCGTGCGATTTGACGCCACTCGATTACTTTTTGTGGGGATACGTGAAGTCATTGGTTTATGTGGATAAACCTCAATCGATTGACGCTTTGGAAACCAATATTCAACGTGTCATTGCTGACATACGCCCTCAAATGCTTGAAAAAGTGCTGGAAAATTGGACCTCCAGAATGACATTTGTGAAAAATAGTCGTGGTAGCCATATGCCAAAAATTGTGTTTAAATGTTAAATGCCAAAAAATTATCTACCAAATAAAAAAAAATTTTGGTCATTTCATAATTTTATATGTGTTTTATTCAAAAAAAAAATCGGCAACCTCTTAAAAAAACACCCGTTATATATAAAAGTGAAGCTTTGTATGTATGTATGTCCGGTATGGACTTCCAAACCCTACAACCGATCGCGTTCTAATTTTGCATGAAATATCTTGAATCATGAGATCTACTCAATGATCGCCAATATGGTTTCTATGGAGAACGTTCCACTCGTGTCTGACGGCATATCTCACCGAAAAATGGAATCAGTTCTTTCACAAGTTTGGTGAAAGCAATGTTGTAGCACTTGATATTTCAAAGGCATTCGACAGAGTTGAGCACCAAGGACTTCCGTCTAAAATGCGTGCATTTGATGTAACCCTAGTGCAATGAATAAAAAGCTATATTTGAAATCGCTCAATCCAAGTTGTGTTGGATGGTTTTAAGTCTAATATTTTCTATGGAGAACGTTCCACTCGTGTCTGATGGCATATCTCACCGAAAAATGGAATCAGTTCTTTCACAAGTTTGGTGAAAGCAATGTTGTAGCACTTGATATTTCAAAGGCATTCGACAGAGTTGAGCACCAAGGACTTCCGTCTAAAATGCGTGCATTTGATGTAACCCTAGTGCAATGAATAAAAAGCTATATTTGAAATCGCTCAATCCAAGTTGTGTTGGATGGTTTTAAGTCTAATATTTACTAGATGCATGTGGGTGTCCCTCAGAGCTTTGTTGTGTCTCCGACAACCTTTCTTTAACGAACTTCTGTCTATAACTTTTAATCCAATACATTCCTTCGCTGATGACAGTACCAACTCTTAGCTTCTCTTATATGTTTGTAGGCTCACGGCCTTGCTTCTCGGATGTGGAACTAGAATAACAGCGTATGAAAAGCTCGTTAAAATCTTACCTTGACAGCAAAATTGGGAGAACACAATAGAGTCGAATTTAACGCTTCCAAAACCCAATGCTGTCAATGCTGCAAGCATCGAGGAAACTGAAAAAATAGCAATTCTTGGTATGTGTGTCAACGACTAGCTACGTTGGAATGAATACATAGTTAATGTCGCAAAAAATCCTGTGAAGTGCCTTAGTTTTCTAACACGGTGCAAGAAATATTTCACTTTTTCTTATCTGGCTACTATCTACAAGCCCCAAACTTGAGAATAACTGTCATGTCTGGTCAGGTGCACCTTGCATCTGCTTGACAGAATACAGAACCGTAAGATAAAACTTATCGCGAATTTCTAACAAACATCCGAGAGTAATAACAATGTCACGGAAAGCTTCTTAATTCGCTTGGACACGGCATTAAATTGTAAGTCCCTTCCATTTGTGTGCAAAAATATACGTGTACAACACAAATGGTCGCGAGAAGCTAGGCCTTGGAACGGAACGATATGTTGCGCCGAATATTATTATTATTACCCGTGGTGCTCTAAATGCTCATCAGTTTACCCTCAAGCCCATCTTCGGACCTACTGTTAAATTTATAGATTCTTTCTTTAGTTGTACAACACGAATGTGGAATGCTTTACCAAGCCCTGTATTCCCGCATCAATATGATCCACAGGCATTCAAAATGCATGCACATCGACCTCTCCTCTTTCCTTCCTTGATACCTTAGTGCCCACGCTGTGCTTAGCATCATAAGCGTTTAAACCCCTTGAGAGTGAGCCAACGAAAAAAAAACCTTAAAAACAATCGCTTAGATTGTCAAATTTTTTATAATTTTTAACCACTTTAAAACTCCGTGGTAAATAGTTCCTATCTTGTAACGTTTCCTAAGTAAATATATTCTGAAAGTCGCTTTCGACTATGTAACGTGATAAAATACCTTTAGAATTGGTTTTATGGGATTACATATCTGCCCCAATTATGATAAAGGGTAGCATAAAACAAATAAATGAAACGCTGTTCCACACATTCTTAAAGAGGCAATCGCGGATTTATAGCAGTAATAAAAATGGCTTGCACGTATTAACAAGCGTGAGTTGGTGGTAATAGTAGCTGTTGTTTTGTAGGTACATTGTAAGAGGATGCGTAAAGTTCGTCGTAACTTTTTCGATATCTCAATACAATTAAATGAGCAATAATAACAATAATTCAATAAAATAATTTTTACAAAATTTTACCCTAAGTTGTCAGTATAAATTCAATTTATATTAAGGAAAGTTCTGGCAACTTATAACTTGAGTTATTCACGTGCAACATTAAAATCCCCAACAGAATCGAAATTGTGAAATGAAGAACTTTCCTTTTCTCAATCCAGTACATTTCTCTATCTCTTTAATTCCCAATTAGCAGTGAGAAAAAGGCTAAAACAAATAAACAAACGAAACGCCACACAAGAGGATTTACTTAAATCCTGAAAGTAAGATTAAATACTAAAGGGATTAAGTAGGAGAGCATTCGGCGGTGCCTGTGGGGTGTGTATATACTCGTATAATGTGCCTTCATCACTTCGTTCTTTCTTAATTTGATCTTGGTCGCTGTGGGTTGTGTTGTTCCTTATAATGGGGCACATATATACTGGAATGTATTTCACGAATTATCTTTCAACCAATTATTACACAAAGAATCGTTTTCTCTTACTAATTAATGAAAGAATTATGTTTGTAGATATCATTAGAAATATCTCTCATCGATATTTTCACACAGAGCTACTCTTAGATGACATGAGATTATGTGAACTTATTGCAAATAAATTGTGTTACATTTTTAGCCTCTTCGTTCAATAAAAAAGGTTGTTGTGGTTGTTGATGAAGCGATTCATTCAAAATTAAAAACAATTTCCAACTGGACTTATCCTGTTTATCCGATAGTACAGAACTTGCATATACGATTTAATTAGAACTTTCCATCAAATGTCGAACATCTTCAATGCAGCACTCGAAAGGAAAACTATTTCCGGAATTAAAGTTCTAAAGCAATTTCAAACTTTAATTGCAATTGCACATATAGTAGCCTCATATCATACATTGTACATTTCAAAAACAAGGATAAGAATAGAAACTCTCAACTGAGCAAAAGTAAGAACGGCCGTGACATTAAAATCACTCATGGTAGACGTACGTATTTGCATTGTTATTATACTGTTGTAGGCGAGGCTGTCCATTTTATTATTGTTGCATATGTCAATTCGACCGGATAAATCAAAGGAAATGAAGTGGAAAGTTTTACTTCAAGGATTTTTTCAAAACTTTTGGTGCGGATCTCAGTTGACATTTTCTTGAGCAGGCTGGCATTTATATTCAATTTTAAAATGCTCATGATTCCTTGTTGAATTAAAAGGATAAAAGCAATAATGATGTACGACAGCTTCAACCTTTTGTTTTTCTTGATTCAGGATATCATCTAAGAATTTGACTGCGTCTCACATTAACAAATTCCTTTGTAAAATAAATATTTTTCTTATATTTCGGCTACCTACATTGGAGAATCGAAACAAGTTTTACAACAAAATAAAATCCTTACATTTATCTGCTTAATGAAGAGCTACATTTTTTTATCATTGTCCCCTTGTTTTTTGATCCTACATATCACAAAAGTTCATACAGTCGATGAATTCGTTTTATCACACTGGTCATTGCACACTAAAAATGTGCTGTGTATGTACTTAGCTTGTTGCGATTTCCATAGTACCGCGACCGTATTATATTTTAGACTCACCATTTTATAAGCACATAGGACAACAATATGTTTGGCCCACAGCGTCAACCTTTTCCGTTTATTTGCGATATACGTAAATAGTTGGCGTTATCTCCTCTCTTATAGTTTTCATCATAATCGATATTTTTGAGATGGAAATATTTTCCATTTTTACTATACTTTCATAGTACCTCAACGAAGCCGCAATAAACGCCCAAACTTAATCCTCGAGTAAACGGATGTATTTCATAGTAAAGTATTTATGTATTCATTGGGTAGCTGCACATATTTCAAGACAGTTTATCACGCCAGTCGAAATAATCGTCCTAAAAGGCGCTCATGACTCACATTTTAATGGGAGAAATCAGCGAAGTAAAAAATTTTTTGAATGCTAAAAGATAGTTAAAATTTTGTTCACAGCTATTTTGCAACATAGTCGTGTATGGAAGTTAAAAAAAAAAAGTGACCAAAAACCCTACAACCGACCATTTCTTTTTTTCCAGAGATTATTGCACTTAGTTATAATAATGCATTCATATTTTTAATAAAACATGTAAGCTAATAAAAATACAATTTTGATTTAAAACATTTAAAACAAGTATATTATGCGTAGTAATTTGCTTTGGTCTGAAACAAATTGCAAACTCGCGTTGAATTCATTTTTTATTGTGCGATATGTTGTCTTTTTTGTGATTTGTCAATGTTCATCCAGTTCTGAGCTATGTTTAAAGTTTCAAGTCTCTAGCTCAATGGGCATCATCATTATCATATTTGGCTCTACAACCGGTTCCGGTCCTGGCCTCCCGGAAAAAATCTCTCCACCGGTCCAGATTTCGAGCCGATGTCATCCAGTTTGGCATCCCAAAACTCTGGGCGTCCTGGTCTACGCCATCCTGCCAGCGTAGGCTTGGCCGGTCTCGCTATCGTGTTCCATAAATCCTACCGCAAAGGACTTTCCGAGCACGATCTTCTTCGCTCATGCGAGCTAGTTGTCATGCCCACCGGAGCCTACCGAGCTTAATTCTCTTCACGATGTCGACATCGCGGTAACGCTCCTATATCTCACCATTGTAGAGTCTCCGGAATCGTCATTCCTCACAATTCTCGCGCGTATTTCTGGTTCCATGCTGCTATCGGCTGCTATAGTTGACCCGAGATAGTTAAAGGATTGCACTACGCTTCAAATTCGCGCTCCACTATTTGAATTGTGGGACCAATGTTGGATCTTCTACTCGCAGACGTGGCCACCGTCTACTTTGTTTTGCTCTCATTTATGTGCAGCCCCAAATTTCGTGCCGCCGCTCGATCTGGATGAAAGCTTCCTATACAGCCCTTTGTCTTCTACCAACGATGTCGATGTCGTCTGCGTAAGCCAGTATCTGAATGGACTTATAGAGTATTGTTCCTCTCGCCGTTACGTCAGAGTCTCGGATCACTTTTTCCAACGCCAGGTTTGGCTATCCTGTCTTGAAGGATAGAGGAGAAAATCTTATACGCGGTACTCAACAACGTTATACCATTTTAATTGATAATTGCTGCGTGTTGTGACATCTACTTTCTTATGTATGGGGCACAGGATGCCTCCAGTCTTCTAGCATCGCTTCTTCCTCCCATACTTACACTATTAGTTCATGAATTGCTTGATGTATTGCGGATCCTCCTAACCTTATCAGCTCCGCTGGGATACCATCTGATCCCGGGCCTTATATTTTTGAGCCGATTTGGTAAAACTTCCGTGCCTGGTGCGGTCCTCGCTCTCTGTACTGTTCTAGTTCGCAGACGAGATTCTTTTCCAATCTGCTTTCTTTCGCCAGTGAACTGTTTTTTCATATCTTCTGAGCTATTTTTATTCATCTTCGCGTGCCCGCGTTCTATGAGATTGTTGCATTGCTCGGTACATAACATTGTTACGTTCAGTTGCTAGCTTACATTCGTCATCGAACCAGTCGTTCCAATGGAGTCAGCAGTACTAATGACAGTATTCCTAAGCGTGTCCATTTCTCTTCTACGTCCGACATCTCAGCCCCAGGACTTACTCTCCCTGTATTTAGGGCGAGTCCTATCGCTTTACCGTAGTTGTTTCTGGTCTCTCGTTTCGAAGGGCAGCCGTGTTGACTCCGATCTGATTCGCGGATGTAGTCTTTCGTGATGATGCAATCCACGCTTGAAGCACCATACCAACAAGAAGCAGTCCGAATCGACGTTGGCACCTCGGTACGTTCGTACCGTCATCAGGTTCGGGTTGTGGAGGCGGTCTTTCCACACGTCTATCTGGTTGCGAGTGGCTTCATCAGGAGACACCCAGGTGGCTTTGCGGAAATTTTCACGCGCAAATCTTATACCCACAACGACCAAATTATTGCTTGCTGCCATCTCTATGACTCGTTGTCCATTGTCATTAGTGTTCTCGTGTAAGCTATGGGTGCCAATGTACTCCCTGATTACTGGCTCCCTACCTATTTTAACATTTATATCTGCCAGAATGATTTTTACGTCATACTGAGGACAGGCATGGTTCCCGTTCGACTGATTCAAAGAATTCTTCTTTTTTCTCGTATGGGGAATCCTCTGTATGTGCGTGACCGTTTATGAGGCTTATGTTTTTAAATATACCGCGCACGCGAAGGGTGCATAACCGTTCATTTAGTGCTTTAAAGCCGATTACGGCGGCTGGATTGCTTTTATGTCTGCATTATATTTGGACAGGGTATCGGCCAGCTGCTGTGCAGCTCGAGCTCTTTACAGTGAGCGTACGTTCCATGAGAAAATTCTTAAATCGTTTAGCCGTTTTGGGTTCCGTAATAAACGTTTTTTTACCGGCGAGGTTATTGGCCTCGCGCCAACCTTATTTTAAAGGGACTAGCCAGATCATTTAGCTTTTCTTGTATTTTGAGGAAAATTACCCGCCGCCACCACGTGAAGGTTTTATCGTACTTTCACCAGTCAGAATTAGTTACGGTCACATGTAATTCTAGAGCATTCTGATTTATTCGCCCTATTGGTGGCTGACGGCCGCTCTCTGTGTCATAGCCTTAAAATATTGGCTATAAGAAATGAGCTGGTAATACGTTCCGGCGTCTTCCGTCTATAAAAAACTATATTTATGTCTGCAAAGAATATTTTTCTCATTTCTGCTGGTAAATATTCCTTATTCAATGGGTTATGATTTACTCCTACCAGAGCACATATTCCTCTGAGAAAATACTGATATTCATGCTTGAACACTGCACATGTGTTTAACAGCGTGTGCAGGACCATCTTGCAAGCTGCTGTGTTAATTGGATTTCGTATGAATAAAAATTCAATAATCCCCTACATTTTCAAACATTGATCAGAGACAGGTCCTGGACAGAGCTTGAATTCTAGCCAGTTATTTTCTCTTAAGCCTTTGATGTTTTTTCCCATTTATGAGATTATGATTTATTTGCGAATTTCACCCGTCTCAAAATTCAAATCAATCACATGTCGGTGTTCACTGGTGTCTAATGCTAATATTATAAATAAAACATCTTACATGTTTTTGTTGTTCAATTCTCAGTTATATTTGTTTATACTGAGTATCTCTTCGGATTGAGGTGCGTTTATACGGCTGTTATTTACGTCAGGAAAATTCAATCAAATTTAAAGTTTATCCATTGGTGGAAATTGATGCATTCTTATAATTTGCCGCAAGACCAATACAAATCCTTTGGAAATATCTGTAATTCAATGATTACGGCGACTTAAGCTTGATTGATTGACTTACTACCACAGGCAAACTTCTCACTTTTCATATTCTCAACCTTATACTGGACAACTTTTAAATGTACACAAAAACACTTATAATAATTATATATACTTTCAATAATTATCTTATCTACTTTTTGTAACAATATATTTTCACCAAGGTTCGCTGAAAAAATTATAAATGTATTATAATTGTGATTTTCTATACCACCATGAGGAGAATTATAGAATTCTGTATCTAAATAGGAAACTGTTTAAATTCTTGAAGATACACTTACAACAAATACTAGTATGTACTAAGTGCCTTTGTCATTTACAGATCATAAGATTTGTTTGCTAAAAAAATTCAGCTCAAGCTTTCTGCGTGTGCATTAAAAAAAATAAAATTGCAGACATGTTACCTACTGCCATTGACAATACTGCCATAACATTTATGACTTTGTATATAATTTTTGTTGTAGTCCAAAATTAATCCTAGTATATACCCAACATGGACGTGGCTAAATACTAAATCGCTGCAGGATATCAAAAGCAATTTAGAAAAACAGATAAAATACTATTAAAATTCTAATGAAAACGCTGGTCATGCGGTTCTAATGGAGACTGGGAAGCGAACAACGCCTACAGCAAGTTGATGCTTTAAAAATGTGCGTTTGACTTTTTCTACTTGAGGTTAACTCATAAAAACCGTGACATCAACGACAAGTGAATCATGAAAACTTTGCTCACATTTTATGTAACCTATGAAAGTCTGTGATAAATAAAATTTTATTTTTTTTAAGTGTTACTATGGCGGTTATAACCATGTTTTTGCCTCTGTGTAAATTAACTGTTTTTGAAAATGTTTTATTCGGGGTTGATCCCCCGTAAAAATACTAAAAAAGTCTGCTCCAAGTTTGGAATCTTGAGGAACTCCGGCTTCAATCCTTTTCCTTGTCGATGGGCTGCTATACGTCGTACAGCAGAATTAAAAAGAAATTTTTTAATTACTTTCACAATATATTTGGGGAACCAACATTGTAAGCATCTCTATGTAAAAAACATGTAAGTCAATGGCTTTGTTACAATACAAAATTACCACTTAACTTAGTTTTTTTTTGTATCATTTCAATTCTGTCCACGAATCTATTTGGTTTAGAGAACCTTCTCTATAGCTTTGTATTCCCGTTTTTTACTTGATGCGAACAAAGTAAAAATCCAACAGCAGCAGACCAGGGAAAAGTGTACCGACTGTGCATATCGCGTAATCGGAGCAATGACGAACTAATTTAATTGGGGAATGCAAAACAACCTTAACTACACCATTATAATTCCTCTCAACCTACTAAAACTATAAACTAAAACAGAAAAGTTGGTTCATCGATTAACTATGAAATGAAATTAGTACGTTGCCGCGATTTTAAAATATCCATTTGTCGAAATTATTATAAAATCAGAAACGCATATCGGAAAAGTAAATTAAATTACTTCAGTCTAATTGAAAAGCTTTTAGTAGCTTTATTGTCGCGTTAAATATTATTCTTAATACTTGTCCTAAAGACAGCATCCCATGTTATCACTGTATGTTAATTGTTGTTGAGCAGACGTTACGTAGATACTGCTGCAACAAATATTAACAGCGCCAAAAATGTTCTCTTTCTGTTTTGGATGGCTCAAGTTTTCACGGATCTGGATTGATATTGCAGAAAAGAAAAATGCTGCGAATAGCAAGCTAAGTAAACTCATTACATTTAATTAAGAAATCAAATTGGAAACTCTGATTTACGTGCACCCCTATAATCTCATTAGATTTTTATTCCACCTTCGCCGTTTTATTCCTCAAAACTCGATTATTCTTAATCGAATTGTTTAATTTTAGTGCTTTTTCACGCATTTAAATTAAATTATATTATGTAATTTTTCACCAGGCAGTTCATCTCTAAGAATTTATCGTGCGTATGGCAATTAAGATTAAAGTGTTAGCTTCGTCACTTCCACGTATCATTACGAATTTTTGTGGAACTTTTTGGATTATTGTGTCATGACAAACCGATGTTTATCGTCTCATTCGTATGCAACACTTCGTTGATATCTCATAAATTTTCTCCCGCAATCGACACACATTCAAAGTTTTCATTTATAAATTAAATCCTCAAACGTAGGTTTCAATGTGGGTTCGTTCTGAAAGAGTGTTTGGATCAAATGGGAATATTTAAGTCAACATCCTTTTGTTATTTAAATTTGAATCGCTTTTGCCTTTCAAAATTATACTGAAGGGTAAAGCTTGACATACAATAGGTAAAATTTTATTTTCAAATTTGAGTCTCATGTGTGCTTAGTGTCTGTCTCAAGGGCGATATCAAGAAACACTTTGGAGGGTGCAATATATCCTTTAAGTTAATCAGTATGCTTAACACAATTTAATGTGACTATATACAGACAAATGCTACACAATGTAACTCAACTCTGACAAATGACTAAGTATACTTAGACTTTAAATATATTTGCGTCTTTTTTTTAATAATTATAATTATAAATTGAACAGAAAAACTTAATAAATTGATACAAGTAACAATATTTATTGAATAAATATGCAGGAAACTAAGGGGGCTAAAACAAAGTTTGATAATATATAAAAAATCGAAATATCTTCTCGTATAAATACTGTGTTATTTGCTGATCCCACAACAATAAGTCACATAGCAAAGTACCTTGTTTTTGGTGAATAAGTTTTAACCGCGTGATAAAGAAATTATATTATTCGGCCAAACCAGTTTGGATTTGAAAGGGACAGTTTGAAAATGTACGCTTATTCTGAATTGATTTCAGATGTCAATTAGTCAATGTGTCATTATCAACTTGTTATCTGTTCTTAGCAGAATTATAGCACAAAAAAGAACAGATTTATGGTATAACTATAGCAAAAGGCTATAATATTACTAGATTTGGTAATTTCAGTCCATCAGTCGTAAATTTTGAGTCCATTCCCAAAAACAAAACAAATTTTTGGTAAAATATCAAAAATAGCTGAGTAAAACTTTTAAGGCTATAACGGCTTATTTTCTAACGGCTGTATTTGTGTGTATTTATTCCTGAAAATACTTTTTTTCAGATGTACAATGACCAAACTTGATATAGACTCCCAAAACACCACCAAAGGTCCCTCAAAAGACTTCCCAAAACACCTTCTAAAAGACCATCAAAAGACTCACAAAAAAACTCCTAAAATACCCCCCAAAAAACCCCCAAAATACCCACAAAAGACGCACAAAAGACCCCAAAAAGACCCCAAAAGACCTTTTTACAGTCCATGTTCGGTCTTCGCCTTCATACAGTGTAAGATAAGACTGTAAGAGAAGATCTAAATGAAGACTTTTATTATAGTAACTTAAATAGACTGGAGCCGATGCTTACCCCTTGAAGTATAAGCATGGTGGCGATCATAAGTACAAAGTCCTCGTGAGGTTATTATGTGCATCAACTACGTAGCCAAAAAAACCGGATAACATCGAAAAAAGATACCAGTTGCGAAAATCTAGTGGGAGGCCATAATCGGACCTGGTTGTATAGCCAATTATAATGAATAAAATTCAGTAATTTCTTTTTAATATTAAAGAAAAAATCTAAGCCAATTAGGTCCAAAAAGATAATCAACCAAGAACTAATTTACTGTTTCGTCGATGTAGTTACTGAACTGTAAAAGAAGGTAATTTTTTTCAATGTCGTTTTCTTTCCCAATCTGTTGTTCTGAACATTAAATGTTTTCCCTCTTGAGTCATTACCTTTAATAAAGAAAGAGGATGAATAACAAATAACCGACAACACATAAAAAATTGAAGTACCTTTCAAAAGATAAATAAATTGCTTTTCAAGGCTTAGAGATTGGCAACAAGTCATGAATTAATATCAATATCAGGACACTCGTTTAGTACTGCGTTGGAAAATTTTTATTTGGCGAGCACCTCATTTCCATCCGCATTTTTCTCAACGCTTCGTTGCCAAATAGAGAGTAATTTAGCTGACAATTTTTGCGTTTCTTTGTGAGAGATTTTTGCATAGCGTTTTTAAAATGTGAAACCAAAAAAAAGCACTAAATACTAACTCTTGAAGTTAATGATGGAATTTTGTTAATTTAGTTTTATATTGTTTTAAGAATATAGCAATAACATGAAAACACCGCAAATACTCGTATAGTAATAAAGTTTCATTTCGATTAAAAAGAGTAAATATTTACTTTTATTTGGGTATAAAAACATATTAGATGAAAAAACAGCAACAAAGCGGTTAAACTTTTAATACCTTTATAAATCTAGTTGGGACTTTTAGTGTGCAATACGATTTCGCTAATATCTGCTACATTTACTAATGCAACCTACGTAAGAAAAGAAAGCTTTACTATTCTCGTTTTAGCTCAAGCTAAACCTCAAGACGGTGATACTCTTACACTTAGCGGCGTTTGCAACTAAGGCTGAGACTTTGGATTTCAGAGCGGGAATGTTAACCACATCACAAGCTTATTCGGGACATTAGAAATTTAAAGTACCCAATTACAGATTTCAAAGAAAATTAACGTTCATTAAAAATACTTAAATACTGTTCAATGGCGAAAGCTAAGTGTAGCAACAATGAAAAAAGAACAAATCACAGCAGGAAAAAGGTAATTTATTCAAAATAATTTCCTTAAATACTCGTACTCGTACGTTGCCGATCCATTATGCACGTTCAAAATTTATGTGCACGTGTGCACAGCTGGTGTGAAACATGTTCTGTTAAAATATTTGTTTTGAATGAAATTAATAAATTAGACACATTGTAGACATTGGTTCAGTTAGCGAAGAAAATGAAGAAATTATACAAAATTTTCTCACACCTCACGTTTAAAAGGTAACGCATGTCAAATAAGGAGAACCAGTATTATACGAAGTGCACTTTTATGCTTACACCCAGAGGTTCTCATTTTGTATTAATATTTTTTCACCTTCGAAAAAGCAGGTGTTCGTTTGACTTGACGATGATGAATTAATGCGAGAAGAAAACCAAAGGTGTTCACTAATATCGCTGTAAACTAAATTGAGCATCAATGGAACGTGCACGCATTTAAGGATTTTAAGGAGAAAATAATGGTGGACATCTTACCCTCTTCTAGAAATGAAAGGGAAGAATGCCGAAGGAGAAGTTGAGGGTCACCTCCTTGCTTTATATGTTCTCCATAGCTAAAAGGGCTGGACTTTTAAAGGAGGTTTACTTCGTCATGTTACTACTAAGCCTTCAGTTAAAGCTTCGAAGCTTATTATGACTTTAATAAATGGAAAAATCTTTGAGTAATTTCCAAATTATCTGCACTTTTTTGCACTATCCCCGACATCATGTTCAGGGAGGACTGTTTCGGTAGATTATTTTGAGGTATTCCTATTCAAGGAGGACCGTGCAAACTGGTTTAATGCTATTCCGGAACTGGACGGTAGAGCTCAGTTCTGGTTCAAAGATGGATCGAAGATATAACCTGGAGTTGGAGCGCTGGTCTTTGGAACCACGAACCTCCTGCTCAGTAGCCATGTGCATTTCCACTGAGCCACGGTGCCTATACTATATTTACTTTAAATATAGTATCCTTTTATTAATTTTACTCAAAACAAAAGTGATTATTAGTCCTAAGACTAGATTGTAATATTTACTATGTGTTTTTCAATAAAAAAATGATTGTCACTATCCAGAAAAGAGAGCAGTTTCAACGTTCATGTTGCTGTGCTACGGCATCATTAAGGAATGAAATTTAATAACCCACTCAACTATACATTTAGTAAAAATGTAAAATAATGTGAGAGGTAAAATATGCTTAATTAAGGAACTGCTTTTTCCTTTCATCGTCATTCGAAGAACCGTTGTCTGAGCTGGTAATGAGTATTCAGGAATTTTGCTAATATTAAAAAAATATTTCACATTAACTGGCAGGTGCAGGCAGGTTTTGATAGAAATAGTGCAACGATGGGGTTCTGTGCATGTTATAAAAAACAGGAAAATATAGTTTTACTTAATTATGCAATTTCCTTCCTTCTTTAAACAATTATATAGTTTAAATGTTTGTTGAGTAAACTTCACATTATCACGCCAGAAAAATGTGTTGGAAACATGTTTGTGAACTACATTTGCGTGACGAATTAATCTGCATTATCTTCTAATGTGCAGTGGAAAATGTAATTTTCATTAATGTAGCAAAAAATGTAGGTCACATTAACAACCTAAACGCAGAGAATGAATGCGCTGAATTTAAGAAAACCCTTACAGGTACATTAACAACACACAATTTCTTAATTCACTTGCAAGAATTAAAGCCTAAAGCCCTCTTTAATATCCTTTACAACAACTAAATATCCCGTGTTGCTTTAGAAATGAGATTGGGCACCAGCAGCTTCCACAAAGAAAGATGGTAAAGCTTTAAAACAATTGTGCTTCACATAAAAAGGTCGTCTTTCTGTCCCTATATAAGCAACGGCGTTGTGCTTTCTTTTGCATTTTCATTTAACGGCCAGAAGTGCGAAATGTTTTTCTAACTTTTTCTGTAGTTACATTCAATGCACGTACATGCAGAGTGTTTGTTATTCATTTTAATGGTTTTCATGACTTGGAGATGTGCAATTTGTTCTTCTGTCACTATTTGCATTGTATAGTAGGTTGTATTATATGCAAATTCTAAACAACTCAAAGTTTCTGCTTTGTACTTTAACGCCAAGCAGTTAAACATTGGATTTTCGGTACACAAATTGTTATTTCACTGTTAAATAACGAATAACAACCTCATTTATCCTTCTTGCTCTGTTAGTTGTGACGTAGTACGGTGACTGCCCGAAGATTACTTCACTTCTTAAATATTATCTCAAGATCTATTGTAAGTCCTCAGATGAAAGCACATAAGAAGTAAAGAGCATCTTTAACCCGTGCAAATGGCAACATATGCCCTTGTTACCACAAACACTTCTTCTGCAGCTTGTGTGCTCTGCGTGCGCTTTCAACATTTGAACTTGAATTTTTTTAATGATACTTCTGCTGCACGAAGACAGAATGTTGAATGCTCCCCGAGGATAGACTGGCAGGATATTGATTCTTATTGCGGGGGTAAGACCAATCATTCGGATCAAGAAATTCTGTTATTCTATGCCGCACGTTCCATGTACGCGACTCGATGGATCAAGTGAAGAGAATTTCAATTGAAATCAAAACCGATTTTCCATGGTAAACCAACACGAATGTATCGATTACACGTTGAGAGAAGTGTAGTGATACATTTTCCATAGGGAATAGTTTTTTTTTTTTAGTTCTTAATGGTATATTGAAAATTTTGTCCGTATAAAAAAAGGCGTCAAATCAATTTCAAATTCGAATGGTGTTAGTTTTTGAGTATTGACTAAATAAAGAAGCCAAAATGTACCTAATTTTTTGATGATTGTTGTACGTCTTTAAGGTAGAAAAATTATGTTAAATTACAATTCTTTTCGGAACATAAATGACCGAGTGAATCCCCAATCCACCAGTAGAAAAAAAGTTGGATTCTTGTAGGTAATTTTTTTTAATTATTACGCAGAAAAATAAAAAGTTAAGGTACCCAAAAAAACATGTTTTCCCGACTTTAAAAAGCAAAAAAAAATCCGTGTTGATATATATACAGAGGCCGGCGATCGTGATCGTGTTACTATATCAAACGCCAATTTCGTCGTCTATACTAATATTATAAAGAAGTAATGTTGGTTTGTGTGTAGGAGGTAATCCTCGAAACTACTGGACCAATTTTAAAAATTCTTTCACCAATATTTAGAATGGGCTTTCAGAGTGAACATATGCTATATATTATCCAGTTTAAATAAATGGTCCTTTCGTGGCGACCAATTTTGTAACTAAATAACTAAAGTCGACGAAAAAAATTACGGGCATTATAATGACTGTGTGCTGCGCTGCTTTGTACGTACTATAATCTATATACATATATATAAATGAATGTTTGTTGGTTTGTAATACGACACTATAACTCAAAAACTAGGCATTCGATTGAGCTGAAACTTTTACAGAACATGCGTCTTAACAAAATCTCGGTAAACCAAATAGTGCGAATGCGATCGAGGTGGCGCTTTGTTTAGGTTTAGGCAATGGTACACCCTACACATGTCGGTGAATACAAGGAGGGATTTATGTGTGCGGGTGGCGGAGCGCCCGGCAAAGCTAGCTTATGAATATTTTTAAAACGTGCGGGTGGAATTTTGGAGAATTAGGGAGATGGCGGAGCAGTTCAATATCCACCTGTGTTGGTTGTTGGGTCATAGAGACATTCCGGAAAACTGTATGGCTAACGAGCTCGCCAAACATGGAACTACACTACATCTTACCTAAATATGGATCTCTAGGCATACCAATTGCTACATGCAAACTCATGCTAAATCGGGATGCTAATTTAAAAGCTAACTATAGGTTTCGGTCAAACGGTACAACTTGCGATTGATATAAGCAGTCTCCTTCGCTTGATACGAAGCTCTAAGTGGTTCAACTAGTAGGTGGAGGTAAATTTTCCTGATCCGTGTGGTATCACAATGGACCATTGCTGGTCTTAGTGTGTCTGTTACACTGACAGCCACCCTAACCTAACCTAATCTAACCATTGTTGCGAAGAAATTAAATTTGTAACGAGACTTTATAAAAATTCTTACGTCAAACGAGCTTTAAGTGATGGTGCTAAGTCCTGTTGGAATCTGCATCGGTTGTTACCGAATTTTTCGTAGGCACAAGGTAAAACCGCATTATTTGATACCTTTTACATCTTGATTCAAATGCTGGACCTGTTTGACAATAGCCGGTTATGACTTTACAGCCACGTTTTAATTACATTTTGAATATTCCTTTCAAATACGACGCATATCGATATGCTTCCGTAGACTTGTAAACAATATAACAGACTAATGCTTGTCAAAATATTAGCGTGAAGTTAGTAGCACTTCGATCGCCGGACCCTGTACATACGGATGTTCGCGTTATAACTTAAGAGCTGAAAATCAGATTTCATAAATTCTTTCAGAAAAATGATTTTTAGACCAAGACGAAAAATTAAATAGATTTTTGGGTTAACGTAAACAGATTGAACATACAGAACGAACCCCCTTAAAAATTATCTTGTGCTCTAACTTCCACAGTAGGCTCATATTTAACAAACATGTATCGGTTGTGTAGTGCGATTATTACCGCCGTAAATTTGAGACTTTTTTGAGGTCTGTACGTCAAAGATGTCTAATACCTCTCATACAAATTCACCAATTCACTTTTTAAACTTTTCTATTTTTTGTTCTGGATTGGAATTTTTAATTCCCCAATGCTTCATTGCTAAAAATGAATTTGGTTGCTCCGATGCTTTAAGTTCTACTTTAAGTTAAACCAAGAATAAAAACTTAAAATTACAAACAGACCAATAAATTAAAAAAATAAATGAATCAACTGGGTAACTTTCAAAACTGCCATCTGGCATGCTTCGTCCAAGTTGTCACAAGCGTACATAAACCTCATGCCAAAGTCAAAGAAACACTTTAGTCATTTGTCTAATGCTACAACATTAATTGCATCCGACTGACTTATCCTAGGGAATTCATCAACTTTGCACAAATGCAGAATTCCAATGGAAAAACTCGAAAGCAATTTACGCAAACCACAAATGGCTTAGGTAACATAGATTGATGACGATGATAAAGATTAGGGATTTGTAACCCGTATTCATTCCAGTAAAATGAAACATAATCAATTACGTAGAATTAAGATATATTGTCAGAGCGTACTTATTGCGCAGAAAATTATTTCTATCCAGATGAGTTTTAATGAATCTTTCGAAAACATTTTAACCTTTGGGTCTAACGTGCCAAGATCTTAAATTAACATTAAAGGTGTTACCTTAAATATTCAAAACTATTTACTTACATTTTTGTTTTAAATAAAAGGCTTTTTAGTGAAATTAATATGAGATATGGGTGGATTATACCCGTGATTAGTAGTAGTACCAAATATCTTCATTATTATTTGCATAAGCCAGCATGAAATTGCGTCCTTTAATCTGCATCTACGCTGTCATTCCAGGCGTACGCTGCATTATTCCACACATAAAAAAAAAACTCAAGTGCCGCAATACAAAATACATGCACATATACTCGTAAACTTGTAAACAAAATACAAATAAGAAAATGCATTAAATTTAGGACTTTTCAATTTTTTGTTAATTTTTACGGTAAAAGTACTCTTAAGCGAATATTTCAATAATAAAACGGAAAAAAACTTTGCGCTGATTTATGACTCTTCAATGGAGTTTTCGGCATAACTGTCTTCCTTTCAAATCTTTCTTTATTATATGTTGACTGGCTAAAAGTTTACAATTTTCATAAATAACATCAACAGATTTTTAATTACGCACACTGACCTCCCGCACACTCCCTCCCGCCCACTGACCACCTCATTCACTCAGAAAACAATAGAATCGACACTTATATCGGCAAAAAATATATACGTGTTCGAATCGTGGGTATGGTCGCGAGTTCATACAAAAATCCCATGGAAAAAAGCACAACTGCTGCCTCACTTTTGATGACGCTTCGAGAATACGCTCTTCTAATTCACTAAGCGTTGCTATTTCGTTTGCATAAACAAGTTCTTATATCCTTCCCCATACAAAAAATCCAATACTGTAAGGTCATGAGATCTTGCATGGCAGTGAACTATTCCATTTTTTCCTATCCAACGATTACCGTACTCAATTTTCCAGCCAATGCTTAACCTCTCTACTATAGTGGGCTGGAGCCCCATCCTGTTGGAAATATGATGAAGCTAGATGAATCAGTGGAATGTCATCCAAAAGTTCTGGTAAATCATTTAACAAAAACATCAAATAGTTTGTACAATTCAGCCTGGGTGTCTCTTGTCCGTCTAAAAAAATTCTGTTAATAAACTCGTTGTCATCCAAGCTACGCTACAGCCACCAGTTAGAAAACTCAAATCTCTTTCCAAAATCATCGGGAAGCAGTTCTTTCACATATGTATGGTGGTATGGATAAATTATATAAATTCTCCATGCAGGCCATGCAAGTGAAGTCCACTTGCTGAGAAAGACAACAATTACAACTAAAATGGATAACAATTTTCTTTCTTCGGTGTTATAAGACCTACACTTTTCAAACTATTTTGCACCAGATTCCATACTTTATCCAGCAGAACGTTTCCTTTGCTTTTTTTCTGTACCTGTTTTTCTGTTCTGTTCATCAAACTTAAATTCTATAATTTATTCTGCTGTGGTCTTTGCAGTGGGCAAATAAATCACACAAATTTAAACCACAATGTCAACGATCATCTAAAAAGGCAAGTAGTTTTTTCATTAACATCAGAGCCTACGCGTATATTTGGAAAAACAATATGCAAATTGTTTTGAAGCAAATGTCCACAGTATTCCTTTGCTTTTCAAATACAACTCCTTTAAAGTAAACTTACTGGAAACAATAATGCTGCGGTTAGTGAAACAGATGTTGTCAGAAGGCGCTAAATGGTAGCAAATGAAGTGACCAGTTAACCGACACATGGTTGATGAAATTTCCAACCAATTAAGCCGATAGCAGTAAGCAAATAATTTGGTTACACATATAAAGCCAGCAACAACTCGTAGTGCACAAGGTCACAGAGGATTAAGGATTTTATTCCAATTTGTTGAAAGAATAAAGGAGTGACCGAACATGGAAGTGCATCTAAGAGACACTCATTGTTAATTGCTCTCGTACAAAGCTTTTAATCTTTTAATTGAAAACATTTTGGCCTCATATTACTACAGTACAGTATTTGCATTGTGTGTGCTTACTGCTGCAAAATGTGCAAAAGCCTTTAAAAGCTTGTTCATCATATATGTTGAATATAGTAAAATGTGCTGAAAGGGTGAAATGCATGTACGCGTATCACTGACTACTCTTTTAATATCAAGAAATTGCCACACTACAACTGCATAAAAATGCTATCAGAATACATTCAAATCAGATTGTATAAATAACCAAGCCTTTAAAGCGAAATTCCTATTTGTTTCGAAATTGATTTTTAAGTATGTATGTGCATTGACCTTTCCGTAGTAAGCGAACAATTAAATGTTAAATGTAAACATTATTTTGATTTTTAAAAACCAAAAATGTCTCAAACTTGAAAGACCAAAAATATATGCATGTTGGTTTTTCAAACACAATAATAGGATTATACCGAGCTTATATCTGTTTGTGTGGCCTATTAATAATATTTTAACATGATGGTGTACGCTCTATATAACATACCTATAAACAAAATAAAGGCAGTAATCTCTAACTACCGAATCTTTATTTTCATTTACTGACCATCTACTTTTTGAATTAGGAAACCTTTTGAGGAAAACTGGACAGATGTATATTGGAACGGCGATCAAAGCAAAAAAGTTGGACTGAATTGGAAAAACACCTCGGAAACATGACAGTTATATTGCTACACATTGTTACGAAAATGTAATAAAAATCTTTTATCGAACTGTACATACTCGTATAAGAAGAAACATTGTACTGAATTGTATTAGAATTAATATATTACCAAAAATCATAGCATATATTTATCATAGCATATATTTAGGCTCAGTAATCATCATCATCATATTTAGCTCTACAAACGGTGTCCGGTCCTGGCTTCCCGCTCCACCGGTACCGATTTCGAACCGATGCGATCCAGTCTGGCATCCCTAAACTCTGAGCGTCGTATTCCATAAATCCTACCGGAAAGGACTTTCCGAATAGAATCTTCTTCGCTCATACCAGGTAGGTGTCCTGCCCACCGGAGCCATTTTCGCGTGCCCGCGTTCTATTCGTCATCGAACCAGTCGTTCCGATATCTACGACTACTGCCCAGGATGGTGTCAGCAGTACTAATGACTAAGGCGTGTCCTTTTCTCTTCTACGCCCAAATCTCAGCCCCAGGACTCACTCTCCTTGCATTAAGGCCGAATCCTCTCGCTTGACCGTAGTTGTTTCAGGCCGTGTTGACTTGAATCTGATTCGCGGATGCAGTCTTTTGTGATGATGCAATCCGCACTCGGAGCACCATACCAGCAATATAGGGGTCCTAGTCGACGTTGGCGTTCGTACCGTCATCAGGTTCGGGCTGTGGCGGTAGTGTATCAACACGTGGTCTATCTGCGAGTGGCTCCATCAGGAGATAGCAAGGTGGCTTTGTGAATGTTGAATGCGCAAACCTTGTACTCACAACGACCAAATTATTACTTGTTGCCATCTCTATGAGTCCTTGTCTATTGTCATTAGTGTTCTCGTATAACCTAAACCAGTATGTTCTGGTTTTTTCTAGGTGGTTCAAAAAGAATAGAACCTTCTCGAAAAGGTTGATTAGGTATGAATACATCAATTTATTCGTGGACTACTTGAAAAATAGATAGAGAATATAGGATTAACAGTGAATAATAAGCAACCATCAGTGTGAAATTGTGAACTGTTTGTTGTTATTTGTAAATTAAATATGTAATCTGTAAATAAACGTACTTGTGTTGTGTTTTTATTGGCAAAATCCATAACGAACTCTAGAAAATCTTAATTTCGTAAAAATATAGTTTGTGAATTGAAATCCTATCATACAATCAGAAATTATTTCGAATTGTTACACCTAACGAGAGATTTATCGCAAGGAAAAAGCTATGTACACGATGTACAAGGCATTGTAGCCGCCATGTGCTTCATTAGGGGACAAAGACAGTAATTAGTTATTATTAGGACAATTTTTGTCGATCCAAAATTTATAATGATACGTCAATGTTGTTGCCAGAAACATATTTCTTTTGTCATTATCCTAATAAATTATTTTTTATCAACAAAAAACCGGTAGAAACAACTTTAGAATCTAACAATAGATTATGTATTCATGCAAAGAAAAACTTAGAACAAAAGAAAATAATGGGAGTAAAAATGAATAATAAAAAGGACTTTATCGGTTTTCCTAAGAAAATATTGACTGACGTAAATTCTTGAGGTTTTTTCTTTAAATATCCGCTTTGATGGAACTTGTTTGTAATATACAATACATATTTTAAATTTTAAAAATTTCATAAATATTTCATTCAAAATAGGCTTCAGACAGTGTTGCAATGTATTATGCAACATAATCGGCTTTGTATGTTAAAGGGAAAAAGGACTAGGATACTGATTTATATGAGGCAAACATATGGTTACCTGATCGATTTATCTGTTTTGATTTCCTTGGATGTACTGATTTACAAAGTCCTGTTTCACTGACACACAAATAATCCAATCCTCGGTTTTCCTTCTGGTTGATTCGATTGTATTGTAATATACAATTCGAATGCATTTTACGATAATTTAATAAACGACACAAATGAAAAAAATTTAAAGTTTTACTTGGGGGTAAATACATAGAATACTTTAAGATTGTTTTTTAGATTGACATTAATATGTAACCAACACAATCTTTTAAACAAGAAATGCACGTTCTACAATAAAAAAAAACCGGTCCGATAAAAGGGCGAAAATTAAAGATGAAAGATTAGTTCCAAAAAAATATTGCTGAGTGGGCTGGTAAGAGGATTACACGAAATGTTTCTTTGCTTCTTTTTTTTCCATTATCTGGTGGGGTAAATCTTTTTTATTTAATATGTATTTTAAAATTTGTAGCGCTAATAGATAGAACTTGACCAGTCCATCAAGGGATTTAAAAACATCTCGATTATACCAACAAAAGTAAAAAATCATTCATAGAAATGAAAAGCAGTCGAGGAGATATGATGTAAATTTTATTTTCTTTTTCGCCTGAACTTCAGCAGTCGCAAGCAAACGTTATATCAGAAATTGTACGCAGGAATTCAAGCAAAATATGGTCGTTACAAAACGAACTCGTTATAAGGGAAAGATTTTGTTAATTTTTACATGCGAAACCAGAATAACACTTTAAATTCCGTAGTTAAGAAGAAGAAAGATTGTTTTATGTGTAATAAATTAACCTAAATAAAGGCAGTTAACATTATTTACAATCAAAAAAAATCATACATTCTTATCACTGTAGTTTTTTTACTTTTTGTGGCTTTACTGATCGTTGTTCTTTATCAGATTGTGTGAGTAAAATACGCTGAAAGAGAATAGAATCAGTGCAGCCGAGTGGTTTTTCCATTTTCAAAAACGAGCCTTCTTCTCTGCGGAGAAAGGATTCATTTAAATCATTCCAACTTCTCGCATCCCATGGAACATTCAATTTATCTAACAATTTGCCACTCATTTCCGGAAGTATAGGCTGCAAAATTATACCACATAGCCGCAGTGTGTCCATTGTCATCGAGATGATTGTTTCCAGCTTTTGTAAATTCTCAATATTGTCCGACGTCTCCGACGATGAAGATAATGAAGTTCCTTTCAATTCCCATGGTTTTGACGACTCAAAGAAGTTATTAGCCGCGTGAAGTGTTGACATTACCGTATCAACAACTAAATAGAAATTGTTATCATCGTAGTGTTGTGCACACCGTTCTGCAGAAGAATGATAGGAAGAAGCATAAACCACAGTAGTTATAGCAGCAATAGTATCGTCTTACCAGGCAGCTGAGAAAGCGCTACTTGCAAGTGTTTCGTTGCCTCTACTCGAGAGATTCGCTCAACTTGTTGTGCATTAACTCGTGGATAGATCTGGCGCGGATTTAATGATTTCCCACAACAACGCGATAGTAGATTTCCCAAGGTGTCTGCCAGTTCGGAGTTCAGGATGCGAAGTGCCTTAACGCTGCTGTAATCTGATATGATGTAAATTGGAATTAAGCAAAATCAAAATGCGTGAGCTTCTGTTCAGATTCAAAGCTTAATTTATATTTAGTTTAATCTCTTTAATCTTAAACACTTCTTACGTCACTATGTAAAACTTTTTGTTAAATTCAGTTACCTGAATCTACTTATAATTTCATAAACTTAACCATAAAAAGGATACAATTGAGATAATCGAATTGTTCCCATGAACATTCACGTATGTTTTTCACAACCAGCAGCGTGATTTTATTCAGAAACGGAGAGTGGAACCGTGAGAGTTATTAAAGTGCAAATGGGGTGTCCTATATGGTACAACATAATTTTACCTTTTTAATCGTTGCAGACTAGATATGGCTTGGAAGGGACCTTTGGTTTGGCCAGCACGGTCACCAGATTTGACTTCATGTGATTTCTGGCATTCTCTATAGAAAATTGACCTCAAAGTCCAAAATTGGCATGGGCAAGAAAATTGGAACAGGCATTGAAGTTGGATATCTGAAGACTCAAACAAGATATAAACGTTACTTAAACGCAGTTACAAAGGCTAGCATTTCTTCTAAAAATAAAGTCATAAACGAAGTTTCTATTAGAGGTCTGCATGAATACATTCATTTGCTCTCTGCAATAGGGTACAGTACTTCAGTGTACTCTATTCATTGCAATAACACGAACTAGTGTGCTCTGAAATCGAGTTCCCATTCCTATGAAACAAACACTGTACAACATTCGATCACCACAAACCAAAACGAGTACACTGTTTGATTCTCTTTTGCATTTGAATACTCTATCCAAACAAAACGTGTGCAATAAAAACTGCTAAAAATGCACTGAGTACACCGAGTACACCGGGTACACTGAGTGCAACGAGTACACCGAGTACACCGAGTACACCGAGTACACTGAATCCACTGAGATAACTTTTAACACTCACATAAGAACTAACATGGTGTCTAGGTTTATACTACTAGACTACTACTACTACTATTTAGCTAGAACATAATTATACAAAAAAACACAGTAAATGTCAATGGTGAAAAATACTAATAGTGATTTCGATTAACACGCTCATAGTAATCTGCGACACACAAAAGCATGTGTTTGTTATTGGTAAACAAAAAATAATAACTAAATAACTGTTTAAGACAACTGTTTCATTCCTTCTGATATAGTTGCAGCAAAACTTGCAGTGGCTCTAGCCAAGATTACAATGATAATCTTTAGTTTTGTTTCCTTTATTATTTATTTATTGATATGATTTATTTATGATACTATATTCGGTGTACTCAGTGTACTGAACCCATTCTTTGTGAGTACACTCCACTAAACATTTAGTTGAGAATGGGTGAACTACCCATTTGACAAACAAACACCAAGTGAACTATTCGTTTTAGATTTCAAGCTTAGAGTACAATAGTGCTGGGAACCCAAATAATAATTAATGTCTTGAAACATGTTTTAAGACATTCATTGCAGACCTCTAGTTTCTATCGTAAGTATTAACAGATCAATTTCCGTTAACATGAGTCAGGGTACACCAAAGTAAGCTTTTTCTTAAATCCCCGATAAATGATGTCAACGTTGGAGATAGCCCCTTATTTTGCATAACTCGCGAATGTTCTTAAAAACTTTACCGAAAAAATTTCACAGAATTTTAATGTTAATCATGACGTGATGCGTAGCAATGGGAATTGCAATTATACTGCGAAGTAGTTGCATTCTACTTGCGACGTTATGAATAAAATGAATTACTTTACGTTTGGAGGAAACTGCACTGGTAACAAGCAATCTCTAAAACCAAAACCCTTGCTGCATTTTCAAGACGCTCTCATTCAGTGTCAAACAGAAATTCCCTAAAGAGAGACTAAGAGTTTATAAAGTAAAGCGAACTTAACAACCATAAATACATAACCGTATGTTAAATCTAATTTCGGAATTAAACTGTAAATGAGAACCTTAGGATAGCATAAGCAAAAGACAGCACTATTCATCCTTAAAATTAATGGAAATAGCTTAATAGTTTACTTTTGAAAATAATATCCTTCAAAGAACGTGTGTAAGAGTGCCAAAGCGCATTAACAAAGTCTTCCATCAATGTTCATTTCCGGTTTGACTTGAAGCGAGCGCATTTACCTTTATTTTTCGTTGAGAGAATTCATTACATTTTAGACAAGTTGAATGATGTGCTCTGTATTTGATTCAAAGATGAGGATGCATTTGCTGACGACGTTATCATTAGAAACAGTGCCATTTATAAATTGCTGTTGAAATGAGTTTACCTGACTAAGCAGATGTGAAAGCGCTTTCGACTTTGTAATTTCACTTTAACTGGCATGCAACGTATGTTAAAAAGAAAAAATGAAGAAGAAGTAGAAGAGTTATATTTATAGTTTCCACCAGAAAAAATTTTTCAGTTGACTTTTACCACCTTCTGTGAAATCGAATTTCCTGAAGTTTGCATTTTTAAAAAGTTGCCTTGATCTTAGCTTTTTTAATGCTGCTACGATTATTCGTTTTCAACATAGGGAGTCCTTGTAATATTATTCTTTTCAATCCTGAACAAAATTCCTCAATTCGACCCTTATTTCATCCAGCTATTCATCCCTAAAATCTAAGCGTCTTGAACTGTGCCATCCTTTTATAGAGAGCTTCTCCACTACTGTGTGTGTTGTTTCCCATAAATATTATCGCAAAGAGATACCCATTTGCTCAATGACAGTGCGGACAATATGTGGTTGCCTTGTCAGTTCCAAGTCACGTTGTCGTACGCTGGTACGGTTCGTATTACGTACGGACGTTGAAACATCACTTAACGGTTCGTTTTGGTAGAATCAGAGTGCTTGCTTCTATTGCCCTTGTATAGCTGCTCTGTTGTGCGAATTCAGGTTTGTCGTGCGCAACATTAGAACTAAATAATACGTCTATTTAGAGGTGCACAATCATGATATTCTGGCACTAACAGATGTTACACGATGTTTTTTTGATGTTTCGAAGTTAGGTTTTCCTGGTTACAACTTGGTGTCATTATATTTTCCCCATTGCGGTTTCGCAATCCTTGTTCGTAGTGATATAGCTTATCAAACTGTAATACAGTTTAGCCATTGTTCGAATTGAAAAGCATGTTATTACTCTCGAACGTTTGTCAGACATTCACGAGAGGTGGGACACCGTGATAAATACTTTTTGGTGTTTGGTCCTGCTCAGAAGCCATGCACATATCCATTGAGCCACGGCGCCCACTGTCAGCTCTATAGACAAGGCCAATCTATTTGCTGCGCATTTTGCAGCTACGCTTCAATATTGTGCATTGCAGCCGCCTGCACCTCAAAATATTGAACACTCATTGGAATAGGTATTCATTCGTACTCGTGCAGTTGCTAGAGTTTTAAACTCTAGTTTACTCACAAATCCGCTGGGCCAGATGGTATTTCCCCATTAGTTCTGAAGAGGTGTTCTTTCAAGCTGGCATTACCAAGCTTTTCCATATATCTTATTCTTCTGGACTATACCTGAGAAACAGCCAAGGCAAACCCTGATCAATTTTCAGCTCATGAAATATCTTAAAACCAACGAAATCCTTAGTGACCGGCAGTACGGATTTTGTTGGAAACGTTCTACTGGTGATTTGATGGCATATCTAACCTAACAGTCTTTGCATCAATTCGGTGAAATCACAGCTGTTGCACTCGATATTTCCAAGGCATCAAGCTCTTTCATCCAAAATGCATGCTTATGGAGTCGATGATAAACTGCTTCATTGGATTAGAAGCTATATTTATGACCGATCAATTCAAGTTGTATTGGACGGTTACCCAGAGTTCTGTTTTCTCCCCGACACTCTTTCTCAATTTTATTAATAATCTCTTATCTGTGACTTCTAATCAAATTCACTCTTTTGCTGACGACAGCTCTCTCAGCTTCTCATATACGTTTGAGGAACGTGGAAAGAATTGATGAAAGGGCTCTGGGTCGGTACGAAGAAGGAGACGACGGCTCTCCTTTTTTGGGTATGGGCTGGACAAAGACTGTTTTCCAACTTCTCGGAAAAAGTCCCGAACATTTACAAATTGGTAATATGTGAGTTGATCCAAGTGTTTGATGACAACTGTTGTTTTCTACAGACATTTTTTTAAATTCTCAATATTAACTTCGCGTCCTCGTCCAGCTGTGTCTGGGCTAGCTGGTGGAATCTGCTGACCAGCTTTTAACCCACTTTCTAAATCCCAATTTTATTCAAACTTTTCACACATGTGTATCTCCAGGGACAGCACTTATGTAAAATTTTGGTAGTGATCGGGCTCCAGGGCCAAGGGACTGCAATATAATTTTTTTCAAAATTAACCCGATTCAAACTTTGTACACATGTGTGTCTACGATTAACAAATTTACATGAAACATTTAAATTTTTTTGTTTGTTTCTTTGTTGAACATTCTTGGCGCCTTCATAGCAATCGTATTTGTTGAAAACATTAAACCTTTTATTTGTCACATCAGCTTTCATAAAAGATATGGTCCAAGCCGAGAGAAATGGATTTTCAATATCCAACTGACATGAAAATAAAGCTGAACATTTTTCCAATGTTAGGAAGGCTTCCCGAAATCAACATGTTTTTGCCAAAGTTTTACAATTTATTCAATCTGCTCATAGAAATAACTCATGGCTCACAAATTTTGAATGCATTAACACAGAGGTATAAAATACTTGCGACAGTCTGACTTTCTATGCGACTAGTCACACTAGTGTGTCGCACAAATGGAACAGCTCAAGGACTTTAAAGTGCACTGCACAATGGAGCTTTACAGTTTTTGTTTCCAATTAGAGATGAACGTAACATTGAAAAGGAAATATTGCAAATGTTGTATATGCAATCCTTTGGATATCACAGCAACGCAACTACCAAAAGCCACGATTCCCTTGCGTGTCTCAATAAAAGAGCAATTGTTTATTTTTTAACAGCAAAAAAATGCAAACGGAAATCTTTTCTATTTTACCGATTCACTTCACTCAACCGTCGACGCATTACAAATGCCAAGGAGCAACTTCATCAACACACAGCATATCCCTCAGGCAAACTCGAATACGAAGTTGATGACAAAAGAACCGCTGCTTTAACCTCGTGGGTATAAAATGCACTCCAAACAGGTCGTTTGTCTGTATTTTCACTTGATCCGAGATTTGCAACAAAGCTTCTAATGATGGTGTGAAAGTTCAATCGGTTATTTGTGCTCCTTATACTTTGTATTATTTTTTTTTGTGCATCTTTTTTTCCTTGCAATGGAAAACTCACATGTAAAGTTACTATTTCTTTTTTACATTTTTCCTCTCAATACAACAGTTGTTGCTGTATAGCGGTAGTGACGTCGTGATGATGATGGCAAACTTTTTAGTTTGGCTCCAGTTTGGCGAGGAAGACAAATGAATGCATTTCGTATACTGGAATAGTTCACAAAATATTCACATTGAATTGGAATTTTATTATAAAGTGAATTCAGCTTAATGTTGTCGATCAAAGTTTGTTTACTTTAACACCAAAGTGTTGTTCTAAAGTACTTGCCAGTTATAAAGTTGGAATGTAGTACTCGCATATTTTGGGGCATATATGAATATCCATCAAATAGCACATATTTTAGTGCAGAAGGAGATTTAGGCTAAATAAATTAAAAATAGTTTATAGATGTTTCCACGTTGTGAAGCACAATCGATTGAATTATGATGTTCATGACATCACATATATTATCGATCGTTTGCTTAATAAACCGAACACAACCGAAAAACCAGTATCCTTTATTGCACAGCCGGAGAGCATAATCAATACGTTGTACCAAACTAAATTGTGTCAATTCAATTCAATTTCAAATTAATTACATTTTAGTGAATTTTAATTGCTCTCCAAAATGAAAACTTCAGCAAACTGCGCAACCAATGGATAATCTCTTGGTATTCGGTTTCAAAAGCAAACTTTTGATACTAATTGCTGAACTGATATTCAAATCCTAACAACCCATTAAAGATTTTCTCAAATAGTTTATACAAAATTTCAACGCGGAACAACTACAGTCTTTAAAATATATATTTTAATAATTAACTTTGGCAAAGGCAATAAATGCAAAAATTGTCGTCACTCAAGCATCAAAAACATACACAACTCCCAAATCGTTGACTGGTGCATAGGTACGGGGGTATACATAATAGAGGAGAGGAAGTTCGTACGAGATAGTGTGGTGACAAGCTTTTAAAGTAGAGTGCAAAGCGTAAAGAAATCAAAGGAACGTTTCACAAAGACCGAGGATTACTAAACAGTAACAATAATACAAAATCGTCCATCGGTCAGAAGGAGCACGGTTTTGTTTAAATAAACCTTAGACGGGATTTTTTTTTGGCACAGACAAAGGTTTCTGATAGTGCGCCACTAGGGTACATTGCTCTGATGTAAAAAGCGTACCTAATTATCTTCTTCTTCTTGTTTATGTTATATCTTCGTATTACAAAACAAAACATGAAAACATTGAAAGTTCCCATTTAAAAACTACTCAGCAAAACTTTCTATAAGTCAATTAAAAATTCCATACAGTTGTAACTGAACGGATTTTTAAATAGTACCACAACTTCAATCGTACAACATTCTTTACTTAGGAGGACAGTGCCGACCAAAGCTACATCTACATTTGGAAATCTGTTGCAAGTGTCCATTTTTGGGAAATTTTTTACAATATCCAAATTCTACAAGGACACGTAAAGGGAAGGTTTGTGCAGCTAATAAACTACGCTTGAAAAAACTTTCAAGTTAGAGCAAAATACTGTATGCAAAAACTTTACTTATTTAGATATAATGGAAGGTGTTTTTTGTTCTTTTGGCTGACCGCATCACTTCATTGCAAGCAGATCAACTGTAACACAAGAAGTAAACTTTTTGACATGTGGATTTCCGGAAGAGTATCCCAGTGACACCACAAAAATGAGGTAAAAGTTATAACCAAGATTATTCTGAAAACATCTGGCAAAGTTACGGCATTTGCATTTCAAATGTCTTTTGTGAGGAACTACGCTTTATAAAAACACTGCGTTGTAATTTTACCATGGAAGAAAGTACGCTGAGGACAACTTTCTATTAGCATCGTTGTTTAGTTTACTACAGAGCCTGCCTTTGTTAAAATATTTAGAAACCAACTTTTTGACGTAAAACGTCTTTAAAATCGAAACATGGGGGCGCATGACGTAAGTGCGGTGTCGTTATTTAACGCATATGGACAGCTCGCTGATAAGACCTTGAGTTTACGTCACCGGTGGACGGGTTGGCAGGAAAGGGGAAACCAAAACCAGCGCTCTAGCTCCTTGCTATTCAGTGTGCTCAGACGTGCAGCGCTGTGATTTATGTGTTTTTGAATACAGTAAGAAATAGAATATGTAAAAAGGTAAAGTAAGCCTATAAAGGAAGTATTAAAATAAAGGGTCCGCCAAATAACTTTTTTTTTTTTGAAAATGCTAAATGCTTATAATGCTAATGCTTATAAAAAAACTACTGAATATTTTCTTAAATTTCTTTTTTTATTTGAAAGTACAATCCTTCCGGTTAACAATGGAAAATAATTTCATTCAAATGGCTGCCTCGGCTGGCCATGCAGTAGCCTACACGATCGGTCCAATTTTTAAGCACATTATCGATTGTGTGCAGCTGTATTTCACCAATGGCTTCACGAATATTGTCCTTTAAGGCGTAAATTGTCTCTGGCTTGTCGGCGTAACACTTATCTTTTAGGGCACCCCACAAATAATAGTCCAACGGTGTCAAATCGCAGCTCCGAGGTGGCGAAACGACATCAGCTCTGCGGCTGATAATGCGATCTTCAAAAACAGGGCGCAAAACATCGAGTGTAGCTTCGGCTGTGTGGCACGTAGCGCCGTCCTGTTGAAACCAAATGTTGCCAATATCCTCCTCTTCAATTTTTGTGAACAAAAATTCGTTCAACATGGCCCGATAACGATCGCCATTGACTGTAACGGCCACTCCTTGCTCATTTTCGAAGAAAAATGGCCCAATTATGCCTCTGGACCAAAATCCGCACCAAACAGTGACTCGTTTTGGGTGTACCGGCTTTTCAATGTATGCGTGCGGGTTTTCTGTGCCCCAAATGCGACAATTCTGCTTGTTTACATACCCGCCAAGATCAAAATGAGCTTCATCCGAAAAGATGATTTTTTTGGCAAAATCGGCATCTTCTGTAAGTCGATCGCAGGCAATATTTCCCAGCGTTGTTCAAGCGTATACACAACCATATTCGTTCAGTTGAAGGATACAACTAATTATCTGTCGAATCAGACATGAGCTCAGTGTTACTATTCACGAAATAAGCACTAGTTGAAAAAAAAAACTTTAGATGGCGGACCCTATACAATATGTCAGCCCCACCCCTTGTAAACCCAACTGAAAAAAAGATAGTAAAGCGAGCTTCTCAGCTCGCCATATGGGTATTTGTAACTCAGTCTATACACTGAATTATCTTAAAAGCCCAATAGTAACTGAGAAATTGCTTGGTCTACAAAATTTCAGACCCTCTTGACCAGATCCCAAAATTTCCACAGGAACAAGGGTTAAAGTCGCATTGTAGTCCTACATACCGAATTTCATACGAATAGCTTGAGAAATGGGTTGGTCCACAAAACTCCAGACCCTATTGGCCAGATCCCAGAATTTCCATAGGTACAAGTCTTATGGTCTTATCTTAGTCCTGCATACCGGATTTCATACGAATCGCTTGAAAAATTACTTTGTCCACAAAGTTGCAAACCCTATTGGCCAGATCCCTGAATTTCCATAGAAACAAGTCTAATAGTCGCATCTTAGTCCTACATACCGAATCTCACACGAATCGCTTGAGAAATGGCTTGGTCTACAAAATTCCAGACCCTCTTGGCCAGATCCCAGAATTTCCATACAAAACTTTTTTTTTAAAAAAATGTATTTTTTACACGCGTCACAAGAGCAAGAGCCTCACGCGACACGCGCCCCTTGTTTCACAATTGTTTGAAAACTCACTAAATTCTGACTGGTAGAAGCCGAGATATACGACACGACAAACAAACGTACACCCGTACAAACGTACAAACGCACAAATGTTTACATCTGCGCCGGAGGCAGCAACAGAGCAATCATGGGCGTAAGTGATCAATTCAACGTCGGTATGGGGAGTGGGTTGTATCGAGACATATAGATTGAAGAGGATGAGAAAGAGAACTCTTCCTTGTGGGACTCCCATCTTATTTTCCGATGCTTTGATGCTTTCTGGGTTCTACAAATACTCTCCTGCCATTTATGTATGCTGAAAGAAACCTTTTAAAGGAGTCGGGGAGAGTGGAATCCAGTACGAGTATAACCTGTAAGAGGATCGAGAGGTCAACCGTGTCGAAAGCCGAAAGATCGAGTGCCACGACAGCAGTGCGCCAGTGCGGACGACGGTGGGTTAGACCGTCCGCAATATGAGTCCGCTCCGTTAATGCAGTTGTAGTGCTGCGATGTTTCGTAAAGACATGTTTATGGGAGGCAAAATTAAGATGTTGATGAAGACTAGGGTAGAGGAGGGTCTCCAAAATATAAGACCATCCTTCTTGGGCGTGCAGCGTTTGTGACCGATTTTGGTTCGACTTCGCTTGATCCGATCAACGTTCGGTTAATTTCGCTACGTTTACCATTTATGCAAATTCGTCGTCTACGCTATTAAGGAATATTTAGCCAGGTGACCAACACCATGGTGCAGCAACTACCCAGGCGGATAGACAAAGACTTTGCCTTCAATGTTAACATAAAGAAGAAGATTGTTCACAATCCAATTACCTGAGCGGTGATCAAGTCTTAGCTGCGCTTGAGTGCCGCTGTAGAAGCGCTACAACATAAATACTGACTGAAGTCTGTTCGACAAAGACGAGGATATCAACATCGGGCTCAAGTATCAGATTGAGTCTATCGATCCCGACTTTGCTCCCGAATCAGAGATCCTGCTCACCTGACAGCATACGATGCTATGGAATGATGAACAATGTTTTGACATTGCTCCCGGATATAATAATCTAGGATGTTAACGGTGAGCAACTATCCGTCCCTCAAATATACTACGATGTGCCCGTCAGTTTCACCTCAATGTGCTTCAATTGCATTTAAAGTGTTTCAAGTGTTGAACAAAATTTTCGTCGAATATTAATGGAAATAAATGTTTATGTACCATTCAGTGTGTTTTGTATTAAAATTGCTTTTAGTAGGCAGTCAGTATCCAATTTTCATTTCAATCCAATACGTATCACGTCAAATCTAGGGCTGCGGACCCGACGGGGTGTACTTGTTGTAATGGGTGTACTCGGTGTAATGAGTGTACTCGGTATACTCAGTAAGTAAACAGTATATACACAGTATACTCAGTAAACTCAGAATACTCACTGCGTGTACTGGTTGTACTGGATGTTCTGGGTGAACTGTGTGTACTGGATGTATTGGGTGTACTGGGAGTACTCAGTATACTTTTTTTCAAAATCAAGAATAACAACAGTTCAGTGATACCATACAAAGTGAAACCGAAATTAATCTCTAAACCGATTGCGGGGCTTATACAAGAGATTTCCCTGAATATTCAAAACTTACTGCCATCACTGTGTGAGACTCCTTCGCGTAGAAGAAAATATCTCAATCCTTCCATTGTATAGGTTTTTGCTGCTTCCTCTGGGTCAATTACATTGAACTTACTCTTGGACATTTTTACACCATCGACCGTCCAATGGGAGTGCACAAAAAGTTGCTGTGGCGGTTCCAATCCTGCAAAACAATATGATAAAGAAACTCCGTCAAATTAAAAGGAAAAGAAGAAATTTTGGTTTAAATTAACGTGACATTTTTTATATGTGGCATTTTGGATATTCTATTAAAATATGCAACCAAGTGAAAATGTAAACTTTCAAAGGAAGGCAATGTTTCGGCAAAATTATGTAAATTTACATATGCATATGAAAATGCACATTCATTTTAATGTTACCTGAAGCAATCAAAAAGGCTGGCCAATAGATTCCATGGAATTTCAAAATATCCTTCCCAATAACTTGAACCTTCGGCGGCCATTGTCTTTTGTACTGTGGTAGGCAAACAATTAGAAGAAATAAATACTGAAACATTTAAATGTATTATTCAATTAATTCTTACTTACTATCTCACTGGGATATCCGGCGGAAGTTAAATAATTGATGAGCGCATCCAACCAAACGTACACGGTTTGTGATGCATCACCTGGCACAGGGATTGCCCAATGGACGCGATTTGAAGGACGCGAAAGCGAAACATCCGGCAGTGGTTCGCTCAAGTAATCCAAGAGAATTTTTTCAAACTTCGCTGGACGAATTCTTTTGCCTTGCTTCACCCAATAAAGTATATCATCTTGCAATTTCGAAAGACTAAACACGTAATTGGTTTCTTCTGTCCATTCCGCAGGATGCCCCGATTCAAGAGAATAACGACTGCCATCTGATGGATCCACATTCAGCTGGGAGTCTGTAAGAAATGTCTCATCTGAGACGCAATACCATCCGCTATATTGAGCGGAAGAGATATGTCCACGGGATTTTAGTTCTGTCTGCAATCGAATTCAATTTGATTACCTACAGTTGTGAATGTTTACTCTACTAAGAGATTACCTACCCAAAAGTGTGCTACTGCTTGCTTGTGTCGGTCCTCTGATGTACGAATAAAGTCTGTGTAGGCGACGTTGGCCGCCTTGAAAACTCCCTTGTAGGAAGCAGAAATATTATCACAGTAACGATGTACCGGAGTATCATGCCCAGCAGCTGCCTGCTGAACTTTTGTTCCGTGCTCATCGGTTCCAGTACTAAGGAAGGTTGGTACATTAGGACGCCTTAATCGCTGATATCGTACAATCGCATCAGCTATTACCGCCGAGTAAAGATGGCCAATGTGAGGAGCTGTGGAAGGCTGGAGACTTAACAACGTGCCATCACTGCGTTGTGACAAATAAACTTACACGCGTTCACATAAAATATTGGAGTTGTCACATAAATCGAAGTACCTACATTCGCGGAGAAATTTCTCAAAATTCCTAATTTATCAATTAACATTGTAAGTGAAACTTATTCGTCTTCAAAGAAGTCTTTGAAACTTTTGTAGGCGACGTAAATTCTAAATATCTTATAAGTTATAACTCAGCTGGAGCCGGCTGCGATACGTCAAAAATTAAATTTTCGAAATCAGAATATTTTCGAATGTTGTTCGCTTATAAAGTTGTTATTAGTTGAGACTATAGATGGTACAGCAGTCACCAAAAGGAATTTATAGCAAATGTATGTGCTACCAGTGGTTGTAAAACACGGTTGGAAATGATTTTACAATGCAATGGGTCGAGTATGTGTAGCAGTCATAGCAAGTTGTGGCTGTGATAAACTTATTTCTAGATGCCATGCCACCAAACCATAATTATTTGATGCTAAACTTTTTCTATCCATGCGCCGGGTAAAATAGAATGTTTGGTAATAATTCTCTGGGTTCTCTAATTAAAATTTAGACCTAGTTTTGTAATCTAGAATTGTAAACGTACTTAGAATAAGGGACAACTATAATGGACTTGATTTAGATAAATTTAGCTGATGTGAACGACTCATTACATGTATTTCGTATGCTATGACCATAATGTGATTTTGGTCGGTTTTGTCAAATGTTCGTTAACTTACGTGGGATTAAGAAAAGTGACAGTGAAGTGAGACATTCGGTGTGAAAATTTGACAACTTAGAGAAATTGTGTGAAATTCAAGTAGTTGCTAAAGTTCGTTATGGGTGAATTAAAGAATGAGAGAAATTAGCTAAGCTTTTCGTTAGGTTTTGTCGTGAGAATAAGCCAACTGCAGCCCATTATAGTTGGCCCTTAAGAACACTTGCTTTCTTGCGTTGCCACGTACTTATGAACATGTACGAATTCAAACCAACATGTATAAACTAAATGGTTCTTTGCAATTGCAGGGTAATACTATTTCATTCTCGTGGTTTCAGTTTGACGTTGCATTTGCAAACTATACCCGTGAATCGTTTTAATTTTGTGTTACATTTGCAAAGGTTTGTACTGTAACTATGCTAACCATCGACTATCGTCGGGTATTGTTTCAGCCAAGAGAAAGCAAGCAAACTAATTTCTCGGAAATTTTCTGTAAACTACAAAAGTCAAATTTGGTTTCTGTCCTTTTGATTGTGACAGCATACACGTAGTTATTGGATCCGAGAAATCCGATATGCGATAAATCCGTTAATTTTTTCTTTCTTATACATAGTAAAAGGAAGTATAGTAGTCATGAACATTTTCGGACTAAGGATTTTTGCAGATATATCTATTTCCAAAAAAAAATTAAGAAACAAAAAATAAAAAAAATAATAATATACATATACTGAAGATTATGGCCCCGTCCGTAAAAGAAAGTCGTGTTTAGTGTTGGTTAACTCATACATGAGTTGGTACAAATGTCCCATACAATGAGTTGAGATGTCACAACACCTCAAAATTTTGATTTGTACCAACACATTTGTAGTAGTTTTTGGAGCGATCGGCCCCTTGGGGACCCTAATATACAAATTTTAAATATCGCTATATCGCATCAGATCACGGCAAAGTCTGAGCTCTGTGCTTTGTGAGCAGCGCTGTTCGCTGCCGCTGCGTCATTTGGTGAATGATTTTGAATGAATGTGTGTGTGTGTGTGTGTGTATCCCCGATAAGAGAATTTACAAGAAAAATTTTAATTTTTATGGGTTGTTTTTTTTTCTGATTAGTTCTGCCAAATCAAAAAATTATCTGCTGTTTATTTTTAGTATCATTTTTTTTTTTTTCACCTAAATGCTCCATAGTAGTTAACATGTTTCTAGTTTAAAGAAACAAACAAGTACAGCTGCAGCAGCAAGAAATGTTCTGTATATAGAGTAAAAAGATCATATCCGAGAATTATCGGAGCATAAAAAAACGCTTCAGAGAAAGAAAAAAACATTTTTCGGAGAATGAAAAAAAAAACAAAAATCTGAATTCTGACAGTTAAATTAACCTTCAGAGTACTCCGACATAAAAAAAAACACACCCATGATTTGTGCATTGTACAATTCCAAAGAGACATAAATCAAATGCAGTTATTGATAGCAAAATAGCTTTTAAAAAATCAAAATTTGTCGTTTTTTTTGTTTGTTTTAGAAATATGCGCTCGAGCTCAAAGCTGTAAAAAAACAACCAAGCTGCTCTACTAGAATTGGAAAAAACGTTTTGGAGTGAACGAATTGTAGCTGATTGTTGACATTCTTTGGCCAGGAGAATCCTGGGTCGATTCCGGTACAAAGACCCAAATGCCGTGAGCATCGTAAAATCGAGATATCACAAAATGCAGCAATTATCGTGGTATTACGTTGTTGAGTACCGCGTATACGATTTCTCCTCTATCCTTCAAGGCAGGATAGCCAAATACGCAAAAGTCATCATTGGTCAATTGGTGTGTGGCTTCATCCCAGGCAAATCAACAACTGATCAGATTTACACACTTAGTCATGTGATGGAAAAATCTCTAGAGTTTCAAAACTCACTACACCATCTTTTTATAGACTTTAAAGCCGCCTATGATAGCATAGCCAAAGTAGAACTTTATGAAGCCATGAGAGAATCGGCATCCCAAATAAACTGACACGAATATGTAGGTTGACCATGACCAATGACCAAAAAAAAAACGAAGTAAAAATATCCGGATCACCACAAAACCCATTCAACATCTATAACGGGCTCCGACAAGGGGATGGACTGGCCTGTGTCCTCTTCAACCTGGCATTGGAGAAAGTTTTCAAAGACTGACGTAACGGCGAGAGGAACAATCCTTTATAAGTCCATACAGATACTGGCTTACGCAGACGATATTGACATCGTTGGTAGAAACCGAAGAGCTGTACAGGAAGCTTTCATCCATATAGAGCAGGTGGCACGAAATCTGGGGCCTGCGCATAAATGAGAGCAAAACAAAGTACATGGTGGCCACGTCTGCGAGTAGAAGATCCAACATTGGTCCCTCAATTCAAATAGTGGATCGCGAAATTGAAGTAGTGCAATCCTTTGACTATCTCGGGTCAACTATAGCAGCCAATAACGCGCACGATTGCTTAAAGCCAAGAAAGCCTACTATAGTCTGTCAAGACTCTTCAAATCCAGGAACTTCATCATAACATCCAAGCTGCTAATATATAAGACAATAGTCATACCAGTACTTACATATGGATCCGAGACTTAGGTGCTTAGCAAAAAGGATTCTGACCTCTTAGCCGCGTTCGAGAGAAAAGTCTCCTAGCTCGCATGATGGAAGAGGATCCTGCTCGGAAAGTCCTTTGCGGTAGGATTTATGGAACACAACAGCGATACCGGCCAAGCCAACGCTGGAAGGATGAGTAGACCACGACGCTCAGAGTTTAGGGATGCCAAACTGGATGACATCGGCTCGAAATCTGGACCGCTGGAGAGATTTTTTCCGGGAGGCCAGGACCGAACACCAGTTGTAGAGCAAAATATGATGATGATGAATAAAGGCAGTTTTTCAATTCCTTGAGACGATTCCAGAAGAATACGAGAAATGGAAAAGCCTGCGCAGTGGCAATGCCAACGTTGAAGAACACCTCTTCAAAACTATAGCGGGAATACCATGTACTTGCTCTTGTTCGCGTGTAGTTATTTTCTTTGGTGGGCGCCATGCTTAGTTATAATGGCAGCCAGTATTCAAAAAGGAAAGCGAAAGAACAATAATCGAGAAGGATGACGAATGAGTTCACGGGATAGAGAATCATGGCTGCTGATCAATGCAAGTCAAACAAGAAAACAATATTTCTTCAAAAAATTATATACATTTATATTTTTTTAAGACTTTCCTTTTTGTGTTTCTGTTCTTCTGTTTATTGGTACATTTGATTATATACTTATCGTTTTAGTACAACTTTGCAAAATGCATAAAATGTGGATACTGTGATGCAGATTGCAGCTGGCTCTAGGCTAGGTGATGTCGTTCTATCAATCTCAGTATGTAGTATATGATGATTTCGTAGCATAAACATAACTGAAGGATGACCGATAGTAAGTATGAATAGTAGTTATAGTATAATAGTGATGATTCAATTCAATAATACATATACATGTGTATACTGACTTAGTCAATAAACTTTACGTTATCTTTTAGTCAAGAACTCCAGAAACATGAACTGCTACACGGGAAGGTAGGTCGTCGTTTTATTAAGCTACCAGAGGTTGGTTTGTTCAGTTACCCACTAACAGTATTATAATCTGTTTATGTAATTTATGTAATAAAATAATTACTCTTTTGATTTAACATTGAACTTTTACTTTAATTAACTGCACGGGCCGCTGTGGCCTGACTCTGCAGTTTTTATGTTTCCTCTTTGGTTTTTTATTTACAATAATGAATTACAGATTTTATTTTATTTTTTGTTGTTACAATTGCTGTAGGCTCATCAGCGGTACTCGGCGGTGCAGTACAGAATAGGTATGTATTTTAAATGCGAGCATATCGGTCGTTTATTGTTCGAATCGAAAACGAATTTTTATCGTAATGCTAAGTTATTTACAATTTGGTTATATATAAAAATAATTAGGTATTATATTTATTATAAATTATGCAAGTTTTCTTCTTGTAGTACAATAAAATGCAGTTCTTAAAAATTATGTGTAAAAACAATTGAGATTTCTTTAATCTAAATGTAAAACAGAACTAAAAACACAGATTGATCTTCTACTGGGTTAATGTGGCTAATTTCGACAAACATAGGAATGAAAGGATACGTGTGAATATGTACAACCGAAATAATTTATTCTCGTCTTCCTCCCACAATGACCACGGGATACATTCACTTCTTTTCCGTCAGTTGAGCGGCGCCTTTTTCGAATTTCTGCTGCAACGATGCGATGTTTGATGACTTGCCGATCGGAGTAGGACGAGATGCTGGCGTTGAGGATGTGGAAGTGCTGGTCAGTTTTCTATTAGTGCCATTAGTGTTCGTGGTACCGCTGATTGAAACCGGATTTGTCTTATTAGCCGTACTCGTCGCTGATGGGATTGTTTTCAAAGCACTACTGGGCCGACTGATTGTCGCCGATGGACGTGATTTTGCAGCAATGCCAGTCACTCCAGTCAGAGACGATGCTCCTGCTCCTGTGGATAGTGCAGGTTTTGACAGTGGTTTTGGTTTTTGACTAACACTCGCTGACGAAATGGACGTGGAGGAGGGCAGTAACGCTGACGAAACTGTACTACTGGTTGCAGAACTTTTGGCTAATGGACTCGGGGATTTGTTAAATGTTTTATTTCTATTGGAACCTACTGCTGTGGATGATTTGAGGGGCGCATTGGTGCGACTTTGGTGAATTGGTGCTGCTATCGGTGCTGTTGATTTTGATTTGGAGAGAGCCGCGTTCGGCTTAAAACTAGAGAATGCCGCCGTTGGGGAGAGATCCGATCGGGTTGGTGCCACTCGAGCGATTGGAGCGTTAATCGGTGGCGGACGCAGATAGCCGCTGGATGATGTGCTACTGTTGGACTTTATGTAGTCACTTTCGACTAATGTACTACCCGACGTCGCGTCTACGTCAGGGCAGCAAGCTTCGTCAGGTATATGCGAATACGGTGAAGTAGACGTTGACGATGTTCGACGTGGCGATTTCTGCTTCAACGTTGATGCAGTGTAAATTGAGTCACCATTTCGTTTCTCGATTTCATTGACAATCTCGCCGAGCAGTCCCATTCCTATGTCAGTGCCGGAGGAGTTGTTGCTGGTTTCGACCAAATCACTGCGTTTAATGGTTTGTGCTGCTGGTGGAATTTCATCGATTACCGAATAAATGTTGTCCGAGTTTGTTGGGGAGACATCCTCACGAACACTGGCAAGAGGCGCTTCGACGGCCTCACAGTCATCGTATGCATTCTCGGCTGTCGACTTTGCTGTAGCCACCGGCATCTGATAGCCTGAAGAGGAAGTTGATTGTGTTTTTTTAAGGCCTGGTGGCGCTGGCGGCCGTGGCGGTGGACTTTTTGGTCGAGTTGCGCCAACCACACTCTTAGGGCGACTCACTCCCGATGGATTTCGCATGGAGCCAAATGTCTGCACGTTTGTTTGCTTCTTTGTTGGGCTTCTCATCGATTGTGCGCGCTTAACGAGATTTTTTGTCTCTTCTTGTTGTTCCGAATCGGAGGTGGATGTGTCCACCACAGGCATGGGGGCTGAGATTTCGATGTTTCTCAATTTCTCTTTATCGATGACAGGCTTTTTCTTCACCGGATGTTTGTCCTCTTTTTTGAGGAACGATGCAATTCGCCTAATGGTGCCATCGCGTTTCAAATTAAGTTTTGGATTGGTATGCAATGGCACTGGTGGTGGTGGCGGTGGTGGAGGAGCTGACTGCAAAACTGATGAAAGTGATGGTGCAGCACGAATTGGAGCAGATTCCCCACCACCTGCTGCAACGATTGGCTTAAGAGGCAGTGTCAACTCTTTTGCAGTACATGTGGAGGCCTCAAGAAATGGATGTGAAATTATCGGACGAGGATGTGAACCAGGATTAGGAGGTGGTAGGGCTGGTGCATTTGTGTCGTAATGCAGTTTACCTAAAGTATTCGATTTGCGGCCAAGCGTTCCGTTTTGTTTGTGCAAATCGATAACCGAATGTCCCTTAGTAATGGGCGGTGGTGGCGCAGGCCGCTGCGGCACTCCACCATTTGCCAAATCATGAGTGCTTGCCGATGTCGTCGTCGTCGTCTTGCTGACGGGATGAACAAAAGCGACATTTGGACCAACTAGAGTTGTACTTGGTGCAGTATTCTCAGTCAGAGGCCGCAACGTGAATCCCTTGAACTTTCCAAACATTCCATTATTCATGACAATAGTGTCCGAATCGCTTGGCGATTTCAACAGCGCTGAATTCATGTCGTCTGTGCTACTCGGCGTTGACTTTGGCAGTCCATTGTTAGGTGGAGATGTTGGACCCCTAGGCCCTTTGGTGGCATTTGATTTCATGCTGCAAAATAGGAAACTAATTAATATTATTTTGTTCAATTGCCAAGAGTGTCTTCGAATGCAAGTTGCAGTCAAAAGTATCGCATATCAAGTGCAAAAGGCGCTGTGCAATTATGATAGAGGCGGAAATGAAAAACTTAAAAGTGCAAAAGTATTATTCCAAAACCAAACATTGAATAGGTAACACAAAACAAAAACTACAAACCATAACCATGCCGCAAACACAAATGAAAAACATTTAAAAATTAAAAATTGTTAGTTTTTTATTCAACGTACACTTAACATATATAATTAATTAAAATTTAACATAATTACTATATAGGATAGATGCATCTAACTAGGTGGACATGTAAAAAACACTACAAAAGTATAAAAGTAAATAATTTTCTAATTAGCACAATAATATATTTTGTGAAATAGCTTTAACTGATTTTTTATATTACATTAAAGGTATTTGGAAAAGGAGCTTTGGTCACAATGATCACATCACAATACATAACATTTCCATTTTTCCCATATGCTTTAAAATGAACCAGAATTAGTAATTAAGTAAAACAAACTCTATACATGTATTAGGTAATGTCTTAAAAGGAACTGAGTTAAATATAAGGCAAACGTATCACTATTAAAAGGCTGCTTCGCTTACTGGCTTCGAATCAGATTAAATCTTTATTGTACGACGGAGCTACGAAGGGAGTCTCAAAGTTCGTGAAACAGGTGGGTTATAGGAGTGGTTGAAGAATTAAATGCCCATAATTCGATTGTGTGACTTATTATTAGTACATAATATGTATACCTGGATTTAGCTTAATTGTAGCATTATATGTTTACACATCGCCGAACATCAAGTTTCTGACAGAGAATGGGAAAAAAAGACAAAAAGTATGCAACTAGGGTTAGGGAAGAGGTACTCGACGTCACTTTCGGCACTCCGACAGTGAGTCGAGTACTTAATAGGTGGAGGGTCTCTTTTGAGCCAACTCCATTCCAATTCCATTTGCATTGGGAGGGCTTGTTGAAGATAAATTGGGAAGTTTTCTACACCAATTTGAGATGTCAGGAGGGCGGGTCAATAAGTCTGTAACTTTTTGAATTTTCCGCCTATTAACTGAAAGGGCAACACTGCTCCTGTCAACAGGCATCTGTCAGTCAAAATTTAAACAAGCTGAGTCATTAATGTCGAGTTTTTTTTTTAAAAAAATCTGTCGTAGAGTGCTTTTTTGGCTCTCAAGTTGTTCATTTATTCCAAAAATTTCCCCTCAAACAGATCTTGATATTTTGGGAGATTTACCCCTCTTTTCATTAACTGCAACAACAACAGATGCAACTAAACAATGTAAACAAAAGATTCTCGGCTTTCGTGTTCGTTTTTCCGAGAAAAAATCTACGCTCGACCGCAGATTGCTAAAACAAAAAAAACTCTACATAAGTTTGTGTTTGACAGCCTATGAAAGCAGACAACTTCGTGAATTTTAACGAAAATGTAAAAAAAAGTGAATTTCGTGTGTGACTTCTTCATAGGAGTATTTAGCGATGTTAAGCCGCAATCTAAACGAGTTTTTATACCGTTTCGTAATCGTCGACGAATCGTGAATACATCACAACAGACCAGAGACCAAGGAACAATCAAGGCAGGGGATTGTTCTGGGTGAACCTGCGCGAACGAAGGCCAATGTATGTCTGTCGGCCAACAAGGTATTGGCCACAGTTTTTTTTTGGTGAAAAGGGTAAAACGATCACCGGCGAAGACAGATTGGATATTGATTTGAAGCAAAAACGACCGCATTTGGCGAAGAAAAAAGTTATGTTCCATCAAGACAATGCACTGGTGCACATTGATTTGAAGCAAAAACGACCGCATTTGGCGAAGAAAAAAGTTATGTTTCATCAAGACAATGCACTGGTGCACACGTGTGTAGTCACCATGAAAAAAATTCTTAAATTGGGCTACGAACTTCTACCCCATCCAGCATATTCGCCAAATTTAGCCCCCTGCGACTATTTCTTGTTTCCAAACTTGAAGAAATGGCTGGACAGTATGATATTTGGGTCTTACGAAGAGGTTGTCACTGAAACAAAAGCCTTTTTTGAGGGCCTTAAGAAAACCTATTATTTGGAAAAAAAAAAAATTGGCAAAATGCTGGACTAAATATAACGAGCTAAAAGGACACTATGGACAAATAAAAGGTTTTTTTTTTTTTTTTTTTAAAGTAACTGAATTATTGACCCCCCCTCGTATATAGAACAATTTCAGTTGACAAATATCCACAAGAGCTAGAATGTCCAGTAAGTGAAATTAATAGGGCAATCTCCGATGCATATGAGTCGAGCTGCCCGATCATCTCCCAAAGTGAGCTTCGTGGTGGAGCGAAGAGCTGTCAGCCCTTCGAAGGCGGGTGAAGAAACTCTTTAAAACCAAATGTAGAACCTTCCGTAACTTCTACTACAGCCGAAAGTGGGGTTGATAGATCCCCCCAATCCTAAGTGCTACATACCAATTAGTCTAACTTCGTTCGTCCTAAAGACTATCGAAAGTTATCGACAATTACGACCAGTACGAAAGTCCTGGGAAGTGAACCACTACACTCCAGTCAACATGCGTACAGTGCGGGCAGATCTGCGTAGACCGCACTGTGGGAGCTGACGGAAAATTTAGAGGAGTCACTTGCCAGTAAGGAAATCCGCAATGTGCCTTCCTAGACACCTTAGGAGCATTCGGTATGAGCCAATGAGCAATGCTCTCGAGAGAAAGAAAGTAGACAGCACAATTACAAAATGGATATGCAAGATGCTGGGTACCAAAACAGCGGAGACCATAGTCGGTGATAAAACAATTATGGTAAACACAACGCGAGGATGTCCACAAAGATTCAGTAAGGCTACGCGGACGATATAATCATCGTGGAAAGAGGGAAGTTCGAAGAAGTGCTCTGTGACATAACCACCACGAGCAGATGCTGCCCAGAAGTTAACCCAAACAAAACCACACTGGTTCACTTCACCAATAGAAGAAAGCTGGGGCGAATGCACCGGGTTACCCTCAATGGAGAAGAGATTACTATCAGGTTAAATACCTTGTACTGTACCTTGGCAGTACTGCAAAAATCAAAAAGACCTCTTATGGTGTGCCGAAGGGTGGCAGGAAAATCCTGGGGAGTTAGTCCCAGAATAATGTACTGGATGTACACCATGATAGTTATTCCACTAAGGATTTTGTGCGTGTCAAGATAAATTAGGTGGACAGTTTGGAGTACATAAAAGGATATAATGCTGTATTTTAAACAATAAGTAACATATCCATATACTACTCAAACCATTTGTTTTCTCTTAAGATTAAATCTATATTATAAGGTGTTAGAAACAAAATGATAGTGAGCTTGTTTAATAGTAAAAAATTAAAAATAATTAAAAATATTGCAAAAAAGTGTCAATTAACACAAATTACCACAACTCGAGCAAGATATTACATAGAAATATGTTAAAATAGTAAAAATATTTATATATGTATATATTAATCATGGCATTTATGTAAATAAGCAAGAGCATCATCTATCAAAACCACCATCATCTTGTCAGCTGATAGACGCACCTATTTTGCTTATTCAGAATGTATTCGGTGCTATTGCAGAGTGCGTGCGGATTAGTAGTTGAATGCAATTTAATATCAGTGATTTGTAATTTTCTTTTGGTGCTGGTAGTGGTGTTTGTAGGGGTGGTGGTGGTGGTGGTGAAGATGTTTGATTCGGTGCTTGCAGTGGGAGATGTCTTGGGGGTAATTTTGTTGTTGTTGTTGGTAATTAAAATATCAGAAGAAGGTAGGTGAGGTGAAGTAGTAGTAGTGGTAGTAGTAGAAGAGCTAGAAGTCGATACGGGTGATTGTACATACATATTTTCGGCGAGTTTTCCTGGCATGAACGGATGCTCGCGACAGTAGTAAAGAAGGAAGAAGAATATCGCCATAAATGGTACAACTCCCAAAAAGAAGATGAACATGAAACGTGTAAAGCCTTCGCGACCTATAAAATTGAACAAAATAAAAATAAAAATTAAGAATTTCGAGATAAACTTCATAATTGATTCGCTTACTATTCGGATTAGTTGCTGGTCCACTGTCAACAGAGCCACCTGGTCCAGGACTGTTGCACAATGGTGCACTAAATCCAACATCACAGTGGCAGTTCCCTTTACTGTTGCACACTCCGTTGCCATTGCAATTGTCCGGACACGAGACTCCAACTCCTCTGGCACGTAGATTCTCAACAGCAACACATTTCTGATGAACGCACATCTTGTCTTCGCCATCTTTGCCACATTTCGCTCCGTTGGGCGTAAGTCCCGGATCAGTCGATTGCAATCCCAAGTCAACAATCGCCGTGCGACACGGCACAATACTCCCCTCATGGCTCATAAAACTATGCGACAGCACAGCCACTGATTCCATTCCGAACTCCAGTCGCTCATTTAAGTGGCGGCAGTGCAGCATCCCACAGTAGACATCCTGCGATTGGCAATGTATGTACCGATTGTTAATCCGATCGAAACCGCAATTACCATGACGACTTCCATCGACATTCTTCCCATAGCAATGGTCCGAGCTCTCGCCCGATGGACCCCAGAGGATGCGACATTGATTCGATCGCGAGCGACACGTCCCCTGGTAGCAGAAGGCATTTCCTTTATCACATTTTTGAGTATCACGTTTGAACACATCCGTCGGGCAGTATTCCGACTCGCCGGTGCAGAATTCTGGAAGATCACATTCGTTCTCGGCGAGTCGGCAATTGGTGCCGGCAGTCTTGGGGCGACACGTCGTCAAATCACAGCATTCGCCAGTAGCACATGATGCATTTGCTCGAAGCATGCATGTGCTGGCATCACAGCATGTATTCTCGCAATGCTCGGCCAATCCGCAGTCACATTGCTCGCCAGGCTCGACGAATCCGTTTCCACATTGTGGCGAGTCGAATAGTTTGACCGGCTTATTCCGCAGGCAGTAGTTCATGCCACGAGAAAATGCAACATTCAGCTGATCTATGCTGCACGAGCTCCAGTGACGCGGCACAACCGATGTGCTTGATGCTGACATTATGCATTTCTCATCTGGGCACTTGCAGTCGGTTGAATCATGCTCCATGCCAAAGTTGTGACCCATTTCGTGTGCCATCGTTGTGGCTACAACTGCCACCACTTGGCTGTGTTCCATGGAAACACCACCAGAGTATTCGTACGTGCAGATGGGTCCTTTGAGAGCTTTGCCTGTGAATTGGTTTAAATACAATTATTTACAAGCTCCCGAAAACCATCCAATTAATACTCACCCACTACACCGCCGTTGAACGCTTCTTTCGTCAGTAATTGGGCGTTGTCATTTGGATGATTGACAGCCAACTTGGTGCGACGATAATGCAGGAAACTCTTCAGTGTCACATCGCCATCGTTGGAAAATTCAATTTCGTTCGATTCGTTCCACACGACTACACCAACCAGAGCAATAAATATGTTCAATGGGACATAAAGCTAAAGATGATGAACAAGACGATAAATAAATAAATTCGCTAAGGTGTTCTTTTTAGAGGTTGCTGCAATTACTTACCGCATTGACAATATTCGCCAAATCCTTGCAGTGCTGATGAACTTTCTTCATATTTTCACCGAAGGATTTGTAAACTTTATTGTCAACAACAATGACCAGTTCAACAAAAGAAGAATGTTTGTCGGCATTGAATGGGCCGCGGATAACATTGTCGGCACTGGACCGTTTGTACTGAAATGATAACAGAAGAAAATGAATTAATCTAACTTTGCAATTTAGCACGATTTCTATCCTATACTTACTCTTAAAATTCGATTAAATTCAGATCCGTCAATTCGATTTGGCATTGATGTTATGCTGGAAAGCTGTTTAAAATCGTCTGTATCGTGATGATCATGGGAATGATCTTCTTGACTATAGCCACAAGTGGCGTTCTTGTGTAGGATGTCATCGTGCCTATTTTTTAAAAAAAAGTTATTAAATCATTAGTCGATAGCTTATTAGCAGGTTCGTCTTCCCATGGCTTTCAATTTCTAGTCTTTTTTTCTTAAAAACAAACATTCCTTTCATAAATACATAGTCACAGCAACAAGCTGCGCGTTCCTAATCAAGCGCCAACACAAGAACTTGTGAAACCTGTGTGTGAAAATTGTTGCCCATGACCGGAAGGAAGGAAAGAAAACCGTAATAGTACTTAAGATCAATTTACACTTATCATTAACAGGAAGAGGCGTTGATACAGGTTTCTGTTTTGTTGGAGAGTCAGTCTTGTTTGCTAATAACGTCTTTTTTTTGCTGTGGAAGTAAACAGAACGATTGCTTAGCATTGCGCTGCTACAGGGAGTCTCATTTTCAAATAGAGCTGGTGGACAGGTAGTTAGTGACATTGTTTACTTAATCATTTGTAATATGAACATGGTACATACCTATGATTTTTACCTTAACTCTCAAGCCTTTACTTCAACCAAATCGAAAACCGGTAAATATTGATTTTGGCGATATTTTCCGAATGTGAGTAAATACTTTACTAAAAAATAGTTTAGGTAAAATCGTCAGTCCGGATAAGGTTAAGTGGCAGTAGGCTCTTTTAAATCTTTCAAAGCTCCCGGCGGTAATGGGATCTTTCCAGCGCTTCTACAGAAGGCAATCGATCTAGCCAGCTACAACTGGGGGTACATACCTAATACCTGGAGACAAGAATATGTAATATTTATCTTTTAACCAGGCAATAGGTCTAGTGAGCTACCTAAATCATACAGACCTATAAGTCTAGCATCATTTGTCCTCAAAACCATGGAGAGACTTATTCATGTTCATTTTCAAAGAGGCCGGTTAGAATTGTCTACTCTCTTAAGTCAAGTCAGTTTGCGTAGAGGAAAGGCAAAAGCACAGAAGGTATCCTTCACATCTTGTAAAGAAGATAGAAGGAACTTTTCGTTTCAAGGCCTTTGTGCCTTCCTCAACATTGAGGCCGCTTTCGATAACACTGGCTACGACTTTATTGCAAGGGCATTCAGTAGCAGAGGATAACGGCCATGCTTGAATGCTTGAAAGTCGAGATATTATTTCCTCCTCTGGAGGAGTGCCTGTGTATGTGACTGTAGTTAAGGGATGTCTTTAAGGGGGAGTGCTTTCTCCCCTCTATAGTCACTAGTCATTGGAAATCTTCTAGTCGATCTTCACAGATCAGCGACTGTTCCGTTCAAATTTTGAATCTTAAGGGTTTTCTGGCCTAACCGTATCTCTAAGGAGCATTATTAACAGAGAACGGGTCAGGAACCAATTGGCACAACCATCCAACGACGGAAGTGATTGGTCATACACACCAAAAAGGCGACAGTTCCATAGCAAACTACGCAATGCAATGAAATCTCAGGATGGTAGAAGAACGGGTCGTCCGAGAAATACATGGCGCAGAACAGTTGAGGAGGAGTCACGGCAATTGGGGTAGAGTTGGGAGTGTAGGCGTAGTAGAGGCCCTAGGACCCAAAAGGGTATAAAGGACATAAGTAAGTAAGTTAGCCCACCGTGGCGCAAGTCATTCAGGGAGTTCTCCTTGCCAATAAGTTTAAATATAAAACAAAATATTATCTGCTAGATTTCTAAAAAAGCGCTTACTATTAGAAACGCTTTCAAAACCCATATTAAATAGGTTAAGAGGGTTGACATATCAAAACAAACATAAGATCATTCAACAATACTTTTTAAGGATTACCTTCACATAACTTTTCAGTCTTATCCTATCCAGAATCGATTTTATTATCATTGTTTATTTCTTCGAGAGAAAAAAATTCTCTATCTTAAAAGTGCACATAACAATTAACTTAATAAATGTTTTTACCACTCACCTAAATAAAAAATGATCATCCTGCAATCGTCCATAACTGCCCGAATGTATAAAATACGTATCCGTGCCATCGAAAACGACACCATTTACACCGCCATTACACGTTGAAATAGCAACACTAGATTCAGGATTACCTCTAATGGTACCCTGGAGAGTGAAAAGCCAACAATAAAAATGTAAAAAGAAAGGAAAAGGGCGTGGGCATGCATGTAAAAAAAGGAGGAAATAAAGCACAAGACACGTGAAAACGATTAAACTCACCTGATAATGACATAGATCTACATCAGTCTTTGTAAAATTTTGTACAATGTCACCACCTCCAGCTGAACTCTGGAAGCGCAAAAAGTGCCCATCCGGCAGAAGTCGCTCGTTCAAATGAAGGTCGGCTACAATCCGCCGTCCTTGATGGTGATATGATAGTGTGATATGAGGAATATGCAACCCATCCTGAGAGAAAGAATAAACAAAAGAATATATATATGTGTTCGTATTCGTGTACTTTAAGCCACAGATAGATAGAAATTTAAGGTCACGCTAGAAAAATTTCAAATCATTATTTTGCATAACCAAATTAAACTCAGGATCAGAGGTTAGGAGCAAGTGACTAAGGGAACATAAAAAAGACACATCTCTGTAAGTAATTCCAATTAAACATGCAATTGTGGACGGGAAAATGTGGAATTTGGTTTTTCCGGCGTTACCGTAACAACCACTTCGGACATCAGTTTGGCTAGTACGGTCGGAGATGGGTAGCTGCGCTTCAAGGTGTAGAATACAACACCGTTTGGCAATGACATTTGATATGAAAACTAATTAGATAAAGGTGACTGCTTATGACATATGCCTGAACATACATGCATGCATGTCTACAGTGGGCAACCATGAGTACACAGGATTAATTACGGAATGTTCCATAATTGCATTATATGGTACACCTACACATCAGCAGATGAATGGGGGATAAAATGCTGCACATCGCGGCGATCCCTCTATAAAGTCTCCTAATTTTTGGTGGATTTATATGAATACATGTGTGTAAATGGTTTAATTTGGCTTGGTTGGTTTCACTGCTAATACATAATATTTACGGCAAATTCTAGTGCGAACTTTTAATGAGTACATCATAGCAAATTCCTTGCTAGTAAGGTATTTGGGATAGGCCGGCATTTATTTTTTGTTGAATGTTGAATTTGCATGAATAAAAATTCCCAAGGATCCTGCTAAAGCTACTCTCGTCCTTAAATGTATAAATAACACACGACAATTAGTGGAATATAATTATTTAGAATGCTTTAGAATGTTGTCACCCGTGTTGTTCTATAATAGAGTTTATGACATTAATGTCATAAAATAATGAAAGAATGTTATGTGTAAAAAGAACGAAATAAAGTGACTGTTTTTACATAATAAAGCATGAAAACTCGTATTAATGGAGGAAATTTTTATGTTTAACTTTTTAGTTAAATTTTTTTTTGAAAAGTGCAAAACGAGAGTGAGTTAGTTGAGCGCTGAACTTTTATACCGCTTGGATGGCCCAATTCAGTTCTTTGTTGTTCTAATTCAGCACTACTTGCAAGTAAAATAGATATTCGCCATGGAACTTTTGATATTTACACGTAAAAAACATACGTCACAGATTTATGGCGGGATTATAACACAAACGTGCTCTTATTATAATTATTTATCGTTAGGCATTTTAAAATAAATTCCAATCCAATTTTTTAGAAAATTTATTACGTGCTTTAAAAAAGGTTTTGCGGTCTCTACATCTAACCCAAATCTCACTCAAGCGAGTCCAGTGCACCATAACATTACACATGCTATCAATACTATCAACGATCAAGTTCCCTACGTTTCTGATTACAATGTAACAAAAGCTATAAGCTCCATGTCCTCTAACGCAATAGGAGTGGATTTCCTGGATTTCTCAATGTTATACGTTCTGTCATTGCCCCTTATATATTTATTTAACTTCTAAAAGATTGTAAATATTTGCGTACGAAATGTTTCTCTGTTTTTCTACAAACAGATCTAACGTATAAGGTACAAATCAATCAGACAAAAAAATCAATCACAAAGCTGTATATGTAGATTTTAAAAAAGTACTAGCAACATGGGCAGCAAAACTAATACCAAACTGCAATTAAGCCCATGCCAAAGCCTGTGTTTATTATTTTGTCTCTTACCTCGGCGTTCAATGTACTTCTAATAGCTTTTTTATGTCTAGCGTGATGTATCTGTGGTCGTATCACCGTATGACTGGAGAACTCATTGAGCGAAGGGAAAAAATCACCACTTTCTGGAGCTGAAATGAAAAGCAAAACAAATTGTTAACATTAAAGAGTATAACATAAACAAATTTAATTTTTAATTATTGTTTAAAGAAGGCAGGTAAATTTTACCTTGCAGACATCTCTGTAAAACAGAACAAATGTCGTTTCAAAGAAACTGTGAACTGCTAACTTCTTACTCAAAGTTTCTGTGCTCCTCGCTATTAAAAAACGTTTTTTAAGTCCGTAAGTAACACTGCTAAGGGATCTAATATCTTTCGTCTAAAGCGTGAACGAGAACTCAAAAATTACCTATAGTACTATAGCTATAGAACATAGCTTTTACTATTATTACGCACAAAAATGGTAAGATGTATATTTAATAGACACCGGCGTTCACCGATAGGAAGTTTAGATTTTTTTATGATATAAATACTTAAGCACCACTGTGCTTTGTCAACGACAATTAAATAATGAAGTGTGATAATGACTGCGATGATGACATCTTTAGATATAATCCCTCTCCCCACATCCGAAGAAATTTATGATCGTCTTAATGATTTGTCTCCGTCAGTAACTTAAATCAGAAATAAGATAAATGACTTTAGACTGGCGCTGAAGAAAGCGACACGACAGAAACACTTTAAAATTTGCTAGTGCTTTTAAAGACGTGCGAAATGACTTCTTAAACAGAAGCTTCAAAATGTATTCGGTAAAAAGATAATTACAACGATAAAGACGACTGCTGAGGCTCCATAAAAAGCTAAAATCAGATCTAATAATAACATCACATCGTACTTTGTAGGCAGGTTATATGTCTGATGTTTGCGTCGAGCTCAGAAAATAGGCCTCCAAGGGGATAATGCCAAATTAATTGGTATCTTACGTACACAACATACAAACGAAATTCTTCATTGCAACAAATGATGGAGCATTAAAAATTGTGTGAAATTATGTTCTGCAGTTTGCTTGTTTAAATTTATATTTTTAGACGCTCAACAGTCCAATTAATGTACAGAGAATGTATAGAACTTAGAAACACCACTGCGGTAATAATAAAGTCAGATTTTATTATTGTCCATCACCGAGAGAGAAATGTTTCTCCATAAATACCGTCAAACTTTCGTTTAATATGTCGTTTACAAGTTTTTCGTAAAATTCTTTTACAATGTAGGACGTTTATAGGTTTTTATTTTTATGTTCTCATAAAGATTTCATTTAATATTAAAAGCTGTGGTGCAGCACGCAACATATTGTACTGTCTGTTCTGTCCGAAATGCCAAGGCATAGTATAATGTTTGGATAGATATGCTGTTGGCGCTTGATTTCAAAAAATTGGTGAGAAACTGTAAAAATCTAATTCGATTATTCCATATAAAATACCAATCGTTTATAAATTGACGAATATATATGGGTGTCGGTATCGAAATATTATTTTTACGGCAACCAGTTGTTGTGATTAACTTCAGAAATAAAATTACTCAAACGTTTGAAATACGAGTATGTGTAAAAACAAAATTGTCCATCACCCAAGAATTTTCTTGTAAGAGACTTTAGAAATACATTTGACTTTACCAGATTCATTGTGTGTGACACCAGACTTTCTTCTGATGCATTTTGAGATGCATTTTGAAGTGTTTGTAAAGTTGAACCAATCCAATCCAATGCAAAATCAGGATGTGCAATAAGAACACATATTCTTCCTGCAATCATGAAAAGAACTTGAAATTATGCGCTAGAAAAATCAATTTTTCTGTGTTACAAGCCAAAAACGTGACGTGCCAAGACGCTTGTTACGTCCCCGTGACTGAAAACTTATGTATGTATTTATATATAAGTACTATATAAGTATACATGTACTCGTATTACCACAGCTCTGCCAAACAATATGTGCGTTTGAGTTTCGACAAATGAGTGCTCTGTGTGTCCGTTTGGAAGTGATGTTTTGGCACGTCTTGGCACGCGCTACGAATCAAAATAAACAATTCTGGCTCCAAGCTGTTGATACGTATCCATAATGAGGAATATATTTATGAGTGTTTATGTGCATGCTTATTTAACGCGTTATGTTCTTGTACAAGAGGTCTTTGTTTATATACCATAGCCCATAGCGATGCAATCATACGTTATTCCCTCCGGCTGGTTCCATTGCAAGCTACAAGTCATTGGATTATTATAATCCATTATAAATAAAAATCTGCGGCAGATATGTAATAATAATATTGAAAAAATGGTCGATGTAGTGTCAGAGCGGAGCAAAAAACAAAACTGCTATTGTTGAAGTCTTTAGACAAATTGAGTTCTATCCAGTCCTGCCATAAGTTCTGGTACAAAACTCGTCGTCTCAAAAGACTACCGGTAAAATCATGTTAGCTTTTTTAAATCCAACATATGCATTGAAATATAGCAAATAAAAGTTACTTTAGTTTCAACTGCAGATCTATTATGATGTAGTGGATTATGAATATTTTACATTTTGGAATCGGTCGGACCCGAATTCAGTGGGCAGCGGAGCGACAATATCAATAGAATAATAGAATACAAGAGGTGCCGTGAAAGTTTATAGAAAAAGTAATAAAAATTAAAATTTTTCATCAAAAATTGCTTTTTTATTCGCCTTTCAGATCTATACACTTTTGCAAACGCTCAAACCATTTATCGAAACACCGATATCTTCAACCGGAACGCTTCAACCGCTTCTTCAGGCGATAAAAATCGTTGTCCATGAATCTTATCTGTTATTTTTGGGAACAGGAAGAAGTCATTGGTTGCCAAGTCGGGGCTGTAAGGCGGATGACCCATAAATTCGATGGTTTTAGTGCTCAAATACTCGGTTGTTTGATGTGATGTGTGTGAGCTCGCATTTTCGTGATGCAAAATTATTCGCCGTTTTTGGGTTGTTTTCTCTCAATTTGTTGAAAACCTCGGGCAAAGAAATGGTCCGTATACCAAGCTGAATTGACTGTCTTTTGATTTTCAATAGCCACAGTAGCCACATGACCGGTTTTCGCGAAGAAACATGCTACCATTTGCTTCCCAACGCTGCGAGCTCGCACAACTTTTGTTGGTTTCTGTTCGAATTGGAAGACCCAAACAGTCGATTGCCATTTTCTTCACGGCTCATACGAAAATATCTATGACTCGTCACCTGTCACGATCTTGTATACGTTTTTGGAAGTACCTTCAACGAATTTTTCAAGCATTTGGCGGCACCAATCGACACGAACCTTTTTTGTTCCTCGGAATCGACAAGTTTGTCAGAAAAGACTCGAGTCTTAACTGATACGCCCGAAAAAGTTAAGTTGGAAGGAGATTTAAAAAAAGAACACCTTGGTAGTAAAACGAGTAAAAAAATCTTGGGACTAGTTCATCTACATCAATGTCTAAATCAAACACAAAACACATTCGTATGCCAAGTAACTCATCTGAATCAGATGATCCTCCTTTAAAGGTTTCACCTGAACACGAGAAGTTTGCGCCACTTGCCGAAGAACAGTCACCCTTTGTTACGACAATGATTTCAGTTGGTGACTTTGTTGTAGTGAAATTTGTTAGCACGGAAATGGTTACGTAGGAGAAATTCTCCGAGGCGAAGAAGGGGAACTTTTTTAAGTTGAATTTTTTAGGAATAAAAAATCCGAGTCCCTATATTTTGTATATCTTGACATTGAGGATCAAAGGATCAAAGGAAATTAAAAAAAAGAACACCTCGTCAGTAAAACGGGTAAAAAAAATCTTAGGACTAGTTCATCTACATCAATGTCTAAATCAAACACTCGTATGCAAATCCGATGATCTTCCTTTAAATGATTCACCTGATGATGAGAATTTTGCTCCTCCTGCTACGATACGGCAATCCTTTCAGTTTGGTGACTTCGTTGAATTGAAATTTGTTAGCATAGAAATGGTAACGTAGAAATAATTCTTCGAGGCAAAGGGGGACTTTTTCAAGTTAAATTTCTAAGGAAGAAAGGATCCGAGTCCCTATATTTCGTATATCCTGACATTGAGTATCAAAGGGCAGTTTTAACAAACGACATAGTTTTAAAGCTTTCACAAGCTCAACGTATTGCGCCCAATAGGAGGAATCTGCGGGACATCTACTATTCCTTCAGTGTGGATTTAAAATCTAAGTTTTCATCATTGCCGTCAAATGTATGTCTTCTTGTTTTTGCTTTTTATTCTTATTCCTTAATTTTTTATAAGACTGATTTATTTATTTTTTATTTTTTTTACTTAACCGAAGGAAAGTTTCTTCTTCTGTCGTTGTTTTTTGTTGGAGAATAACGGATTTTATGACTTAAACAAATATTTTCTAAATATGATATACATTTCCTATTCCACCACATAGCTTCCATTCTTCCTGAAAGCAGGAGGAATGGGACAGAGTGAGGTAGGTGCATACAATTATATTATTATTTTTTATAAATCTTGTTCGGGTATAAGATTGGTTAATTTTGTTTGTGCAATTACAAGTCACCATGTTACCTTATGTTCGGGAAAAATTTTGTGTAGATATAATTTATACGTTTACCAGAAATAACCCAATTTGATTGGTAAGTAGCGTTTTTACATTAAACTTTTTCGGCAAACACCTCATATATATGGCGAATGTATACGAAGTAGTGTAACAAAATTGCGTAGAGGATCAGATAATGTACAACGTGTTTTTAAAATTCGACGTTAAGGAAAAAAAATAAATCTATCGCGCCATCAGACGCTAATAAAGGATAATAAGAAGGTTGGCAATAGAACTTTCAGCCTTATTTTGGCAAACGCTTTAAACAAACTTTTCCCAATGATACTCTATACTGAATATTTAATTATAACTCCAAACAAGATACTCGCTACGAAATGCTCAATGAAATAGTGTTCACAATTACGGGGTGAACAAAACGATTACATTTCTTCTTTTGCTTTCGTAGCGAGACAGCTCGGTGAAAATCAGCAAAATACCGAACAACATGCCGCCGAAAGTGCTTCCAGTTGTATACGCTCGAAATAAATCACACCAAGCGGAATATAACAGACTTTCAATTATCGAAAACACGAGTAGTATAAAGAAAGTGTTTTTCTTTATAGCGTGGTGGCAACAACAGAACTAAAGTGCAAGATGTGCATTTCACTGATGTGTTTTGTTGTTGCTGTGTATAATTAGTTCAACGACGCATCGTCCTTGTTTGTCTTTTTTTTTATATTAAATATGCGATTCCCCTGCGTTTTGTTTTTTGCAATTGCCATTGTGAGACGTACTATATAAATAGATAGTAGGTTCAGTTGAACAGGGCAATAGTCTGAGAACATCCGCAGCTGTTCCGGTGTGGGGGGAGCATATTCTTTTGTTTTATAAAATATTTTTGTTTACTGGCATATTTCATTGCCAACTGCAAATATCGATTTATTCACCAGCTCCATCGAAGGTCATCTGAAGGAATCCGTATTCAACCATGACCTTCGTCGATGCTATTCTAGTGTATTCCGATATGGTGCAGTTATCTAGAATGGTTCACGTTGTTAAACTTGCTTTTTCAAAAATACATCTGTAGGTATGTCTGCCTCTTATTTTATTGATTTATATTTTGTTTTCAAGTGCACTTTATTTATTATATATGCACTGACGATAAGCACAATATTTATGTTAATGAAACGTTGTAAAAAATTAAAACTAAAAACTAAAATCTACGAATACGAGCAATAGTTTTGTAAATCTCAAGTTTTTCCTTTATTTTTAGAATAAAGTTTAAATTGACATTAATACCCTCATCGTGAGCACAATCCTAAGATCCTTGAACAATTTTATTTCTACAAAGAAAAAACAATTCGCAAACTTACTGCAGACTTACCAGCAACAATTTTTCTCTTCTCATTTATGGTTTAATTTTGCAATTTATATGCGATTCTTTTGTTTGTGAGGAACAACAAAAATTACTAGCAATAATTATTAAAACACTGTGATTTAACTGCAACGAATTTTTTGCCCTTCAGACCAAGGATCCTGAACGACAAACTTACGCTGAGAAGTAGGTACTTTAACTTTCTCATTTTTTTAGTTTGCTGATAGTTTCATGGTTTCTTCTTAATAGAAAATGGAAATGCTCTTCAGCATCCTTATGCTGAATCATGAAAATGATTCTACATACGAGTACATAACTGCTATCAATTTTAGTTGTAGAACTCGGTAAACCAAAAGATCGTTCTACGAAAGTTGAAAGTTGAAACAGCTCGGCAGTAAAACGGGTAACCTTTAAAATATTTCATCTAAATGAATGTCTTAATCAAACACAAAACACATTCGTACGCAAAGTAACTCATCTGAATCAGATGATCCTCCTTTAATTTTGCTGACAATTCCAAATTTGTCCTCGCAACCCAACCAGAAATTCCTAAATTAAATTTAATAAAAACCAACTGGAAAAGGTTCGAAAACGGGCCACAAGAGAATGTAGAATACAATAGAAATCTGACGAACGAGCAGTGATTTCTGCATCTAAAAACAGAGCCGAAAATTAAAAGTCGAAAAAACATTTTACAAAGTGTTATCTGAATCGCAAAATCCGTACTTTGCAGAGCTACAAGAGTTTTCTGGTCAATCTCTTGAGAAGTGTGAAAACCCTACTGGAACAACAATTCCGGAACAGTATTACCAATTATTGAAAGCATCGAGTCTGACTCAAGAAACATGTTCCCGAAAATAAATCGACTTTATAATCCTGGTAAGTTCTTACTGTAACGGAATTGAGGATACCAATTGCTTCAAGGCATCTCATTTCTCGATCGGAAATTGGTAGAATAACGATACCAATCGTCAACAACAACTTTGTTATTGGCGGGGGTGTCGAGAAGCTTAATCTTATTAGATCACATTTTAAAACGGTGCACCAAATAGTTAGTCGTAATTCTGCAGATATGGTGAATGAGGAATTGCACGGATTTCGTTATCTGTACAATAACTCGGAAGCTCTTGTTCGCTTCTCAGATGACATGAAAGCGGACGTACTAACGCAAGACCAAACAAGCAACTACTTCTCGACAATACTTACTTACTGATATTTTCAGGAAGCTGAACAACAAGCCCTTGACAGGTTTAGATAACATTCCCAATATCGTGCTAACATACTCGTATCTTCCGGACGATATCATACGAAAATACTACGTAATTTTTAATAACCTGATAAATAATCACTACTTCCCAAGTAACTGGAAAACATCGAAGGTTTTTACAATAATAAAATAAAATAGAGAATTTAAAAAATATCCTTCAGATCCGACGAACTATTATAGGCCATTATCTTGTCAAATATCGGGAAAGTTTTGGAAGTGGTTATAAGAAAGCCAATTTTAAACGTGTGCGACGAAAAAGAGATTATTCCGCGGGACCAATTTGGGTTCAAACAAAACCATTCGACAGTTCACGCTGCGACCAAATTTATTTCAGATGATGACTGACATCTGAATGATAAGAAGAATGCGACTGCCTGTCTAATGGATCTCGAAAAAGGCTTTGACACGGTTATAAAAAATTATAAGATAATGGTTGCCACATCATTTACTAAAAATGATTATATCAATGATATATTTCTTTCCGAAGTACTGAAGGATATGGATGCGTCCCTTGCTTATGTTGACGACATTTTGCTATACGTACACGGCTTGAGAGTTGCGGAAATTCAAAGAAATTTGCAAAGCTAATTCGATGAATTCTGGCCATACTGAATAAGAAACTCCTGGATGCTTCCGGAGTTTCAAGGATCGATAACGTCATTCTTGATCTTTTTGCTCGGTCGGAATTGATCCTTGAAACTCCTGGATGCTTCCGGATATCACACGATCTTGGTGGCCAATCCACCGGTCCGAGACGAGAGATCAATTGCTCACCGAAATGAGGACGCAGTAAATCCATTGTGTCACGGGCTGTATGGGACGTAGCGCTGTCTTGTTGGAACCAAACGTGGAGATCACGGGCTTCAATTTCCGGCATCTAAAAGTCGTTTATCGTGGCGCGATAGCGTTCGCCATTCACTGTTACATTTGCACTAGCCTCGTCTTTGAAGAAATATGGGCCGATGATTCCTCCAGCCCTACCAAACGGTAGTTTTCAATGGATGTAATGGCAGTTCGTGAATGGCTTCGGGTTGCTCTTCAGCCCAAATACGGCAATTTTGCTTATTGACAAGCTATTAAGCCGAAAATGGGCCTCATCGCTGAACACCATAAGTTGGCCTGAGCGCGCGATGAACACTTTTTACAGAGCGTCGATTTTCGTAATACAATTGTACGATTTGTAAACGTTGTTGAGGCGTTAGTCTTTCCATGATGAAATGTCAATGAATACTGAATAAAATTATGTATTTATTTTGACAGTAGTCACGCGTGACATGTCAAAAAAATCCTATTGGAAAAAGTACCTCCAATCTGATCACCCTTTATTATCTGTTACATAACTTAATTAATTACACTGAAATATAAGCCTTCTACCGAATGAGATGTTTAAGTAAACGTTGACGAATGTTTACTTCAGTGTGTTCTGTGCCAAAATCCAAGACAAACATTGTTTCTCGGATTCTGTGCACCCATTGTACATTAGCTTTTACATAATTCACAATTTATGGCTATTATTTTGCCTAACAAGAAAAAATTGTGGCAATTTCTTTTCTTATAATTATAAAACGAAGAACTACCAACAAACAGCAACAACAAATACATAAAACCTAATAATTACATCTGTTATCTGGAAAAGAAGTGGGGTATTATAAACGCTCCATTTCTCTTGTTTTGTCATGCGCAATGCTTATCAAAACTAAATGTTGTAGTTGTGTAAGTTTGTTGGCAGCTGGTATAAAGTCACAAATTAAAACCACAAGCGGCATATTATTTGCATCCGCATTCTGCGACCGCATATCAACTATGGCATCGGCTAATATAAAGCCAAAGTAGATATTTCACCTGTCATGCGACGGTAAAAAGAAAACCAACAAAAGTTATATAAAAAATTGTAGACTTTACATTTTTCCTAAACTACACACTCTACTCGCAGAGCGTTGACTTTACTTACCGCAACAGATCTGAGCTGAGCTGAGCTGAGCTTTACTTAACCCACATTGCCGAGGTAGTGTGGCACTAGTATGAGTACAAGGGATATGTAAATTACTAACTTTTTGTTTATTCGTCTTCGTATATGACGCTAATCCATGAAAACGGATCAGCGGTCATTTATTGTTAATTACTTCGAGTTGCATAAAGCAATCGCTGAGGCAACACACGCAACATTACAGGACAAAGGCAAAAGACAAAGAGAGTTTATTTCCTTTAGATGAATATAAATGTATACAGGGGGTATAAAGGAAATAGAAGTAAATGACGTCACAATATAAAATAAGTAAAGCTGTGTCAAACTGTAGAATCCAGTGATGTCTAGCTCGATAATATGACTCGACTTTTGGGTGTACATTTGTGTGCACAACTGGTCAGACTAAAGGTCATTTACTTAAGAACCGCTAAACATAAAATAATAACAAAAACTGAATGATGATGTCTTCTCACGTAAAGGTTGTGGAACGAATTTTTATTAGTGAATAAAAGAGCAAAAAGTAAAAATAACTTATTTTTATAAAGATATTTCTGTCAAGTTCGAAAAGTCGTTTCGTTTTTCCGCTGTAATTACCCAACCGGCTTTGGACAGAAAAAAAAATGACTTTTTACTACTTGCTTTTTTATGTTCTCTCTTCTGTAAGAAACTTTATTGCTTGCATGTTTTAGAACTTAGTCATACATTCCGGTTCAGATTAAGTGAGAAAAGGACACTCTGACAGAGAAACATTTTTAAGTTTGAAATTCAAATTAAACGAAATATTTCAAACTGAAATGTAGCTTTAAAATTATAAGATCTTTCACGGTCATAACTAATTTTTCTGTAGATGTTTCATTTCTCATTAATTCTGGCGTTTCAATATACAGTTGTATAAAATGTAATACGAGATGTAGCTATCAATTTTCATCTTTTAGACTTATTTCAATTTGTTTTACGAGCCGAAGAACCATCACTTCATTATAAATTACATAATTTGTATGCAAATGTAATATACAGGGAATGTTTTCCTTCGGAAGGCATCAGCAGTTTCCGCTTATTCGTAAAAGTACATCAGATTATCTTCTTTGCAAAAAGGGGGATGCAATTCTTCATTTTAAAATTTCATAATTCAATAACAAATGAAGCTAAGGAACCAGTGAGGATCCGCGTTTCCGGGGATTATGTAAGAAAATTGCAAGCAATATGTACGGAACACTATAAGCACAATGTACAGCGAGAAATGTTTGAGTGTGTGTAATTCCAATTTATCTCACAGCAAGGATTACTTAATATAATTTATAATTTCAAAATTAAACGGGTTGCTAAGGGAAAAGGCAACAATTCTGGTTTTCCTCGGGAACTAAGTTAGTTCGCTCTGATGATGTTACGAGGTTACGTTATGTGTTGCCGGTTGGTTATGGCACATTACAAATGTGCGAAGGAATGTCTTGCCATAGAATCTGGTTGGTCTTTTTATCGCTTTTGGTAGTGGTAAGTTGCAAAGTTATATATTTGCCCCGAAGCAAGTATGAAGCGAGCAGTTTACCTCTTTAAACGAAAATGGAAAGTCTGTGTCTCCAACTTTCAAATAAGTCACTGTTCGTTCACTTTATATAAAGACGTTATTAATAACGGAAGAAGATTATTCAAGAAATTGAATCAAATTTAATAATGGGCATAGCCAGAAGAGCACTCCTTCTTTCTTCAGTCAGTGGTGTTGAAGCATGTATATCAGGCTTACTATATCGTTGTTATACGCCCCTCCCTGTTTTATAGGCGACATCGCGTGAATTATTCATTAGAAGACTTTGGCTTTGGGCGTACGACAATACATTATAATAGTGCGGTGGTGGTGGTAAAAAGGATTTTCTCGTTCGTTCTTGGTATGCCTTTATTGTATTTTGGTTTGAATTTTTTTTTACACGAATCATTAATTTCACGATTTGATAGGTAAATGTTCAAACATAGGATACGAATTTAAAACGAGTACAATAAAAATCTTAGTGTGCATAGTGGGATAATGTAAAGAAGTTCTTTTCACAATAATTTAAAATTGAACAAAAAATTGTATTTTTTGCGAACATTTTTTTTTGCATAATTTCTTCATTTTTCGTGTTATTGAAAATTATTTTATCTTAATTTATTTTACATAAAAAAGAATCAAAATCAATTTTTCAACCATCATTTAATCATTTGTTTTACTGTAAATCATTACTCGAAATCAGACAACAAAAGAACGACTTCTTGCCAATGCCAAAGTATTAAGTAGTACCTTTATAGAAAGGAAGGAATGCATGAATCAATTTAAGGTGAATGAACGTGAATGGAAAAGGTAACTAAACATCGAAGAGAGTTTGGGTTACCAATAAAAACACGCACTTTTATAAAATAACTTTGGATAGTATTGCTTTAGATATGCGTATCTTAGGCAATTAATGTGTGAGAGCGAAAAAAAACGAACAACGCTCATGATAAATAAAAGGGGTTTGCCAAGTAATTGTTAGGGATTATAATTAAGATAATAAACGGCGCTTTCCAGCTTGCCATATGGATAGTTGTAATTCAGTCTAAACACTGAATTTTCTTAAAAGCCCATTTAATTCACAAAATTCGTAACAATTTTTTTGGGGGAATTGTTTTTCTTATTTTTTTCGGAAACTTTTCTTTTTGGAAATAACTTTTTTTTTTGAGTATCGGTTGAGAAGTTGCTTGGTCCACAAAATTCCAGACAGTATTTGCCAGATCCTAGAATTTCCATAGGAACAAGACTTATAGTCGAACCTTAGTACATACCGAATTTAATACGAATCGCTTGAGAAATGGATTGGTCCACAAAATTCCAGACTCTATTGGCCAGATCCCAGAATTTCCATAAAATATTTTTTAACACGCGCCACACGGGCCTAACGCGGCACGCGCCCCAAAACTAGCCTCACTAAATGCTGACTGGTAGAAGACGAGATATACGAGTTTCTACCAAAAACTTTCCACTAATATAGACACCCGAGCTAATGTATTCTGCTATGCGAGTGACTTTACACACCCGTATATGTATAATTAGTTGTAATTCAGTCTAAGCACTAGTTTATCTTAGAAGCCTAATAGTATGCAACGTTACAAAAGCTATTTCTGGAATGGACTGAAAAAACACATTCTACTTTGCAAACGTTCAGGCTTAAAAAAAATCAACAGCGATGCGTAGATTAAGTAGCTTTTTCAATTTTCTCAGGGGTAGTAACCCCTATGAATGAAAAAATCACGCTATCGCAAGCCAAGCGCTAGCCAATTGTTTTAAAACAAGTCCCATCAAATTTTGACTGGTAGATGCCGAGATATACGACACGACAAACAAACGTACATCCGTACAAACGTAAAAAAATGTTCATGTCCTCTGAACATAAGCTTCGCCCTTTTGGCTCGCAATAAAATTATTAAAAGTTTTAACACACGCAAAGAAAAAACCCAATTGTTCGACACTTATTTCCAGAGTGGAATTATTAACTTTTTAGTTGATATTTGTTTCAATACATGAACAATTAAAAAAAATGAACAATTGAAGTTACTCAATTAATTAAAGTTGTAACAATTATTCTCTTCTATTTAAATTTTCATTACCACCAAAGGCGTGCTAGGGATACGAGTATTTGCATTCAACTAATGATTTCCTCATTGTGAGCAATTGAAGTTCACACAAAATTGTTAAACTAAATTTTCCAATGTGAAGTTCATGAGTGTCTCCTACACTCACTGCACTTGCATAATTACAATGCGGCATTTATGAAAATGATTCTAGAATATCGCTTGCAACAGTGATACACTTATAAATGATAAACATGTTAACATAGACAGTTTACTGAAAGAAGAATTTAACAATAAAACTGAAATTGAGACCGGGAACAGTTCTATGTTAATGTACACGCTAATATATTTATATAGTATTCCATAGTAATGTCGAAAGTTTCGGATGCATATCACATTACGACTGTTATTGTGCGCCTTATATATTCTGTTTTTCCATTTCATAATATTTCCTATTTCCATCATCATAGTTGTTTACAAATCCAGCAATATAATAGCCTGTGCTCGCTTCTTCAAGCGCCATGATGTAGTTTATAAGTCCTGATGTAGATGGGCTATTAGTAAACGCACTGGGGACCAAACCCAGAGAAAGAAACTGCTATAACCCGACGATGCACAATAATGATAAATGTTGATTTAATGTGCTGTTGATGTGTCCTCGTCAGTGAAATGCTAGGCCATATGGCATACGAGCACACTTTATGTTTATTGATGATAGAACAAGAAGGAGCACAAGATCCTATATCCGAAATATAGTTATGTTATTGTGCTCTAGTTATAACCTACATACGAGTATAATAAAAACAAACAATCATCTGAGCGTACTTGAAATGATACCCTGATAAAGAAGGCATGCGTTTTGCTGGCCATGTGGTCTTATTGGAAGTACTTGACGTCTTCTTAGATTTTCAGAATTCTGGATCTACAAATAAACACACTTATAAGGTTATTTTCATTTTGAAAAGGATATGAGCACGATTTTTATTGTTGTGTGAAATTTGTGCGCGAAAAGTGCAGCGGGTTGAGAATGCGATTGACGGGAAAAGTCTAATAAAAATTTTCCTCAATTGTTCACATATGGTCATACGTTATGCTCGTTGTTAGCGAGTCGGAAGATAAATATTTGAAAATGAATGAAAAAGAAAATTCAATTGGTTCGCACATAAGAAACTCGAAAAGATATTAAATATTTAGTTGCGTTGGTCCTTTGATATGAAGTGGTGTCTTTTTACACAATTTACAAATGTTTATTCGTTCTTAAGCAGAAAAATAACAAACAACAAAACTAAATACCAAATTAAACAGTACTTTTATATAAACAAAACAAATTTGAGAGGGCATTTTCCAGTTTTGGTAATTTTGGCATTTTTATATGATCTGCAGTCGTTTAAGACACGTGTGCATAGACATCTCAACCTTTCCTCTCCCTAATTTCCTAACGCCCACGCTGTGCTAAGCATTGTAAGGGTGCAAACCCCTTTAGCGTGTGTACATTATATAAAAAAAAAAATATTTGGTGGAAGGAGACAGTTGTCTCAAATGTCTTGAAATGTTTGTTCCTTGTATTTAAAAACACCAAAGTAGAAATACACTGCGGTTCACTAGAATAGAAGCAGGTACTTTTAAGAAGTAAAGCACTTGCAAAAAAGAAAGGTATTACAATATTTTTTAAAGAATTGCAAAAAAAAATCCCTTTACAATGTCAGAGAAGACAAAAATATAGATGTTTTCCATTCGGAATGCTTCTCTAAACGTGCTATCGCTTGTAAGATCTATCGAAGGAAATGATTCCACGGCCCTTACAGCTCCGGAAAAACAAAAAATTGTCAGACTAGCAGCTGGTGTTACTGCAAGAAAATCTACCTTTAGTCGTGTGATTCGTAGTGCCAAACAACTCAAGCGACTTAAGCTGAAGAAAAACCCATCGCAAAAAACCACACAACCTGGGACGTGTAATAAGGATCAAGTTCAAAACATGTTAACGTAAAAAAACTTAGTTTTTCGGGTACAAACTTTTAAATATACATATAAATATAAAACACACCACACACACAGTCGTTTATTATTTGATAATAATCGCCAAAATATCTGTTTTTGAGGTCGTATTTCAAAGAATTTCCTTTTTGCCACGATTCACACGCGACTCTCGACACGCGACATACGTGGAATATAAAAACTGCTATTTTTACTCACAACATTTCAGCTCTCTAGGTCGTGTGGTAGTTGGTTAAAAAGGAGCCCAAAGAAGTCGAAAAAAAATTCAACCAATCACACGCGTCATACACGGAATATAAAAAATGCTATTTAGGATAAAATATAAATTTTCATAAAAAAAAACAAAAACCGATTTATTTATTTGTAAGGTTCTTTTAATGTTATGAACCGATTTAAATGCAGGTCATTCTTACTTATTTAGCAAAAAGGTCTCTAATATACCGTTATCTTGTATTCCGAATATTTTTTTAAAATTTGATTTTGTACTAACCACAAACTACTCTAAGTTTCACCATCATTTGTGTTTTCTTTTTTTTATCTTCCAACATGATGTGCTTCTAATTTACTGAACCGCAGTGCAGGTCATTCATCAAATGAGAATCAAGCATATTAATAAAATCGCTTTAGGTATCATTCTTTTATTCTGGCAGAATCTACAGTGACAACAAAAAACACAAAAGAGGATGTTTAAATTTTTATTGATGACGGAAAATAAATGCCAGCTATCAAGAAATTTATTTAAATTTATATTTATCAAAAAAAATTTTGAATTAATAGTTCTTGAATCGAACGTAACAAGGCAAAGAGAGAGCTGCTGGATGTTCTGCAAATCAGACCATAGAGTTGACAGCACGATAATTTATCCGTATTACCAACCGTCATACAACCAATTTGTCAACCATACAGAAGAAAGAAAACAACAACCCGGATTACATTAGCCATAAGGATTACAAAAATAAAAAAAAACATTACCACCATTTTTTTAAAAATAATTCTAAAACAACCAAACTATCTTCCCCAAACTCATTTCGAATTCCCCTTTTGCCACTCAAAATTTCTTTCTGAGTGCACTAAAATTTAAATTTAGCCTTTTCAACAGCATCGGATCCAATCAATTTGGAATCAATTAAAAACGTTTTTGAAAATTTCAATTGAAACCATCAACCTACTCTCATCATATTCCCACCGGTGCATGAAAACAAGCAATTCGAAAGTTTCGTACATCATTGTATAGCTTCATGCTCTGACTTTCGTATACATTATATATATTCCAATCACGGTAGCACTTCTGAATCAAACCAAAAATAGAGAGTATGTTTAATTAAAATTGAACGCGTAACCGAATTATAAATTGTTATTGTATCTGCAACTGAAGTGGAATGATTGATATTAGAGGTAGGGAGAATGCTACAGTGTTAAAAATTTTAAAATGCATGAAGAATGTTGTGGTGCCGAAGCCAATATGTGACGATGGTGGATGACTTTGCTTAGTTCACCGCATCATAGCACACACGAAGAATTATTTAATTAAAACGCTAACCACTTATGGAAGCACACACAAAGGGGGCATGAAAAGAACTGAAGAAATTTGTGGCGGGTTTGTTCGAAGGTCGGTCACACTGTTGGACGAGTGTACGGTAAATTTACCTGGTAGAATCTGGAAGTTTTTGAAGGAATGTACAAAATGTGAATGTGCACCCATTATGGAACGTAGTCTATTAGTGCAAATGCATTCAAAAAAGTGTATGAAGCTATATAAGAGGAACCAATTTTTGGGTGTGAATTTAAAAATTTAAATAATATATATTTTCTTAATGTTTTCTTTAATGTAACCATTAAGTAGTGTATTACAGGTTATTGTTTTAGAATATATAGCCAAAATCAACAGACCAAAAAAAACCAAATGTCAAACATGCCTAGGAGCGAGCGGAGCGAATTTCTTTACCTTCTCTGCAAGTGTTGGACATAAAACTGAAAGAAAAACCAAAATCACCAGCGGCGTGCCACCTGTCCTTTTGCACAGTTTGCTATCATCATCATCCTCTTGGTGATTTCAAGTAGACCCTTAAGAATCCTCTGGCCAGCATTTATGCAGATAGGTACTAATACATTTAAGAGATATACGTACGTCCAACATAGTAAAAAATTGAATAACACAATGTAACTACTCGGTGCTCAAGAAGTCACTGTTATTGACGACTGAGTGAAGCTAAATTCAATTGGAGAGCATAAATAAATACAAGTATCTTATGATGTTTTTGGTTTTCCTTTTGCATTTTTAGTTCAAAGGATTTTGAAAATATTTAATTGCAGTGGATAAGATAAGTAACCAAAGAAAATAGAGTTTTATTTTTGTTTATTTTAATTTTATTGTTTTAAGTACAAAAAAAGTACTGCAAAAAGATATTCACACCTCTATATAAGAACTGATTTTGTGTGATGCATAATTTTGTCAAGAACATTCATATGTAACTTCGCACTTTGGCTGAATGACGATGACAGGTAGGAAGTTATGGTGTGCAGATTGCAGTTGCTGCGCAGGTAGCATTAAACAGTTAACAAAGTTATTTCAATATTCTATCAAGATAAGGTATCATTTTATGTATTTTTTGATGCTTCTTTCTTTGTAGCCATTTCAATAGTAATGTGTAAACGAAATAAATCACAAAGCCACTTAAAACTAAGTGTCCAATAGAAACACACAAGCAAACACATACAGATCACATGACCAAGGTAGCGTTACTTAAATATTATTTTTATGATTTCAATAAGAATAGGGATTAGAATAATTCTGATACCAGAATAATAAAAGATGGTATAGGCTGGAAAGGACCACCTGGGCTTGGTTGGCTGTTGCCGCATGAAACAGTGCAGGTGTTCATGTGAGTTGTAGGTTTGTCAATGAAAATCCAGGTAGTGCTGTTTGACATAACCTGTGCCAGAAAATTTATTAAAATTTTGCTAAGGTCGTTAAATTTTACACTATGAAAAAAAAAGATTTAGGATGGATAATGAGTTTCTTACCTAGGGAAAAATCATATTATATTATACTAGGTGTCCCCTCATGCGTCAAGGATAATTTGGGAAATGATTCTTGGGTATATTCCGCTCCAGCAACCAGTTAGAAAACTCAATTCTCTTTTTATCGGGAACCGGTTTTTGAACAGGTGTATGGTAGTATGGATAAAGATTTTCTCAATGCAGTACATAGGAAATGTATGTCTGGAAACATTGAACTGCACAGCTAATCGTCTGATGCAGTGAAATCTAAAAACGGGCTCTCACATGCATACAAAACTAAGGAAACTCTTAAACCACACAAAATCATTTTTTATTCATAGCCTTTGGAGCTTAAACCAAAAAAAAAACCCTTTTATAAATTTTACCCTGCTGCAGGGTTTCCCAAGTATCATAAAATCTATGGGATTTTCCTCAAACTTGTTGGTGATTTAATTTTTTATTATTGTTTCAATTCACAAAAAAAAGTCATAAAACGTTATGTTTATTGAACATTTTCTGGAGAAATTGGTCAAGAAAACTGGAACAGGCATGGAAGTTGGATATCTGGAGAGTCAAATAAGATATTAACTTTATTTAAACGCAGTTACAAAGGTTAGTACTTTTACTAAAAGCAAAGTCCATTCTACCATTCTTATTAACAGAGCAATTTCCGTTGACATGAGTCAGGGTACACCAAAGTAAGCTTTTTCTTAAATCCCCGATAAATGATGTCAACATTGGTCTACACTTTTACTGTTGAACGATATCCAAGAATCGTTTCCTAAAATAACCTTGCCGAATTAGGGGACACCCTGTATAAGGAATTTTTAACATTATACCATCGTCAAGTCATCGAAAATGTTCTTCAAAACAACGAAATAACTCGTATAAGTTGTATTCATTTAAAAAAATTAACAACATTAGGAGTAAGCAGTATGAACCTATTTAACATTTGACAATGAATAAATATACTTATTTGACAAAAAATGTCAAGACCAATTATTACATAACATGTGCCGCTCATGAAATCGGTGACACGAAAGTCATTTCTAATAGCAAAATATCCTTCATACTATAAATAGAAATTCATTGCAAACGAAGCCTTCAGAATGCTCAATTTTCTAACAAGACATACACAGATCCTTGTAGGCTGAAGAGTTGCTATCAGTCCTTGGAATGATACTTGTTAGAATATTCATCCATAGTATTTATGATACTCTACGTTGTCGTCCATAATAATGGGATTCAAGCGTACATCACATCACATCACTTGTTTTTCCTAAAGAAAACTTTAAATTGACAAGCGAATCCAATGTAAAGTACAAAAAAGTCTTTATTATAGAATAAATGCATATTTAGCCTTCATTTGGTTCTCTTGTATTACAAAGGGCATCAAGATAAAAACATTTGATAAACAATATAAGATAAATCTGAAGCCTTTAAATATGAAGACGAAAATATAAATGCTCGTCTTAATGTCCTTATGAATTTATGACGTCGAGCTAGAAGCTTTTCAGTTTTTCTTCCGTTCATATGCCGTGAAGTTTACTATAGATAAAGTAAACTACATATTTATGGCAGCATAAGGATCCTTCTTTAAAATTTCCAACAATTGCGATTGATTCATTTGATGCATGGATCAGCTAAAAGCTTTTCAACACGTGTAGTTCTTCTGAAGGCTGAACAAAGGTTTTGCAAGTATGTTACTGCTCAAGGATTCTTGTTATCGCCCGAAAATCAAGTCCTACTTAATTTTATTTAACATAAATTTAATCATATATAATTTCTTGTTAGCTTCATTTAAAATTGTAGATTAATGCGTCAATTATGTGGCTTGTAAGTAAAAAATATTTAACCTTCAAAATTTTGCATATTTTAGTTAGTGTTTCTTAAAAATTTAGATAATTATTAAAGTAAAGTATGATTAATAACACGTGTGCCGTTTTCGCTCGTTCACACATTACATTAAATAAAGAAGGAAGTACAAAAATCAATATAAATCATAAAGCGCAGTGCAGCAACGAAAAAAAATACCAAGTTTCTGTAACATGTACATATATGGAAACGTCATGATCGGTTTCTAATAAAGGAAAATCTTCATCATCATTTTTGGCCTCCTCATCATCCTGGCCTAGCTCAAAAAAATATCTCCACCGGTCCCAATTTCGAACCGATGTCATCTAGTTTGGCACCTCCTCCATACATACTCGTAACATCTACGAGTATTACGGTTAAATGGTTGGAGGTGGCATTCAACTGGCTATTTCTCTTGAGCACCTTATGAGACAACTAAAAGAGCAGCCCTTTTGGCGATGTCATGTGGTCGTTCCACCGAACTTGTCGTTAAGGCAAATACCGATAATTGCGAGTTTTTCAGCTTTCTCTATGCAAGTGCCATTCATGGATAGTGGCTTAAGGTTTTTCGATTGGCTTGAACGATAGAAGACAGTATTTTGTTTTGGAAGCGTTAAATTCTACTCTATGAACTTCTCTCCAGTTTTAAAATTCTCTATATTAACTTCGCGTGCCCGTGACTGGCGTGTCAGATCTTGTGATCAATTTTGAACCCACTTCTCTATTGAAATTATTAAAATTTGGGGCACCTCGGTCCTCGGGGTCAGGGGGCTCCCATACAAATTTTTTTCAAAATTTACTTCAAATTTTATACGCTTGGACAACACTTTTTGGAAAAATTTGGTAGTGGTAGCACGGGGCCCTACCAGGGGACTCATAAAATTTTTTTAAAAAAAGTAACCGATTTTCTTCAAACTTTATACGCATGGACAACGCTTTTTCTAAAAATGTGGAAGTGATCGGGCCCCTTGGTCGGTAGGCTCCCTAACAAAAGGTTTAAAAAATTTACCCGATTTTATTCAAACTGCACAGTGTGTATCCCTGATTAAAGAATTTACATGAACAATTTTAATTTTTATAGGCTGTTTAATTTTTGCTGTCTGGGTCAGAATTTACGAGCTTAAGATAGGTAATTTTTCGAGTTCCACATGTGAGAAGGAGAGACGTTCCTCATATGAGAAGCTAAAAGTGCTGTCATCAGCGAAAGAATAAATTTGATAGAAATGACAGAGAAGAGACCATTAATAAAATTGAGAAAGAGTATTGGGGACAAAACAGAGCCCTGATGAACGCCAGCATTTCTGAGTTGAATTTCAGATTTGAAACAGTCCAAAACAACTTGGATTGAGCGGTACAGAAGATAAGCAGTTTTTCTCGGTTTTGTACAGTTTTGTACAAAAGAGCTTGAAGCCAAACTCTGTCAACTGCCTTGGAAATATCCATTGCAAAAACTTTGCTTTCACCAAATTGGTGAATAGGCTGGTTCCACTGTTCGGTGAAATATGCCATCAAATCACCAGTAGAACGTTGCCCACGGAATCTGTACTGTCGGCCACTAAGGATTCCATGAGTTTCGAGAGATTTTATGAGCTGATAATTGACCAGTGTTTCCATGACCTTCGAAATAATCTAGTCTGATTGTGCGGAATTGTTTAACAAAAAAAATTTTAAATAAAAGGTAATTTCTTTAGCGTATTGGTCAGCTTCTGACCAAGCTATCAAGTTGTGATTGATAACCTAAAATATTTGTCGTTCAAACTAAATTTGATTCAAGTCGTAAATTTTTAATAGGAAATTGGAATATTGACTTTATGTTTTATTCTACATCGAGACCTTTCATTTAAAATTTCAGTCATAACTGTACGACTCATTGTTCTGTCGGATGTTCGAAAGTCTTTTAGAATTTTATATAGATATCATAAACATAATGGTTCAGTGACTTGATCAATTCTTACAAAACAATTTCTTTACAAAAAAACTACACATGTTGTAGTTACTTCAGTTTTTGTAGCAAATTGTTTAGTCTTCATCACATTTACCAACGTGAGTGAAAATAATAAATTAGTTCTCCTATCAAAAGTCAAGCTTAATGAATGATGGCGATAATGACAAGAGGAAACCATTTCAATCTCTCGAAACGCAATTCATCTCCAAAAATTTATGGAATTCAACTCAACATAACCGTGGACGTCAACACTCATATATGCGACAATGCATAAAAACTTAAAAAAAATATTTTCATGCAATCCCTTTCCATATGCTTAAAAACGTACGTATAGGTATTTAACTTTTTTTTATAAAAATTCCATTGTATGCATGAAATGAATGAAATAAATGAATGAATGCTCCACATTGCTCCATGTATGTCATTCGGTTTCCGGTGTTTTTTCTTATTTTGAACGCCAAGAATGGGCCCGTAGTCCGTAGATATTCTAGCGTGCGTGTTGTGGAAGAGTATAATGATTTGTTCTCGGTTTGTTGAACTGTCGCCATAATCGTACTATTATCTAAGCTTTGGAAAGAATTGGGTTAACGATAAACAAGAGTAAGGAAGTCGCGTGCGTATTCATTTAACATTTTGCATTGTTGTCATGTATGGAAGTATTTTATAATAGTAATACTTAACTGTTAGAAAACACAGCTTTTTTCGCCCCTGTATTATCAATCTAGCTCTCGTTCTTATACATTACAACTGTTCCATTCGTTACCAAGTTTATCTAAAATCTATTGTTGATTTCTCTAATTTTAAAAAAATGCCTCAATCCCGCAGTTTTATAAATTATATATATCAATTTATTTGTGCACTATGAACACAAAAACCGAAGTCCAAAGTTAAAATGCTTTTTCATTGAGAGTGACGTACAAAGCGCAAAAAAGTTAGTTGCTCTTGTTTTCCCCTTGTTGAAATGATTAATAGCCTCTTTGTGCAGAACTTTCAATGGATATCGAAATTTGTGTTTTGTTTGTTTGCAATTTTGAGTGCTTGCTCCAGTGAACTGGTAAGCTGAGCGAATACAGTTCATGCTCTAGTACTAAACGGTTGAATGACTCCAAATAAAATGCACGTATAATAGAGTATTATTAGGCTCACGTATAAAATATATGCGGAAAAGTTTCTAAATATAAATAGGAATCACGCAATGGTGATTTAGCAATCAAAAGGCTAAAACAATTTTTAATATTGCAGAGGACTTAATACAATTATGGATTCTAAATAATGTTGACTAAAAAAAGAGGATTGAATGCGAACGGATGGGTTTGCTAATACAATAAGTAGCTAATACAATAATAAGAGTACAATGGTACTCAAGCATTAGTGCCGCTAGCAGAAAATATGAACGAGATGAAATCCAAGGTTAGCCAGCAATACAGTTGCTACACTACTCACATCTCCGATCAACTTACCGCGCTTTGCAATCTTTAAATGGGACCTGGTTAAATGCAATTAGTGCGTAGTAAAAAAAACCTGAAATTCATATTTTTGATACAAGTCGGTATATATCGACATATAGACATACGCCTACATGTTAATATTTTTTTATAAAATTTCAGTTATTACAGCCAAAAAAAAATGGGAGCAATTCAGAAAGCACGCGACAAGGAACATTGCCACCAGGCGCCTGGGTACGTCGCACTAAAATTAAATAAATTAAATTCAATTTATGTATGAAAAGTGCAAGTGTTTGGCTTATTGGGGTTGGCACAGTGCATTTCAATTAAGATTGATGTAATATTTCTTTCCTGTCATGAGTATATTATGTTAGTATGATCTTAATTTGCGATGAGTTATAAAATTGCTATGCAAATTGTGCAGATAACGTTTTATTGCGTTAGCATTAAAATTTATAAATACGATTATTACGAATAAGCTAAACTAATACACCCCCAAGTTCCTTTTAGGAATCTCTAGAAGCAACTGTCATAGCATTGTTAGCTTGCTGAGAGCGCACAACCCAACTAGAAGTCATATGTTTAACTAGACACAATATGTAAGTCCTGCATGGAAGCAGAAGAAACAACAATACCTTTACCTGTTTTTTCTAGTCTAAGGATGAAAATATTTGGGATAGCTATCTCGATGTAACGAAGATGTTTCAATAGTAAGTGCGGTTTCCATCTGAAAAGAGACGACCTTCTTAACATTGTTCAGATGATAATTTAAGACAGTAAGAGGAAAACACCCTTCAAAGATTGCAGGCCTGGAAAAACTTAGTTATCTTTATTTTTAAAACGAAATCCTGTGCTTGCTTCAAGGGATACTGAAGGAATAAGCAAAGCCAGAGCGAATATTTCTAAAGAATTTATACGAAGGTGGTTCTTGGAGCTCACAGAAAATCTTAAGAATACAGGACACAAGTATGGGATTAATACTAGATGTTGTCTTTGCCCAAAATTGCACCGAAAGGATACAAAAATATGTATCAAATAAGTATTACTCACGAAATAGACACGACTACTGTTCTTATTGTTTTTTCTGCGGATGGAAAGATGCTTCCTCCCATGGTAATTTTTCCATATCCTAGACCACCAAAATATATTGTCAATAGCATGCCAGAACAATGGTTTTTGGGTCGAACCGAACCGAAAGTATTGTGACCGGATATATACATGTGTGCAATATTTCAATAACATCGGGCTTTGGGAAGTGGGTTAAAAATTGATCACAAGATCTGACCAGCCAGCCAGTCTTCCAGTCACGGACACGCGAAGTAATATAGAGAATTTAAAAACATTGTAATTAATACAGGGAAAGTAATAATCTTCAAGTACCTACTATTAGGCGAACTTGAAATTTTTAATTTCTGATGTCTTAGTTTCTATTTCTTTTATAAACACAAGCAAGTAGCCAAAAAGTTTTCAGAATATAAATACTTGTATTTTACAGAATTCTAAAAAATGCACAAATGCTAACCATAACGCGAATATTTCGAAAAAAAAAAACAGCTGGTAATATCAATAGCAATTTGAACTTAAAGCAATCATTTAGGCATTTGGGACAATGCAGCCAATATAACATATATAGTCACGTAAAATATTTGTGAGTATTTTTAAATAAATTTCTGTTAACGACATTACTCAGAAAAATATACATTTTCGTCCTTTTAAAATTCGAATGATAGAAAAAAATTTAAACAATTAATTGACTGCATTTATTTTATTTGCTCTGTTAAAACGTGTAAACAAATAAATCTTCTTTGAACTCTTTCTATGCAGTAGAAAATTACAATACTTTTTTGGTAAACAAAGTTCCAGTATTTTTATTGCAATTGAATTGCTTATCTGTTTTTTATTTGCAACAATATTATTGTTAAGTTACCTATCAGTTGAATTATCTTCAAATAAAACACGCAGAATTCAAGCGAAGGTAATCACATTGACCCGATATGGAGACATTACATTTAAAAAAACAACCCATAAAAATTAAAATTTTTCATCTAAATTCTCTAATCGCAGAAATTGATATGGGAGCCCCTCGATCCTGGGCCATTTTTTTTTTATTGTAGGAGAAAATCATCGAAACAAACATTTGACATCAGATGTTAAAATTGAAAAAGCTCAGATCATTTTATTCTGAGCACTTAGAGCACGCTCATACTCTGAGCAAATAAGAAACACGAACATTTATCTTGAGAACTCTTTGACTGCTCTGAACTAATTTATGAAAACGCCAAATGACAGAATATTGTGAAAACTTGTTGTTCTATCTGTAAGTTGATATCGACAACAAAAAAAACGACATCAATAAAAATACAATTCAGTATATAATAAAAATGTAAGTTGAAGTAAGCATAAAACATGTATGTCTCGTTTCATTTGCTGGGTTCATTTGTGCGTGCGCTAAGATTTCTCTCTCTCTCTCCACCACCAACAAAACCATGCAGCGCAGCCGACTGCGCAGCACACACCGCACAAAGTCCATAAAGGGCGACGAATATCTGATGCCAGTACAGATATTTAAAAAATGTATAAGGGCCTTGCGGCCGAACCCGGGACCCGATCACTACCAAATTTTCGAAAAAGTATTGTTTATTGTGTATACACATGTGTGTAAAATTTGAAGAAAATCGGGTAAATTTTTTAAAATTTTTGTTTGGGAGCCCCCCGACCCCGCAGCCCGAGGGGCCTCAAAATTTAATAGAAAGTGTTGTCTCCGGAAATACGCAAGTGTACAAAATTTCAATAAAATCGGCCCATGGGAAGTGGGTTAAAAATTGATCGCAAGAATCCACGACAGACGACCGACCGACGACCGACCGACGACCGACCGACGACCGACCGACGACCCACGGGCAAGTGAAGTTAATATAGAGAATTTAAAAATATAACAAAAGATGCGCAGTGAACGCTTTAAAATTTTTACTGAATATTCGTCAAATAAATTGTTTATATTATTTCCCACGATACAAACGAAAATTGAAATAACAAAAGTTAAAGGGACATTTTTATTCTCTATTTTACCGTACCATTGCAATAATTAAACAAAAATAATCAAAACTTAAGTAACAGGAAATGCGCCATTAGATACGCCTCCAAGTATGATCAAATTTTCTCACATCGACACAGAGGGGGTTTTCTGTCACTCATTATAACAAATAATGATCAATGAAAAGTCGAAAATATAAAAGTATTGCAATAATGTAAAAAAAAACTGGTGAACAGGAAACATTACTTAAAGGACTAAATTCGCCTACCGATATGGATCGATATTGTCTCGCCACAATAAATACTCATTGTTATATACCTCAGAAATAAGACAAAGAGAAGAAATGCTGTGCATTTTCTGCAAATACATTTTGACCATATAAGAAAAGTTGTTTCTTATTCTGCGTAAAAGGTAGCCAAAAAAAAAATTTAATAAAGAAGGGAAATGTAACTTAACACAACGATATAAAGGATAGTGCCACAGATGAGAGTTCAAAGAACCACAGCTGAAGTTGGTGATTCTGTACGGGCTGAAGGAACTGGCCTCAGTTGCCAGCTGAGATGCATCGAAGAAAGAACACAAAGCATCATCGTCGTTCGAATCTTGTCTTTCTGTGTTGAGGCAAACATTAAACAAAAACAAAAAAATAAACTCAATGTTTATACGATATTATATGCGATATGCCGCGATGCTATTTCCGACTACGACGTCAACATGCAAGACATTCGAAGGCATATGTGGAGCGGAGAGTACTACATTCTTCTTGTTGTATGTTAACTTAGCCCTTTTCCCGATTGTAAGAAGTATAAAAAGTAGGAACGTCGTGCGTAAAGTAAATTTCTCCTCCCGGAGTCATTATAGAGAATACTTTCGAACTCTTGAGTGATGGGAACATGGAAAGAAAAATCCAACACGTCGTAACATATTGTTCAACGTTGGTTTCCAAGATCCACAGACGGTTGTGGTAGACAAATGGGTCTACTCGTAAAGTGCTGTTGAAAACGCCGCTTGCCTGTTGTTATTCTTTAAATCTTGAAAACAATTATTGGAACTGACATACATTATCCATGAATATGTTATGGATGAGCATGGAATAATAAGTGTGAGAAGAAGAGAAGTGAAAGCGAACAGCTGATATTTTAGCCGATTTAGTTTTGAATTACGCCTGTTTTTTGTGAAGTAAAAACAAATAGTTGTCAAAATTTGGTAAAATAGAATTATAATCTAAATAAAAAAAATGTCTCCTAAATTTTAAATTGTACGTTAAAAATAAGTACTTGTCTGCCAATGAATCAGACGCTAGAATCGTTCTGAATTAAAATGCATTCATTCCTTATCAGTTAATTCCGAAACGATTTGCATTTTTATAAGCTGAGCAGATAAATCTCCGATGCACAAATTAAGATACAAATACGCAATTATATACGAGTATGGATGTGATTCGCGGAAAAATGTATTTAAAGAATACGAATGAAAAACAAGTAAATGTAAAAAAACGTTGTTTTTCGGCTATAAACTTTTATAACATTGAAACACGCCACATAGGGGTTAATTATTTGGTAATAATCGCCAAAAAATATCTGTTTTTGTGGTCGGGGCTATTTCAAAGAATTTTCTCTTTTCCACGCTTTACACGCGCCACACGCGTCGAAAGCGGGATATTAAAATGGGCCCCTGACATTGAGCAGCTCATAAAATTTCAGTCCTCTAGGTCGTGCGAAAGGTGGCTAAAAAAGACCTCAAAAAACGAGAAAATGGCGTGATTTCAAACCATCACACGTTTCACACGCGACTCGTGACACGCGTCATACGTGGAATATAAAAAATGCTATTTTGGACTAACTCACCCACTCATTTCAGCTCTCAAGGTCGTGTGAAAGTTGGTTAAAATGGACCTCAAATAAGTTGAAAAAACAAAAATTTCAACCCGTTACACGCGCCACACGCGTCGTACTCGGAATATATAAAATTCTATTTTGAACCTAGACACTTACAAAATTTCGTGAGGAAGTTGGTTAAAAAGGAGCTCAAAGAAGTCGAAATATTTTCCAACCCATCACACGCGACGCGCGTCATACTTGGAATATAAAAAATGGTCGAAAATACAACAAAAGGGGTCAAGTCAGGTTAAATAAAAGTTTTTAAAAAAACGATGACCAGAATTAGATATGTACCTATATGCGAGTATATATCGGATAGTATCCGACGGAAACCAATCGATTGAAAGAACGCCTCGAATGGCACATTGCATTGAGGTGAACAAACGATGTAAGGCTGGCTGCATTTTCTATTTTTATTTTATGGCTTGCAAAGCTCTATACTAAAATGCATTTCACTGTATCTAAGCTTAATAGAGTTCATTAGTGCATGAAGTGAAAACAAATTTAGCAAAACATTTTCGCTCCTTTCATCTTCACAGCGGTAAATATATCAACTGAAATTAACTTTGTTACGTTCACAATACAATTCCGTTTTCAATGTATGAATGGACTTTTAATCAACCCATTCCATCGGCTGGTTTTGGGTGATTGACGTGAAATCACAAACAATTTTACACACATTTGTGTGCTAGCCTGATTGAATGCAATTAGTTCGATGCTATATCGGGATCAGTTCAACCTAATTTAAAAATTTAAAGGGATATACACAGTTTTGTGTTTGCTCGATAGCATGTAGTTATAATCGAATTATTTACTCGAATTTTAGAAACGAATACTGTGAATGTAATTAATAAAGTGAAAACTTTATAGATAATTGCCAACATTTGTAAAATTTCCAGTTTTAGTTTGTGGTGCTATTGACTTTAATTGACTTATGTGTCCAATAAAAGGTTGCACGAAAGAGCAGTTGAGTAACATTACTTTTTTGGTTACTTTATAGAGTTTGAAGCAAACATTTGATACTTGCAAAGCATATATGTATATCCTATATATACTGCGCATTGATAATTGTTTAGAAATAAATCAACAATAAATATGTAGGGCCTATTTCAAAGTATTTTTTTTTTTCTACGCATCAGACGTGCCACTCGCGGGATTTTAAAATTCGCCCCTTACATTGAGCCGCTCACAAAATTGCAGCTCTCTAAGTCGTGTGGAAGGTGGTTAAAAAGGACTTCAAAGAAGTCGCGACACGCGTCATACTCGAAATATAAAAAATGCTTTTTTGGACTTAGACGCACACAAAACTTCACCTCTCTAGGTCATGTTGAAGTTGGTTAAAAAAAACCTCAAAGAAGTCGAAAAAAATTCAACTCATAACACGCGACACGTCTCATACTCGGAATATAAAAAATGCTATTTTGGACTTTGGACTTGACGGAAAATTGTTGATTTATTGTTGAGCTTATTGCTTTTTAGGACAGCATTTTTCATTTCTTAAAAGATATAGTCGGTGCAATCATAAATTTGTTTATTAGGAACATATCATCATCAATATAGAATTAGCCTGCGTTTTTTCTGTAGTTTATAAAAATAAAATAAAAAAGAACACTTTTAATTTGTTAATGTATAATCAATACTTATTTTAAACTTTGTTTCTTACTAACTGAAGATGAAGGGCTGCTGTTGTTCTTCATTTAATATTTTTAGCCTTACCTGAAAATAAAAAGAGAATCTTTAATAATTTAAATTTTTAAATAGATACTATAGCAAAAAATTATGTACAAAATAATACTGAATAAACAATTAAGCACTGAATATGGTATATTAATAATTTTACATGAATTCAATGAGCCAAAAATCAGTATAGCCTATAACCATCCCCAACCTGCCAATAATATACATTGAATATTTCATAAAAATCGGTTGGTAAATATGACTGGTATTGACATTTTACATTTCACACCCCCAAGAAGAGGGAAGGCAGGTGTACTATGGCATATAACCATTCTCCACCTGCCAATAATATACATTGAAAATTTCATAAAAATCGGTTGGTAAATAACAACCGCACAAAATTTCATTTTATTTGTTAGATTAGATATATAATTATTGAGTGAAAATAAAATCAAATTTTTCGAAATTTTATATAACTTTTTTTTAGAAGAACATTAGGATATTTTTGGTTGGTTTCATTTTCATTTAAATGAAACGTGAAACGTAGAACAACATACAAGAAACTGACACCATTTAGTTCTAGAAATATTATTTTCTTTATATACAATACTAAGAAAAAAGATTAAGAGAAAAGTCTATTAATAAACAAATCAATGATCAATGAATATTTTATTGAATTATATATCGTGTATTCATTATCACTAAAAAAAATCATTAACAAAGGTCAACATTATCAGCTGAACTGCCGATAACTCAATATGAGAAATAAAAACTAGAAACCAGTTGCACAGATGCATTTATCCTTTATCCGAAAAAACCAACCATACGAGAGATATTTCAATGAGAAGATCCCAAGAGAATCAGGGTGATAAGCAATGAGTTAAATACAATCACCGTAGCTGAGTAAGAAAACAATCTTATTGAATTATTTCGAAACGTCTCATCCAGACAAAACTCGAAAAGACTCCAACAACCTTACAAGCATGTACCAGCTGGAAAATACTGTCTCAATGCAATAAATTAAGAATTAATTTATGTGCAATAGGTGAAGAGTAAAAGAAAAAAACTGCATTTTCTTTATTCTTGTTTATGAACTACAAAATGCACTCGAATACGACTGTGAGAAATAAAGAGGTTTTCTCGTGGACGCTTATCGTTAATGCGATATCCTTATTTCACACTGTAGAGTGCTCAGAACGCCACTGTTACATATGCACTGGTAATTATATTTTATCAATTAAATAAATTTCATTTTTCGCGAATTGCATTGACATCAACATGAGTGAGGCCGTCTTCTCCAGTTTCACTTTAGTTCAGTTCCACGAAAAATACTCTTCACGCGACTTTACACATATCCGCGCTAAGTGATATTAATTAAGACCGAAGCGAACATGTTTGTGCGCTTTGCACAAAACCCATTTCGGCTTTTGTTTCATTGTTATTTAATAAATAACTCGTTCGTACATAAAAGCGATATGAAATCGATATGGGGCGACCACACTGTCAGCCTGTGGACTGGCTTATTTAGCAGCACCACGTCGTACAAATCAATTTCAAGGTTAAACTAGCTTAAACTAAATTACATTAAAGCAAAACAATAAGTTTTACGAAAAGAACAGACTTGTCAACATATACGTAAATCGGATATATTTAAAGAATAACCATTATGGCGAAAAAGACGAAAAACATAAAGTTTTTGGTAGATGGTGGGAGTATGCTTGAAAAAAGCTACTAACTTATTTTTAGTAAGATTATTTCAAGCGAAGATAAGGCGTTAAAATGGGGAAATTTCCGCCTCTGCAAATTTTTAATTCGATTTAAATTAGCATACTTGATTTTATTTAAGTGAAACTATTTTGGCGAATGTGGAAAAAACTAGAAAAACTTTATGTGCCAAAGTCAAACTGATTAAGAGCAAAAACCACAAACCGATTAAGCCACAAAATCACATTTGTTGCTTTTATGGAAGAACTGCTTCAATACGATCTTGGCCGAGCTAGAATATTTATGAACTTGAACGTTCGAATAGCATTTCAATCTTATAGAAATGTAGAGTATACCATTGTACAATGTAGCTTAGTAAAATTATTGTAAACTGAGTAAACAAAAGTAAGTAAGAGCCTTTTGGATCGAAATAAACAACCAAAAAGTAATCTTCTAATATTTTAATATTAAAATTTATTTGATAAAAATAGTCACGAAAACTTAAACAATAGATTTTTTGAAAGTATGTAGAACTACCTTACATAAATGCGTTTTTCGTACCTTTCAACAACTTACTTATAGCTTGAAATATGAAAAGTTCCAATAGCAATCGGTAAATTTTAAAATCTTGATGAATGTGTTAAAAATCTTCGACTAAATAAACTTTGCTACACCTACAATTGCAAAGTGCTAAACAATTAGTGCTGCGTTTTTGAGTCTCAATGAATTGGGTTTTAACAAGAGCCAATTTTAAAGCCTTCTTGCTCCAAAAAAATATGATGGTGGTGATTTATGAGAAAAGCGGCAAAGCGATTATGTACCTGTAAGCTACTTGGAGGTACGCTTCTACATATTAATGGAGCATGCCTTTCACAAATTTCAAATTAAGATGCAAGTTGTTGTGCTGTGCCACTTACACACCCATTATTTCTGGCAAATGTTTTTTTGGTAAATCAACGCTTAGTTTACTTACCAAAGCGGTGCTGGCACAATTCGTGTATTTTACAGTCGTTGTGATTTTTGAAGCAAACAATTTATATACAATTTAATATACAAACAATTTAATATACAAAAAATTTTAGATTCAAAACATAAATGCTTTCACCAACAGATTAGAGTACGTGAGACTTTATGGAGATTACCATACTAACGAACAAGTATTTATACAGTTTTTTGAGTTAGCAACGAAAAGGTAAGTGTGAGTAAAATATGATACGTTGCTGAACAAGAGTCACTAATGAGATGTTTAATGATAGCTCCGCTCATTCTCCAGAAATCCGTTGCGCTATCAGTTTATCATTAAAAAACAAACACGTTAAGGTTCGACTTACTTTTTAATTAGCATCTAAAATGTATGATTTTTGTATATTTTTATTACATCTTCATGAGGAAGTTGGTTAAAAAGGACCTCAAAAAAGTCGAAAAATAAAAAAATTTCAACCCATCACACGCGCCACACGCGACACTTCGTTTTTCGGGTACAAACTTTTATATATACATCGAAACACGCCACACATTCGTTTATTATTTCTAGGATCGCCAAAATATCTGTTTTTAAGGTAAGGGAGGCTATATCAAAGAATTTTCTTTTTTCCCACGTTTCACACGCGCCGAACGCGACTCGCGTCATAAGCGGGATATCAATATGGGCCTCTGACATTGATCCGCTCACAAAATATCAGCAAACTAGGTCGTGCGAAAGGTGGTTAAAAAATACCTAAAAAACGAGAAAATGGCGCGATTTCAAACTATCACACGTTTCACACGCGAACGTGACACGCGTCATACGTGAAATATAAAAAATGCTATTTTAGACTTACAAAATTTCAGCTTTATAGGTCGTGTGGAAGTTGGTTAAAAAGGACCTCTAAGTGGTCGAAAATACAGACAAAAATGGGTCAAATCAAGTTAAATAAAAGTTTTTTAAAGAAGTTAATGAGTCAGCTCTAATTACCAATTTCAATGGAGTAAGAATCCTATAGTCAAGACGACACAGTCTCAGCACTTTTCTTCCATTCATTCCATTTGCTGGATAGATTTCTATGTCGTAGTAACGGTTTTGCGTTACATTTGCAAACGGTACCCTGCGTGCGGTGAAAAAACACTCGTTAGTACTTCATTATACAGCGAACATGACACCTATATGATCTGTGGGATTTAAGAGGCATGTGCTGCATAAACATCACATCTTTTCCCTTCTTTGATTTCCTTATGCCCACGTTGTAATTAGCATCCATTGAGTCCATGTGTATATATAAAAAAATCTGTTTCGTGTTTATAATGTGCAAAGTGAATGGGGTATTATTGTTCGCAGATAAATGTGTAATTTTAATATTTTTAAGCAATTTTTTTGATATTTTTTACTTCTTCAACATTGTCTGAAAAAGTCATGATGTCAAAGTCAATGGTGCATCAAGCAGAATTTTTTTTATGCCGGTCAAGGATCATCATAATATTCGATATTCCTTAAAGTACACTGCGGCTGTGTCGGAGGTTTCTGCAAGCTTTTTTTCACACGCGTATATCTTCGAACTACCTCCAACTTTCAAAGCAGTCAGCAAATCAATATTATTAATCCATTTTAAGCAACAAAAATTGAGGGTGAATTAATTAAAAAAGTGAATCTGTAAAAATTTCGGTCTATCACACTTAGTTAAGTTTAAAGTTATGTAACTTTTGCCGTGTAAGGTATAATGTAGTATATTTCATTCGCAGTACAAAACATTAATTAAAAACTAACGGATAAAAGACCCAAAAACGTCTATATTTCCACAAAGTTTAACGTATCAATAAATCAAATCTGAATAATTGTGTAATCGATTCACCAATACAATGTGAACAATCAATTATATTCTTTCTTATAACCGTATAATAGATTCATTTCAAAATCAAAATCAGCTGACCACCATAACAATTTACGTTTCACACATTTATTCACGGAAGATTCTTTTGTAGTGAAAATATACAAAAGTGTTTTTAATACAAAAAAGAGATGCATTTAAAAGAGTCAGTAGCAACAACAAAAGATGAAACCGCCCAAGTGTTCTGCCGATGAAGTATTAGCGATAATAATTTTCCTTATTTCCCTTTATTTTTATTTTAATATCAATAAAAATAAGAGTGGACGGCGTAGCAGACGCTGGCTATCCGTAATAGGATATTGATAAATATTTTACCCTCTTGTTGTGTGGTGAAAACTTGTATGGAATAATACCCCTACGAACAACGCTTGGAATTTGATGCGATCGCCTGATGATTTCTGAAAGCAAATCTTAATTTTGTTACTACGAACAAATTTAGGAACAGTAAAAATATTAAATGCGAGAAAGACAAAGTTACGACGGGGTTCCCTATTATGATAAACCACATACATCATGTTTGTACTCGTAAGTAAAGTAAGCATGTAGTCAAGAGCTCGCTAAATGTAAGGCGATATTATTTTTAAGGTGCCACTATTGCATATTATAATAATAATAACAATAATAATAATATTTGGCGCGACACATCGATGAGGTTCAAGCCCTAGCTTTTCGCGAACATTCCATTTATGTTGTGTGTCTTATATTTTTGCACACAAACGGAAGGGATTTACAATTTCAAGCTGTATCCGAAAGGCGAATCGAGAAGCTTTCTGTCAACAATTATTTGTCTCGAAGGTGTGTCAGGCATTTTCAAGAGGTGAAAAAGATTTTTGGTGTTTCTGGGACTTGCTCATAAGTCCAACAAACTAACCACTAGAGCTACGGCGGTAAAATTAAAGCATGCTAGGAGCGAAAATGCTTGCTTAATGTTTTCCTCTTTAAAAGACAAGGTATTGTGTAGATAGCTAAATGAATGAAATGCATAATATAATAATAATAACAATAATAATAATATTTGGCGCGACACATCGATGAGGTTCAAGCCCTAGCTTTTCGCGAACATTCCATTTATGTTGTGTGTCTTATATTTTTGCACACAAACGGAAGGGATTTACAATTTCAAGCTGTATCCGAAAGGCGAATCGAGAAGCTTTCTGTCAACAATTATTTGTCTCGAAGGTTTGTCAGGCATTTTCAAGAGGTGAAAAAGATTTTTGGTGTTTCTGGGACTTGCTCATAAGTCCAACAAACTAACCACTAGAGCTACGGCGGTAAAATACGTTTTCACCATCTCGCGATTGGTCCCCACGGCAAAATGCTACAATTGAACTTTGTGTTAGCTTAAAGTACATGCACTCTATTTACAGCAAGACAAAGAAAGATAGTAATTAAATAAAACAATTGCAAGTGAACTAATCCGGTAGCGGATCTAGAATTATTCGGTACTCAATGAGTAGATAAACGATGCATATTTTGGATGACCTACTTAATTGTTACAAATGCATATTTTTGATGAACTAATTATTTTTTACAATTCATTCAAATGCAAATATGGACTGAAATAAGTGACCTGCTGGAAGGAAATCGCCGCTTTCTTCTTATATAGCATAGCAAAGCTACTAGTTTCTGGTATACAGAACCAGGTAGAGCAATTTTTGTTTCACTTGAGCTTGTTATTAAATCTGCGACGTTTGGTGCAAGAGTTTAGCATTCTAGACTTGTATACCAACTGACCACTAAGAAACTATCTATTCTCTAGTGCCATTTAATGCACATAATTAACTCAAAGACACAACAACTTTATTCTTATATAGGTATAATAATTGATGATATCGTATCAAACAAAGCATCAAAAGTGCATTTCCGTATTTTCTCCATTATTGAAAGATCTAGCTTACGATTGAACGATCAAGTGTATCGTGGTTCGTGAAGTGGCAATGATTACTTCGATGTCTTCTACTAAATTGCACGCTGTTCATAATGCACGGAAGTGAGTTACATTGCATACTTGAGTTTATTGCATTTTCTACAAGCAATGGTAAATTTGCACCACTCTTAGTAGCACGGTATCAAATGCAAACATCGCTAATATCTACCAGTCGTCGTTAAGTCATGCTGCGGGAAAACACTTTAAATATGCATAATGTGAAATGAGAAAGACAGGCGGGAAAGATGGAATGAGGGTAACGAGACATTATAAGGAAATTGTTCGAGTTATTTCACTTTAAATTTAATTGTAGAATTGGATTGTAGAACGCACGTTTTCTTGCTTTATGCGTGCTCATTGCAGTAATGCGTTTGCCATGCGTTAAGTAGCATAATCATTGAGTAAAAAGGAAATGAACTTCTTGCAGTTAATGAAAATATTTCTTTCATGATGATGATGATGACGATGAGGACCGGATGATGGTATATTACAGAAAACAAAAAGTATCAAAACAAGATAATTACTCTTGCGTATACGCTTTTAGTATAATAAGTCGTAGAATTTCTAATTTCTAATTCCCTTTAATTAAAAGTTATAAGAGGCATAAGAAAGTTATTTAAATTGTTATTAGCATGCATGCCGATGGATCTTATACCAGGCTACCTTAACCCTAAGCCTTAATGCTATTTTGAATAGCTAAACTATGTATGGAATAATACCACGACAATTTACGCTTATTTGGAATTTAATGTGCGAATATCTTTTGATGTGTACTGGCGATAAAATGTCAAAAGCAAGATACTTGCAGTTTAGGAGGTTATAACATCAGCTCACTTTCAAACTGTTGGGTATTAAAAGAAAACACGAAATGTAATAATTTGGAAGGTACTGGACACTTGGGTCGAGGGGCTCCTATAATGCTATATAACGCTAAACCATAAGCAATATAGTATTTTTACTTTAACAAAGATGTCATAAATGCAAGCCAATGATTTATTTTTACCTAACCAAGTATTAAAAAAAATTACTAGTGTGTTGACGTGCGTTTATCTGGTTGAAGTGCATTCTTATTACTTAAAGAAACCGCTCTATAAACAAGAAAATCGTTTACGAAGCCTTCATACAAGTAACGTATTAAACAAAACGAAAACTTCTATTATATATAACAATAAGTTACGTTTGTCGTGTCGTATATCTCGGCTTCTACCAGTAAAAATTTGATGGGACTTGTTTTAAAACAATTGGTTAGCGCTCGGCTTGCGATGGCGAAATTTTTTCAGGGTAAACTGAACAAATATTCAATCTATGGGAAATCGATAGCGATGATTTTTTTAACCCGTTTAGGCTTGCAAAGTAAAATGTGGTTTTTTCAGTCTATTTCAGAACGACCTATCGCTTATGAATGAAAGACCTACATTTAACGTTGCATACTAATATATTAGTCTTTAGACTGAATTACAACTAAATATACATACACGGGTGTGTGTAGTCACTCGCATAGCAGAATACATTAGCTCGTGCAGCAGGGTGATAGCGGAGGTCATTTCCAACCAAAATAGCCAAATGAAGTTTTATCGAATTGTTGATGGTTTAAAAGTTATTACATTTTTAAATAAGTTAAGTTAGTTAACTTAACTAACTAAAACTATTTAACAATAAAACTGACAGCGTACTTTATAAAAAACTCATCAAAAAATCACTTACAAATAAACGACGCTTATTGAAATGATCCTAAAGTCCACAAACAAAGCAAAGGGCGAGATTAAATTTCCACGGCGAAAATAGAATAAAAGCACATCTTCAAGGTTCTTATCTGCTTTTTCATTTATTTTCCAATCATTTTTGTGCACCAGTGCCAGCATAACGTAGTTTACAACCGTATTGCTAAAATGTTCTATTGAATTATTACGACAGGTTTACATATTACAGAAGGTTCTGTGAGTAGGTTGGTTGGGAATAGTATCAGGAGCGGTTCCTTATGCAGCTATGTGGGCATTATTGAAGTTTTAGAGGTTTTTTTCATAAAACTTAAAAGCATTCTTTCGGACAGTAAATGTAATAACTGCAATAAAATCATAAAATTCTTAAAATTGTATTCCGGCAATCAAACTGACGTGTAAGCATTGAACAACAATAGAAGGAATGTAGATATATACATACATATTATATGTATTTGATAAAATTAAAAAATATGTTCCTATCCGAGTTTAGCATATGGACCTTTTATTTGTTTGTATAGACTGGTAACCAAGTATGCGACATAAAAAAGTTTCACAAATAATTATTTTCCTTAGCCACTTGAGTGCCACAACTTTTGTGGCCTAATTACACGTAAAACGGCTTGACCAAATCGGGTCAGCATTACATCGGCACCAGTAACAATGTAAACCATATCGTAAAGAACAGTTGGTCGATGCCATATCAAATTGCATGCACGTTCTTTGCGTCCAAATGGATTTACTTTTTCCAATTTGCATTTGAACTTTTACAGAATAGCCAAGTAAGAAAATAAAATAGCAAGGAACAGTTGGATATGTTATGAAAATATTATTTTTCAGTAGTTAACGATAAGAGTAAATTAAGGTTCGTCCATGAGCTATTATAATTATACCCACAATAAAAAAACATTTATGAAAAGTTACTAACAATTAGGGAAAATTCAATTTCTCTGGTATTTAGAATGGAAAATAACATAAAGTTGCAAATGTACAAGGTTAGAAGTTTATCCCAAATTGAACATTTAAGTTGTATGGAATATTGGAATACATATTGAAATCAGCAGCTCCGCAAAGTCAAATGGGAAAAGCGAACAAACCAAAAACATGTTCCAAATGTCAACTGATTAACACAATCTGGCGAATTCAACCCACATGCATCCACTAAAAAACCGCACATTGCAAATTATTAAAACACAAAAGCAAGAAGTGAAGAAGCAAGTGAGAGGGATACGAGTATATGTGTGGGTTAGCCGATAACGATGGCGTTGGCGTTAGAGCTCTTGTAGTGTGAATCTGCATTTAGCCAAAAACTATAATACCTTCATGTATGCATGTCAGATAGTTCGTGGTACTTGTAGAGTGCAGATTATTGATTCCTTTCGAACGACAATCTCCATTAACAAATCTCGTGGAAGTGGTTCAACAGCTTTCGGTGCGCTACGCTCTGGGATCAGTGCACCCACAACGCATTTAACTGGGTCATGCATTTTATGCACGGAAATCACAGCCAATTTAGTGTGACGATAACACATAGAGAGAGAGAGAGAGTGGAATGAGATATTATTTTATTGTATGCACGATGAACGAATACGTATGCCATGCAACCAGCAAAGTTAAGTGTTAATCACAATTTAAGTGAATTACTCATACGCTAACATGATATCAGACACTTGGGAACAGATATGCTTGCTAAACAACTAGCTTATTTGTGCCAAAGTTATGTTTGTAAAGCTTAAAAAAAATCTCCAGCATTTGCTGTAACCGGAGGAGGCGAATTTATAGTATAGGGTGCATACACCACACATGCCCAATCCAATGATTGTGCATTCATACTTAATGTTTACGGTTTTGATTGTGTGGTTGCAGATTCGGCATGTGTGATTTCAAAAAATGTTGATACTTCTTTGTTTGCGCAAGCAAGATTGTGTGAATAAAATTGCTCAGTCAAATAAAGAACTCGAGCAGCGATGGCTGTTATTTGTTTGTGTGACAATTGCTGTTATTAATTTAAAATCCTCCAACATTTTTCCGCTTGCCAGAAAACGCAATGTTAATGACACCCGCTCATTAGGAGATGTAGGTTCTCTTAATACGGTTCTTTTTTTTTCATTCTCAAAAAGTTCATTCATTCTCAAAAAGTTTTTATTGCCAAGACGAACCAAATTGCAGCACAATCCGAAATTACTCAACGTTATAACTGACTTAAGGATGTGATGATGAATGAAGTGCGGGAGGGTAATTGTGCATTTCCGGATTGCGCATACATGCATGTGTCCCATGCCTTTATCCATGAAGGCCACTTGCATCAATTAAACTGGAAATCTCGCAACTCTTGATATGTGCGTTAACGACAAGATTCGCTGGAATGACCACATATTTACCGTTGCCAAAAGTGCTGTGCCAAGCATATAGCCGAGCACTCTCTAAAAGAAACCCCTCTAGACCACCTAGAGACCACCTCAAGACCATCTTCAAGATCACACTTAAGATCCCGTTAAGACCACGTTACGACCCCCATTAATATTTCCTCAAGACCCCCTAAAACCCACCTTAAGAATACCTTAAGACCACCTTAAAGCACTCTCAATACTTTACTTTAGAACAACTAAAACCCCCCTCAAGACTCCACTCACGACCCTATCAAAATCTCCTCAAGACCACACCAAGACGCCCTAACAACCTTCTTAAGATCCCCTCAAGACTCCACTCACGACCCTCTCAAAACACCCCCAAGATCCCCTCAAGACCACATAAGGACATCCTTAGGACCCCACTAAACATCCTCACAAAACCCCCTCGGGACCTCCCTGAAAACTGCCTAAAGACTCTTCAGATTACCTCAAGACCCCGTTGAGACCACGTTACTACCGCCATCAATAATCCCTCAAACCCCCTTAAGAGTCCCTTAAGACCCCCTCCAAAAAACTCTCAAGACCACCATAATACCCCCTCAAGACTCCACTCACGACCCTCTCAAAATACCCTCAAGACCACCTCAATACTCCCTCAAGACCTCCTCAATGACTCCCTCAATACCCTCTGAAGATCCACTCAGAACTTCCTCAAGCCCCCTCTCAAAACCCTCTTACGACTCTCAAGACTACGTTACGACACTCTTCAGGATCCCACTCAAGACCCTCTTAAACACTCCCCAAACCCCCACAAAACCATCTAAAGACTCCCCTCAAACCGCCCTCAAGCCATGAAGAACACCATCAAGACCCTTCAAGAACCCCCTCAATACTCCCTCAAAAACACCCTCAAGACCGCCTTAAGTAACTACTTTAATACTCCCTGTACATTCGCATTCGTTTGACAACTTCAAAGGTGTGTTTGGCGATGTTACAGAAAGATTCGACTGAGTTTTTGCGCCGTTTCATAACCGTGGAGGAAACCTGGATTCACCACAACACTGTTCCTGTTTCCAAACATGAAGAAATGGCTTGGATGTATGAGATTTGGGGGGTCGAATGAAGAGGTCATCGCTGAAACAAACGCTTATTTTGAGGGGCTCGAGAAATCGTATTATTCGGAGGGCTTCAAAAAATTGGGGAAATTTTAGATGAAGGGTATCGAGCTTAAAGGAGACTATGTTGAAAAATAAAATGTTTTTATGCCGAAAAACAGGGACTTATTGACCCACCCTCGTAGACTAGTATTTGGACGATCACAACCGATAGATATTTGTTCAACACTGCATCGGTCGATAATCGAAAGCCATTCCAACTCTATCAAGCGCACAAGAGCACTTTTTAGAATGCAAATATGCTTTGGAACCTCGTGCGAAGATTCGGCATGACCGCGTCGCGCTGTTTCCTCTACCAGTTATTTTTATTCTTTACATTTTTGAATGGATGTTTGAAATTTAAAACCGCAAAAAGTTTTTTTAACTTTTGTCAGAGATAAGAAATAAAAAAAAAAAATAAACACCATATGAAAAATAATCAAAACAAAGTCAGCACGTTACTCGTACGTGGTAACAAAGGCATACTAAGAGTATAACTGAAACTGTTATACGTGTAGATATAATGTTGTAAATTAAACTTGAAACTCTCAGATATAATTTAGAGATAAGAGTTTTTGTGAAGCAATAAGTGAAAAAAAAAATAAATAAAAATTATATGTATTTAAATAAATGATAAAAAAAATGCACAACCTGGTTTTCTGTATTTTGTGCTCACTCTATATAATGTACTGTTACTTAGAATTTCCATTGTTTTTTTTTTATCTTATTTACATTTGTTAAACAATTATTTTAGCACGTCTGGCTGTAATGCGCACCAGAATACGTTAAGCCAAAGTGTGCGTTACACATACTTATTATAAAATTATAATTTGTTAGCTGAAACCGGTGTATGACTAAGTCTATGTTACCAAACAAATTGAATTAAAATGGCCGTCAATGATGGATAAAGATACAGTTTATTGTTGATCACCGAAACGACTTTTACACATTATCGTAGCACAACAACAAATCCAATTAAATTGCAGTCGCGAAGTCTGTTTGCGATGTGAGTCAGCTCAGTTCAGTTCAGTTCAGTTCAGCTCAGTTCAATTGCCTTTGTTCAAATGATCTTTACCATTTTCAATTTATTTTCCATTTATATTGAATGTAGTTTTCATCTTAAGAAAAAGACGAGAAGAAAGTACTGCAGCGCTCAAGTGGCTAAGTCCGAGTTGATGGTTGACCGGACTGAGTCAATTATTTATTAATTGAAAATTTTCGCTATTATTCACTTATGTGGTTAGTCAGCTGAAAGTGCTAAAAACCCTCAAACCTGATAGATTTAATGTGGAGAGCTGACCTATTAAAGTTTCAACGTGTAAATTTATTTTTATCTTATTTTTAATAAGCAATAATAATAAGTAACAATTATTACGAGGACTAGAATATTTAATGTGTACGAATCTTGCACACGTCAAGAAAGTAAGATATTCGTCCATCTTTGAACTATATACAACATATACTCCCACAAACTTTTACTGAAAGGTGTCGGAGCATTTACTTGCCGATTTTGCAATGGTAACGTTTTAGCCAATTACTTACATAACGAGTGCAATATATTCACAGGAGTCCGGAACATAATATTTGGATCCAGTACCCCCAAGGAATCTCTCAAGTACTTTACTGTACAATATATCAAACAAATTTATTAATTCTTAAAGTCTTGTAACTAACTAACTTTTACTAACCGTATCTTAACTTTGTTTCTCTTTTATACATTAACTTTGTCTTAACTTTCTTTCTCTTTATTTTATTTGCCGAGGAATAAGGAATTAGAATTTGAAAACCAGCAAAACATCAGGTTTACTTATTCCAAAGAAGGAATAAGATTGTTATTGTAGTTTCTTATTCCTCGGCAAAAAAAATACAGCTTCTTATAAATACATACTTATTCTGGGAGAAACTCTGAGAATATATAAAAGCTAAAGTGATCGAGTCTTATTCCGTGTAATCGAGGAGTCACTTTCTGACTAAAAAAAGCACTGATTAATCACCAAGGTGAATATCGCTATGATAATTAGTTTAATTTTTTTTACTTGTGGTTAATTCTAGGACAAAGACCAGTTTCGTGATAAACATCATCTTTTATTCCATTGAAGTAAAAATGACTAATCGCACTTAAAATTGAATACATGAAGACTCATTTTGATTTTCCGGAAAAAAAACTTTATTGTTATAATATTGTTATAATTGAATCGTTAAAAGGCGAATACACACTGTAATTGGCATCAGTCTAACAACTCACATCGTTGTCATGGTTTATGCTAAACGAATTCTGACCTAATTCAATTAATAAACAAACATGTAAAATTGGGGCTGATCTGATATGCTACGATGTGATGATGTGAATAAATGTGACGAAGAAATGTTTTCCTAGGTACCGAGTTTCATGTCTGCCGGGTTTGTTGTTTTTCTTTTTTATTTCAAATTAATTTACAAACAAAATTTAATTACATTCAATAAAATTAATGTGCAATTATATTAACACTTACAAGTTTCATACAATTTACTATACAACTCTTTTTTCCAACATTTCATTAAAACTTTCGTCATTCAATGTCTTTCTTCACTGTCATATAATTTTTTTTATTTAGGTGCCATGCACTTATTGACTTAACGCAGAATTTCTGTTAAGAAGATTTGAATTAACCGTTGGGTACACGTTGACCCATTTTCAGCTGAAACGGGTTGTTTGCTTTTCATAAGGTAAATGTTTTTCCCCTTAAATATTTCTAATCTACATGTCGTAAAGGCATTACTTGATGCAAAAGATTACACATACACAGACTTTTATGTACCATGTGGTGCAAAAGATATCTAATTGGCGAGTAAGGTAGAGAGGAAAGATAAGCTATAAAACTGCGTTTAGTAGTTACCAAATTTATTTTATATGACAAGTTTCTCTTACTTTTTTAAGTAATTGCATAAAATAAAGAATTAAAGATTTAGAACTGAAATTTGTGTTTCTAGTACGAATTTTTTATACATATCTCCCTTTATCACTCTTTCTTTATTGTAATAAGATTGTCGACAGTTGTTTTTAACGAAAAAAGAGTGTTGCAATTATTGCACACAAGTTTTTTTTTTGTTTTAAAGTATGAAATTACATTTTTTTAACAAATTCCGCATTCTGAAAATAATCGTAAACAGTTCCTGTTTGCAAATAACTTGTAAAAGTCGCTAACGAACAAGTTGGTATTGAAATCTTTTTTTGAAAGTATATTATTATTAGGACTACCTATAATTTTGTATTCATATATATAATTACCTAAACATTTTTAAATTAGGGAGATTCTTTATGTCGTACGGCTTTGGGACATTCATTTAAAACAAACGTAAATGTCTGTACATATGTTTGCATATGTGCCTAACCAAGGAACATTTTATATACATATTAGACTAAATATTTTTAAAAAGTCAGGAATAAGGAAAAAATTTACAGAACGCGTGTTTTAACCGTAACAAAAATAAAAAAAAAAGATTTTTTGTTTGCATTTCGACGAAAACTTGACATTATGTTTTAAAAAAAATTAATAAATATGAAACTTATTAACGGAATTTACTGCCTATCACGACCAAAAAATAATTTTGTCTGTTTATCTATGTATAAATGTAAAATGTTAATATTAGCCACATTTACAAACCGATTTTAATGAAATTTTCAATGTATATTATTGTCAAATGGCGGACTATAGTACATCCCAACTAACTATTTTTGGATAGTGGGGGGGGGTATTAAATTAAATTAAATTTTTAAATTTTATTAAATTTTAACGTTAAACACATTAAAAACCAATTTTTATAAAATTTTCAATGTAAATAATTGGCAGGGGGCGAAGATTATAGGCTATAGTACAGCCCCACCCCTGCGGTTCATGCGTGCGGGTTCCGAAGCGCCCGGGATCAGCTAATAATGAATAAATATAAACTTAATCGTCTTTTTTCTCCCGTTAACACTTCATAGACAAACCAAACAAACCAACATATGTGTCATTTCAATAACCAGGGACATCAAATTTCATTAACCGCGACAACTTATGCAATTCAGTTCAAAAGACTTGTGGTGTTGAAGTATCCGTCTTTATTAATTAATGTAAATGAAAGCCAAAAAATAGCAACACTTTTACAATACAGAAGGGGACACGTCTACCATTGAAACAATAAAAACTCATCCATTAACAAGAACAATCATTCTATATAGGAATAAATTTCGTTGAGTCAATTTCGCTCAGTCATTGCAATATTGTTAAGGAAAAAGAACAATTATTTTTCAATTAACGAACTCGGCAGTAGGAAATTCTGTGCATTTCAATTCCAACAAAGAATCGATGTCATCGGCAACGGCAGCAAAGAATAATTAAATTGACAAACGAACATAACTGCACGTTTTAGTTGGGTATTCACTTTTCTTTCTATCAAAAAACTATTCGCTAATATACGAACAAACAATGCCAGTATGTAATAACTACTTAAAGCTCTTGCGTGTATAATAGTGTGTTTAGTGCCAGTCAGATGTAATTAAACCAATACTCATACTGTCAGACTGAAATAATGCTCACCAATATTACGTTAAGGCAAATTGTAGCCAAGTTACAGTAGCATTGAATAAACTGTTTGACATCTCCATGTGGAAATGAATGTTTTACTCAATTGCACAGCGACAAAGTTAAAAGTATACTTTTACTTATTATGCACAGCTGTTTTGTCAAGTTGTTGGTTGTCATCAGTAGATTTCACGCAGAGACGCTGCTTGGATTGTCTAGACATCGAAGACGGAGTGGTTGGCGACTCTAGCTTTGATGGATGCAACCTAAGGAATTACTTTTAGTTCTCCATTCCGTATGCAAATAAGTTGATAAAAGTCAATAATTTTTTAAAAGCTATTATTACGAGACTGGACTGACACCAAGCATACGATAGGTATCGGTTAGATGTGATGATCATACGGCTTACCGACCATCGTATAACTCTCTTGATTGCTTCGATACGAAACATCAATCATCATTTCTTATGCCTAATGGATGTTTCGAAAAAAATTCTGTCCACTGAGATGTAAAAAAGCAAAATAAGGTAAAACATAGCATTAAAATGATGGATCTCAAATCCAAGTTTGTGTGTCTCTCGTAGAATCCGGAAATTTAGAGTATGTAATTATTATTCAGAAATTTGTTTTCTCCTATTTAATTTTTTTCAAAGGCATAGAATCAATTAAAATTGAAATGTTCTTGATTTTCATTTTCTTATAAATATTACGGCCGTCGTTTTCAGATAAAAAAAAAAACAACCAATAAAAATGAAAATCGGGTACTTTTTCTTATAAAATTTGTATGGGTGGGGTCGCACCGATCACTACCAATTTTTTACAAAAAGTGGTGTCCATCGGAGATACACATGGTTACAAAATTTTAAGAAAATCGGGAACCTACATTTTGTAAAATATTTGTAATTTTAATAGAAAGTGTTGTCAGTGTTGTTGTTGGAGATACACAAGTGTGCAAAGTTACAATAAAATCGGGCTTTAGGAAGTGGGTTAAAAGTTGATCACTTGATTTGGTGTGCCAGACCGCCAGCTAGCCAGCCACGGGCACGCGAAGTTAACATAGAGATTTTAAAAATATATTTCTACCATATTGTCTTGTATGCAAATAAATTCATTATTTAAAGGAGAATACAACACGTACAACTCATGGGTCTTATTTTGCACGTCCAACAATTGCAATTAACTGTACACATAGTACACATAGTACTGTCACAGTTGAGTGTATTGGTATATATGAAGTACAATAAAATGTGCTTTAGGCAATGCACACAGAAACAAAAACGGAAAAGTAAACTTAAAAACTCAGTTAAGTAAAAGAAAAAGAAAGTTTTGTAAAATTGGGCCTCGATCTAAATTTGTATCATGATTTTATTTATAGAGCATTCCATTTAAAGAATTAGTTAGGACTTTGTGTATTTTGTTTTACGTTACATTTGAAAATCGTATTAACCGAAAACTTAATTTTACTAGCCGTCGGCTATCGATGGATATAATTTTTGCGATAAGAGCAAGGAAAACAATCAAAATCGCCACCCAATTCAAAAAAATTTGAGGTAAATGTTTTAAAAAATTTAATTTTAGTTTAATTAGAATTTAATTAAAAAGTAATTACAATTAATACAATATTAGAAAGTTGCATCTTTCAACGCACTGTACTTTTACCAACGCACATGCCATAAATCTTTCTGCTTTTCTAGCTGATTCAAAACATTGGCATGAAATGCCAACGGTATAGTTAGTATACTGTGTACACACTCCGTTCGTATTTCGCAAACATTAAACATAAAGGCAGCATGCCAGCTAGGCAAATATTTAGATTAAATAAATACTTGCTCGCTTTGAGCGCGTAGACAAAACGTTATCTGCCTTCCGCCAACAAAGAGAACGATATATTGCGTTTGCGGAGGCAAACACTTGACTATGTGGCAATGTCCAACCTCAGTGCCACAACTTATTTGCTATCCGACAATCACTTAATAGGATAATCAACTCTACTTCTTTAACGATATTTTTTATAAATTTATATTTTATTACATACGAGTACTAATGCTTTTTTAGTGCAAATGTACTGTCGAGTCATTTCACTTTCGTTTTCATAGGTGAATGGCTTAAATATCTAAAAAAAAAAACAAATGTTTCAAAAAAATAAGGTGCACACGACAATTTGTTTTATGCTTTTGTAGAAATAAAGAAAGAGAACTGCTAGTAACACACAGTAGCATATAACGTGATGTTTATGTCAACTTTTGTGTCGTATTGATGCATTTCCGGCGGGAAACAGAAAAGATAAACAGAAGACGAACAACTGATTAATTAAATTGTGTGAAGTAAGCTGAACCTCATGGTTTGAATTCTCGCATCGTATGTGAAGGAGACCGAAGCACCATGCAAACCAAGCAAAATTCATATAAATGCGAATGCGTCAACTTAGTTTTCAACGGAAACATAAGCTACAAATATATGAATGGACGAGGAAGATTTATCGTGTGATTAAAACGTGGGAAGGGCAAGTCAATAGTTACATGGCTAACCAGGTGAATTACAATTTGAAATGGAAATCGGAAATAATATCTCAAGTTAGTCAAGACTACAAGTACGATTTTTAAGAAACAAATGCAGATTCATCATATAAATAATTCCGTCTTCAAATCAAATATATAATATGAACTGCCATACAGGATAACAATCTTCAAATCTATTTTAATCTGGAATTGGTTAAATTTTTCGCACTGACGGAAAGAAATGATCACAAGGGACACAAATCATTACACCCCAATGACTATTCCAATGTTATTAAGGGACAGAAAAAAAATAACGATTGGGGAAACTTGCATGACTCATTGTCTATGTATATGAGTATACAAGCAGGAGCGACACTAACTCGATTTTATATAAAGCTGAAAAATCAGTCTAGCGTATTGAAGCATAACCAAGCAGCAAGCACTTGCAACTCCCCATAGTGCCACTAGCAAAGTGTAAGAAAACACTCCCACTAAACCCTCATTGAACTTGCCTGTGTTTGCGGCCTTGGCTTCTTATATCGAATTGTACTTTTGCCGGAACACTGAGCAAAGAAACGAGTATGTGCGTCTTTTCGTTCCTGCATGCATGAGGAGTTTCCCTCCTTGTTGAGACAAGCAGGGTCTTTTGCTACAAAGACTTTAAATGGAATCGATGTACTGTAATCAGTGTTTTCTAGAGAGAAATGTGTGACAAATTGGACATTGTGCTGTATTATGAATATGCACTTTATTTTGCAACTTGGTCGGAAGAGAGAGAGAGAGAAAATCAATAACGTAGTGAATTTTGCATGTAAATTAAATCAATGACTAACTTCTATATAGCAATTAAAATGTACTTTACACATTAATGTTTTATTAGTTAAGAACGTATTCTAACAGTATGTTAGATTCGACCCATGTGATAAGATAAGATAAGTGATTGTGAACAAAAGTTGGGTAATGCAATTCAGAGATCTGTTCTGAACCATCTGACTTCATAATCATTTTCATGACTTGGGTCATTTTAAATGATATGCCTGTGTACCTATGTACCTTTATATTATTTTCTTGAGAACGGAAAAAAACGTTATTACTTACTTGGTCAATCATAAATTAGTAATCTCGGTCAAATTAAAGTCATATTTTGCATAAATTCACCATGAACGCTTTACTAGGCACATGCTAGTCGATAATAATACAAATCGAGGGTGGGAGAAAACTTAAAATGTAAATTGGGAACACATTACGGCATTCAAAAACAATAAGAATAACACAAACCAAATAGGCAACCATAAGAACGTCTACGTCAAGCGATGAAAGTACAAAAAAATTGTTGTGTAAAAGAAAAGAAATAAAGTGACTTGTTGCACTATATACTGGTCGCAAGACTTGAAAAACTGGGTGTGTGGAACAAATGAGATGTGCATACTTTAACCTGTATAAACATCGGCCCCAATTTATCAGCAATTGAGAATAAAAAATCACTTGCAAAACATGCTTAGAGAATCGCCTCACGAATTGGAATAAATTATCTTATGGCAATTTTCCAACCCAGAAGTAACTTTGTAAATATGTATACTTACGACATTGGGTGATGAGAGTTTCACATTGTAAAGTCTAATGAAATGCTAACTTGCCGATGAAATTTTAATCTAGCCTTGTGTGCAATTGTACAACAACTGCTAGAGAAGTAATTGCTCTAGCATGGTTAGGTACTCTGTTATATTGAGAGCAAAATTTTGGTAATCTTTTAAGAGAAGCTGATTCTAAAATTTTTTACTAGATTTTAAATTGCAACAAAAATAATAAAAACACGACTTTCTTTTACGGAAGGGGACGGAATCTTCAGTAAATGCATACTTAATTTTTTTTTCTATATTTTTTTTGTACTTAACAGATTTCTCCTAAGTGCTATACTTTTTGAGTTATTTGCAAAATGTCGAAAAACTGTCTAAGTAGTAAACTGTCATTTCCGGCTGTCAGATTTCCGTCAAAATCATCTGGCGCCTCACAATTTATGTAAAAAGCTTAAGTATGAATTTTCATCCCGATAAGTTCAGCCGTCTGGGTTGTAGAGTGGACATAGACAGACATACAGCCAGACAAAGATTTTTTTATTTTCGCTTTTTGATTCAGGAGATACGGTAATTGGTAAATCTGCAAAAATCTCGAGTTCGGAAATTTTCATGATTACAATACTTACTGTATTTCAATAATTTTCTGACATTTTATTATGCAATAGAATTTTATAGATATGATTCAAATCATGTATAAGTACATGACATCGTTTTTAATTTGCTCAAAAAAAAGTGTAAAATGTATTTTTGTTCTACTAGCTATAAAGTTCAACTCATTTCCGAAGAGAAGTATTGTTTAAATGCAGACAAAATAAACATAAACATAATATTCAGTGCAGTAAGGGTGGCGCCATATATATCGAAAGTGGTCTAGACGAAAACCCCTTCAAAATGGTAATTCAGCACGAAACAATGAAAATCGCTCCGAAATCAGCTGCAAAAGAACTATCGCCTGTATACAGATGTGTACATATATAAAAGTATAATATACAAATATTTAAACATTCAACATATTCAGTGAAGTTTCAATTAAAAGAACACACTGCAACTAAGTAACGATGAAGTAGCTTTTTCTTTGTTCTTCTTACGCACGTGTGGACCCATACGGTTGTTAGCTGACCAAAAACCCGACAGACAAATGAGTGATTACTTATACAGATATTTATAAACACAAAAAAAGGGGAATACATAAATCCTCTTGAATATTTAAATTTGGCACTTCGCTCCAGCACTTAATATGAGTCTCTGCGCACGCCGTTATCTCATAACACGTTAATTATGAACCTTATATATAGAAATTAAATGCAAATGCACGCATTGTGCAGCACACATGTTTGCACTTGATTGAGGAACGAGAAAAAATTAGAACAAACTGCAGAAGTGTGCCGGACGAATCGTTTAATTGTTAAAGTTTGTTTATAAAATTGCACTTATTAAAATATTTGTAAGCAAAAACATTTGTTTGAAATAAAGAACTTAGGAATACAAGCCATCAAAGAAGCGTTAGCGTATTGGGAGATCCTTAAAAGTCTTTTGCTATCTGAAAGAGAAATGGCCCATGACACTGAGCTCCTCACCAAGTTAAAAAAAAAACAACCCATAAAAATTTAAATTTTTATCTAAATTCTCTAATCGCAGAAATTGATATGGTAGCCCCTCGATCCTGGGTCATTTTTTATTTTTTTTATTTTTTATTGTAGGAGAAAATAATCGAAAGAAACATTTGACATCAGATGTCAAATTTGAAAATGCCCAGATCATTTTATTCTGAGCACTTAGAGCACGTTCATACTTTAACCAAATAAGAAACACGAGCATATTTTTTGAGAACTCTTTGACTGCTCTGAACTAATTTATGAAAACGCCAAATGACATAATATTGTGAAAACTTGTTGTTCTAAAATCGGGAAATTTTTATTTTAAATTTGAAATTTGGGAGCCCCACGAACCCGGGGCCCGATCACTTCTAAATTTTAAAAGAAAGTATTTTCACTGGAAATACACATATGTACAAAATTTCAGGAAAATCGGGCTTTAGGTAGTGCGTTAAAAATTGATAATTAAAAAAAAACTGTATGAGAGCCCCCCGAACCCGGGGCCCGATCGCTCTTCAAAAATTTTACAAAAGTTTTGTCCATCGGATATACACATGCGTATAAAATTTGAAGAAAATCAGGAACTTTTTTCATAAAATTTGTATGGGTGCCCCCCGACCCAGCGACCCGATCACTCCAAAATTTTTACAAAAAGTGTTTTCCATCAGATATACACATAAGAAAATCGGGGAAATTTTAAAAAATATTTTTATGAGCGCCCCCCGATCGCGATGTCCGAGGGGCCTCATAGAAATAGAAAGTATTGTCACCGGAAATATACATGTGTGCAAAATTTCAATAGAATCGGGCTATGGGAAGTGGGTTAAAAATTGATCAGAAAATCTGACCAGCCAGCCACGTGCACGCGAAGTTAATATAGAGAATTTAAAAAGGACCTGAAAAAAGGCAAAAAGGAAAACCACTTTTCCACGCATCACACGCCAATTTTTAAAATAGACAATGACACTCAGCTGCTCACAAAATTTCAGCTCTCTAGGGCGTGTGAATGGTTGTTAAAAAGGACCTAAAGAAGTCGAAAAAACAGACAGACAAAATCAAGTTAAAGTTTTTAAAAAATGGTTGTAATAATAATATTTAAAGCGAATTAAGAAACCTTCTCGTGGCAGTTCTGTACTCTGGGACGTTTGTCAGACATTCGTGAGCGATAGTACCACATATATCATACATCAAAAGCTTTTTGGTGTTTTTCTGGAACTCGAACTTCCCGCCTCCCGCTCAATAGTCCAACACAATAACAACTGAGCCACGGCGACCATAGTAATAATACTCTATTCTGTTATTTAATAGATAAATAAAATTTTACCAATTTCTAAATCTATGACAAGAAATCTTAAAACGGCATCATTAAATGCCTCCAGTAGAAAATCGGATAAACGTTGTTGACACATGATTACAAGTCGCTAGAATCAATTTTTTCAATTCAGCACGAACACACTTTAACTTCTCAACTCATCGATTCAATTTAATATGCAAATACAAAAAAAAGTACTCGCAAGAGTGCATCTATCAATGCAAGAAATCACGAATGCAGAGAGTGAAGCTGTTTTTGTCACTGTACACTTTTCTATGCAAAAAGCTCGTTAACAAGTAAGTACTTAGCTATCAAGTACAAGTTATTAGTGAGTTAGGTCAAAACATTTTTCAATAGATTTACATAATCAGACGAGCAATCTAAAATTAACATATAAGTACCTACAGCACAGTAGGTACAGTTGGTAGTTTATGCATATGTTTCTACGTACACTTAAAAGTGTAAGTGTAAGAGACACTTACTCCTAAAAGTGTAAGTGTAAATTTTTCAGGTTATTGCATTATTGCATACCAAAGCAATGTATATAGAATTGATTGTGCTCCGGTTCATCGTAGGACCAAAGCAATGTTTATAGTATATATAATGCTCCCAAGTAGAGTATATATGTATGCCGCTGATGCAATTACAAACATTATCCTTATTGGTATGAGAGACCCCTTCCAGGAATAAGTCTGTGAAGATGAATGGTATGACTCGAGCTGTAAAGAGGCTTCTGGGATTAGAGAGGTATGCTTTCGGTTTTACAAAGCAAATCCTACTGGGGAAAACCGAACAAATTTTTAACGAGCCAGAAATTATTGCAATTCCCATCTTCGACGAGTCAAATTAGCATACGACTAAAAATTGATAGACAAGGCCAATCTGTTTCGCAGCTAGCTCCATGCTTCCAGATTGTACATTGCTGCCTCCTGCACCTAAGAGTATGGAACACTCTATGGGGCAGATATTCATTCGTACTCCTGCAGTTGCTAAAGTCAACACTCACAAATCCGCTGGGCCAGATGTTTTTTTGGTTCAGACGATAAATTAGAATTATTTTGCAAAATCTCTCCTAAAAGCTTAATTTTTATCATGGCAGCTAACTATCACAATTTGTTTAGAAACATAAGTGTTCTGGAAAAAAGTTATCTTCTACACTTTTGTCTAATTTATAAATTGTTATATTATATAACAACATTACCGCATCATACCAGTTGAGCTCATACTTAAGAGGGGCGGTTAACTCGCATGAATATTCATTAGCAAGCGTGAGCTGTGATGGAGATTCACCACCGTACAAATTCAAATTCATTTAAGGTGCAGCTCTGCATGTCTTGATAAAACGGAAGAAGAGATAACCGAGGTTTGATTGTTTCATCGGAGTTGCACAGAACCTCGTCGACAAAGCCGATTAATTTAAATATTTTTTGATAAAGACTTGAGTGAGGCACAGAATCGTGGGCATGACATGAAATTAAAATTCTGGACAGCCCAAAAGGAAATTAATTTTTCGTTAACTTCAAAACGAAACAAAACCTGTCAAAATAGCGATGACTAACAAATTGGCAAGGAAACCTAATATACTGTGTGAGAAAATGTACACACAACACAAAGTCAATGGACTATTTTTAAAATAAAAGTTTTGTGTTGACCCGTTTCCGTCAGCTGATTTTGCTTTGTTTTGTTGGATATTTACACCGGCCAAGTGTGTGAAGAGCCATTATTACAAGTATTATGTTTCAAGCTAACCAGCGGCTTTTCTGCTGCTTTATATGACTGCGAACTAGACGTGAATGTTAAGTGTTATAAAGCTGCTCAATTATAAATAAAGAGGTCTAAGCTCTTAAGTTCATGCAGCGTGTTCTTAAAGGTCAAGTGTAAAATGATATCTTAGAAACTTGCCGTGTGTTATGAGGTACGGTTACAAATATTATAATTCATGCATTTGTAGACATTACTTGATATTGACCTTCGAGCTTGTTTGAACGGCCAGACGTTAAAAACTGACTATGTGCGCTTGGAACTATAATAACACCGCTTTTTTTTATATTTTTTGATGGATATATTCAAACACACAAATGTATAAATGTACATACTCCTACTCGTGGCATTGTTAAAGTGGTCAAATGGATATCAGCCAAAATCTAAAATGCAAAATCATGAATTTAATTTGGTTTGATTTAGCAGCCGGTTTAACTCGATTGTACTCGAATAATGATCGAGCGATATTTTTGTGAAGAAGATGAAGTTTCTCAACATATTTTGAGAAATTTATAACGATTGCGAAGTCGGCGAAGCATACGCTGGAAGGATGGCGTTGACCAGAACGCCTAGAGTTTAGGGATGATAAACTAAATGACATCGCCTCGAAATCGGGAGTTGTGGAGAAATTTTTTGTTGGGGGGCCAGGACAGACCCCGGTTGGAGAGCAAAATATGGTGATGATGAGTATATATTACATTACCACTAACCCTCAGAGCAACAATGGCATTTCAAGAAACACCTGATTAAATGATTTAAGAGACATTTAAACACAAAACCGAATTTAAATAAAGTTGGAACAAACAAAAAGAAATTGTAAAAGAAATCATGACTAACCTTTTTTTATTTAGTTTATTTAGTTAGGGTTAAATTTGGAAAAACAAATTATAATTGGAATCAGGAAACGTGTTAACAATGACAATATGTTTAGTCATTCTCTCCTCATGAAAGTAATCTGGCTAGCATTTTGCTATTGAGAAATATGTTCACCTGTTTAGGCACAAATATAAAGTCATTTACAGACTATGTAAGGAGGCGATAAAAATTTATTTAATATATACTCCCTTACTCACCTAATGCGTCAGGGGAAAAAAATCTATCTTTTAAGGAATTCTAAAGGATGATTGCGACTTTTAAAATCACATTAGTACCCGCATCAGGCTTTTGTTTATTGTAAATATGCCAAGCATCAGTAGACTAGTATAGTGGCACGTACCGATAGCAGCAAATATGGTAGGCAAAGGCTTTGTCATTTGCAGTATTATGGCAAAGTTTATTTTTATATTGTTTTTTATTATTATAAAATGATTACCTTCACCCATTTAACAATAGTCACTACGTTTTTCTATTATATGAAGTTAAACAAAAGAAGCAGATAAAATCTTACGATTTTAAGAAGAAAAAGAATGCTTTAAGTGTATTTAGAAAAAGTACGAGTATATACTTAGTCATCTAAGTTGAGTCAAGTTACTAGTCAGAGACGAAAACATAACGAATTAATAAAAAAAATCATCACCATACACAAAGATTTACAATCAAAACACCTAGGAGCTGCTTTTTTCTAGGAAAATTATAAAATTATATAGATTTGCAACACCACCTGGACTTGTGCTTTAAGTAAACTACTCGTACCCAATTAATCAGCAACGAATCATGCAGCTGGCCACAGGAAAACAAAGAAAATGTGTCACACAGCTTCCGGGCATGTAGGTAAGGTAATTACTGCATATGCATACAGCATACATATACGACAAACTGTACCTGCATTGAATGCACTTTGTTGTTCTATTCAAGCAGACAGAAAAAACAAACAAGAAACAGCTGGGCAGCAATAATACTGCAAGAAACGCCATCTCTGTAATTTGCTTAATACTATATTTACATTAGTAGGTGCGTTTTCAACATGTAAATGAACTTTGTGTAGCTTCAACCCAGATAAAACGCATGGAGATCGAGAAGCCACCGACCTGATTCTGATTGATGTATTGACACGCAATGCCGATGGTTATCTGCAATGATTTTAGTCGTTAAATAAAGAGTGAATCGTTTGTAGGGTAGACGAACGATCATTGATGATTTTCAATTCTTTTTTTTATGATAATACTTCAAATAAATGTTAATTATTAAGGGATTTTAAACATTTAAAAACATTTTATATCAAGTGAAGTACGAAAAATAAATAGCTGGAGGGAAGAAACAAATATGAGATTTGCAATATAAGCCGTTACACATTACAGCTTATAAGCTGTGACTATTATTTGTTATATTTGAGTTTATTCTTAAAAATTATTGCAGATATTACTATTTTATTCTTTCATTAATCAAAAGAATTACAAAAAATGTATTTAAGAAAAACAAATTTTGTAAGATTTACAAACACTCAGTTGGGACATGTTATGTAGTGGCTTTGTTCGCTTTGTATCACCTTCTTAGGGCCAATTTAATCGAAATATTTTTTAAAAAATTACATGGACACTTCTCGGGCCTCAGGGCCCGTTCACTCCACAAATTGTACAAACAGTTTTGTCCATCGGAGATACACATGTGTTTAAAATTTGAATAAATCGGGCTAATTTTTAATATTTTATATGGGCACCCCTCGGTCCTTAGGGCCAGTTCACTCCAAAAATTTTACAAAAAGTTTTGCCCATCGGAGATACACATGTGCCTAAAATTTGAAGAAAATCGGGCTATATTTTAAAAAAAATTATGTGGGCACCATACGGGCCTCAGGGCCCGTTCACTCCACAAATTGTACAAGCAGTTTCGTCCAGCGGAGTTACACATGTGTAAAAAATTTGAAGAAAATCCTCTTAATTTTTTTAAAAAAATTTGTATGAATTTAAAAAGTTTGCAATACGAATCAAATAACAAATAATGATAAATCACCGCAAAACATTTGTATAAAAACTCAGTTCGTTTAGCTAATACTAATGCTTGTAAACATTGTTATTTGCATTCCAGTAGACAATAACAAAAACAAATTATAAAAAAGTAGTAATTTCGTGTTTTTTTGTTTTGCTTTTACGAATTTCCAATAATTTCGATGTGAATGTATTCAATAAAAAAAAATTAACTTTTATTTTCTGTTTTATTTGCATGGTGAATTATTTACAGTTCTCTTTCATGACCTTTTTCATATACTTTTTAACAAAAAATAACTTTCATTTCCATGCTTTATGTTGCTTTTCTTTTTGTACATGCGAAACTGTGTTGTATGCTCTGTTTATACGGTTTCTAAATTTCTAGGTCAATCGATACATACGATTGCTCAGTCAGTTGTATATCTTCTGCAAAAAGCCAGATAATTTTCAATTTTATTCGACCGCTTTTGCGGTGATGATTTTCGTTTACAAGAAGTTGACCACAATTAAAAAAGATTTGTAAACATTGACGTGTTTGCCGATTGTATTCGATTTATAATTGGTAATCATGAACTGATGATCATAAAATATGGATCCATCACTACACACCAGAAATGAATGATCAGTCAAAACAATAAAACAATGTTCGAATCGTGAGTTATGGTCGCGATTTCATACAAAAATCACAAAAACTACTTTCAGGTTTTCCCGAATTTCCCAATTTTTTAGGCAACTGTTTCAATTTTTAAATTCTCTATATTAACTTCGTGTGCCAGTGGCTGGCTGGCTGGTGGGTAGAATCTTGCAATCAATTTCCTAAACTTCCCACTTTCGAGTCCGACAAATAGACCAGTGAATTTAGATTTAAGAATACCTCAGATGGCGTTAGTCCGGCCTCCAGTGCTCTGAGAATTTGGGTAAAGGTTCCTGAAATTAGGAAGCCGGAGCCGTCCAGGAGTTGTTCCTTATTCGACCAATAATGTCTATAATTGGAATGTTCACTTCTATACATACTCATCTCAAAGACGCGGACTTTTTCCATATATGATGGACTGATGTTCCACCATTTTGGACACGCATACGTTAAAACTGGGCACGGTAACAAAGAACCTTAACCTCCCATCTCAGATAGCGTGATCGACTTATGAATGCCATAAAAGCGATTCTTCCCTTTTTCACAGCGGTATTTACGTGTTCATTGCAATAGAAGAATGTACCGCACGACCGTCTTTGTTGGAATTTGAATGTCATTTGCACCAGTAATCCGCAAGCTTTTTCAATTGAAATGAAGATCGTTATTCCCAGCATTTTGAATAGCTGCAATTCAAATAAATTCTACTCTATGCAACATTTAACTTTTTAAACGAAGAAAGCAAAACTTTTGGTGAATAAGAAAAAAAATGTTCTCAGGCACAATGGACGGAAATAAAAAATCAATTTCTTAGCATAACCTTGAAAGTCTTTTAATAATTGCAACCGGGTGCAAGACGGATGCTCAAGTCGAATTCAAAAGCAGCACTTTGATAGTCTAATTTTTCTACAAATTCTACTATTTATTCACAACTCGTCTTGCTACATTTGACCACAGAGGAACGTATATAACAAAAGCCTTGTCAACTCGTCGCAAGTCAAAGTGATTTATGTGCCATATCAACGAAGTCTACCTGTCTTCGAAACTACCTGAATACAATCCAAAATCCAACTAATACTCTTGTACGAGAATCTGATAACAATAGAAAGGATTTTTGACCACAACAAGGTACTTGGGTAAGTCGTTGAGAATGAAGTTCGCTGGAAAACACAATAAATCTGCATGGATCCTTTTTCTTTCTTTGAGAACAAAAGATCAAGGAACACAAAAATGATGATTAGTTGGCACTAGAAGAATACCGTCATAGTAAATATAGTAAATTAAACCTACAGCAAAGTATCAGAAGTGGACTTTTGTTAATAATAGATGATCTTAATAATGAATCAAACTTTGGAGGTCGACAGTTAACTTTATTCAAATTGTTGTACCTGGTTCGGAACTTGCAGCAAGTATACTCATATCTCATATCATATCTCACAACTGATGAAACAATTTTAATACGGTTTTTTATCCACGACATGTAATAAAGTCCCTTAAGCTTTCTTTATATGTTCGCTATATAAAGTGAAATACGTACATTTTTATAGACTGGTCAAAAACTGATGACAGGGTTGGCGGAGGTGTTTTCTTAAAAAGTCTAAATCTTAGTCTTTCTTTCCGTCTTCCTAATCACTGTAGTGTTTTCCAGGCTGAGATTATCGCGATCAATGAAGTGCTATCTGTGATATCGGCTAAATATATCCGCATCTTCTCGGATAGCCAAGATGCACTGAAATCCCTGGAATCAGTCTCTACAAACTCTAAACTACAAACCAGATTATCTCTCAAGGAGATGAATAAAGACTCTGATGTTTCAGAACTAAGTATAACTGGTTAAAACTTGGTGCCCGTGTTTTTTCTTCATATCAGCTTAGCAATTTATTTACATAATGATGTAGCTTATAAACGAGTACGAGTACTCTTAGCTTCTTTTATATGTTCGCCGGTTCAGGCCCTTTCTCTTCGGATGTGGAAATAGAACAACAACGTATCTTAAGCTCGTTAAATTCTGACCTTGACATCATAGCAAAGTGGGGAGAACAAAATGGAGTCGAATTTAACGCTTCCAAAACCCATTGCTGTCTTCTGTCGTTGAAGCGAAGTAGTACCTCCAGCAATTATCCATGAATGGCAGTTGCATCGAGGAAACTGAAAAACTAGCAATTCTTGGTAATTGAGTCAACGACAAGCTTCGTTGGAATGACCACATATTCAAATGCTGCGAAGTGCCTTGCCTTCCTAACACGATGCAAGAAATATTTCAATCCCTCTGATCTTGCTACGATCTACAAGGCATTCATTCGCTCCTAAGACCACCTTGCATCTGCTTGACAGAATACATAGCCGTGCGATAAAACTTATCGGTGATGTAAACATAGCGAAATCAATAGAATCGCTTGAACATCGCAGGAACGTTTCCTGCTTGTTACTGTTCTATCGCTTCTTCCACCAGCGGTGCTCAAGAGAAATAGCCAGTTCCATCCTCTTCTTGAACTCAACTGCAATACCCGTGGCGCTCTAAATGCTCATCAGTTTACCCTCAATCCCACCTTCAGACGTACTGTTATGGAATGCTTTAACAAGCTCTGTATTCCCGCATCACTATGATCATGTGGTATTCAAAATAAATGCACATCGACATCTCCTCCTTCCTTCCTTGATACCTTAGTGCACACGCTGTGCCTAGCGTTGTGCCAACGAAAAAAAAAAAAAGAATTGCGGAGCAGTCCAACATTCACCAGTGTTAGGTGACAGGGCAAGGAGACATTCCGGGATATTGTAAGGCTGATGAACATTCCGGAAAATTGTAAGGCTGATGAACTCGCCAAACATGGAAATACACTGCCCATTTCACCTGAAAATGGTTCTTTAGGTGTACCAATGGTTACATGCAAACTCATGTAAAAGCGGGATTTTATTGAAAAAACTAACCGTAGGTGGTCAGATGGAACAACTTGTCTAGCGAGAAAGCAGATCTGGCCCAAGCCGGATCCGAAACGCCCCAACTGTTCGATCTTTCAAAGGAGGATTGCACATCGGTGCTATAATAGGTGTCATCACTACGCACTGTCTCATAGGCAAGCATGCAGCAAGGCTTGGAGCTTTCTGTAACGACTTCTGCAAAACATTCAAGTCATTATCGATTGAGGCAGATAGGGTGGAATTTAATCCGAATAAATTCCAGGCTTTTCTTTTTTCTAAAAAGGCAGTTCAACCTTACTCCACCAGTGATTAATGGTGTGCCTATTATGAGATCAGATTCACTTAAAATGTTAGGTTTGAAAGTTTCAAGTCAACTTTCCTGGAAGGAACTTATTTATGAAATTTCAAAAAGAGCAAGCCAATGTTTGGGCTTCATAAGATGTTGTAAGTTCTTCTTCACCCCCTCTGAAGTATTAAGATTATATAAGACTTATGTTAGACTAATTTTAGAATTAAATTCATATGTGTGGTATGGGGCTTCTAGAGCGCATTTGCTTTATCTTAATGGAATTCAGAATAGAGTTGAGGTAATGGTAAGCGATGTTACCATTACCTCATATCTTGATTCTTTGGAGCACAGACGAATGTTCTTCAAAACCCGTTCTCTATTTCCAGTTCCCTCCCTCCGAAAAGACTCTTTTTAGGTCTAATCAACATAGATTTGCCTTAAAACTTTTTACATGTTGATCCAAATACTTCAAATCCTATTTTACCCGAGATTGACTTCGATGTGTAATCAATTGGTCAACTCCATGTTTCCCGAAACTTTTAATCTACAGGCCTTGAAAAGACCCGTCAACAAGTTCAAGAAGGAAATTCTATATATAGAGTCAGACAGTGCAACTAACTTACTACAAGTTGAGACTCTAAATAAATTTGGGATTCTGTAAATGACAGTAGTAGAACTTACAACCAAAAGCAATTTACCAAGAGGTAAAAATATACATGTGCTCCTTAATGTTAAAAGGAATTTAGTTCCAAAATGTATGTAAATGAACTTGAGCTTAGCAACAACCACTTCGTTATAATTGCTATGTACCAATTGATGACCAAATAATTTGACTAACTAGGGTTTATTTTGGTAGCCTATTTATCTACAATCACACAATACATGGGTACGTAGCGATGGCTTGAGGCATTGATTCTTCGACCGAATACGGTAATGAGATTATGTGTACTTAAGAACTACTAATCCGATTAGTTTGAAAAATAATTGGTACTGTCCTAATTTTGTCTAAAAATATTTAAAAATAAATTTTTGTAACATGGAAACTTTAGTTTATGAATTATGAGTAACCACAAATAAAAACTTACCTTGTGATGTAAAATTTGATTGACCACTTCTAGCATCGCCTAAATCCAATAAGCATGAGGTTATCAAAAGGAGGCAAACGGTTGTGGCAAACCCCTGTCCCAGATTGGGGATAATTTTAAAACGGTGACCCGGATTACCATTCACAGCGCAACAAACCGAACGTAGCTGGTTCATAAGAGGCTTAGCCGACCCAACTTCATCTTCACATGCAGTAATGACATCATTTATTGGGCACCACCAGGGCGGAGTACTTCCGATAGCGTCAGTCGCTTTAGAGCACCAATCATTCTTCTGATTGTCGCTACTACAGCGTTTCCATAAATCTGAATCGCGACGGACGTTTTCATTCCATGTAGTACCAGGCGAGCAGGAGATTTTTCTACATTTTTCGACTTTGTTTTGGTTAGGCACCGAAAGAGCAGTGAGCCCATTTGGACAACCCATAACAACAAAAACAGCAGCAACAACAACAACAACAACGGCCTTAATTAATTAATTATAAATATTTGTGTGCATAAGAGACGAACAAAGTAAAACAAAACGCGGTGAGGAGAGCCAACGACCGACCATAGGACAAGAATAACAAAACACGTTGAGTGGAAGCAACGATTGCGATTTGCTCCTCGTCTATTTTTTTATTTATTTTTAATATCTCTTATTCTACACAGTTGGATATTACTACTTCTTAAAGAGTTGGTCTATCGATTGTTTGATAAAATAAAAACAGAGTACACGAAACATTCAGCAAAAAACAGAAACAAAATTTTACGAAAATGATCATCACATTAGATCTGAGCTAGCTTCTCGCACTGCTTCAGAATTATTAATTTTAAAGACCACAAATTTGAAAAAAAAACACTTAAAATGCAATAATCAAGGAGAGCCCGTCGAAATCAGTAAACAGTTCACACGACAAACTGGCACTACACAACCGAGGTCGATTGTACGACGGCAAGTTTTTAGAAAAACACCATAATTCGATTTATTTGTGTTTTTAAAATACGAACATTTTTATTTAATATATTTTTATAATTATTTCGAAGGAAGAAATAAAAGAAATGATAATAATCCCGTTTCGAATCCAACAAAATACAACCGCCGCCCATCCGCGAGAACAACGAAAACCCGAATGCCAGCCGATTGACGAATAGCAAATGATAATGATGGAGAGGAGATGATGATGTATCATCGTTTTCGTTTTGAGAATTCCCCAATATATATATATATATATATATATAAGAGGGAATTTTTGTTCGGTGCCGTTCGGCTGACAGTTGTTTTGTTGTGGCTCATGTGTCAAGAAATATAAAAACAGTGTGTAAGAGTGGAATGGGAGACTATAGTTGTCTGACATCATTTGACAGCGGCTGCATGTAGTATGCGAGGAGAACATTTTTTTGTATGGATGAGAGTTTAATGGTCATTTTACACTATCATCGGCCATCATTCAAAAAAAAAATGACAAGAATCAATTAACGAAAAAATATGATAGAATTTTAAATATTTGCTTTTACCCTGTCATCTATTTATGATCGTTTAAAATGACCAGAAACTACTTTATGAAATTTACTTAAAATTTATGTACTAGTCCCAACTAATTGGTCTAGCTTTATAGTGGCATTAAAAAAAAAACATTAAAAATATTAATCAAAGAAAAAACAACCCATAAAAATTAAAATTTTTAATCTAAATTCTCTAATAGGAGATACATATTATGTGTTTAGAGTTTGAAGGAAATCGGGCTAACTTTTAAAATATGTACATGGGCACAAATCGGTTCTCAATGCCAATTACTCCAAAATTACTCCAAGTTTTATCAATCGGAGATACACATATGTTTAAAATTTGAAGAAAATCGTGCAAATTTTTTAAAAAAATTATATGGGCACCACTCGGGCCTCAGGGCCCATTCATTCCAAAAATTGTATAAACAGTTTTGTCCATCGGAGATACACATGTGCTTAGAATTTGAAGAAATCGGGCCAATTTTTAATATTTTTATGGGCACCCCTTTGTACTTAGGGCCGAAAAAAGGTGTTGTCCATCAGAGATACACATGTTTACAAAATTTGAAGAAAATCGGGTACTTTTTTATAAGATTTGTATGGGTGCCACCCGATACCGATCACTTCTAAATATTTACAAGAATGCTGTATATCGGAGATACACATGTGTATACAATTTGAAGAAATCTGGTACTTTTTTTATAAAATTTGTATGGGTGCCCCACGAAAATTTTTACAAAAAGTATTTTCCATTAAAGAGACACACATGTGTATAAAATTTGAATAAAATCAGGTCCTTTTTGTAAAATATTTGTATGGTAGCCCCGCGACCCGAAGCCCGAGGGGCCCCAAATTTTTATAAAAAGTGTTGTCATTGGAGATGCATGTGTGCAAAGTTTTAATAAAATCGGGCCTTAGGAAGTGGGTTAAAATTGATCAAAAGATTTGTTGTGCCTGTCCGCTAACCAGCCACGGGCACGCGAAGTTAATATAGAGAATTTAAAAAAGAGAAATGCTTGGTGTCGAAAGTGGTTGATGCGGCGCGATATCGGTGGGAAAGACGTACAGAGCGTAGTATTTTATGAATTGGTCACGGAAGACCAAAAAAATTTTTAAAATTTTGCGCGTATGACACTTGCTTCTTTAACTAAACTTCTCAACATGGTTTCACCTGAAATTAATCGACAAGACACACAACTCCGATAAACTATTCCTGCAAAAGTAAGGTGAGTTATATTCTCCAACTGCCATATTAAATCAATTTCAAATTTGTTTTTACAGAATTCTTTTAACACTACGGTACCTAGCCAATGGTGAAACATTCAGACATTTGCAATATAGTTTTAGAATTTTTGTTCCTGGAATTACGCAGATTGTTGTTGACACATTGGTCGTCATTTATGAAAAGTTAAGAGTATGAAGAATACCTCAAGGTAACAATATACAAAACTTTAAATAAAAATTAAAATTTATTTTATATTTATAAATGGCCATATGCCCTATTCATTAATTTCCTATTTTGCTTGCCACTCCCTTTTTGCCTGAAAAAAATTTTTGATGGTTTTGTTACAAATTTATATGGGTTATATATAAGTTTTTTTTACATTTATTTCTTGTTTTATTTTACATCAGAAATTATGAAAAATATTTTTTCTGACGCAGCGTTGAAGTGAGGCAGATACAAACAATTATTTGCCACTTCAAATAAATTTGGAAATAGTTCAATCACACAATTTCGTTGTGATTAAATAAGTTCTTAAATTTTCCCTTTTCAAAATTAAAATCTTTTAAATTTCAACGAATTGAGAAAAATCAACGTCTTGAACACTGAACGGCCAAAGTGAAAATTAAAATCAACTCTGGTGGTAAGGTTTCTAACTAAAAGCAGAATTGAATGATTTAATTTTTACAAAAAGCTGCAATACAATTATTCCGAAGTATGGCATTGTTGTTATAAAATTATTCCTATCCAATTTCGATACCAATAAAATGCGTGATTTGTCCGTAGTATTTTTGGGTGGGTTTTCTTGTTTAATGGACGACAGCAGCCCGTATGGTTTTTGACTTTGCTTAATTACTACTCATATCTACAATTGCTCTAACATAAGTAGTAAGAAGTGAGTTATATTGTGACGTACTGTTGCACTTGTTTACAATTTGTCAAATATAAAATCTAAAGCCTACTTTTGTGCTTTTTTATTATTAATTATTTTATTATATTTTAATTAAAAAACTAAAAGTAGCATTCCTTTTATCGTCTACAACTAATCAATTTGATGGATTTTTTTATACTGTACACACGCTAAAGGGATGGAATTTTGAAAAAATTGCTTTTGTTATTAAACTGTTATAAGTCAGTGTATTTTAGCAAATACACAGCCAAACTGAGACACAAACCACCACTAGCGCATACATAAAAAATAACTTAAAATATGGCAATTGTGAATTTGATACATCATAACGCCCGAAAATACTTATTTATGGAACGATTTGGCTCCAATTCACACCATATAATATTTTGGTAAACACACTCAGGTAATTCATAATAGTTGACCTGGTTTTAAAAATTTTATTTAACTTGATTTTGTCTGTCTGTCGGTTTTTTCGATTTTTTGAGCTTCTTTTACCCACCATTCACACGACCTAGAGAGCTAAAAATTAGTGTCATGGGTCATTTCTGAGATTTCCCGTATGACACGTGTCGGGAGCCGCGTGTGTCGTGTGTGATGTGCGGAAAGTTGGTTAATCTTTGATATAATCTCCATGTTTTTTTAACCACCTTCCACACTTCTCAGGGAGTTGTTAGTAGCTTAGTCTTATTAGGTGTTTTTGATATTCCGCGTGTTATTCGTTTCGCATGTTACGTGTAGCGCGTGTGATGCGCCGAAAACGGGTTAATCTTTGAAATAGGCCCCCATCGTGTCGACTTCTTTGATGGCCGTTTTAACCACCTTTCTCACGACCTAAACAGCTGAAATTTTGTAAGCAGCTCAGTGTCATATGCCGTTTTTGAGATCTTGTGTGTGACATGTTTTGCGAGTCGCATGTGACACGTGTGATGCGTGGAAATTGGTTTACTTTTTGAAATAAGCCCCATTTTTTCGACTTCTTCGCGATCCTTTTTAACTGCCTTTCGCACAACCTAGAGAGGTAAAATTTTGTATACAACTGAATGTCATAGACCCTTTCTGAGATTATGTGTGTGACACGTGTTGCGAGTCACGTATGGTGACGTATGTGACGTATGTGTGTGATTTTTTTGTGGTCCGTTTCTGAAATTTTGTACCCGTGTGACGCGTGTGGCATGTGTGTGTATATATAAAAGTTTATACTCAAAAACGAAGTTTTTTTTACATTTACTCGTTTTCTCAAATAAAAAAGTTGATACACAGGCACAAATTACGGAACATCATTTTCTTTTATTTTGTCTTTTCGTTATAGGAGTATGTACATAAATTCGCTTAAAACGGCTATGAATATACATATATTTGCTTAAAACTAACAATACTTTTAAAATTTAAATTGGTGTGCTTATAGCGGCAAAAATAAAACTTAACAAATTAAAAAATAATCAAGGAAACAAAAACAGAAATAATGACATAAAAATAAATGAGACATAAGCGAAGGCACGGTGGATTATTTTCCGTTAAGCTTATCCTGAATTTGTTGCAAGCTCATGCCCTTCGTCTCAAATACAATAAACAGTACGAAGAGGAATGCAACGCCACAGAAGATCGCAAATAGCCAGAACGCATAGTATGCACCCAATGCGTCAAGATCTGGATAGAAGCGTGTCACCAGAAATCCCATAATCCAACATGTCGACGCAACTATTGACGACGCAATCGATTTGACGTTCGATGAGAACATTTCACCCAAAACAGCCCAAGGAAGAGGCCCGAAGCCAACACAATAGACAATGTTATACACAATAAGAGCTGGCACCGGCAACCACAGAACACTATCAATGTCACCGCCAGTCAGTTGTATGTAGAAGAAAGCGCCCAGCGCGGCCAGACCAAGTGTCATCACACCGGCCGACACGAGTAAGATAATCTTTCTGCCAAGACGCTCGACAATCAGCGGCGTCAAGCCCGATGAGGCAACTTGCACGATACCGATGATGATTGTTGCAATCGCCGGATCGAGTCCGGTGTTGGCGTTTATAAATATTGTCTGACTGTTGAAGAGCACAACGTTAATACCCGAAAGCTGCTGGAACGCGATCAGGCCGGCCGATATGAAAAGCGCCTTACGATTACCGGCAATGCGGAAGATATCGAATATTGTCCCCTTATTGGCCATAGCATCTTCAACATTGGCTTGAATTTCCGTGAATTCGTCGTGAACGCCATCCGCACTTTGACCACGGAGAAATTGTAGCGATTTAAGAGCATCCTGCTTACGTCCCTTTCCAATGTAGTAATAAGGGCTTTCAGGCATAAAGAAAAATAGCACATCGAAAATGACTGGAATGACAATGCAGCACCATTGCAGGGCCATGTAGGAGACAAATGGCCCAATGGCATACACATAAAGAATGCCCACTAAAAGGTGTTAAGTAATGTCAATTATTTTTTCGAAGATTTACGGGGAATAAACAACACTTACTGACAATAAACAGCTGCATGAGCGATCCAGTCGCCCCTCGGCAATCATCAGTGGAGATCTCACCCACATACATCGGTTGGACAGTCATCACAAATCCAACGCCGAAACCCTGCAAAATTCGTACATATTTAGTATTTAAACGACTTGACTTAAGCTTTTAAACTTTACTTGAATCAAACGCCCCAAAAGGATGACCCAAACTTCACTGCCGACCATCATCAGGATGTAGGCCAACACGAAAAACAATGAACTCGATAGGAGTACCCATTTGCGTCCAACACGATCGGCAAGTGGTCCGGCAAGAAATGGAGCTGTAAGAGAGTATGAGACAATTATTATTACCTTGCATTTCATTGCAATACTATTGCTGCATGCAGACAAACCAAAAACAGCTCCTAACGCCAAAATCGAAGAAATCCAGGCATCGTCTGATGAATCAATTTTATGGCTTAGTGGGGAATCGGATGTATCATCTGCCTTGAGTTTTGGTGCAATTGGCGATGTCCACCCCAAGCAGGTACCAAGGGCAAATGCTGATAAATTGGCTGCAATTGGTAATTAGAAAATGTAATTAGAAATAATTTATCAGACTGTACATACTCGATTATAAGATTAGCATTGTATTAAATTGTATGAGAATTAAGAAATTGCAACAAAAAAGGCATTGCATATCTTTTGGCTCAGTAATATTGTTGGCGATAATAAAGTTGCCAGGCGACTCATTGTTTAGACATTATTCCAGAGTACAAAGCTGCTCAACTCTCGCTAAACCATTTATGTCTGATTTTATTATGAATTGGCACGTGTCATATGAGGACCCACTGTCAGAAAATCAGCATACCCTGTTTGAATTGACCAACAAATCGACACCTGCCGATAGTAGGATACCACGTCTACTTTTTGGTCCAGTTTGCTTTGAAGGGCTTTGGAGGAAAATAATCTATGACGAATTATACGAGTTGTGCAACGGCTTCGACAGGACATGAAGACCAAATGGACATAAACGCTCTGACGCGCAGTGGGCAGTAAAGTGGACATACTAGTGGATGGTAGGTAACCTGCAAAGAACAGGTGTGCACAGTTGATGCCAGGTTTACCCCGAACTGTAGTAGGTAAGTATTAATATAAAATAATTAATTCTATTAATTCTACAAATGGGAACTCTACGCGGGAAGCTAGTCCGTGGACCGCAACGGTCTGTCGCGCCGAATATTATTATAATTATAATTAATTCTATAAAATCTTCTGGAGTCTTTTATAACAATCTGCACTGGAAATATAGTACCAGTATTACATACGGAATAACACTTATTTACGTATAAAAATAAGTGAAGTATTATTAAGTGATGAATATAAAATACATACATGCGTGTGCGTACGTTTACAAAGTAGTCATTCTGATAAGAGTTGTAAACGAAAAAAAAACATTAATGGCCAATTGAAAAGTCATTGTAGTCCATTATGGGTAAATACAAAATTCCACTGTTTAACATGCAAAACGAATTGCTTGCAATAATTCATTCATTGTGTGTGATTATTGCAATCAGAAACTTGATTGTCATAAAAATAGTGCATCGTATCTGTTTATTATTCTTTGTGAGTGTTGATACATAACTTAAATGATATCTCTGATTTGTATACTCACCACAAATAGCGGCCAAGAAAATTCGCGACTTTTGAATTGGTTCCATTTTACCGCCACGACTGTCGGCTACTTCGAAAGCACTTACTTCTGTATATTTCGTGTGTTCGTCTGAACTCATTTAGTATGCAATGCTGGGCATGTATGAAACCGCTATTAAGAAAAAGTGGAAGAGAAAATGTCATTCATAACAAAAGTATTCAAAAAAATATTAATAACAATAATGATACATTTTGGCCTTAATCTCGTTAGTGGACCATAATGAATTAATCAAGTCAAGAAGCATTTTTGTTATTTGTTAATGTTCCTGCAATCCATGCATTTTCAACTGAACAACCAATGAAATCCAGACAGTGCGTATGATTTCTACTTTGACGGGAACTCTAAAAAATCCTGCATGGTGTACATGTAGACTTCTTCATGCATTGTGTGTATGACGGAGCATCACAACAACAAACAAACAAAAAACTTAATGAAAAAAGTCCGTTGGCTATGTGGACGCACAGAGAATCGAACCCGCGTCCTATTGGGTGGTGCACATCCTTAAAATATGAACCCACCAAACTTGCGCAATAAGATGAAAATATCCGTAGCGTAACTAAACCATAAGAACTAACACTTAAGACTAAGACTTAAAACTAACACTTAAAGGTGAAGGAGATCAAGTTCAACGCATGGAGTGCTGCGGTAAAATCGAAAACGGTGGGGTTTAAGTTAACCATCCACAGCATACGGGAGATTCGTTCATTTAGCTCTAAGCAATTTTTGAGACACCAGGTTTAAAAATTATTTAGATCTTGTTGAAGGAGATATGAATCTTATGGAGAAGAAACGGATTTGAAAAAATTTGGTATCGTCAGCGTATTTAGGATGAAGAGAAGGATGAAGGAACTCTCTAAAGCTGAAAGGGCGAAGTATACGAATTCAACGATGTTAGTGGTGGTTAATCTACCTTTAGAAAGCCATGTTGGCTTTATGGCAATGGAACATTGGAAAAGCGAATGGCGCTGTAACTCTTCAAACGTATCGCCCAGATGACTCCCGAATGTGTCTATAGAAATTATCATGGCGACCCGGCCGCTTTCGTTAGTCCGATATATTAACGGGTGATTCATCTAGAGGTGATTTTTTCAATATTTTGACAGATAGCGCATGAGTAGTGTCCAACTGTCATGATATTTTTATTCTGTATTGTTTGCTATTTAATCATGGAAATACTGAGCCCGACACAGTGACTTCAAATTGTGCACTTAGATTAAGTTATGGTCGGCATAATTCGTCTCTATAGACAACTATTCGGAATGTCATCAAAAAGTTTGAATCCCAATTTACAATATTGGACGCTACGCGACCAAATAGGCCACATCCAACTCGTAGTGTACGCACTGACTGTGATGAATCGATTCAGCAACGTTCTCAACAGCTTGGCTGTCGTATGCAACAACTTGGCGTATTTTACGTAAAGATTTTGGTTTAAATCCTACATAATCCAACTCGTGCAAAAACTGAAGCCGACTGACATTCATATGCGTAACAGTTTCATTGTTTGGGGTTATGAAAAGCTCGATGCCGATCCTCCGATTTCGACCAAAATTTTGATGTGACATCACACCTCTAGACTTTTTTATTTGGTGCTACCTTAAGTCCAGAAACCATAAACCAGCTACACTTGAGGCATTGGAAGTCAACATTACGCGCGTTATTCACCAGATACCAATCGAATTGCTCGAATGCGTCATCGAAAATTGGACAATCAGAATGAACCATATTTATCGCAGTTGTGGCAAACATTTGAAAGAATAGTACAAATACAAATACAAAGATAACGAAAGAGGAAGTGGACGTGGACGTGGCACGATAGGCACTTTTCTGCGAGTAATGTATGCAATTTTTCACATGACCAAAACAAAATTACTCTGTGAATGTGTGCTCACTGCAGTAAATAACAAAAGTATTTTCTATGCTTACACACTAGTGTGGATAATGCCTACTTTCGAGGGTAGGTTATAGCGTAGAAAACAGTCACTTTCGTCTTTCGTGTGAGAATAAGATTTAAAAAATAAATGGTAAGAAATTTTCTTTCCACGATTAAAATGATTTTTTTTAATTTTTAAAAAATGTACATAAATCACCAATTATAATTTTATTAGTTATACCGATCTATTTGTAATAAGTATCTTTCGTTTTGATAAACAAAACAAAGTCACAAAAAATTGTGTAAAAACTTAATAGCGCAGCAAAAGTGCTCAGCGGTTAGTCTTTTTTAATAAGCTGTTTTTTCAACACCTCTTCAATTCCAAAAATAGCTCGTGCTATTTAGAGATTAAAATTTCTATCAACAGGTTCTCTACAGATTCATCTTCTCTATTCGGTATCTATTCGTTTCCAAATCTGAGTATTACTGCAAAACTTGACTTGACTTGACTTTGACTTCGTAAGATTGATAAGCGAACAATATAGAAAATGTATTGGCTAAGTAAACAGCTGCATCATGAATTTCACGAACCAATTTGATAAAAATAAAACAAATAAAAATAGTTAGTCTTTAAGTGTTTATGGAACACTCGAAACATCTCAAATCTTTCTTTGATATCGGAGTTTGTTCAAGGCGAGCTTTGAAGGCTGTTAGCTTGAAGTTCGTTTATGCGACAGCTTCTTCAGATGTGATGTGTTGTTTTATCATCCCTTATCGTTGCTGCTCTCCTCTGATTATTTTACACACTTTGTTAGTCGACAATGAATAAATTGTTATCGGCACTTAATGGTAAGTGCATTGTATGAGTTAATAAAACTGGTAGGAGCTCTTAGATTGATCACATTATCAAAGGTCGTATCTGTTTTAACAAATCCTCTGCAAATTTTGTACAAATACGAATTTTATTGCATTATATGTATACATGTTCCAGAAGGTAATACCTTAGTATGTAGAGTACTAAATGCCTGTGTAAGATTCGATATTTTTTGTCGTTATATTTCAAGTGTACTTTTTAAATGCTAATTTACAAAAGGATTCTTCACTAATAGTTCATCCAACAGTGCTTCGAAGATCACTAGAAGGTTCTTTTCGCAACAAGAGATCCTTGAGCGAAGTTAGATTTTTGTTCGCCTGTATTTATACATTGAAAAGATTGTCATAAAGTAATCTACAAAACTTGCTAAAAGTCCTCTACGTCTTAATCTTTATCTTTTTGGCTGAGTACGAGTATTGAAATCCAACATACAATATTGCCAGTGGGCGCCGTGGCTCAGTGGAAATGCGCCAGTAGCCGCGCGCAGCAGGAGGTTCGTGGTTCGAATCCCAGTAACACCAAAAGTATTTTTCACGGTGTCCCACCTCTCGCGAATGATTGGCAAACGTTCCGAGAGTAATAAATAACTTGTCACGGAAAGCTTTTCAATTCGCCGTTCGGATCCTACCTTAAATTGTAGGTCCCTTCCATTTGTGTCCAAAAATATATATGCACAGCACAAATGGTCGCGAGAAGCTAGGCCTTGGACCGCAATAGTCTGTCGCGCCGAATATTCTTTATACAATAATGTTACGAAAAGTTGGTAGCAGATAATGGAATTCGAATCCTAAGATAAATCGCAATGTACATTCACTGAATTAGAATTAAGCACTTTTCTATAGCATACTTTTAGGCTGTAAGATTTATTAGATTATTTGAAATGTAACCGCCTGTAAATTTAAATCATTATGTACTGGTCAAAAATGTAGTCAAACCGGTTTGTGCGGTTGGTCCGGTTTGTGTATAGGAACATGATTGTACATGTAATTTATTTTTAGAAGATGACTCATTACATATGATCGTTAGTTGTAAATAAGGGAATAGGGCCACAATTTTCAGGTTTTTTCTGGATATTTCTGTCTATTAGATTGGAAGTTTCTGGCAACTTTTCAATGAGTATAAAATGTGGCGTTCGCGGCAGATGTTTCATTCATTGTGTAGAATTTCATCACAGTTTTAGAACCTCTTTGTACGTGAAGGATATAGCCAATTAGTACGTTCATATATAGGATGCGCGTTTTTGACGAAATCATACCGATAGAAAAAAAGTTATGCACATCTTATCTTAAAATATCATTTCCTACTAAAATTTAAATACTACATCTGACAAATAATATGAACTTTTGGGTGGCATTGAGTCTTTCTTGTGAGATATTCCTTCTACTGACACTGACAGGAGCAGAGGTGAAATTTCGTTCAAAAGGAACTACAAGTGAATATAAAAAAAAACTTGGTTTTTTTGGTACTACATTTATTTATACGTATCTATTATTATGTGTATGAGCGGAGTACTCCACACCAGCCCCTCCACTGCACTAAACATACTGTTCAACCTAACACCACACGACATCTTCAGCAGACAAGGTGCTGCCAGCACGGCGGTTCGCCTCAATGTAACCTCCTAGTGAACAAGGAATGAATTCGTACACTCCCATGTTCTGAGCTTATTCAGGGTTCCACCAGGAAGTATAGACTACACCATTCCGCAACATCTTCAGAAGAAAAGTTGCTACCAGCGCGGCTGTTCGCCTCAATGCAACCTCCCAGTGGACAAGGAATCAATTCGGACACTCCTCTGTTCTGAGTTTATTGAAGGTTCCACCAGGAGGTATAGACTACACCTTTCCGCAACTACAGTTCAACAATAATATCCAGGACACTATCCCCTCCAGATCACTCTGAGAAAAAGGTGCTATCTTGGAAGATGAATCGATCAGTTATTATACTCAAGAACTGATGCTGGGGTGTAGGCGGAGGTGTTTTTTCAAAATATTATTAAAAAAATTTGTGCAGGCTATAGTTTTCTGGTTAGAGGTGGGTAGGTTGGTGGACTCAGTGACAGAAAACATTTTCGTTTAATTGTTACGTATTACAAGCGCAAGTAACTTTCTTTATCGAATCTAAACATTTCTAAGAAGTAATGACTGTACTCGTAACTGTATTTGCTGACATCCTTTTCAGTTAAAATAAATATTCTACAAAATTTTATACGCATGTGTATCTCCGATGGACAACACATTTTGTAAAATTTTGGAAAAAATTGGGCCCACGGTTTGTAGGCCACAGATACAAATTTTATAAAAAAAGTACCCGATTTTCAAAAGTTTTAATATATTTTTAAGATTTTCAAGCTTTTGAGTGTGGTTGCAATGTTTTAAACATTAATAAAAGACGTATCAGCAGGGAAAGATTTTCTAAAATAGTGAAATAGTTTCATTTCTAATTATTTTAATTTAGTTTCAACTTTAACTTTTATCGTATAAGACTGCCTATATCTTTCTGATAGACTATTTCTGATAAAAAAAAATAATCCCTACCGAAGAGTTAGCCTCCATTATAGGGCTGCATCATTTCCAAACAAAAAATCATCACCTTTATTTGAGTCAATGGGTGTACTGATATTATCTCCGTCCTCATGTTAATATATTTATCAATCAATAAGTGATTCTTTGCTTCATAGAAATGGTTAAAACGTTGATAGAAGTATATTAAAAGCGGATATCTTGCCCAGTATATCTTGTGTTTACATACAGGACTGTTTGCTATTTTGGTTAGAATATTATGTATAACTCAATTACATATTATTGATTACAGCACAACGTCTTTTAATTTTCTAAAATTTCCCAAAATCACTTAATTTCACTACAGCATAATAATAAAATATGCGTTAAATTATTTCATTTTGTCGACTTTTAATTCAAAATTGCGACAAAAAAATTAAACCGTTTTTTGACCCCACACAATTGAGAGGAATTCTGAATAAAAATTCTATAATAATTCGGATGTGAGCTATTAGCTCATTTTTCACGTAGGTAATTAAGTGTTTTGGTTGCCTTATTAAGGTCATCGTCGTAAAATCACAATCACGATATTTAAATTGTCCTCTGAAGCACTAAATCGCACTTAATTTGCAGTCCCAGTACTATTATACACCGAAATACACTTATTTACGTAACTTTTTTGTTTGTTTTGGAAAACGGTCTTCTTAACAAACTTCAACCTCTATTTTTTCTGGAACTTACACTGAATCAAAACTGAGTTTAACCGTATCAACTCGAAATATGTTTTTAGTTTTAATATCTCTTCTCGATTTTCGGACGCAAGTCCCGGCTAAAATAATTCTACTCCTTGAAGCACCAACCGATTTCAGTTGAGCTAACCAACTATTCGGGAAAGTGGACTACAAATGCTACAGTTTCGTTCATTTCAGGTGAATTTAAAGATTCTCTGCTTGAAGTAAGTAATGTTTAAAGTCAGTTATATATATAGCGAGTATGTAACTTTTACATTTGTAAATAAGCGAAAATCTTATCAGCTCACAAGTGTTCCAATTGTCCATTTGACGAACGGAAACGGAGGGAGGATGAGAAGAAAAACCTATTTCGTGTAAACAGGAGATAGGAGGCACTATACATATACCATTGACGTCCGATTCTGATCGCCGATAGCAATCACTCATAGATAGACAGACGATCCAATGGGATGCAATGTGGAAAAATACTTCTTGGTGAAATGTTTAATTTTCAATTTTTTCAAGTGCATTCAAAATACTTGTACTATACATTCGTATATTCATGTCGAAGAGTTACACCTGTACGAGTGGAATAGTGGTGTCAGTTCGCGATATTTTTCCACTGTCAAACACCATGATATTGCAAACGGGCTGCAGCATAGCCGTTGTAAGCTCTCTAGTGGATGGCTCCACACAGAACAAATATATGTTTTTTTTTTTTTTTATTTTCTAAGAAACCGAAGAATTGAAATTTCCTGCTTTTATCTGTCATATCGTTTCTGTTTATAAACAAATACATTTTAAGTCATGATCAGAATGCAAAACTCATTTACACTTAAAACGCAGTAGAAAAAGATAAATCATTCTAGAATTAAGTATATTTTTATGTGTATGTATATTTTATTTTTAGTACTCTTTATCCTTTACTCAATATTATGATGCGTATATTTTGCAAATACCCAAAAATACCCAGCTACTGCCCAATCTAATAAATAAAGTTTTAGAAATAAACAATTTAAACCAACTGGGAAAAAAAGAAATCGTAAGGTAAACGTTTAATGATAATTAAATATAAATAAAATACTTAATTTGTCAAAATATTTATATAAGAAAGTCATACTGGACAGGATTTGTTTTTTATTTTGGGGTATAATAAAAGCAAAACAAAATTGTTGTAGTTATGAAATTACGAGTAGAATCACGTTACTTGGTGTCGATTGTCGATGATGTATGATTTACTCATTTGGCTTAACCTCTCTTGTTTTGGAGACTATTCAATGGTTTTCTGTCCAGTTTAAAAATGTTAGTATGACCTGAAAATAATCTACCAAGCCATGAACGCTTTCGAAACAAAAAAAAAATGATACGGCTGCAGCCATAGATAGAGGATCAATTCGATAAGACAGTAAATATGTATATGCCGAGTACTCAAGTCAAATTAAGAAATTTAAACAAAGTGCATTGTAGCTGCGCCTGTGAAAATATAAGGTTTGTCCTATTTTTCGGAATGAATTTAATTGCAATCCTTTCGCTACCTCTAATTAAGTAAAGCATGAAAAGAACACGTCAAGAAAGCCTAATGTAGTCAAGACTTTTTAAACTATTTAGAAACCTAACTGATTTGCATTCGTTTCTTCCTTTCGAAATTTCTTTACAAAATGTTTGGTTCTTTAAACATTTATGTTTGTAGATTTTATGTTATGTAGATGTGTGTATTAACGAGTACGGCCGAAATTAGGTCCAATGGTAGACAAACGTTGCTTAGGGAAGATAAAGATTTTCTGAAAAGTATTAACTGGGAATAATAATCAATTTCCATCAGAAGGGCAACTTAACAGCAATATAAGAATTTCAGTCCTTCCGTTGTTCTCGTGGTCACCAAAATATTTTATCTCAGTATTTCCAATGTGTAGTAATGTGGCAGGCAACTTTATGTGCCATGGAGAAATATTTTAAATAATTATTTCTGTCATAATTAAAAAAAACCATTATATATACAGGGTGTATCCGCATAGGTCATAAATACTTAAAGTGGTGATTCCTTGGTTAATTTCGTGAAAAAAATAGTATGGGAGGGGGCGTTTTTTTTCACCACCTGCGTTTTTTCGAAGAGACGTAGTTTTGACCTTACATCACTTCACACCATGTTACTCTTGAATGCTTCTTGCTACAAGGCCAATATTGGTCTTTTTTGAAAAAAATTAAATCTTTAAGATCAAACAATGTGTAGTTTTTCAAATTCTTAAAACTATTACGTTATGAACGTCATCAAATTCAAAAAAAAAAATTTTTATTTGGTGTATTTAAACGCGAAAAATGCTCTCGATAATTTTTTTGACAAATGCAGTATTACCGCCTATTCAATTTTCTAAAAATTCATCTTACCATGTTGATGCATTCGGTTAACAGAAGCAGGGTTAAAATTGAAAGTTTTAAAAATGAACGAAAACGTACTTTTGACCTTACAAGACTTCACACCCTATAACTCTTGTACGCTTCTGGCTACAAGGTCACTATTGATCGTTTTGAAAGACAATTAAATTTTTAAGATTAATCAATAAACATTTTTTTAAATAATTTAAGCCATACCAATATGTAGGTCGTCAAATTTGTAGCAATACTCGTAGATATCATATAATTGAATTTAGTTTATTCATTTGGGTAAAAGATTTATATATAGGCAGAAAAATGATAACAAAAACAAAATTTAAAGTTCTTTTTATGAATTCCACTTAAATTAATTATATAACAGTTTATCCAAAAAGATTTGCTTTTTGCAAATTTGCATAACCTCTGCATCAATTTGTGCTCGCTTATCAAGGAAGAAGAAAGTGATTCTTAAACAAGTTTACTCCAAAACAAGTAATAATTCGGCTACTGATCTTCATTTTTTACCTTCACTTCATAAACAATTTTTATCCTAGCTATTCAACGCATTAATTATTTGTCACAAAACATACCCATATTGATAATTGTTCTTATATCCTTGATCACTTTTTTATTTAGACTTATATTTGTAAATTTATAAAAAATAAAAGTATTTTAATTTATTGTCTATACGCGGATCTTATATTCACGCAATAGTTATAGCGTCTTCTATATGTCAAATGACGCTGTTCGGAATAAATTCGGCAGATTATTCGCGTAGAACACAACAAGTTGTTGTTTAAATTCAAATCAAGAACTGAACTGACTACGCTTGCGTTTTAAAGGAGATATAGTATGGCGCTCAATTTGATCGTTCTGAAGTCTCGTACCGCAACGAGGTTGCATACTGTTCGCAATCATAATACATAACAATCAACTAAACGACTCGATTTGATGATAATAAAAAAGTGACGAAACTTAACTTAAGTGCGAATTATACGAAGCGGCGTCCGGCGCCGCTTGATCTCTGCTCACCTAGCATAGGCAGTGAAAAAGCTCTTGATGTGCAGTTCTTTCTATAATTAAAGTTCAAACCAGAGGAGTATATTCGTACGGGAATACACTTACTAATATCAGCTTTTTGGATGGCTTTGATTTTTTAAATTTGATAATTGATAAAGTGTTGTAACACAAGTAGCGTATAATCGATCAAACATTTGACTTTTTCGGTAATACGTTAATGTAGTAATAGCTTTTAGTTTAATGGATTATTAGTCTAAAGAAAAGTAACCACCTTGATAGTTTGCTTAGAGGGTTCAAATCCACTTGAAATGTCGTTTGACGCATTTCCGTTATCGCATCCTATTTATCGGCATGACAAGATCGATATAGTCTTGGTAAACTATGTAGCTCAACATTTAATTATATAGTTTTCGATTTTAATCAAGTATTGTTCCACTATTGTTTTGTTCACTTTTATCTGATCGAAATAAAGATACTACTGTATTGTGAGTCAGGTATAAGTTTGAAAAGTGCTGAGAATAATGTGGAAAAGTGTGACTTCCCGTATTTAACAGTGTACAAATAATATTAAACAGCTCATATTAAAGCTCATGTTTTCTCCATATTTTTTTGAGTTGGTACACGCAAGGGGTATAAACATTATGATCATGGCCTAGCGTGGGAAAATAGGAGACTTTCCCTATATACAGGGAGAGTAAGTCATAGGGCCTGAGATGCGTAGAAGAGAAATTGGAGATGCCTTTATTTTTTTTTTTATTCGCGCACGCTTAATGGGATTCGCACCCTTATAATGCTCGGCTATATGCTTGGCACAGCGTGGGCGTTAAGGAAAAGGAGGAGAAAAGAGAAGATGTCTATTAGCTTGTGTTTTGAATGTCTGTGGATCATAGTGACGTTCGAAGACAATGATTGTTTTGTTGGTCTTTTGAGGGTCTTTTTGGGGTCTTCTTGGGGTCTTTCGGATGTCTTTTTATAATTCCTTTGTGGGTTTTGGGGGACCTTTGGGGGTCTTTTTGGGGTCTTTTGGTTGCATTTTTGCCATTTTGCCCACAACATCAAAGAAGTTTCATTTCAACCGCCCGTAAAAGGTATGCGCACTGTTGTTTATTTGTTTTGTTCCCTGCCGCGTAAAAAACCAATGCTGATGGTTTTCCGACTCTAGAACAGGCAACATTCAATTGACCATGCGAAAAGCATGTATTTTCAAGGTTAATGCCGAAAACACTCTTGTGCCCTTGTGATTTTTTTTTATTTTAATTGCGAATGCAACCCGCAACCGAAACTCCAAGTGCTTAAAGTCTAATGGTATGTCCGTCGAAATCATTGGGATGCGTTTACAGATCGCAAAAATAACATCGTGCACCGCGCCAACTACTGGAATCTATTAGAATAGAAATTGAATACCGACTTTTGTCCGACAGATCGGAGAATCAACACAAACATAAAAACAAAATTCATTTTATTTTTATTTAGGCTGGAATGCGTTTTTCCAAATTTTTAATGTTACCCAAAACATTCAATTGAGTTATTCCTGAAAAAATATCCAATTTATCGTTTTCCAAATTTTTCTATTCTCTTTTGTAGATTCCCGAATTTTCTTTTGCTATGAACGAGAGTGCATAAGAAAATTATGATGTTTGCTGTTCGTCCGAATTTTTCGACTTTTCTTTGTTTTTTCCTTTTTTCATTCTATTATCTTTCTTTGCCAGGACCATAACAAACAAAACAAAAAAAGAATTACGCAAATCCATCGTTCGACTCGTGAGTTATGTTCGCGAGTTCATACAAAAATCCTATGAAGGACGCACTTTTAGTTTTTTCCGATTTTTTTCATTTTCCAGGCCACTTTTCTAAAACCTTTTTCGGACTATGGCGAACATTATAAGCAAAAATGAGCCAAATCGGTCCAGCCGTTCTCAAGTAATGCGGTTACCAACGAACAGCATTTCATTTTTATATATCTAGATGCTAAAAGCATAGCTTTGCCTGTTAATTTTTTTATTTGAGTTCAGTGACCATACCAATAAGTCAAAGAACTATGATTTTCGCTCTTTAATTTCGTACATTCATTAATGCGCTATGCACATTGACTCATTGACTATACCGCAGGAAGTTCAATTAATTGTATAAATAAAAATTAATCAATTTTGTCGATATTCGTATTTGCAACTTATTTAACCATTTATTTCCAGACTTTGGGTGCGCAATTGGTAAAATATTTAATATTCATTAAGTTAAGCAGGCAGACCATTTTGACCTTGTATAATGATGATTTTGTTCTTTGTTGGTTTTCACTTTACTTCGACATATTATTAATATTAGAAATGTGCAACAAATAACATTTTATGTACTTTATAACAACTGTAGTGTTAAATTCTCATATAAAGTTATTAATAAAAACAGCTATAAGCTATCGTCACATTATCAGAAGATGCTGGCGCGGTTTTGTTATCAACATTTGAAACTTTTCTAGTGATAACACATAGCAGAAGATTCAATTTCACTGCCAACTGCCAACATATTCAGTTGAAACGTTACGCCCCATATATAGTTGCGTTCAGTTTTAAACTCGTCTTATCAACGGTTGATGTTGTTTCAGGCTTTCAGGGAATATTAATGGATGGGTGTGTTTCGGAAACAGCGGATTTCTCTTCACATGGGAATGCTTATTTTGCAATGATCTAATCTACAATTTTACACATAAAGTAGAGTCAAGTGCGTTCGCAAAAAATGATCTATGAGCTCATAAATCTTTGCAATTTAGTGAAAATTGTAAGAAAATGTTTAAGTATGTACACAGTATAGTTTTATATAAAAACATTCCAAAATCGGACACTATGCTTATGTGTGTAGAGAACGGAAGTTGTTGATTTATCAACATTTGTCATGTCGCATCAGTCGGTAAATGTACTTCGATTCAAGATCAGGGTTTCCACGTACATTGATCAGGGTTTCCACGTACATTATAACTAAAATGACTACCACCAACTTAAGTGAAACGAACTCTCTGTCCGTCTATTGTTATTATTCATTTTTTACTCGTATATACTCGTTTTAAATTCAGCTCACTAATAAGGAAGAACATAATTATTGTGTAAGCTACAAGTATAAAAAGTTTGAGCAGACGATTATGGTACTATCGTAAGTGTCATGTATACCCATTCAAAATTATCAAACTATTCTGAAAGTCATCTAATTTATTTATTGGATTTTACCTGTATTAAGGTATTAAGTAATTTAATATTAATGTCTATACAACATTTATATGAAAGCTTTAGGAGCAGTTGTAACGGGTGTTTTTTTGGGAGGTTTGTTTTTCCGATAGATGTCGTTTTATTTTATGACAGTTGTTTTGACAGCTCAAAGTGGCATTTCTACTCAGTATTGTTTGGCAAATCATTATGAAAAAAAAAAAAAAAAAAAAAAAAAAAAAAAAAAAAATGACATTTGTGAAAAATAGTCGTGGTAGCCATATGCCAGAAATTGTGTTTAAATGTTAAATGCCAAAAAATTATCTACCAAATAAAAAAAAATTTTGGTCATTTCATAATTTTATATGTGTTTTATTCAAAAAAAAAATCGGCAACCTCTTAAAAAAACAACCGTTAGATATAACGTGTTTTCTTAAGAGGTTGCCGATTTTTTTTTTGAATAAAACACATATAAAATTATGAAATGACCAAAATTTTTTTTTATTTGGTAGATAATTTTTTGGCATTTAACATTTAAACACAATTTCTGGCATATGGCTACCACGACTATTTTTCACAAATGTCATTTTTTTTTTTTTTTTTTTTTTTTTTTTTTTTTCATAATGATTTGCCAAACAATACTGAGTAGAAATGCCACTTTGAGCTGTCAAAACAACTGTCATAAAATAAAACGACATCTATCGGAAAAACAAACCTCCCAAAAAAACACCCTTTATAATACATAAAAAGCAAGCAACCTTAGCTTGAATTATATAACATATATATATTATTTATGGAATTCTTTCGAGCTTTTTTGGTCTGGCACTTACAGCATTGTCATTTGATACACACGATGTGAAATAATGTGTTAACATCATTGTACATATTAGAAAATTAATTTTGAAGTTTAATTCAATCCAATGCAAAAATTGGTTCGATTAAAGTTCCGGTTAACTTGATGTTGGGTATGAAGTCTTACACGAGGTCGTTCCTTGACGTGAATTTATTTTTTTAAAAAATCTAGCAATCTTTGTGGTATTATATTCAATGGTGTGTGGCCGTGGTTAAAATTTCATTGCCTACAATTTAAAGGCAGACAATATTTCTCCGAAGTTATGAAATCTGAATGAACTAACAGTGCAAGTATAGAAGGACTAGAGAAAAGGCAACCTTTATTAAGTGTATCCATCCAATTATCAAGGTATTTTTGAAGTTTTTTTTATAGTTTGCACCCTTATGATGTAGGTATTCATACTTATTACAGCGTAGGCGATGTGGTGTGGGGGAAAAAAAAGGTGATGTCTGTGAGCTTATATATTGAATGCCTACAGATCTTAATGAATCGGAAATACGGAGCTTAACAAAGTATTTCACATACAAGATGTATGGCTAAAGACAGAATCACTAGGCTTTATAGTATAATATATGAAGATGGGCAAATTAGACTCGCCGAAGGTGGACATCATAATCATTTCTAGCTCATCTACATATTTTTTCGGTTTATATCACTAAGATTTTCTTAATATAATGGAAAGCATACCTCTTTAATCCTAGAGGCATCTTTGCAGCTTATTACTATCTGACTTTTTTGCCTGGAAGGGATAAAGATATAAAATATAGGTATGAGATCCCAATGAGATAATTTTTTATTAACTTAAAGACCCTCTATTCGGCCCGATAGACCGTTGCGGTCCAAGGCCTAGCTTCTCGCGATCATTTGTGTTGCGCATGTATATTTTTGGATACAAATGGAAGGGATCTACAGTTTAATGCCAGATCCGAACTGCGAATTGAGAAGTTTTCCGTGACAAGTTATTACTCTCGGAACGTTTGCCACCCATTCGCGAGAGGTGGGACACCGTGAAAAATACTTTTGGTGTTACTGCGATTCGAACCAAGAACCTCCTGCTCAGTAGCCGTGCGCATTTCCACTGAGCCACGGCGCCCACCCTGTAGTACTCATAGTAAAATTTAAAAATCGGAAGATTCTACAACAACGAACGCTACCGCTATATAGATTATATTATTAATAAATAAGGTTGTAAGGACAGAACTGGAGTGCAGTTGTTAAGCTAAAAATTATAATAATTACTCAAAGAACAATAAAAACAGAATAAAAAAATTTGTTGTAGCATTTTAATTTCCAAAACAATTTAATGATTATTTGAATAAATTAACCCAATAAATGGTAATATCATTTCACATTTTATCACATTTGTATTAAATTATTGGTTTCACAAATTCAAAAGTTTTCAAAAAACACAGTTTTACCTTGCACCATTTTGAAATTTTTTCTATAGTTTCAAGCTGTTAAAACGTAATGAAACACGTCGGCAGTTAGCCTAATACTGATCAGTATGATGAATTCTTATATATATATATAGATACGAGATATGAAAATTTGATAATATCAAACCATCTTACGTATCTAAACATCTATCTATATCGTTTTTTATTCTCAAAAGTTAAAGCATATTCTGGATGAAAGAAAAATATTTACATTTACTGATAACTTAATAAACTGACACTGTAGCGTCTTCTTCACCCAAAGAGATGGTATTCCGTTACATTAGTGGGCCCCGTGTAATTGCACAAAACGGGAAAAATTAAAAAAAAATCTAAAAAGACTCAGGGCAGATTCGAACCTGAGAATTCTACACCTTCCTCTTTTTTCCAATTCAATTCTCCAACCGTTGAGCCATGGGAAACACATAGTGTAGTTGCTAGGGACAAAATAACAATGCTTATTATTTATTAAATTTGCCTTGAGGGTTATTTCAGGTAAACTTTTTAAATAATATAATAACCTATAGTTTTTCTGACAACATCTTTTTCTGCATAAAAACATACAAAAAATTCCGAAATTGTAAAGAAACCTAGTGGCAGTATAAAATTAAAAATATTTTTTTCTTTTTAAACTTCTGAGAGATCTATACAGTTACATTGGAAATTTCAAATGAAAATTATCGATATAAAATTAACCTAAGGAACGCAGTAACGTGTCGGGGCCGCTTAAAAAATTCGTTCAAAATGGATTTACGTGGCTAAATACGATTTTTTGTTAATCTAAGCTTCCGCGCTTATAGCTTCTATTTGACTTGGTTCGAATTACATTTATTTTGTCCTTTAGAATTTGAAAATTTTTAAGGAATAAATCAATATTTTAAGTTTGCCACAAGCTGAACAATAAGGTCAATAAATTAACTTTTATTTATAAAAACAAACAGCACAACAGCGCATTTTATTCTCTTTTTAATTATGTTTTGTGTTCAATCACACATGTATCTGCTGTGGAAAAGGTAATGGAACTACATATTACTTCTAGTTTAGGTATGCTGAGGTTCCTGCCCTTTATGACTTACGTGCTTGACCGCTTGTCTCCTTCCTTATTATTGTATGTGATAAGCGAAGCCAGAAGTCTATTTAGTTTAACATTAGTTAATTATTTATATATATAAAAGTGAAACTATGTATGCATGTTTCTATTTATTTATATATGTATGTATGTATGTATGTATAAATGTGCTAGTCTCATATTCTTACTGACTAAATCCAAATCCCAATTATTATTTCATAGCCAATCCCGTGGGACGGTAGTCTCCTCATTTTGTAGCATAAGTAGCATTCACTATGTTTTCTGGCGATATTTTGTATCCTATTTGCTCCTACACATTCAGTCTTGGACAATGGAAAAAAACATGTTCCACATCTTCTGGTATACCAGTTAACGTAGTAATTAACGAAGCTACTATCTCTGCAACATTTTCGCCGACGGAGCATCGAACTGTCACACGGGAATGGACCACTTTATGTCGACAGCATGTCTGGAAATTTTCCGTAGTTGCAAACCAGCAATTTCCCATCACCGCAAACTGATCGTGAGCAGCAGATCAGTAGCTAAGGTGGACTTTTAGAATTAGATTTTTTAGTGTGTTAATCTAATTGAATAGAAGCAGTCAAAAAATAGCACTTAGTGCTAACAGCAGACTTAATAAGTTTTAAATTCATTAGCTAAAACAGTTTGGTGTTTTTATTTTCTACTAGCACATAGTGCTAAAAACGTTTAAAATAACTTAAATAAATAATTTTAAATGATTCATTAACAGTGTGGTGTTTTTCTTTTCTACTAGCACATAGTGCTAATAACCACAACAAAAAAAAACTGGTGCTCACCATAGCTACGAACTGATAAACATTAACCCCAATATTTCCATCCTGCTTTTTCGCGTGTTTCATAACTTCATGATCGTGTGCTAATATTACAAGGATTTTTTGTTTGATTAACCTTTTTGTAAGAGTTAAAGAGGTGCTTTAATTTTATTAAAAACAATATACACACCAACATACGCATTCGTTTAAAAAAAAAATTGTCAATTTCAATGGCAATTTGTCAATTTACAATCAGTGTTAAAGCAATTTATGGAAGACTATTCATTTTGACCTATTACAATTATATCTTAATCCCAAAAAATAAAAGAAGCATTCGTAATTATATATAGCTACAATGAATTTATTCAAACGTCAACCTGCTTAGTATTTCAATAGTAGATCACAAACAAAACTCGCGCAAGTTAAAACAGCAGTTTTGAATTAGTAATCCTACTTATCTGATTAATTCAATCTATTGTCTTAGATTCTAGCATAGCTAAAGATTTCAAGTGTGGGAAAAAAAAAGGGTAGTAAGGTAGTAGATGAGGTTAGAAGAGCCTACCAGAATAGACGGTACTGTACGGCTGTGTTTCTTGACGTTGCACAAGCGTTTGACAAAGTTTGGCACCATGGGCACATCCATAAAATAAACAACATTTGGCCACAAAATCCTAAAATCGTAGAAGGTACTGCCACTTCATGATAAATTACAAATCCTTTGCATCAAAAGACCGCTGCATAAGAGCTGGTGTCCCCAAGGAAGTATCCTTGGCCCACTCCTATACATATTATTTACATCAGACCTTCCGATGGACAACAACTTGACCATCTCTACCTTTGAGGACGACACCGCGATACTAAGCACTTACAGCGATTCAAAAACAACTTCTCAGAACCCAAAATAACTACTTAAAGTGACTCGAACTGTGGTTAACCACTTGGAGAATAAAAGGAAACGAAACGAAAAGTATAAAATTTGAAGAATAAAATAACTTATATTAAGTACAGTGAGGGGGAGCTCTCCTGCTTATCTTTAAAGAGGTATTAGCCGAAGAACCCATGCCCAGTACAAAATTGGGATAGATAGAAGTCTACTTCTCCATGACCTCTACCGACCCATAATTTTACTTATTATTAATTAATCTTCAAATAATGAGTCCATCGACCTTAACTTGACTGGTCCCATCTTCTTTGATAAAAGTTTGGAAGTGATCGGGCCCCTGGACCGAGGGGCTTCTATATACTTTTTTTTTTAATTTTACCCGATTTTATTCAATGTGTATTTGCGGGGACGACAATTTGTAGCATATGATCTATGTGGGAGTGATCTGCCCCAGTGATCGGGGGCTCCCATACAAATTTTGTAGAAATCATTCCATATAGCGGCATCCGATCACGCTATACTGTAATGATCGTGTGCACTGTGTACAGCGCTGCTTTACGATTTGGTGGTTGTTTTTAACCACAAAATAACGCAATGCTTTTCATCTGTTTTTATTTTTCAGCTTTAACAGTGGAATTCGGTATACTTTTAGGCACATTTTTTGGTTGTTAGAAAATTTAAATGAACCATTTTAATTTATATGAATTGTTTTTATTTTATCATATGCGCCTCTTTGTACCCATATCATACAATCATGTGATACTTTTATACTACATTCGGCCTTTATTTTGTATGATGGCATAACGGCCGAGTTGTATACTGTAAACATTGTTTGTTTTTATGACAATATTACATTTGAAGAATTTTTTTTATCAAATTTAAGATTCCGCTTATCAGTTTCGTAAACATTTGCCCGTCAGCGGCGCATATGAAGAAGGCGACCATATAGAAGGTTTAAAAAATTTATTATCGCTTCAATATCGATGCCAATATCTTTAAGAGAGTCGTCTGATTAGATTAAGATTAAGATATTTTTATTAAACATTAAAGTAATATACAATTTTGATTTAAAACTAAACTTATAAATAATATTAATATGTGTCGGCTCAACAAAAGGGGCCCGACGTATTTACATTGTCTTTTTTTTTTGGTATTGTTTATTTTTAAACAATATTTTTTACTACTTAATCTACTACATGTTAATTTTTAATGTAATTAAATTTTAAACAATAATTTTAAAATAAAATAAGAATGAAAAATATTAAGCGGCGTATAAACAGGGCGAACTTCAGCCTCTGTAATATTGGTTGCCCGCCTTCTCGTAGAAGGAGACGTCTTGATTGTTAAAGATGTCATCGAATCTAGCATCAGTGAATCCTCTTATGTGTATGTACCGGTGACTTGGCTCGATTTCCTCGATTCGCAGTCCTTGCATCTCAGGACTTGGATGTGTTTCCAATGCGTCGACGAATTTCCTCGCCATTCGGAACAAGTGGTCAGTTATTGGCAGCAGACCTGCTGCTTCGTATAGTTTTGTAGTCGACACAAACTTATAGCTGTTTGTCACCCTCCAGAGTCCTGTACAGATCCTTAGTACCTTCCTTTCAAATAGGGAGATCTTCTTCATCGTTGTTGGTGAGACGGTGAACCATATGGGGTAGCCATAGGTTATCACTGGCCTGATGAGTTGCTTGTAGATAAGCAGCCTGGTGTTGTTGGACAGACCGTTTCGTCTTTTAAGTAGCGGGTGCACCAAATGAAAAGCGTGGTTCGCTTTTTTCATTGTTTTGTCGATGTGAGAGTTAAACTTGAGCCTCTCAGTAAAGTTGATTCCCAGGTACTTAGTCTCTGACTTGGTGTTTATTGTTGTGTTATCCGGAAGGGTGATTTTTAAGGCTCTGCACCGGCTTGCGATTTTTCTTATCCTTGTTTCGGTTGCTGGTACTCGGAAGCAGATGAGTTCCGTTTTATTGGCGTTGATCTTTAGTCCCCACTTCAGGTAGTAGTCCCAAAGATTTCCGAGGTGTTCCTCCACTCTTCGGGCAGCTATCTCGGGAGAGCGGGAAACTGCATACGTTATGGAGTCATCCGCGAAGAGCATAGTCCTTGTTCCGGCTGTATTTGTGGGTTGATCCGCCGTGAAGATGCTATACAGGATTGGTCCAAGTCTGGAACCTTGAGGAACTCCGGCTTTGATCCTTTTCCTTGTCGATGGGCGGTCGTACACCTGTACAAAGAAGACCCTGTTAAAAAGAAAATTTTTAATTATTTTTACAATATAATTGGGGAAACCAAAACTAATAAGCTTGTACAGTAGCCCGTTTATCCAGACACTATCGAAAGCTTTTTCGATGTCTAGCAAACAGGCCACTGTACTACTTTTGACGTTCAGTCCTTTAGTGACGTCACTGTGAAGCTTCAGCAGAGGGTGCAGCGTAGAGTGCTTTTCTCGGAAACCGTACTGAAAGGAAGGAATAAGATTTCTTTCCGTACAAAACGTATTGATCTTTTTACGGATCAATGATTCCAATACTTTACTGATACAACACAGTAAAGCTATTGGACGGTAACCAGTTACGCTGGAGCGGTCGGTTTTCTTGGGTACTGGTACTACCTTGGCCACCTTCCAGTTGTCCGGAAAGTAGCCATTGTTTAGGCAATTGTTGAAAATGATGGTTAACATCAAAATTGCCATACCCGGTAACTTTTTAAGCAAAAAGTTAGAAATCCCATCTGTGCCTGATGATTTTTTTGAGTTTCCACTCATAATCAAATCATTGACAACAGCTGTTCCGGTAAACATATCGACATCTACGGGTGCGTTGGCGCGATTTTCTTCACTGAACTGCACTATAGTATTTCCTGGAGAAGTGGTGTCTTCCACAAGACTTTCAACCTCTTCCAAGAAATCTGGAAGATGCGTTGGTGGTCGGTCCGTAAAGCTCCTTTCAAAATGGCAGGCAAAGGCTTCCGCTTTCTCAGCAGCGCTGGATACTGTTCGATCTTCAATGGTGATAATCTCTGGAATGGAAATACGCTTTCCAACCAGAGAGTTCAGCTTCCTAAAAGCATCAGGGCCTGGTTTGATGTCCTGGAGCCGTTTGGTCAGTTCATCTTCCTGAAACCTCCGCACAGCTTGACGACACATGTTAACTGTACAACGCAGTTGCGAAAGTACAGACAGGTATTCGTCGTTGACTGTGTTAAGTGTCCTATTGAAGATTCTCTGAAGGCGTTTCCTAAGTCGTTGCTTGTGAGCATATATGGCCTGTATATGCTCAGGCAAGTGTTGGAAGCGATCCCTGCTAGTGCGAATTGTTTTCTGCCGATTAATGGCTGAATTCACTGTAATCTCAAAATTTCTGATAGCATCATCAATTTCTGTATTCTCCAGATTTCTGCAAGCCGCTGGAATAGGAAGTTCAGCTTCAACTTCTGATCTAAACCGGTTCCAGTTTATTTTCTTAAAGTTGATGTGAAGTTCAGGTGTTGGGGTGACTTGCACAATTCGCTGGTTCAGCCTCACTCGAAGCTCTATGGCCATATGATCCGAGTCGCTATCATGCGCCAAGCAGGAATAATTTCTTAATTCTGGGAGAATATTTAAGAAATTTGTGGTTGCCAGAAAGAAATCCAAAGTTGACGGTGAAGAGAGTCGTCTGATCCAACTCCTACTGCGTATTAAATGTTCAATGATGATCAAACGTCTCGGTTGTGGTAAGCAGTTCACATAATCAACTCATTAAAACTGTTATTGATGATACACGAGTAGATAATGTTTTTCTGTCCGTCCGATCCGTCCGTCCGATCCGTCCGTTAGTAAAGGGTTTTTAAATTGACACGATTTTTCCAATAAGGTTTTCGGCTATACGTCTAACAAGGTTTGCAAATTATACAAATTATTATCAAATTTAGCGTTCGTTAAATTTATGCGTACTAACTGCAATTTCCGGTCGTTGTACCATGTAGATAAGCGAACAATTGAACGTCCAAAAAAATCAAAAAAGAGCGATGAGTCCCGAGAATATTGCGGCTGCAGCTGCGAGTGTAGCTGTGGTCGCAAATTTGTTGAATCATCACAGGATCACTTTGACCCAAGATTTAAGTCGAAAGACTACCAGGTGCGACGTAAAAATTAGCGAAAATGATATCGATTTTCATCGCAAAATCATTCTCAGCGATGGAGCTCATTTCTGGCTCAACGGCTTCGTTAGTAAGCAAAATTGTCGCCGCATTTTTAGCAAGTCAACAACCCAAAGCCTTTCACAAAATGCCATCACACCTTCACGTTGTGGCCGCCGGTAATTTTCCTCCAATGAAGGAAAAGCTGAATGATCGGGATAGTCAATAACCTCGCCCTTAAAAAATTATTATTGCGGAACCCAAAATCAGCCTCAGATACACTGATGAACGACGACAACCATGACAACGAAAATGGCTAAATGATTTAAGAATTTTCTCATGGAACGTACGCTCACTGTATAGAGCTCGAGGTGCACAGCATCTAGTCGATACCCTATCCAAATATAATTCTGACATAACAGCAATTCAGGAGTTGCGGTAGTCGGAGATTGGTGTCTTACAAAAATTAGAATATACTACAGCTGTAATGCAAGACATCATGTGCTCGTGGTGGAGTTTCCAGTTAGCAAAAGAATGAAACCCACCGTTATCGACTTTAAGCTGTAAATGATCGGCTATGCACCCTTCGCGTGCGGGCAGATTTACAAACATAAGCCTCATAAAAGTTCACCCACCAACAGAGGAATCCCCAGATGATGAAAAAGATGAATTCTTTGAATCAGTCGAACGGGGACTCCATGCCGGTACTCAATATGATGTAAAAATCATTCTGGGAATGCCAAAATAGGTAGAATTCAGGCAGTACATTGGCACCGATTGCTTACACGAGAACACTAATGATAATGGAAAACGAGTCATAGAGATGGCAGCAAGCATCGTTGTCGTTGAGATTACAACATTTGCGCGTAAAAATATTGACAAAGCCACCTGATAACTCCTCATGAAGCCACGCGTAGCCAGATAGACGACGTGTTGATAGACCGCCGCCACAACCCTAACCTGATGACGGTACGAACGTACCGAGGTCCCAACGTCGACTCAGACCTCTATCTTGTTGGTATAGAGCATCATCACGAAAGACTGCATCCGCGAATCAGATTCGAGTCAACACGGCTGCTCTTCGCAACAAAGACACCCGAAACAACTACCGTCAAGGGATAGGAGCTGCCATAAGTGCAAGGAGAGTTAGTCCTGGGGCTGAGATGTCGGGCGTAGAAGAGAAATGGACGCGCCTTAAGAATACTGTCATTAATACTGCTGACTTCATCTTAGGCAGTAGTCGTAGAGATCGGAACGACTGGTTTGATGACGAATGTAATCTAGCGACTGAATGTAAGAATGTTGCGTACCGAGCAATGCAACAATCTCATAGAACGCGGGCACGCGAAGATGAAAAAACAGTTCACTGGCGAAATAAAGCAGCCTAGGAGAAGAATCGCGTCCGTGAACTAGAACTAGAAAAAAAAAAGTTTTACTCAAGAGTCCGCGGTATAACGCAATATGCACCGCGTTGCACATACTGCAAAGACAAAGAGGGTAATCTGATCGCCGATCTCAAAGGCATCTTAAAGCGAACGGAAGAGCGCTTTCATGAGTTGCATGAGGCATCTTTTGCCTCATACATAAGAAAGGAGATATCACAACCTGCAGCAATTATCGTGTTCTAACGTTATTGAGTACAGCGTATACGATTTTCTCCTCTATCCTTCAAGACAGGATGTCCCCTTACGCTAAAATCATCATTGGTCCATACCAGTGTGGCTTGGCTGACACGACTATGTAGGTTAACATGACCAATGTTATAAGGCCAGTAATAATATCCGTATCACTATTAAGCCCATTCAACATCTCCAACAAGGGGATGGATTGGCCTGCGTCCTCTTCAACCTGGCGTTGGAGAAAGTGATCCGAGACTCTGACGAAAAGGCGAGAGGAACAATCCTCTATAAGTCCATTCAGATACTGGCTTACGTAGACGATATTGACATCGTTGGAAGAAACCCAAGAGCTGTACAGGAAGCTTTCATCCAGAACGAGCATGCGGCACGAAATCTGAGCCTATACATAAATGAGAGCAAAACAAAGTACATGGTGGCCACGTATGCGAGTAGAAGATCCAACATTGGTTCTGCAATTAAAATAATATAGCGCGAATTTGAAGTAGTTATCTCGAGTTGTAGAGCCAAATATGATGATAATGATTACGGCATACAATTTTTCTCCAGTGATGCTTGCAACGCAGTCACAGTCAATAGAGATCGCTACCGACTGACTGACTGACTTGTTTGAGATAAATTACAAGAGGTTGACTTGAAGCATCTGTTGTCAGTTACACAGTTGGCCAAACAATCATGTTATTGAAGTCGAAGTTCAGTGACTGTGTTCCCTCCAGAAATGGACCAGCGCCAGGATCGGCCGCTCGTAATGAAAAAGATTTTATATGATACTTTATATGATCAATAATCACTGATGTATTAACAGTCATGATGGCATTCTTAAAACATAAAGTATACTCTTTAAAAACTTCATAGCTTCAATCTTAAATATGTGAAAAAAATATTAAAGAATTTATGTAAACAAAGCCAGCCTAGATGCATAACAAGCACCGCCAAAAAGATTATGCTCCACATTTAAAAAGACTCCGTTTCATTGTAAAAATAAAAACTTCATTTTTTATTTTACTTTTATTAAGAAAAATATACATAAATAGGTACTTCGTGTTCTCTTTTCAAGATGTGTACATAAAATTGAAGTATAATAATGCGATAAAATTTACATTTTTCCTAAATAAAACTACATAATTCTTAACACTAAAATACAGAAGTAAATCAAATAAAAATAACAAATGATTAACAAACTTATGAATGAGGTTTAACTGAAATTGATACGAGTATAATATAAAACAATAAATTCTTCTAGAGTTTGCATGTAACTACCCATATTCATACAAACACACATCTAGGTTACTATAACTGTGAATTCAATACGATTATTATTAACAGTTTTTTTGTTATAATTTATCTACATACTACATCTATACATTTATTTATATCAATCTATTTAATTATCTAGAGCAGCATGTGATGATATATCCAGAGGTGAATTGACATAATACACATTGTACCCTTTGCTTTTTGTTATAATAAATGATTACTTCAGTTTATATAATATATATTTCTGTTTTAACATCAGTCTATTAAACACACACACATATACATATTTATACATTTTTGTTAAAAGTTTTTCTTTCAGATACTTTCTCATACACTATGTACGGGTTTACTTCTACATTCTTAATTAACAATAATTATTTCAATTATAGAACGAGTATAATATAATAATGTTCGTTGTTTATTGCCTCTACAATCCAATTTACCTATTAAAACTTTTTCGATGCTTTACTTCCGATTTAAATGCACCAATTAAAACAAAAGAAAACATTGTGTTGTTTCAACTTTGGCATTCGCTGTATTTTCCCACTCTCTACTACTACTTTACAACTACCGAAGGCACTTTGATGGAAGAATTTTTTCACAGAGAAAAAAATCCTATTTATTTACCGCCGAGTAACATTTGAATTTGCGACGAGCTCTTGCCCTTCGTCTCAAACACCATAAAAGCCACATACAATGTGGCGCCAAGCATACATAAGGCGAAGAACCAAAATGTAAGGTCCGAACCCCATGCGGTAATCATTTGTCCAAAGCATTTAGTCACCAAAAAGACGGAGAACCAATTTGCCATGACAGTGAGAGCGACAGCGGTAGCCTTGACATCGGGTAGAAATAGTTCGCCCATCATTAACCATGGAACGGGACCGTAACCCACCGAGAATGTGACCATGAATAGAACCACGCATAATAGCGGCAACCAGCCGATGTTGGAGACATCCTTTCCACCGTCTTTCATGTGGAAATAATATCCCAGTATTAGCAGGCATATCGTTACGACGGAACTGCTGAAAAGAAGTAACACCTTGCGTCCAGCTTTCTCAATGAGAAGTGAAGAGACCATTGTCATTACGACTTGTACTAAGCCAACGATGATGGAGCAAATGGATGGATCCAAAGTGCTGCCAGCCGATTGGAAAATCGGCACCGTATAGAAGATAACCGCATTGACACCAGAGAACTGCTGAAAGAACATTAACAACATCGATATGATAATACCATTTAAGGCGGCACGATTTCTAAACAGATCCATGAATGATGCATCTCCGCCAGCCTGATCGAGGTCACTTTGAATCGTCTGAATGGCTGATCGTGTATCACAGAAGCGACCCCAGAGCCATTTCAATGAGAGGGCAGCATCGCCCCGACGACCCTGAATTCAATACATTGTTATTTTCTCACAAATCTATCTATCTATTTACCGATAGTAAACCTACCTTTTTTAACAGATATGTCGGAGTCTCCGGCAGGAACACCATTCCAATGAACAAGGCAATTGGAACCATCAAGCATAAGACACTCAAAGTTGTCCAGTTGACAACAGCGCCAATAAGATACACAAGAAGAATTCCAAAAGTTAGCGAGAGCTGAAATAGTGTTCCAAGAGTGCCGCGAATGCTTGATTCAGCAATTTCCGAAATGTACATGGGAGCAACGACACAGAAGCTGCCAGTTGAAATACCTTAAATTGGTGTAATAATTATGTGTTATTTCACAAAATGAATACTTTCCTACCAATAAGGAAGCGTCCAAAGTACAACATTCCAGGAGATTTGGCGAAAATAATCGCGACCCATGCCACAATGAAGGGAACATCCATCATTAGTGCGGTGTAACGGCGTCCAATCGCATCGGCTATGTAGCCCGTTGGTAAAGCTGCAAGGAAGGCTCCAATAGCGAGCAGCGAACTGACCCAGGTTTCTGTAATTTAAATTCAAGTTGAAATCAAACGGACATTAAAATTAGGAAGTAAATATGCAGTCGATTATTTTTCTATGTTACAATGCAATTAAATTCCATTCAAAAAAAAAGGTATCCTGGAACACATCTTGTTTTGGAGTAAAAGCATAATTTCCTCCTTCTCTCTAAGTATGAAAACATAATTTAGTACATCTACGTTTTCATGCAGATATTGGGGAGTATTTATTTAGTAAGAAAGTGATATTTGCTGATATTGGAATCTATGACACGACATAAGTACATTATAATATAATTTTTGATAATTTCTATGCCTATCTACGTTTTAGAGTTAGGAAATATTGCAAAAGGATCGTATAAAATGTTGTTTTAGCTTCAAATTTTCTACAAGGACAATAATAATGGTTGTAAGGTCATACGATTCCTTGGTTTTAAGTACCTATCCTTGGCAAGGTGTTATTAATGCTATTTTTTGGTAGTTCTTCTTTCCACAGACATTGGGTGATTCAGTTTGTATTTGACAGTATAGACAGTGTATTTTGATCAAAAGTAAACTATTTTCGCATTTTTAGGAAAATGGAATAATTTAGTATTGAGCGGTGTTCAAACAGTAATAACAGTTGAGACAATGGACAATGAAAAGCAAAAGACATTCCATCGGTTGGAATGGTTATAACTATAATTTGTTGTGACATAAGAGGCTTGAAAGAAAATATAAACAAATAATTAGCAATAAATAAGCAGCAAGAAAAGAAGTTCATTATGAATTTTAGTTATTTATGAAAATATAATATCGAACACTGCCAGAATCTTCGCCAAACTGGTATCCCGCAACCTCTCGAGAAATACTAGCCGCTAGCATCAAGTGTCGAAATAAGGAAGGAAAGAAACATCGTAGTCGAATCACAGTCAGTGCAGAGAATATGAAAAGACCACTTCTGCAAACTATTAAATTGTGATAAAGCTCCACTCCGGCATTTCTATCAGCCTTGTTAGAATTTGCAGGATGACTATGAAGAATTTTGGTACTCCGTTAAGGTTGGGAAAATCCTGACCTAGAAGCCAAAAAAGGATTTAGGCACGGAGAACCGTTGATAGGCGATTTCTTTAACATCATATTTTGTGAGCATGGAGGAAGAAGCAGCGAAAATGGGATTGGTGGTTAATGACGACAAGATAAATTATTTGCTGTCAAAAGGAAGATACGCCGAACATCGAAATATTGGTCAGAACATCACAGTAACCTAGTTCTGCCGGTCGAATTTTAAAAAGGTACGACCAATCGTACTTGAAATTATAGCAATTTACTCTTCAATAAAATTGGTGCATATCTTAACAAATCCACAAGATCAGTGCAAACATTGAATATCATCATTGCCACTCGAGACAACATCGAGTGCCTATACGTGGTAAACCACAGGCTACCAATCTTTTTCCAGGAAGTAATTTATATATCTTTTTAATGTGATTTACTTATGTCAGATAGTAGACGCTATAAGACAGCAAAGAAAGTGTGACCGTGTCCAAGAGGCTTCTTAAATAATGTCAGTGGCCCACTTATGTAGATAAACTCGCATACTTGTGAAATGTTAATGATTACATTTCCTTGGAATGTATCAAATACAAATAGACAAAATTGGCGCCTATTAAGTGCAGCTATTCAATTATTTAATTTATTGTATAAATTTAATTGAATTTAAGTTTATGTACCTTATTTACGAATACTTAATTGTACTCAAACTACTGGTCATAATGCATTCAACGACAAATGGTAAATAAATTAAATAAAAATACCAACGTGAGATTGATTATAATTTTTCATTTTCCTGCATTTGCTGATTTTTGTACTCATGTCAAGAAAAGAAAATATTACCTTATGACACTCCCCGGTTTGAAGCTTTGACTTTGATATATTACCCTGCGGTGTTGGTAATGATGTTTGTCATTTAGGACAAAACGACAATTCCTTTTTGAAGGAGGCGAGTCTAAGTTGTTTGCTCGGTAGTGACGTTAGGGTATACTGTTTTTTTTTAAATTAAAATTTTAAAAGAAATACCCTTTGTTCGGTACTAGGCAAACCTTAAAATAATGTCATGGACATGCATGTATTTTATGGGTGAAGCAAATGCAGAAGAGCATTTTGAACTATTATCAATATGTTAGGTCATTAGAACAACAAGTCTAACTGAGAAATAAATTTAACCTTAACGAGTGCGAGTCCATGATCAAGAAAGGTTTTGTGCCGCAAAACTTTTCCATTAACAGGATCAATTGTTGTTCAAATTTTGTAAAGTCACATTTAAAAATTATAATAATAAGAAGAATCTTAGTACAGAAAAAAAATTTGAGTATTTAGTATAATTATATAGACATTAGTAAAATTTATATAGACATTTAGTTCACCGATATTTCATTATTCAGTTAATAATATAAGCAATTTTAGTTTTTTTTTAGAACAAGGTTCAATTAGGCAATTGACGTCAATTGTTCCTTTAGAAATATTTTCGCTATTTACTAAAGATTTTTTATAATGATATTGTTATCAATTTAAGCAGTAAAATTCAATAAAGTACACATCGAAAGATATCGCACTCAAAGATAGTCTAACGCAAATCATCTTATTGATAGTATGCTTGATTTGTTAAAAATTAATTTACTATTTTATGACGTGCGTTATTCAATGTAAAAAACAATATAGGTACTTGATTCAAGTGTTGTTTAAATATTTTACGATATCGTGAAACTATTGTCCACTTAAGTGGCGCATTATAATAAAATCAAATCAAATTAAATCGAATAAGTTGGTTTAGCTTATTAAAAAACTTTTTATTACTTGTTGGTACGAAAATAGGTATAAGGAATTGATTGCGTGCAATAACACGACTTGCTGGAAACACGTGTTTCACCTCTTCTACACTATAAATGATATCAAATATCTGTGAATCTTGAATCTAGGGACAAGTTATAACATTTTCAGACAATCGCTGCTAGCCGAGATATCTGCGATATATCAATCCAGTAACTGGCTCACTAGTGCATAGCTTAATTGGACTGGCAAGCGCTTGTAATTTAATCCCTGAGTAAACTAATCGTATCAAAGTTGCGATTCTATATGATTACTTGATTGCATCTCCACCTGAGTTCATGCCATAGTCGTACAAGTCAAAGCTATTAAAAATGTGATTCATTGTCAAGAACAAAGTGTTTATTATTTTTCGCATGTTGTTTAACATTTGTTTACAATGGTATTAGCAAGGATTTATAAAAATATAGTTAAAATTGTAAATTTATTTAATAAAAAGTATCATATTAGAACAAACCGTTCACCGTGATGTGATGATTTATTAGGAGAAAACATATCCGTAAATGGCGAAGTCATGTTAAGGGCCTTGAGCAGTGTGGGGCAATTGTTGCCTAAAAGATTAGCTCACGGAAAACTGAAATGGAACTTTTCACCACTAAATAAAAAATACCAACTTTATCACAAAATTAGTGGAAACTTACATCCAACGCTGTTCAGCGTTGCTATCCTGGATAAAAAAGATGTCGAAGTCGAACATCGAATATAGGACTGAGACTCATTTGTCGCTGTCTATGCCAATAGTAAAACTATTAATTAGCGACTCCAGCTAATTTAGTTGTACACAGCTATAGTACGTCGAATCCTTAAATATGGAGGGCTAGTCAGATGGTCGGCGTTGAGAAAAACATACAATGCAGCAGAGTACATAGATAAGGTAGAACAGGACTTTGCGGCGCGTGTCATATCGATGCTAAAAATACCAGCATACACAATACACCTATTATCTCCTAAAATATTATCGAATTGTAGCGACTTGCAATGCAGTATGACTCAGAGAATCTGGCTAGTTTGTCAACAAGCCGTACGGGCAGATAGTACCAAAAGGAATGATATCATCTTCAACTACGTGCTGTACTTTCAAACTGAACTTCAATTCTAACTTTGTTGTCGAGTTTCTGATTATAGGATATCGGAAGGACGAAAGGCAAGGATTCACACTCTTCCCTGGCAGATCCTAGATGAAGGATGTTGTGGGTTAAGGTGTCTTGTTAGACAAACTAAATTTATGAAGTCCTACAGTCAAGCATCTAGCGATAAACTACGAGTTTGAGGGCTTAGAACAAAGTACAACACAATTAAGAAGGCCAGTCAGATAATTTGCACTAGCTCATCGGATAATATTAGCTCTCCACTGAGTTCTATAAATTCTTTCTTATTACACTAATTAATCACAACTAAGGTAAGGGGTGACCTGACCAACTGTGTTATAAAAAGAACGTCATCTACAATAAAAGGAGAACTACCGATTTGATCTCCAGTCAACGGAAAAATATTGCCAGACTTGTGGCAATAAGTAAAAGTAACTGGGCAGTCTATATATACAAAGCTAATCTTAAAGATTAATATAATTAGCATACGCTAAACAGACCCGGAATCTGAAGCTAACGATCTTCAGATCTAACGTTCTCTCAGTACTTTTGTATGGCTGCGAAACGTGAAAAGTCACAGGGTCACTTGCGACGCGCCTCAAGTCTTCTCCAACAAGTGCTTAAGGAGGATACTGAGAATAAGATGGCCGGACATTATCATCAATCAAGACTTGTGGAGAGCAGCGCAGCAGGAAGCAATCGCTATCACCATTAAAGTACAGGCGAATAAACTCGGGTGATAACATACCCAAACCACTAGCCACACAACCAATATCACTGACTAACACATCCTCGTTGATTGTGGTTTGAACTTTTCGGATCTCACTTGAGACTAGACTCCTATATGAGATGCACAAGCTTCAGTCCTTATCTAATATAATTCAACATATCTGCACTTACGCTGTTCCATTGTCAATCGTAGTTCTTGTGTCGAATTCGCATTAGTAGCATTCAAAGATTCATCAACACTGATTTGTGGCAACACAGGAGAAGTCCATGCAAGAGCTGTACCAGCTGATACAGAACCAAGGCAAACTAAAATGATTAAAAAGACAATTTCATTAGTTACCAGTGCAACTTACAAATCTGCTCAACAATAACACACTCACCGACTAAGGCGGCAAAATACTGCATAGTCTTCGATGTCTTAACAGCTCCATCCTGCAGCGGGTCATAGAGCATTGGGTTGCGGGCATTAGGATCATTGTCTTCCTGGCTGACAGTCTTTTAATGGGGGAGAAGGAAACATACGATTTTAATTATATGTATATGGGAAATTAAATTTTTAATATTATTTGCAATAGAAACTGACTAATTGGCTGTTTTATTAGTTGGCCGATTTACTGTGTTCGCTCCATAATACAGGCGGTCTGAAATTAATCTTTTATTTCACTATGAAATCACTATTTGAAGCACTTTCTTAGTTAAACATAACATTTGTTTTTGCCCAATATTTCAAGCTTTTTTTCTAAATCGCTTAACAAATTCAATTCATAAACAAATACAACATAGCATATTTTGTAAGGTGAATTGCGAATATGGCCAATTTGGAGACGGGGCGCGAGTTACGTCGTTGCCACAAGATGACGCAAGAAGTACCATTTTTAAATTATACAAAATGTTCAAACATAACTCGCGTACTAAAATTAATTCATAAGTTTACAATAGATTTTCGGATATATGAACTCTTGATAATATCCATTACTTACAAATTTACAAACCTCAAAATGATTGCACTGAAACACAATTATAGCAGGTGATTCTCTAATAAATCCACTACGAATTCATAAGTTTAATAAAATTTACAACAAAACATGTACATGTAGAAACTTCGGGTACAAACTTTTATGTATACATCGACACCAGCCACATAGTCCTTTATTATTTGTTAATAATCGCCAAAATATCTTTTTTTGAGGTCGGGTCTATTTCAAAGTATTTTCTTTTTCCACGCCTCATACGCCCGACAAATAATCATGATACGCTTCTCACGCAGGATATCAAAATTGGCCCCTAAAAATTTAAATCCTCTAGGTCATGCGAAAGGTGGTTAAAATGGACCTCAAGGATAGAGAAAATGGCGCTATTTCAACCCATTAGATGCACCACACATGAAACGGGTCATAGGCGCGTCATATAAAAATACTATTTTGGATTCACAAAATTTCTAGATCGTGGAAAAAGGACCTCAAACTAGTCGAAAATACAGACAAAAAGGGGTCAAGTCAAGTTAATTAATAGTTTTAAAAAAAACAACCCATAAAAATTAAAATTTTTCTTGTAAATTCTCTAATCGGAGATACAGACACACACACACACACACTGCGTGCTCGTCTTGTGGCAAAATCATCCATGAAATGACGCAGCGGCAGCGAACAGCGCTGCTTACAAAGCACAGAGCTCAGACTTTGTCGTGATCTGATGCGATAAAGCGATATTTAAAAATTGTATATTGGGGTCCCCAAGGGGCCGATCGCTCCAAATTTTTACAAAAAGTATTTTCCATCGAAGACACACATGTGTACAAAATTTAAAGAAAATCGGGTAAATTTTGTAAAATATTTGTATGGGAGCCCCCCGAAATTTTAATAGAAAGTATTGTCACCGGAAATATACATGTGTGCAAAATTTCAATAAAATCGGGCTATGGGAAGTGGGCTAAAAATTGATAAGAAAATCTGACCAGCCAGCCAGCCAGCCAGCCAGCCAGCCAACCAGCCAGCCACGTGCACGCGAAGTTAATATAGAGAATTTAAAAAGAGTTATTGTTGCAGATTGGACTCGCTTTTTTCTAAATAGTACAACATGTATATACATTCACTGTAAGTTAATTTGTAAATATTTTAAGGTACTTAAGACATTTCCTCGATAATATGAATAGTTTGATTATATGAAGCAGCCTCACATTAATTAGTTCATATAATAGAGAATATTGAGTTTTTGTTAAAGTGACTGGAAGAACTAAGTTCATCATGGTAATAACTTAAACTATTTTCGAGCTGGCTTATAAGTTAGAAATTTGTATCTATTTAAGTTTTCTAAATTAAACCAAAAGAAAATTTGATACCAATTCTCAGTGTAATCCCTATTACTATAACTTTATTATTGAAAAATTGTCAAGAAAAGCCATGAACAGACGCACGGACGGACAATTATTGAATTCATTTTTCTTTTTTTCTATTTTCCCCAATGATATAAAATAAATCTATTTCTTATCACAAGATAATTAAGAGAGAGAGCATCATAGGTACAAAGTCCGCAATTCATCAATGTCACTAACAAGAACAAGTACATTTCCTATTCTTTTTATGCTTGATGGTTGTACTGATCCTATAAATATAAAAATAATTCAGAAAATACAAAAAACAAACTAATGCAGACGCCGTCGCGACCACGAACTTTACATAGATACATCAACAACTAAACCGCAAAAACTAGCTATTCAATCAACCGACTCACTCGTAACTAGTAAATCAAAAATAGAATTTTTTTCAAAGCCACACGTGCTTCTTTTTATTTCGCAAGACACTAGATGGCGCCTCATATAGCAAGTTAGCAAGTTCACATTCCACATTAATGATGTGGTCACAAAAAAAATTTGTCATGTTGCCGTAATCTTACGAGTAATATGTAGTGTGATTTTATTTAATTGGAATTGAAATTAAATTACGAGAAAATTTATTCATCTTCATTCATTATGAGCAATTAGTACGAGAAAATTGTTTCCATAATTTATTTAAAAAAAAAAATACTTCAATTTTTAAATTCTCTATATTAACTTCGCGTGCCCGTGCCTGGCTGGCTGGCTGGTCAGATTTTCTGATCAATTTTTAACACACTTCCCAAAGCTCGATTTATTGCACATTTGTTGTTTTTAACCACAAAAACACTCAGTGCTTTGCATGTGTTTTCTTTTTTCAGCTTTTATAGTGGAAATGTCGTTTGGTGACGACGGCAACCTATGCATTGAGCAACATGTTGTCACAACATTCTGTCACTTGGTTATTGGAGTATCTACATGAAAATTTTTACTTATTATGGGTTGGTTTTTTTTGTTGACTATAATTATTAATGTGTTGTGATCAACATGTCTTATCATGTCTTACTCTGCCATCGCTTCATAAATACCCTTATCATGTTTCACCCTGCTATCGCTTCATTTCATATCTACATAATTAACTTTATCTTAACGATAAAAGCTGGCACTTTTATCATAATTGCTTGCTTGTATGTTCATTGACATTGTGCGGGAACCAAAAACCACTATAGGGCATTTTTAGCCTTTATCGGTATAGTGTGTTCTTATGTTGTGAAAAGTCTAACCGATGTTTTGGGGTAACATAACCAAAATCACTTGCCACCTAATAGAACATCAACCAAGCGAGCAATAGGCAGGTATTTCAGGTATCAACAAAGACTATTAAGTAGTGCAGCGCTTATTGTTTTTACTTAACGACGACACAGGACTCTGTACATAAGTGCTATGCAGCTGTGTTGTACATGGTGTTGCGTAAGAGGTGATATGATTTTGTGAATTAATACTATTGGTCGATAATTGCACGAATTAATACTAAATCGATCCGATTGGTCATTAATAACAATTGTAGTCAGTTTTAACCCTGAAGTTTGTGTATAAAAGAAGCTGCTGAGTAGAAAGAAGCCGAAGAAGTTGAGCTATAAATCGAGACTCTAGACAAATCGCAGCCAAGCTAAAGGCAGCGGGCTTGTTATAGAGATAAAAAATTAAATAAAGAAAAATATTTAAAAAATTAAAAGGAAGTGCAACTTGTAAGACAGTGGGACTCTTACCCACTGGTATTGAGACTTTGATATTGGGTCCGAATACCCCAGCTCCCACTTAATTTTTTTCCCGTCTTAGTTCTCTTCTCGGCCTGAAAAGCGGAAAGCACGTAACTACGAGGCAACAAATGCTAAGTTTAACTCGAATTGTTTCAAAGTTTATCTTTTCATTCTCTTTTTTTGAGTGACTTCATAATGAGATGTCCAGTGACAAAATAAACATTTCAGTCAATTACTGTCTAAAGTCATTTTATCATGCGATATCATATATATCGGTTCGATTTTATCATTTAACGGTAGTTAAAAAGTAAACTAATTGGCTGGAGCGTTGAGCTTTTCAATTGCGTTCACTGCAACTAGGGAATTGTATATCACTATCTGTGCCGCAAAACAGTCACAGTTCCTACTAGAAAGACTTTGTAATTTTCATGTATGTAACTTGTCTATGTAACTCCCCAAAACTCCTCAGAAAATAAGCGATATCGCTTTATTTATAAAACCCTTTAAAATTAAGCCAATCTTAATCCAAATTATTATCAACTTCCAACAATAGACCCGTAGGTGGGCCCGTATCTGATCCCGACTCTTCAGCCAAATATGGTGATGATGACCAACAATAGACTTGTAAAGAATTAGTTATGTCTTTTAAGTGTACTTTAACCTGACATTCTATTTAGAAAATTATTGCTTACAAAAGAGCAATTTAAACTGCAAATGAATGAAATGACGATACTCAATAATCGTGAAGAAGATGATTGCATTATAGACCAAATGTCTTTCAGTCTTTAACTTACAATTTTGGTACGTAAACAAACCAACTTTTGTAGTACAATAAATAAATGAATTCAATTTGCCCCAAGTGAGTTAAGTAAAATCCATTTATTATTCTTACATATCTTAGTAGTTTTATGAATGGCGCTTTCGTGAACATTTTTAAAATTAGCGAAAAAAAGCAATATTTTATTTTCCTCCACACATATTTCCTGAGTATTTTTAAGAACGTCAATTTGTTGGCATTTGGCAATTATCCAAAAAAAAAAAAAGAAACCAAAAAACGTTCTTACGTGAATCAACAACAAAACCAAAAATACGCAATGAATTGTAACGCAACTGTGCACTTAAAAACAACAACTGCAATCACTCAATTATGAGACAAATTGTCACATTATATTCAAATAAGAATTTGTTTTTATAAAAATATTTGCAATTGATGAGTTTTACCTGCCACCAACGAGCCATGGCCCGAACAACTTTATCAGCATCCATGTTGGCTATTCACACGCCTTCGCCCTTTTACGCCTAAACAGCAGTTATTATATAATCACAAATAACTGGTGGTTAGAAAAGAATTAACGATAGAATGACACTGAAAAAAATTGCTGTTGCAAATCGCACTAAGAATATAATCCGTTTCGCCAGATTATTTTATTCCTTTTTTGAATGTTGTTTTTTTTTTGTTCAATAAAGAGACAAGAAACAATTTCAAAATAAGAAAACTGATTTTTCTAAAACAATCCCAACAGCATTTTTCACTTCAACCCGACAATTTGACGAAACACTTTTAATCAAATAAAGGTGTAGTAAATGACTGAAGTTTGTCCTTAGGCAATATCAAATAATCACTGCAAGATAAGATCGGCGGTCGGTCACTTTTTAAGTACCAATCAGATCCGTTTTCTTCGAAATATCCGCAAAGACTGTCGCTTTCGAAAATCCAACATCTAATAAAATCTCTGAAAATGTTTCTCTATGATGTCGTTGTCGTATTTGTGGTTCTTTTTTTAATTTCAATTGATTCAAAAATTCTTCTGGCGACGGCGACCGCCGATGAGGCAGCTGACATGTAGTAGTTTGTACCTTGCTTTTGACATTAATTGAAACTTTACTTGGTTGTTTTCGTTGAATACTGTGCAACCCTTCGCGAAGATGATGTTTTTCCTCGAGTCAATTGACTCGAAAACAAAGACAATTAGATGCGAATGTCTTTTTGCATCGTATATTAGGGATGATGATGCACGATGCACGTCGCACCATTGCAATGTTGTTACTCTCGTAAGCCAGCAATATCATTAAATTTCGAATTTTTAATAAACTCATCTTTACGTAGGTATACGTTAAGGGAAAATAAAATAAATTAACAAAACAACAAGTTGGTTTACATAGAATTTCTGAGCTTTGCATCAGTTTATTATTATTGTCGTCGTTGATTTGTTGTCCTTTGCCAAATTATGCAAATATTTCGAATTCTGTCACGTGTAAAAAATGCAATATTATTGGCATATAGTTCGAAGATAATCTTCGTTATTGTATGAATAATCAAATAGAAGTATTTTTTGTAGGTGAAAGCTTAGATTAATTTGAACTGAAACAAAACACAATCACGCAGCGATCGCCTGATATTGTCTGATATAATGATATAAAATAATGCTCATCGCCACAGTTATTATTTCCCTAATGGCATTGCCAACATCAAAAAGAGAAGGTCATCGGCCAGAGTACGAGAGAGATCTGAGTACAAAGGTTAAAGATTTCTGCGTTTATTGTGATGACCACCAACACAGGCGTCACATCAATGTTTTTGGCGGGTGACTCCATCACGTATGCTCTTTCCCTCTCTCCTGAGAAATCTGCTCGAATAGTGGTGGAACACCTCTGAAATCTTTGAGACACTACCTTAAGTAGGGACTGAAGATCAACGCCAACAAAACGGAATACATTTCGTGAGCATAACCTTAAAAATCACATGTCCGGACATCACGATAAAGAACACCAAGTCAGAGACAAGTACCTAGGAATCAACTTTACCGAGAGGCTCAAGTTCAACACTTACATCGATAAAATGATTAAAAAAAACAAATTATGCTCTTCATTTAGTGCACCCGCTTTTAAGAAGATGAAACAGACTGTCACACAACACCAGGATGCTCATTTGCAAGTAGCTCAGCTCAGGCCAGTAGTTTAAAACTTTCACTTAAACTCATCAAAGCTTACCATTTTCTGTGCCATTTTTTCATTGGTGATTACAATTGATCCGAGTACTAAAAACATTGAATTTGTCAGATACGTACATACTTTGTTTTGCTAATATACATGACCAGATTTTGTAACCGGGCTTAGACCATACAAATAAATGGTGTAATGATTATTTGTCTGAGTTGAAGCTTTAAAGAAAGTCTAAAAGGCTGTACTATAAAATTCAATTAGGAGTAAGGTGTTTATTTGACCTAATTCTTATACTCGTACTTTCATAAAAAATTAATCCACTCTGCTCCAAAACACCTTCCCATTGCCACAACGCACATAACATAATAATATACCAATACTACACAGCAGAATCACCAAGTAATGATAATTTGCATGTATCGTACATAGAAATGGAATGTATTTTTATCATTTTTAGAAACTCAACAAAGGCGCTGAGAGCTTTAAGAACATTGTCGCCTCTTCGAAAATAGTTTAACGAACGACGATGGTTGATAATTACCATGAACGTGACGTAGGTCTTAGGAAAATAGCGATTTATCCTACAAACATGATGTATCTCATCTTGGCTGGCGAATCGGACGATTCTGTTTTCGCTTCTGACCCATCTAATATTAGAATATAACACACCTTCTTTTTGCACGCCACGTCATCGGCGGCTGAATACGCAACAAGTCACAGAATAAACACCACCCAGCCAGCACCAGCCTCCTGCAAACTAACCTCAATCATGCTACACCCTTTCTCATCAATCAGCAAGAAGACAACAACTTTCCAACACAACAATAACAATAATTAATTTTCTTCCGCAGCTCTTTCCCTCAGATACACGTGAATCGACGAGAATAGTGGAGAATTAAATTTGGATATTATTTGGTCTACAGTAATTATTCATCTCCCGAATAGAGGACCATCTATTTGTTGACGTCTGATGACAGCCAAAGTGAACAGGAATTTGACGAACTGTGATAAGATGGACGTGATCTTTGGTGTTGGTAAATGTGGCTGATATTAACATTTTACATTTTAGGCGAGTGAACTTTAGCCTAGAAACTTCCCCTAGTTACCAATAATTTACGTTGAAAATTTCATAAAAATCGGTTCATAAATGTGAGTTTCAATAAATATTATACAAACAAACACAATTTTATCCATACTAATATTACGAGTATAAATGTGAAAGTAACTCTGTCCGTATGTTATGCTTTCACGGCTCGAGCGATTTGGATAATCTTTTACTAAAATATTACTTATTCACCGTATAAAGTTATAGGAATAAGAAAAATTGGAAAAGTTGTCTAGAAAATTAAAAAATTCGGGAAAACCTGAAAGTATTTTTTTCCATGCGATTCACGACTATAACTCACAATTCGAACACGTATATTTTTTTTTGTGAAATTAGTGTCGATTTACTAAAACCATTCCCGAAACCAAATCCACGGGTAAGCTGTTTAAGTGACAGGGTTTTCGTGGTTTTCCTGGTGAATGCTTTGCAAATAGAATAGAATAGAACGTGCTCTCTCTTTGCTATCATGCTGAGTAAACAAAACCTTACCCATCGATTGTCGGCGGGTAGCAAAGTTACAGTGTCGGTTACAAAACTTTGCAAATAAAACGTAAAATCAAACCGTATCCCGGGTACAGTTTGCAAATAAATAGAACGTCAAACCAAAACCAAGAGAGAGAGAGCTAATAGTTTTCCTTTGGAGGTGGTCGATTTGCGGGTTGGTGTCAGTAGACGGTGGGTGGTGGTTGGTGGAGGGGTATGGGTTTATTTGTGCTGCTAGTGGAGCGTCCGCGATTATTTCGGAAGATTATGAGAAATTTAGAAGGCGTGTATTATTTTTAAAAAGACTATAGTTCAGACATCTTGTACAACCGCATGTACTCGTATATAAAATGATGTTAACTTATCTTTTTATTTAAATTTTCAGTCGGCCTTTCTGCACTTGTTAAAATATAGAATATTTGTTCATTCGATGATTAACAGGTTCACACCTTTTTACGGTACTGGTTATATTCGTTATATAGCTTCCCACCACTAAACACTCTTCTTAACTCAATGTCCGCTGTTCCAGTAACTCATGACTGTTATAGATTTATGTACAAACAAAACAAAAAATGACTCTCACGCTTGTACTGGTCAAGAGCATCATCAAATATTATTAAAAGGGGTCTAAGCTAACACATACAGCTACACAGTAGTATTTGCCATTGGACAATTAATTAGGAAGTTTATTGCATTTTCATTAAGCGTTTAAATTGATTTGATTTTATTTAAATATTTGGAATTGATTTATTTGTGATTTCAGTTTGTGCACACAAACGCTTGTTTTTGTATTTATGAGAGATATGTATCTATTATTAGGCAATTTTTAAATGAAATTCACTTGTAACACAATTGACATTCGAGAGCAGTAAAGTTGATGTCAAGTCAAAATGGGAAGTAAACTGTGAAGGTGAAAATGCTCCGTAACAAAGATATAAAAGAGCTGTAGTGCGGTGTTTCGATATGGTAACAACATAGCTATGTATTTAGTGTATAGTTTATATAATATTTTAAAATGTAATTCGCGGATTAAATGTTAAAATGCGTATACAAATAGAAATGCATCTGTAAGCTGTCAATTATCTTATGGAACTATGCTTTGTTTGGGTAAATGAATCAACGAGGAAAATAGAACATTTAAATAATAATAATATTCGGCGCGACAGACAGACAGATTGCGATCCAAGGCCTTGCTTCTCGGAACCATTTATGTTGAGCATGTATATTTTTGCACACAAGTGGAGGGGACCTACAATTTAATGCCGGATCCGAACAGCGAATTGAGAAGCTTTTCGTGACAAGCTATTTTTCTCGGACCTTTGTCAGACAATCGCGAGAGGTGGGACTCCGTGAAAATTACTTTTGATGTTACTGGCATTCCAACGACGAACCTCCCTCTCAGAAGCCATGCTCTTATCCACTGAGCCACGGCGCCTACTAAAATGGAACTTATAGACATCCATTCTGGATGAGTATTGAATATTATTTGGTCTGCAGGACCTCAGACAAGACGTGAAGAAAGTATGAGTTTTTGTACCAGTACCTGAAACAGTTCCTCATTGCAAGTCTGAAGGTAAAATTATGAAAGTTTTTCTATCTCCACTATACATGATAAGCTTCAATTATGATATCTTCAAATAAAAATGTTCTTGTCTAATTTTTAAGAAAACTATATTTAACTAACCATGTTGGTAGTGAGATGGACGAGTGGTTAAAATTGTTGACTACCATTCTTAGGGCTCTTGTTATACGATATACTTTCATCTTATTGATCACCGTTATTCTGAACATGAACTGTTCTTAGTAATATAGCTAGCACTATGGCTATAAGAAAAACTTTGAAGTTAGATTCAAACTGTTACTGAACACGAAATACATTCAGATGCCATAAAGTGGTATGCGAGCATATTTCAAGTATAATGCATGCGATCGGAAGAAGTACTTCAATCACAGAGAGGAATATAAGACAGAGAACAGCCATCATGTCGGATAGCCAAACACCAAAAAATTGCCCTGAATGTTCATGGCTAAAAAATGGCCATGGTCAATGGCGAGAGCAAGAAAGTATATACTGGTCCCGCGACACAACGGTTTGGAAGGCAACAATGCAGCGAATGAGCTTGCGAACAAGGGAGCAGAAACTTCGACAGTAGGGCCAGAATTATTATTTTGCATAGAAACCGCACAATGCAAGTAGATATGCCCAGAATCGTATCAACAACTTTAGCCATAAAATGGAAAAATATCCATGGCCTACGGAAGACACAGAAAATACCCAAGAGAATAATTAAATTTGTTCTGTTTCTAGGCTTTCCAATAGACGCACGTAAACATCTGGTTCCATCTTTTACTGGAAAACACACAATTTCTGATTGTTGTCTCAGGTTCGTATTTTTTATATTGCTAGGTAAATGTTATGCCAAGCTTATCGCAAATTTTATAATCTTCTTTCATTCTCATCTACTATAACTATAGTAAATACATTTTTTTCCATTAAATATTTACGTAAACAATGCGAGTAGGTAGGTTATACGAGTAACTAGCTGATAGTGCGAAGTCGTGTTCACCGCCTTTATTCACTGATGCCACAGAAGATTTGGATAAATACATATTTGTTTTAAATTTACCACTTTACTTATCTACAGGTGGTCCTCCGAACCCATAGGACACTTTATATATATATTGAGACGCTATATGATGTGTTTGCTTTAAGTTGATTAAAGCTAAATTCAGTGCGTAAATTTATTCAATAACACCTTCTTGCTCAATATAATCGGTGGCTAACTTTAACTGATTTTTTTCCATCTATTGATTGATGCAGGTTCAAAAGAGGTAAAAGAAAAAAGTCATGTTTTTTCCTTCATCTTTCTAGTTAATAATTATTTATAATAATTAAATTAAATTATAATACCAAATTCAGTTTTTCAGAGAATAAAAGGAAATGGAACAAAATGCTGTTCGCCAACTTGCGGATTGTATGGAAATGAGAGCTAGAAAGCAATTTAAATGTACTCAATTAAAGAAATACAACAACTAAATGTTAATAAATTGTTTTTTGTTACTTCGCATGAGTTACACTACATCGCTTGTTATCATCATATTATAACAGTGTAGTTTACTTTTCGCTCAAAACATTTTTTATCACAAGACTGAGGACTTTTAATCAGCATTACGCCTACAGAGCAATGCTACTTAAAGAATATTACAATGCAAAAGGAATACAATATTATACATTTCACTTCCTTTTGCTACCATATACATAAAATGTGACTCTACAAGCAGGACTGGGATCTAGCCACAAAAAAGCGTGCCAACGATCCTGATTTCGAGGCAATTTTCTGGCTACGAAGAATATTTAATCCGATTTTATCTTCACTTCACTTTTACTTTTATATGTATAGATTATCAATCTGTTCTATTGGAGATTATATATATTACTCATACGTCCCGATCCCTAAGAACGGACCTTGTTAGTAATTCATGAACAGTGGTACATGTAAACTAATCGCAGTTAAAAACCAATAAATAAGTACATCGAGATGATATATCCTAATTTTTATTGTATTTACACTAAATCGGAACCCACCTATGAGCCAATAATATTTACGCTCTCTTCGCCATATTTCTTATTTGTATTGCACCGAGAGCCAAAAATAACGCACACAACAGGATCTGTTGATATTATTATTCACATCTATCGGAATCGTTTAACTTGTTCAACACTTCCGTTTAAGAAAATAAATATCGAATTTAAAAATCTTGACATCCAAATCGTTGCATTTGTAGTCGAAGAGTTGTTACTTATAAATACGGGATGCATACGAATGCCGCGATGCAAAATGTTTATCTGTCTGTTAGCATGGCGAGTCTTCGGTGTTAAGTCGCGTGTATTTTCCAGATGTGAGTTTAAATTTTTAGAGTAATCTTAATGAAAACATTTACATTGCTTCATTTGCTTGTAGGTGTTCATCGTAAGGCAATAAAAAGAAATATTATTTATAAATAATTTTATCTACGTCATCCATATTTGAATTATTGGTCGCAATTATCCTTGAACTTCTTACAATGAAGCTTTTATTTACGTGTTCTCTTCTGCTGCCGATGGAATAATAGTTTTATATTTTCAATATTCGTTTGGTTCGTCGTATGGTGCAGTGCCATTGCGTAGCGAAGAAACCCTTAGGGGAAAGGAAATACATAGCTCGACGTTCAGCTCTGGAATATTCATGCTCATTGTTATTGTAATTCGAACTCGTAGGATTGATAAAGAAGATGCAACTATGTAGAGGAAAGGACAAGTAGACGTAAATTCTATTAGAAACATGACAGCCATTTCCAATTGTTCGTTTTCAATAAGCTTCTCTAGTGAAAAATAATTGAATTGCATTACAAGTTCGATTGATTCATTTCTAATATTGTATAATCTTAAGTGCATTTTGAGTGATCGTCTTTGCACTGATGATACTTGCGACAAATTTAATGCTAGAGCAATTGTCGCTTGTTAGTTTCTGTAATTGGAATATAAACTCAATGTTGCAAGGTGGATAGAATATGACAATAAATGTGGTAATTGAAGTTAGTTCATTGGTCTTACTGCTATTAGTTTGAAATGAAGTTGACTGATGCCAGTAATGCATAGCTTAGCTTGTCTTTTCTTTCCAATTAAGGTCACCTAATTTAAGACTTATTGTAAGCACGCCAATGCGACATCAATTACTAGAACGCACAAACGCTGGTTATCATATTGTGATACGATTTTGCTTAGAGTTAATGCAATTATTTCTTAAATCATTAGATATGCGTTAAGACACGAGCTTTTTAATTATTAAATAAACATTTTCCTAATAAATCCAAAAAATTTTGTTAAACGATTTTACGGATACAAATTTTTATATCAATCACACTGTTGAGCTGGGTACATTTAGTCAGTCAATCAATCAGTCAGTTTTATTTCTGTTGCAGAACGTCCAAAAAAAAGATTTTTCGTTTTTAAAGGCATCTCGTAGACAATACGGCTTATGACAAAAAACCATATCCATATTCATTATGCATAACCCTGAATATAAGTAGTTGTAAAAAAAATTGATTGACCTATAAATTACAGCACCCTCGCTAACTTTAAAAAAAATCCCCTAAAAATGTCAATGACATAATCGGGTTATGCTGTACTGTGCTCGTCAACACTGTTTCTTAAGAAAAGTTGACAGTTTTGACCATAGCGTAAGGAGGCGAAAGTGCATTATGGTTAAGAATTAAGAATGTACTCACCAAACTGAGTGTACAGCCCATTTGAATTAAGAAACCCATTCCATTTTTGTATAAAAATTTTTGTTCTAATTCGTTCCTCTTGATGTCTCTATACTCTTTGCCTAAATTCACTATTCTCATAATAGGGTGGAAATATTCGAAATCATCTTTATTTTGGCAGATATTGCGCTAATTATTAGACTGACGCAGCGTAGATGAAATGTACAATTTATTCCTAGAAATGTACCTGACAAAATAAATCGTGCTTATCATGAAGAAATAGTGCAAGTAGGGGAGGAAAAAACGATGCCGACACTTGTTAAGAGGCATCTTGTGCACAATACATAAAGAAGAAGATATAAGAACGTGCAGCAATTATAGTTATATAACCTTATTAATTACTGCGTATACGATTTTCTCCTCTATCCTTCAAGACAATATAGCCCCATACCCATACCAGGTTGACTTAATCCTATGCCAAATACCATTTGCTTAGATTTTCACCCTAAGCCATGCTATGTAAAATGACTATTATTAAGCCATTTAAACCTCTATAACGGATTCCAATAGGGGACGGACTGCGTCCTCTTTAACCTAGCGTTGAAAAAAGTCATCCAAGCCTCTGATGTAGCGGCGTGCCAAACAATCACATATAAGTCCATCCATAAACTGGCGAACGCAGATGATATTGACTAGCCTAGCGTACGCCATGAAATCTAGGACTGCATGTAGTTAAATGAGAGCATAACAAAAAGCGAGAAGAAGATTCAACATATGTCGCTTATATAAAATAGTAGAGTAAATTTAAAGTAGTATGATCCTTTAAATACGTCCGGTCAGTTGTATCAGTCGATAACAGCATATGACCAGAAATACAAATCCTGTTAGGCTAACAGAGCCTACTATAGCCTGTCAAGACTCTTAAAATCCAAAACCCGTATATGAGATCTACGAGCGTCACCGCCATATCGACATTGTGAAGAGAAGGCTCCCATGGGTAGGACACATGGCTTGTATAAGCAAAGTGGATCCTCCACGGAAGTCCTTTGTGTTAAAATTTATAGGTGACGAGAGCGACGTCGGATAACTACGAGATGCCAGTACCGCGGCTAATAGCCAAATATGATGATAAGAAACAGTGACAAATAAACACTCCAAAGTTTGATGCATTTGAATTACGTTTTTGTAGCATTGTCGAGGCTCTATAACTCTAAAGAAGTCATGAAGACTGATTTTTAGAATTTTTTTACTTTAGGTATTTTACGTCGGGGTTTTAAGTTTTTATATATTTTTATATATCCTCTATATACAAATTAGCTATGTCCCTCACCCACAATCGCTCATGCGCAAATTTGTTCTAAAATTTTGAATTTTAACATGGACACAAACCACAATTGAAACTTTTATTAGACACGTAAACCATAATGAGAGTTTTAACAGAGACACAAACCATAATGGGAGCAAACATAAAATAAATTTGAGAAATATTTTAATTGTAAGACTTTTGACATTAAATTTACTAATACAAACACTCGTATAACGAGCTGCAACCACACTCGTAAGTTTATATCTGGCTTATTTATGAACAAAATGTTATTATCGTTTTGCCAAAGAAGTAGTTGTACTAGCACAGCTCCTACTCTCTTGCATAGGTGAAAAATTCAAAATTTTGCTTCACAATGATAGAAAGAGCCGATATCTCTATTATAATACATACAAGCCTACCCGGTTCACACTAACGACTTCAAGTTTAGGAATAAGCAATAACAACGAAAATACATTTTTTGTTGTTGTCCACTTCTTAATTGCGTTTTGACAATCGGACAGATGAACAAATAAACAGACAGATGATATAGCTAGAAATATTCTGATTACGCTTTTTACAAAAAATACAAATATATATTACACCACAAGCAAAAGTCTTAGCCTAATGTTTAATTAAATTTTTATTATATCGTTATTATCGTCATCTACGTCTAAACAACGTATTTCTTGTAGTTTTCCCGTTACAATAAATTTTAAATCTTAACATCCCAAATATAAGCTAATGTACTTATATTTGAAGTGTGAAGAAAGCTTAGCATTTCATGTTTTGTCAAATAACTTCTTGAAACTGGAATTAATCAAACAACTCGTAAATACAATCGGCGATATAAAATGTTTTACTGCAAGCAATGAATGATGATAAGAAAATCAGTGGACATTGATCGTCAAGACAACAACAATTTCTATCTTTATATCGGAATGAACTTATTCGATTGTATTGCATTGCAGGGTATCGTATACTATCGTAAGTGGTTATTTTCGACCAATTTATCGGATTTGGTGTGATTTATAAGATTGTTGAACGTAAATTTATCATCACCTACTAGTTGCTGCTTACTGTAATGAATTTGTGTACAGAAAAAAATAATTGGTATCGGCAGGTTGATTAATTTAAAGATTAAGTAAGAATTTAATTGCGCGAGTGATATGGATTTTTTGATAAACTTTTAAAACTTTTTTCATCAAACTCATATCGATTTGTTATTCAACAAGTCTTATATGTTAAAATGAAAGAATGTTTGTATGTTTGTTTCTTACACAAATCCACACCCTTGATCGTATCAATTTAATTTTTTAGAGATGCTTCACTGATTTGTTGAAGGAACAGTAAGCTTATTTTCACCAAACTGCGTAAAATTGCGCTCCATTTATAATCTATACACAAGTACTTAATTGTACTTGGCATTGTATATCTGATTATATAAATGTGAAGCTATGTTTGTATCTTTTGTTGGTATTAGTGTAGATTCTATAGTTTTCTAGGTGGCTGAGGTGGACAATGGGTGGGTGGTGGTCAGTAGGCGGTTGGTCAGTGGAATTGGGCAGCCGAAACATCGGTATTTCCGCTAGTTGATAATAACACAGAGAACGTGGACATATGTCTGAACATATATCAACATTATTGATCTGCCAAATAGAACGAATCATATTAAAAATGTCCTATAAGATGGAAAATATTTTTGTTTTGTCGTTTTTTATTTACAAACTTTATTGGGATTTTTTGTATGTAAACCAGTAATTCCAGGTAGATATCCCTAATTTTATCATTATCCGCAAGACTTTCCTCTCAGAACCCGTTGTTTTAGTTTCGGGAGTACTGATGCCTTTGTAACAGCTGAAATGTCAGCAGCTTGGAAGTTATGGTTAGGTCCCTTGATTTAAAATGGATTTGCTTTGTTGATTTTATTAAATGTATCAATGCTATTCAGTATTTTTATAGTTATCGTCCCTAGAAGTATTACCATCTTCACCCTCATGTAGCTTCTAATACAGCATGATCATACTTCGACAAGGATTAAGGGCCCAACCCATAGAATCCATTATGTCCGTTGGGGCGACGAAGGCAACTGACAGATCGACGAAATACATGCGCTCTTAAGGGCAGTGTCCCAAAGGCAAGGCATGTTACGGAAGCGACGCTAAAAGTTGACCAACTTTTAACTTTTCTCGCCGGCAAATGTTTTGACAGTTCCCTCTCACAGCAGTTTAAAATGTATTTCGGCATTTGCTTTTTGTTTGCCTGTACGACGACAACGTATTCAATGGGTCTCCTCTTAGCGCTACATACGGCAAGGTCAACGAATACGACGACCGAACTGACGCAACGGATTCTATGGACTGAGCCCTTTAGTTATTAAGTTGTTTTATAAGGTATTGTTCTATGTCGTATAATGATTCCAAATGGAATTTAATCATAATGGACTTAAATAGAAGCCTTACAAGATGCAAAAGGTGTAGAATTTAACACCGGTACAACGAGACGAGCTTCTACGAAGAAAGCCTCGCACAGAATTGGTGAAGAAAAATGTAAGCCCTTCAATAATACATAAACAAATGAAAGGATCTTGAGTGGTTGAAGGGCAAGTCAATCAACTATTTCGACAGCAGAGTTGATATGCGTAACTGCTGCTAACAGCTCCTTTTTATCGAAGAGAGCGTTATGGTAAACTAACAATTTATTGTCATCAAAATATGTTAAATAATCCTTTGATTCCTTGGGCACATATACAATTTGCTACAGACCGCTGGGCATTGCAACCGGTTTGTCCCACCAAGAGATTCGTTTGTCAAAACAATTTTTATAAAATAACGTGCTACATTTATTTCTTCCATACTTGACAAACTTGAATCCGATGAAACTCTCATATTGGAGACTAGGTTAGACCAATAGACGGTCCATTACATTGGAAGTTAAAAAATATGAAATTGTGGAAACCAGACCTTCATTGGGAATGAAAATGAATTACACAGGTTCATATTCGTGCAGTGCCTTCATTGGAAGTCTTGGTTATACTCATCCGCACCAGAGGTCAATTCATCAGAATTTTACATGTGTTCACTTGTTTTCAACATAGTCTTAAAATTTTATATAAAAAATTCTTAATTGACGAAACTGTAGTGCTTTTAGTTGGTAACACTCCCAATGTCGGAACCTGTAGTTGAAGGATTAATATATTGCTCCACAATATCAATTTAAGGAACAATATTGGCGATTATCTTTGTGTAATCTATTTCCAAGCCAAGCCTACGCTGGAAGGATGGCGTAGACCAGGATGCCAAGAGTTTAGGGATGCTAAACTGGATGACATCAGCTCAATCAAAATATTTTGCGGGAGGCCAGGAGCGGACCCCGGTTGTAGAGCCAAATTAGATTCTTAAACTGTTTTGAATATTTTTTTGTTTACATTATACAAAAGCTCGGCCTATCAATACTTATGGAAAAGACTCTTCCACGAGAGGTATTGGAAAAGTTACCACCGGGAAAACTGGCTTGTGTAAGCCAATTAAGTTTCGAGAATAGTAGCTGACTAGGAATTTTAAACGTAGAACAGGATATTTAAGATGCTCGTAAAATGTTGCCTTTATAAAAGGATTCTAATTTGCATAACACTTTTCAGTAAATTTAAAAATATAAATTTAAATTTAGCTTTATGTAAAATCGATTTAACCAACATTCACTTATCTCGGATAACTTTATTCATAATAACACAAACGGACGAACATTAGTTTATTAATTAAAGTATTGAACTGATTTGATTGTTAGTTGTTTTTTTTTTCAAACGATGCTATGCATATGCAGGTATTTTGTATATATAACCTTGTATTGTATGTAATTAATTTGTAATGTGTCACTGTAAAAGTTCCTGAGCAGAATTGTTAATATGCTTGCAAAATCAATACGCACCCACAATCTCATTGCATCGATAGCATAGCTCCATTAACAGTCGAAATCGATGTCAAGCATGCATCTAACATTGCATCCGTATGGAATACATATTACGCAATTTGTTTTGTACACAAAAAACTTATATTAAAATGGAAGCAAATACATTTGGAAGATATATAACAAACGTAAATGTTTAAATGTTTTATTTGGTATCTGCATAAGAATTTTAGGTGTTTATTATGTTATGTTGCCCTCAAATAACTCATCGCTATACTCGCACTTTCGTATATGAAATAATTACATAATTAGTAATAAAAATTGTTATCAACTTTTATTATTTGTTTATGTTATGTGAATTCATACGAATACGTCCGTTGTAGTAGTATCAGGTAAAATAAGTGGTCATGCGACAGTTTTTTTTATAGATTTCCACTCTTCTTAGGTCGGTTCAGTTAGTTGATACGCGATAATCAAATGTCATTGATTAGAAGTTTGAGAGGTTAGCTGTGCTGATTGCCATTAAAATTTACTGCTTTTGCTGTTAGATCATCGTCAGTCAACCGAAATCATCATCTGTTCAAAATATTTAAGTTATTGTCAACACGATTATCGTCGTTAAATGTGTTAATTGAACAAAAAAAAGTAAGTCAACTCGAGATAGTTAACTATCTCTAAGTTTGGTATATTCTCTGTTCAAACAATTTTAGCAAGTTCGGACTACTTTCCTGTTTCATCTCATAAAAGAAGCTTTAAAAATAAAATTTTTTATCTTCAAAAACATCAATTTTGGCAAATCTTTACAAATATCCTCTGCTGATCCAACGGTCAAATGCCTAACGGCCTATTTATAAGATTTTTCATACCGGCTCCTGCGATTACTTCCACTTCTTCTTCCACTACCTACTCATATTTGGTTCATTCAAATCAGCGTAAAATTGTTTTCTTTTTAAAAACTTTTATGTAACCTAACTTGACCTCTACTTGCCTGTATTTTCGACCACTTTGATGTCCTTTTTAACCACCTTCCACACGACTTAGAGATCTGAAATTATGTGAGTGTCTAAGTACAAAATAGCATTTTTTATATTCCGAGTATGACACGTGTCGCGTGTGGGACGTGTTATGGGTTGAAATTTTTGTTTTTTCGACTTATTTGAGGTCCTTTTTAACCACCTTTCGCACGACCTAAAGGGCTGAAATTTTGTGAAAGGCTCAATGTCAAGGGCCCATTTTGATATCCCGCTTTTAACGCGTGTCGCGAGTCACGTGTGGCGCGTATGAAGCGTGGAATAAAGAAAATTATTTGAAATAGCCCAGACCTAAAAAAAAACGAAGTATTTTTACTTTAATAATAATAATAATAATAATAATAGTGATGTGGATGCCGTCGTTGATACGATCACAAACATAATTCACATTAGTATGAAAGAATTTATTCCTTTAAGAATTTAGTCTTCCAAACCGAAAGGATGATGGATGGTATGATTTAAGCTGCAAAGAGCCTTCTACAAATTTACAAGCGTGCTAGATTTTATTGAAATATAAAAATTCGGCGAGCCAAATTCATCTATGATCAAAGGTTGAGGCAAAAGTAGTAATATTTTTTTGTCAATAGTAAAAAGAATTAAAATACTGTCTGTTCGTCAATTCGAAAGGTCATTCACATTGACATTCCAGCTGGTAGCTCTAAGGAAAATGCTAATTTACTTAATGCACACTTTGCAGCTAAGTCCACGCTTCCAGATTGTACGTTGCGTCCAACTGTACATCCGAGTATTAAACAATCTATGGGTCAAATTAACATTCGTACTCCTGAAGTTACTAGAGTTTTAAATAACCTCAGGATAAACAAATCTGCTGGGCGAGATGGTATTCCCCCATTACTTCTGAAGAGGTGTTCTTCATCGCTGACATTACTATTGCGTAAGCTTTTCTACTTATCCTATTCTTCCGGACTCTTTCCGAGTAGTTGGAAAATAGCATTTGTCCAGTCTATACCAAAAGAGGCAAACTGTCATGTCGCTCTTCGTACTGACCCATAGCACTAACGTCCCTTCTTTCTAAGGTCATGGAAACGCTAATTAAAGGTCAGCTTATGAAATATCTTGTACCACGAGAACTACTGAAAGACCGTCGATATAGTCTCCGTGGACAACTTTCTACTGGTGATCTGATGGCATATCCATCGAAAAGTGGAACCAGTCTTTTCACAAGTTTGGTGAAACCAAAATTGTAGCACTTGATATTTCAAAGGTATTTGAGAGAATATTTGAGAGAGAGAGATTCCAAGCGTGCTTGTGGAATCGATCAATGGATTAGAAGCTATCTTTTGAAAAGTTCAATCCAAGTTGTGGTAGACGGTTTTAAGTTTGAATTCACTGCATAAATCCGGGTGTCCCTAAGTGCTGTATATTGCTTCTGAGACTCTTTCAAACTTGTAGTAGACAAAAATATTGAAAGGGCAATTGGTTCGCTTGAACATAGCAGGAATATCTACTGTGTATCATTATTTTATCGCTTCTTCCACCAGCGGTGCTCAAGAGAAATAGTCGCCTCTCAATGAATTCACCCGAAAAACTCGTGGCGCTTTGAATGCTCACCAGTTTACCCTTAAGCCCATCTTAGGATGTACTGTTAAGTTTAGAAATTCTCTCTTTAGTCGTAAACAGGAATATGTAACGCTTACAGCTCAGTATATTTCAAAGCTAAGTAGGAAAGAATTTTGTAAAAAACTAAGGACTTTGAGGTGAAGAGTAAGTGTGTTTTCCGGCCTCGTTGAGGGAAATACAGCTTCTACCAACATCCTTCTTACTAAGATTACCAAAATACTTTTTATTCTTGCTCTTGTCAGAACGTTCCTGTTGTCCAAAGAAGGTATAAATCGATGTCGGAGACTTTGGAGCACCGAAAAACCGAACGTACAGCGGGGTTGTCTTTTTGGCATTCCTTCTATTTCTTCTTCTTATTCTTTTTTATTTTATTAAAGCAAATGTAAATTACCATTAATGCATACTATAATTTGAAAATACAGGAAACTAGAAATGAAATAAATGCAATTTATTTGAAGTATAAAATTGACGTCAAAAATTGTTAGGCGTGTGAGGTATAAATATTCTAAAGTCAGATTACAGTTTATTGCTGATAAAATTATTTCTAATTTCTTTTGATTATTATTAAAAATAAAATTATGGATATTTCTAATAAAAATGTTTAAAAAATTATAGAAATTCATCATCCAAACCATAATCGTTTATAGGTAAGACTCTGTGATGCCAACATGACTACCGAAGTAAAACCGCCATAACATTAATTTTTTTTAGAATTTTATATTGGGTAGATTTAACTTCTGATGGCAACTTATTTTAAAGATTTAGAGCCATTAAGAGCTTGAATCGTCTGCAGACTCTTTTCTTGTAAACTGAACTGAATACAGATGATTAGTTCTGAGGTAATACATATCAACCGTTCTAATCATTTCATAGCCTCCTATGTAGTAAAAGATGTTAGCACCTCATAGGTATAGGAATAGGTATCTCAGTGGTAGGACTTGGCAATGGTTTTTTTTGGAAATCAATAATAATCCCTAAATACTTTAAATTGTATATCAATCGATATTGTATATTTATCAATTTATATACAATTTGGGTTACACCAATTTGTTACACACGTAGACGAGTGTAAGGTAATTTGGAGTAGAATCAATATTATTGCATTTTAAAAATGGCATATTATGGGTTTGGGAGCTTCCTTTTGACCTTTATGCTTAAACTTCCAGTCTTTCGACAATATCTAAATTCTACAATGCTACAACTTGTTGAGTCACATTTTAACTTTGGAATAATTCGCCGGTGAATATATTTTCATGAGCCAAAATCAAAATATTACATTTACATAAATAAATAAAATGTTAGCTAATTATCACTCTGCATCGGTATTTTGCTATCTTGTACAATAAAACATCAATTTGCTCATAAACTTATAGAATGGTGCTACCTAAAAAAATAAAAAACAGTTTGACAAATATTTATTTTGCATGGTACTGTGTGAGGCTCATGTAAAACCAATTTCGCACAATAGCAACTTTTTCTTGAAGAGAAAAAACAAAAGGATAATAATATAGTGAGCTTACTTACAATATAAAAATATAAATGTCGATTATTGTAACAAAACCATAACAAGTCGTCATATTTTTATAATCGGACTTATCCATTTCTTGATCTGATCTTGACTTACAGAGCTTTACGAGTTAACATAACTTCCTATACACAAACCACCACATAAACGTATTGAACTACCAATAGAATGGACAGTTACTTCCCACATAAATTTAATATCCTATCACAATTTCTAGTACATTGTCCAAGAACTAGTATTATCAGTATTATCAAAGATTAACCTCTCACCTTTATGCCATTGGCGGGCGTCATGTTCTCAGATGAGCTCCTGAGACGTCCCTTGCTATTGATTTTTTCAAATAAACCTTAGGACGAAATTTCTTCTGAGATCAACAGTTAATTCAGAACACCCACGTGTGGCGGGCGAAAGTCTGCAAAACAAAATGAATGCACAATAAACACCAATGCACATACAAACGCTTGTACGTATTTATTTTATCATCAATCGGATAAAAAAATGCAAATTCGTTCTTTTTATTGTTGTCACTTGGGAAGTCGCGCACTAAATTTAGAACTTTTTCTTCTCAAACAATATGGATTTTGAGTAAAATAAGTGAAAGTACTCGTACTAAATGCAATTCAAAAGTAAACAGAAACAACGAATGCCAAAAAGGGAAATAAAAAATCGATTTCCTTAAATAAGTAAAAGGATCTGCAGGTTGGTGTCTGCCTTAGTGTCTATTATTGGCTGTTTAAGGACTTAAATTCCGAACTAACAAACCATTGCACAGGCTTCGAAACTGGAGCAACTACTGATATTACAACACAATGCGTACGGAAGTCAAAGTTAGACTGATTTTCTTAAGGAAACAACCAAACGACGAAAATTCCATAGCAGCAAGCACAAAGCTCGTGCTCGTAGATATGATTACAGTCGCACACAGTACGTTGGCTGATACAAATACAGTCGTTTGCCGCGCACCCACCGATCGGCCGACGGGGCAGTGTACGAGTATACCAACTTTGCCTTTGTTCTCGCTGGATAAGTTCTCCTATTTCATGAAGGCATAACGTACAATGTGATACTATACTGTAAACCAAATACTGTTGTGGAGTATTGTGGTGCAGGGGTGGTGAATGAGTAGGTGGTGACGCGACGGGTTGAAATACTACAACTCAACGATTCTTCCCTTGTAATACCGCTCGCCGATTGGTCGGCCTGGAGGCAGGGCAGATTTTACCCTGTGTGGATTACTAAGGTAAACACCGTAGCTCATCATAGAGCATCTCAATGTACAGTGTATATGAAGTAGAACGGCGGTGGGGTTAGCTGCTCATGTTTGCTGGGGCTCTCGGTCTGATGACTGGTAGGTTGGATTGGGGGTGTGTGCCGTTTTGTTTTCAGCTTGGAATACTTTTCTCCGCATGTTTCTCATTTGAATTGGACTAAACAAGAGAACATTTCTTTGCTATTGATTCGATGCTATCTTCTGTGTCATAACTTAGCAATATTTCCAGCTACGAGTACTTAACAGTTGTCTATTTCAACATCATGTTCATACAGTCGAACTGACGAAAGCCTTGACCTTGTTCATTGTATCTTGACTTATTAGAACGAATGGTACATCGAATTCAAGATCAATCGATT